>CM033798.1:6916353-7555886 GCA_019656835.1 Rhododendron ovatum | reverse complement strand
TCAGCCATTTTATGCAAAACTGTTCTCATTAATTTCTTTTACCTTCACTTGTATATTATTTATTTTTATCTTGATGTGTTCGGATAAGCTTAGACCCCGTTTCAGAAACCTTCTTAAAAATAAATAGCTTATTTCACATCTTCAAACTAAAAAATAATGTAATTGAAAAATAATTTTTCAATTTTTTTTGCACTATTCAAAAGATCTCAATGAGATCTATCAAATAAGATCCATATTGTTAAAAAAATTATTTGCGTAAACACATAATTTTTGAGCTTGAAATTATCTTTTCAAAAATATAAGGATTTATTTGTGTTTCTGGAACGGGGCCTTAGCAAACTCGACCAATCTCTGAGGACCTATCCCACTCAATTAACAGGAAGTAGGGCGGTAAACGAGGAAAAAATTTTAGCTTATGCTCGGCTCAAGCCTTAACGAACCGAGCTTAATCATTTATTAAACGAATCTTTTTAATCTAGCCGAACCTTCCTTAACGAGCCGCACGGCTCGTTGAAACGAGCTGAAAACTTGAATTCGATTTGTTTACTAAACAAGCTAAACTCGCGAGCTGCTCGTTTCGTTTACCGCGCTAACGAGAAGGATGGATTTTTTCCTAATATTTTCCCCTTTCAACAATTTAGAAAAGAGAGGCTGTAATGAAGCCAAAGTAAAAACTTTTGCAATTAACCAAAAGGTAAAACAATTTGACCTCACACTAGTAGTCAAATAATTTGAGAGTTATGTGCAAATGAGCAAATCTACACGTGCATTTATTTAAGACGCCCCCAACGTCACTATTTTTTGTAACAGTCTCGTATTAACATCGAAAATTTACGGGAGGGAAGAGGAGGGAGAGAGAGAGAGAGAGAGAGAGAGAGAGAGAGAGGGATCTGTTCGAACTTCGAACAAACACACACGCATCTTCCACCGAGCGGGATCTTCTCTCCGATCAGATCGGGCCCAATTAGGGTTTTGTCTTTCCCAAATTTTTAATTTTTCCAATATTATTTCACTACGAATCCAAGCCTCGGTTGATATACTGGTAAATCAGATTATTTTGCATTCTTTTCGTTCGCGATCTGAATTGGATTGCGATATCTAGGGCTTGTTGATAGGGTTTTAGTCGGCGATTTGCTGAGTTCCAGGATTGATTTGTCGAGTTCGTCCAAGTTGATGATTTTGGGTAGCATTTGAGGGTTTGATTCGCATGCATTTCGATGGCGTCGGCTCAGGTGTTGCCCAATACCGCGGCGTCTTCCACGAGGAAGCAGGAGCATTTGGAAGCTGGAAAGCGGCGGGTAATGATTTACTCTCGTCTTTAGATTTCTTCTGTGTGTGCATAGTCTGATACGATCGTGTGTACGTAAGCTAGCACACCTTAGTTATTTAAAAAAAAAAAAAAAAAAGAGGAAAAATGGGCATGTGTGATTATCCTTGGCAATGTTATACTGGGCCTGTTCTTTTCAATTGTTTCTATTTTTTTTTTTATATGTAGGGTCCGTATGGTTATATGCAAAAAATGGGAAAACATCTATTTTGCATTTCTCTGAATATGTGTTTTGAAAAGTAAGAGCAACTCCAATGGTATGCCAAATGCATAGCCGAAGCCAAGATTTGGCTATTGAACGCTAAAACAACAGCTCCACTCTGATCCTAAAGTCACATAATTCGCGTGCACGTGCGTGACTAGAGCGGAGTGTCAAAGCGTCTTTAAACGTATCCCAAACTACTCATTACGCTCAAGCAAGGAGCCGGAGCATCAAAGCATCTTTAGAGCGCGAGCATAGAGTGAGGATTGGGAGTGGGAGCGAAGGGTCATACTGTAGGATTATGTGACTAAGCTCTGGCCAAAGACTTTAGCCAAATTTTGGTGAAGTTGTTTGGTGTGCCCGCATCACCATCAGTGTTTTTGATCTCCAATTCTTTGGATCCAACTTAAGTAAACGAAATGTTGTGACGAAATGACATTGAATCAATGTAGCAAGAATGCCATTTTCTGGAATTGTAATATAGTAGTAGGCAAAAAATGGCTTCGGTTGGCTTGATCCAATAGAGTTGCTCTAACTGCTATTGTGTTTATGTGGACGCTCAAGTCTACTGGGTAAGCTAACGGGCAGGCAAAGTGTCAGTTTTTCCACCTGCTTAAGTTTTTTTTGTACACTAACATATGTTCCTACAAGAAGGTGTGCATTTATCCTGTGCTACCTCTACTTGTTCAATTTCAAACTAAAGAAGTTAATATTACATTTGGACATAAAGTATATATTTCATGTGTCCGTGCTTCTTAGTCACGTATGTGAACTGGCACTATTTGTAAATGGCACTAGTTGTGGGAGGGAATACTCGGCTGCTCGCAAAAGAGAGAAAAATCCTTCTTCACGAATGGCGGTAGTGCTCTTTTCACGAACAACCCACCACCACCACCGTTGTTGCCACGGCTGCCTCATGCCTTCTTCTTCTTAGTACGGCTAGAGCCGCTTCCATTGACATCAAAACCACCACAAATGCTGTCACTAACCACCCCATCGTTTCAATGATCCTTTGATGTTTTTGGTTCCATGAGATAGGGAGAGAACGAGAAATGTTTGTAAGATTCAACAGTTTCATTCTAGGGACTGTGGGACAGAGTGCTACATAAAACAACTATTCTACTGTTAGTACACTTACAAGTCTCTTTATATTCGCTTGCAAGAACACACGCTTGGGGTAGTGGGATTCGTTCCTTTTTGCTCCACCCCTGAGACCAATGCATGTTCCTTCAATCATGGTCACACACGTCTTTGCCGTCCTTGAAGGCCAAGCCGAGGCAGCTATTCATCTACTAGCTTATTGGTATCGGCTTCAGCTTTATCTGCACTCAGCGGCTTCAGCTTTGGTTCGTTACACATGGTTTTTTTCTTTCCAATTCAAGATTTTTCTCTTCCCATCTTTTACATAACACAATTTGCAAACGCAATTACATGTGCTCAGGCACTAGTTACAATAAATAAATGTCCGGCCTATAAACATAGGCATTTAAAAAGATGCCTTTTTTCGGTAAAAAATTCGGATTTTTTTCACTTCTTGAAAGTACTTATAGATATAACGGAAAAAATGCATCTTTTTAGAGGCCTAGATTTGCAGTATGGACATTTATTGAGGGACGGAGGGAGTAGTATTTATTCCGTTTCTATAAGAAATAAATGATCAAAGTATTTTTTTTTAATCAGATATATGTCATGCAAACAAAAGCGAGAATTTCATCCCCATCATTTCTAGGTAGTTTTTTTTTTTTAATTAAATCAGTGAATCAAATGAGTCAACAAATTTCTTCAACGTCTCCAACAAAGTACGAAAATTTAGGTAGATCGGAACATAGATATACACCATGTAAAAGTAAAGAAGCTAGCAGGTTTGAAACCTCCTAGACATTGCAATTGAATCCTTCACTAACGAACGATGAAATTGATCCCGAAAAATTAATTGAGATATGTTAGTCTCGACATTCTCAGTTATTACCAGGAAAATGTAAAAATAGAGAAGGAAAGAAAGAAACCGTGTTTAACAAACCAAAGCTGAAGCCGCCGAATGCAGATAAAGCTGAAGCCGATACCAATAAGCTAGTAGATGAATAGCTGCCTTGGCTTGGCCTTCGAGGACGGCAAAGACACGTGTGTGTCCGTGTTTGAAGGAACATGCATTGGTCTCAAGGGTGAAGTGAAAAGGAACGGATCCCAGTACCCCAAGCCCAGAGGAGTGGAAAGTGTGTTCTTTCAAGCGAATAAAATGAGACTTATAAGTGTACTAATAGTAGAGTAGTTGTTTTATGTAGCAGTCCCTAGAGTGAAACTGTTGAATCTCACAAACATTTCTCGTTCTCTCCCTATCTCATGGAACCAAAGGATCATTGGAACGATGGGGTGGTTGGTGGCAGCACTTGTGGTGGTTTTGATGTCAATGGAAGCGGCTCTAGCCATACGAAGAAGGCAGGAGGCAGCCGCGGCAACAACGGCGGTGGTGATGGTGGGTTGTTCGTGAAAAGAGCACCGCTGCCGTTCATGAAGAAGCTTTTTCATCTTGTGATGGACCCCAAAACGGATGATAGGGGGCGCATGTTGGAGATGTGTGCACTTGATTGGGAAATTTTGGCCCGTCTCTGCAGACTGCCACTAATGCATATTTCATTATCTCACATCTGTTGGGAGATGGTGAGATGGACCTTCCCCGTAAGAGGGGGCTCTGTCTTGTGGTTGTGTTGGGGCTCATTACGACCCCCTTGATTATTGATCTTTTGGTAGTTGTTGTGTTTGGAGGTGGACCAATCCCATGACAGAACGGAAAACTGGGATCAGCAGCACATTTTGTACTCGTCTGTTTATGTAATTACTTCAAGGTGCTTTGGATAGATACAATTTTTTTTATTCATTTATTCTCCTTTTTCCGTTTTTGGTTTATCTTTCATCAAGTAGATCGATAGATTTTGGCGAACAAGCCAAATTGATGAATTTAATGCGGTCTGCTTTATCTTGTCTTGCAGCTGGAAGAGTTCCGTAAGAAGAAAGCTGCGGATCGAGCCAAGAAGGCTGCGCCAGCGAGTCACCTTCATGGTGCTAATGTTGATCATCAACATGAGAAGCAACCTTTAGAAAATCAACATGTAAGACTTACGGATTCAAATGGAGCTGGTCCTTCTGATGGAGTTAGTGAAACAGTTGTAGAACCATGTAAAGAAGTTACTGATGATGGAAACAAAGAGAATATGTTTGTGCTGAACAATGAGCTAGGCTCTAATGACAAATATGCTAAACCACCTTTGCCTAGAAACTATTATAATGCATTTTCTGAAGATATTGCGCAGGCACCCCCAAAGGATCAAGAGTTTGATAGGTATAATGCATCACACTCTGCTGGATCAGTAAATGTGAAATATAGTCATCAGCCACAAGGGAAGAGTGATGACTTCAGCATTTCTGCTAGAGCCTCTGGAAGACATGCGTATGGGATTGCTAATAGTAACGAGCAATCTGTTGGTTTTGGTTCTCAAGTGATCCGGGAAAGTGATCATGATTCCAGTCAAACCAGTCATTATGGGTCGGAGGAAGCCCATTCTGCTTTATCAGATGCTTTTGCTTCTGATTTATCTTCTGCTTATTCTGGTGGTTTCCCAGTGCAAAACAAAAGTGCACAGACAAGTGGCCTGATGTCCTCCATAGATGAAGGTAGTTTCATTGTCGTTCTTTTTCTTGCCATTTTTGCCCTTCACCTTCTTTATTTTTTGGGAAACTGACTACCGAATTTTCTTTGTGGTAGATTCTGTTCGCCCTCCCACGAAGACCACAATGTCTTCTTTTGGAGTAGGGAAAAACTTGCATGCTGCTGGGGCATCTAATGACTCTCTGACTTTCGATACGGGGGAAAGAAAGCTTGGGAATTCTGTTGGTCATTTTCCTAGTGGTAACAGCCAACCATTTTGGACATCTGAATCTCCATCTACGCCTTTCAATTTTGGTGCCGCTAGTTCATATAATAATGGACCATTGGATCCAGCTGTATCTGAACCTGCTAGTAGGAGATCTCGTCCATCTTTCCTGGATTCTATTAACATGACAAGAGTACCACTTACTGAACCAGGGACGGTTGAACCAAATAGTTCCGAAGTTAATGACATGGATGCTGTGACATCATCTTATTCTCAGACGCCAAATACTGATCCTGAAACCACTCTATCTTTTTCAAAGATGAGGGCTTCAAATGTACCTAATGCATTTGAGCATTCTATGACCTCATCAATTTCTGCTGGAAATGGGGGTGACTTTTACAGGCATGCTGTCCATGAGACCAGCATGGAAAGGAAACGTGACTCTTATTCACAAAAACAGGACGACGACTTTGCTGCTTTGGAACAGGTTGACACACACACGAAAATCTTTATTGTCTGAGGTGAAGCTTTGAAAGAATCCTAGTCAAACATTATCTTCTAACCTCAATTTTTGTTTTCCCTTTCAGCATATTGAAGATTTGACGCAAGAAAAATTCTCATTGCAGCGAGCTCTTGAGGCTTCACGAACTTTGTCAGATTCTTTAGCTGCTGAAAATTCAACACTCACTGATAGTTATAATCAGCAGGTTGGTTGTCAGTGATAGTTGGTGGATGGAGTTTTTTATTTGACATTTTTTAGGCGATTGTCTCAAGAGGATGTGTCATCATAAATACATAAACTGTATGGACAACACATGAAAATATGTGTTTAATGTTTATGGCACCCACATAAACGGATATACCATTGGTTAACTGCATTTTGTTGTGGTTAACGGGTATTATGTGAAAATGGAGTAAGGTTTTCTAAGGCAACACAGAACAAGGATCTATGTTCTTTTGATGATGGAATCTATTTCTGATGTTGCTTTCAACGATATGGGTCTGTAGCATGGCATACATGATAAGAAACGTTTGGAAAATTTTGATCAATTAAGAGTTCTAGGTGCGGATTAAAAACAAAGAAAAAGAGTTCAAGCCACTTCAAGGCTGTTACTGTCTTAAGGATATCTGTTTGTTTGTTTGTAATATGTCTCCCGGAAGCTTAAAAACAGTTTTGTGATGCATGCTTGAATCTCAAATTCATTCAAAGGTGCATGCAGAACCCGAAACTGGGCCCAGCTAGTTTAGATATGGTCAATGCTCAATTAATGGCCTTTCAACCAGTTTGGAAGATTGCACACTACAGTTCTGGGAGCTTCCCAGATGCTATAGGGCTTCTCTTTGGGCTCATCATGCTGTCTCCTACATGATTCCTTCTGCAAATCTGTGTTCTTTAGTGTTTATGAATCTCCATTCTCATATATTTGCTTAGAGTTTCCATTAGTCCCTTGATATGACTTGAGGATATATGATTTTAGTTGATGTGTTTATTTTCTTTGTAGGGAAGTGTTGTCCATAACCTGAAATCTGACATGGAAATGTTACAGGAGGAAATCAAGGCCCAATTGGTTAGTATCAAAGATTTCATAACTTTAGTAAACCCATGGTAATTTGATGTTTTTCTTTTTATCTCCATTGGTCATGACTGATAAAAAGGATTTCCGGTAATCCTGATGAAATTATTCGTTGATCAAGTAAATGCTTTTTATACATGTACCTACATGATTTATTATTTCACCTTGAACGATGGTGAATTACCTAGAGCTGTCCAACATCACAGGTACCATAGCTACAAAATGATGGATCAAGATAGTGTGTGTAAGCTTAAAAAATCGATTATCGTCTTCAAAGTAAACAAACTGAATCATTTGAGGGAATAAGGATTTATGGGGTTTGTCCCATGCTGAAAAACAACAAACTTCAAGTATGCTTAGCTATCGAATGCAACAAACTTCTCGATATGCAGAGCTATCAAATGCAACGTAATAGGTCTTCTTTTTTTCTTTTTTTTTAATCATTGCGATCAAACGTCTTAGATGTTGATAAATGAATCCCTTATTTGGTGCAAGTCAAAACATTATTAGTCTGTGCTGATCATGTACGTTTTTCTGCATTGGGAGGAGTATTTATTTTTGTCAGATGGAAATTAATATATTGGTTTCTTGTCTTTTGTTTCCAACATTGTTTTTGATTTTTGTAGCTTGTTGGCGTGCTACAATACAGTCAATACTTCACATCATATGTTCTACCTTCAACCATATTCTCCCCCTTATAAGTCCAACCATCGTAGGTTTAATGGTTTTTTTGGATAAGTAAATTGCTTAGCAACTGTAAAGGTTATTTATTCTGTCATCTAGGAGAACCTGAATCCTGTTCATCATGGAATCTCTGCAGCATGTGGGTAGGCTGGGTAGGCATATAGCAACATAAAGCATGGGTTGTGTTAATCGTTTACATCTGGTAACATTTTTTCTTTTTGTTTGTTTTAATTCTCATTGTTTCACTATGTGGTTCATCTCGATGTTGCAGTTGGAACTTGACTCTTTAAAAATGGAATATGCAAATGCTCAACTAGAATGTAATGCAGCTGATGAACGTGCCAAGTTGTTGGCTTCTGAAGTTATTGGCTTGGAAGAGAAGGTAGTTTATATCTGCTGTAAATCTATCTGCGCATGTATATTTGCTTTTCCTGTGTCTACCCATTAGTATTCCACTTTGATGAAAGTTGAAGCAATTGTATGTATTAGTTCATTTTATGTCTCTGTGATGTTTTCTATGGTGATAGTTAAAACACTTCACATCTTTTTTAGTAGTAGTTAAAAACACTCCGCAGTGCTAATCTTGTGGGCCTGATATGTTTTTCCCACTTTTGGTCTGTATTCTTCTTGTGTGTGTGTGTTAATTTGAGCATATGTTTTCCAGATATGATTGAATGTTTTGTTAGCTGGTTTGCTTTGCTAAAAAAATAAAACAAATTTATGGTGAGATTTTTGAGTGTCGAAACATTCAAGGGAGGAAGGTGTTCTGCATAGACTTGTGGTCTAAAACTTAGTTGACTTTCCCTAATCGTTCTACTAAAGAATTAATGTATGTCTCGCTGTTCTTCTTTGTGCCATCTAGAATAGATGATTCATTTGCCTCACGATTATTGTGATTTCTTAAAAAGATTGATTTTCCAAGTGATCAGATATGGATAAGAAAAACTGGAATCTATAGATACATCATAAATCTGCTGATAGAAAAAAATATTGTATGGAACTCAGACAAATGATATGAATGATCTTCCCCCCACAAAAATCTTCCAAAAAATATTCACTTACTATGACACACGAATATGTATAGAAAAATGAGATAGGCATTGAGTAAGAGTTCCCAGGGGATCGAGAGTTGCCCCAGTTAATTTTTCGGGAGTCACAACCATCGTGCTGAACCATATTTCAGGGAAGCATGCCACCGCGTACCTCTTCAAATGAAACCTCTACACTCATTTATTGGGCAAATTATTTTTGTAGCAATAATATTCCGCCAGAAAGCCCCTGTTATATTTTGGCGGAGAAACCACCCAACTAATCAAAGGGATCTTTCTTCCTTTTGGTAAGTAAACGTGGTGAAGCATGCTGAGCTAGGGAAAGACTATGTCCCTTAGATCTCATTCCCTTTTCACCCATCAAGCCTCTTGCCAATTTTCTCGACTGGATTCAAGCCTCTTGCCAAGACTTTGTCCATTAGATTTCATTCGCTTTGCACATATCGTCAACTTCTCAATAACTTCTTTACTTCGGTATATGATTATTTTTGGCAGGCACTCAGACTCAGGTCTAGTGAGCTAAAACTGGAAAGGCAATTGGAGAACTTGCAAGCTGAAATTTCTTCGCTCAAGTATGACTTATTTGTTTGATAGAAAATAACAATTTTTAGATTCTCCATGTTTAATTTCACTTTATGTTTGTTTTTCTTTTTCGTTTGGTTTAGGATTCTGTTGTCTACTATGCATCAATAAGCTACTGTTTTCAATCTGCAATCTGGCAAACTTTTTTTTTTTTTTTTTTTTTTGGGGGGGGGGGGGGGGGGGGGGTGTGGCGTAATTTCAAGTATCCTGTTTATCTATTCTTAAATACTTCACCTAGAGAACTATATGGGTCTGCTCGAGTGAATGGAAAGTGCTCAGCTTCAAGGGTATATATGTTGTTACTTAGGGGGAGCTATATGCTGATTTGGTTGAATGAGATTACGGTGTACCGTGTTACTACTTGTCAGTAGAAAAATATGGTTATTGGGGTTATTAAGCGTGCTTTTTAGGACAATTCTTTGATTGATACCATATCTTCTTAGGAAGTGAAACTCAAGGTTTGTTTGAAATTTGAAGGTAACGAGCTTGACCCAGGTTCAGTTCATGTGAAAATGGAGTTGAATTTAAGGAAGTGAAAATACGCAGACCGTTATTCCAACTCTGTTTGTTCTTTTTCTTTCAAACCATTTTACAGTCCAGTAGGACATCGTCACTGCAACGAACATGTTAGGTCTTCCACCATGATAACTGCAAGACAACCAGTAAACACTATGCCTTTTTCCTTTTAATTTTCTATCTGTCTTCTCTGCTGTTTCTACAGCTTTCATTGTGTAACTTGTGTTATACTTACATATATATACTGGAGGCGAACTCCTCCACACTCCAGGTCTGTTTTTGGCTTCAACTGACCATCTTTAATGTGTTTGCCACATTTTCTCTATTCTGAACACCATCTGTCTCCGCTTGCCCTTGTCGAATACACGTCCGGACCGTTAAAATATATATTTGATACTTAAAGATGAGATTGAGACAATGAGGAACCCTGGTAGTGTATTTTACAGTTTTCTTTTTGCTACTATCATTGGTTTTGGAAAACAGCAGCAGTGTGCTGCAGGCTACATTCTTTTTGACAATGCATATGATTCATGTTGGTTAAATTATCCACAATGTTCTAAATGGCGCTTGGCGCTAGTAGGGTGGAGACCCATCTCCAAGCGCCAAGCCGCCTAGGCGGCGCCAAGCAATTCGGCGTTTTTTTTTTTTTTTTTAAACAAACCATTATCCAATCAAACTATATTCTATGTATCCATAATGCAAGTTCAAAGTTCTACATAACCATAATGCAAAGTTTAATGTACAAGCCCAAATGAAATAAGTAGTAGCAACTAGCAAATAAGTTGAATAAGACAATAAGTAGAAATAAACGAGATCGAAGATCCCTTATACCAAGTTCAAAGTTCATCTCCTTCCTCTAACTCTTCTCCTCCATACCCTTCCAAAACTTGATCTCCATTAGTTTAATACTACACATTTTAGGCTGCCAAAGGCCTCCAAAGACGCCGCCGCCGCCGCCAAGGCCGCTAAGACCGCCAAGGCAGCCGAGACCGCCATGGCAGCCGAAACCGCCATGGCCGCCTAGGCGGCGGACAAACACCGCCAAACCTCCCTGGGCGCCAAATCAAATGCCAAGAGGTATTGGCGTGGCGGCAAGGCACCTCCAAGTGCCTAGGTGGCCTCGGCAACTGCCATTTAGAACACTGATTATCCAGCAAGAGAATGTTGGAATTTGCTGTGTGTTCTATTTTCTAGCAAGATGTCTTTAGCATGATAATCATAACCTTTACATGTCAAATTTTGCAGGAGGAAAATGTCAAGCATTGAGAAAGAGCGTCAAGATTTGCAGTCGACCATTAATGCTCTGGTTGAAGGTTAGCATGCTTTTTGTGCTTTGCTGTTTTAGTTCTTTTATCTTGAAAGTATGAAGAGAAGTTGAGTTGTGCACATTACTACACAATGTAATGTCTGAGAGGCAATGTATCCCAATCTTCATACCTTCGCACATAACACCTCACATGGGTACTTCATTTACAGGAGTCCCTGTGACACTGATAATGGTTTTGGAAAATAATGAACGAGAATGAATTAGATAGTTTGGTATTGTTTCAGCTAACATTGTCATCACAGTTTCCTCTCGATTATCTGGGAAGTGTTGCGAAAGTGGCATTATGTTACATCTTGCCACGGCTGCCAAGTTCTCCTAACCTTCTTAACATCCGCTATTGTGATGGTGTCTTTTGATTCAATTTGAAGGAAAAGCAGAACAATAGCTACTAAATAAACATGAACTGAGGTTGATTGAACCAATGTGATTGCCCTTTAATCATGGAGATATTTTCAAAGAGCTGATTAGTGAAGATGGACACATGTTGCTAGCACTAAAGTAGTTGTGTTGAAGGTTTGAATTGAGCTTTTAGAGCAAACAATTTATGTAGATATATAAGGCAAAATAGTTTGTATTTGGTTTTGATTCTCCAAAGTAGTATGTTTCATGCTCATCAAATATTGCCAAGAATAACATTTTCCCACCGAGTGAAATTATTGTTTGTTGCATATCAGATCCTATTCCTTATCGTTAGTCTGCCATAGCTTAAAGAAGATTTTTTTTTTTTTTTTAACTCTTTACAGTTGCAGTAATCTTAAAAATTAAAATAGATCAATAGATGTTACGAGAGTGGCTCTATTTTGCTGTTTTCTCACTGTTATTCCCTTCGGCCAGAGAAAAAGCTGTTGCAATCTAAGCTACGCAAAGCTTCTTCAAATGTATCCGTTGGTGTTAGCAAAAATCATGCTGACCGAAAAGATGTTTCAACTTCTACAGAGGATTTAGGTAACTGATTCTGTTGCTTTCTATTTTTATAATAGGTATCTTTCAGTAAATATTGTAATTCTGTAATTTTCTTTACCAATTTTAAGTTTCTTTGGTCTAGATATACTTTCGATTTTTAGTTGATTTCATGATATCAATTTGATCACTTTTTTGGATGTTAATATTATTAATGCAGTTGATGAGGCTGATACGGAAACTGCAGAGGTCTCAAACCTGGAAATGGACAGCACAGCACCACATCTGCGAAGTGATGCATCCGGTTCTTTCTTGCTTCCTGAAGGAGGACAGTTCGATCTTCAAGTTTCGTATTTAAATATTCCTCCTGATCAGACAAGAACAATCCATAACATTAACACATTAATTTCCGAGGTAGGGTCTGTTTCATCAGTAGATTCCAGTTTTCTGTCACAAAAAAGCAAGAAGAAGATAGATTTCAGTTTCAATTTTTCTTACAGGACTCAAATCTTTTTCCTTTTCTTTTCTTTCTGTAAGCTCCTGGCTGCCTATAACATATTAATATATTTACCGATGTGGTACTTCTCAATTTACTGTTTGATTAGTTGAATTATATTACTGAGAATAGTTTTAGAAACACCAAGTTCTGACTTTATTCATTTACAGTTAGCATTGGAGAAGGAAGAGTTGATGAAGGCATTTATGGCTGAATCAACTGAAAGTTTGAAGCTGAAGGTAATTTTGATCTGCACATTACGTTATGTAATGAAGTTTCTCTGGCTCACCTGTGGCGGTATCAGTAGTGTAAGATGATATCAGTAGCAATGTAGGGTTCAGGTTTCTGGTATTTGTAAGCTAAAACTACATCCAGGGTTACCGGATACTATGCACGAATGCGATTAGAGTCTGTGGTTGTGGGTATGTTGTTCTTTGAGCATGTGTATTGTGGAGGAAAGCATTTTCGTTATAAGATTTCCCCATCTGAGGATGGATAAGTGATTTTAGTGCTCTACGGTACCCCTAAAACTTGCCCAAAAAGCAGACATCTAGGGCCTCTAGGCATATCATATCGTATGCTTATGGTGAGCATTGGGATCCGCCTTTAAAAGTGCCCAACTTAAGGAACAAGTACACCCAATGAAGGATCTGAACAAGTGCAGATCTTACTCACTTGTATTCAGCTCTTGCAGTTTTGTCTTCTTCTTCCTCTTCTTTCCTTTATCATAAAATTGTGCATCAGATGATGGGTACTTCCCATCAAATGGATTCAGAAAAGAGGAGTGAGATTTTGCGTTAGAGTAACTCCTGGGTTCTTTCCACAATGGATTTGGAAGAATGAGTAGATATTTATGTCGGATGACTACCTCTCTCTTATAGCACCAAGAACAACACGCAGATATAATTATGCAATCTAGGGTCGAATAGCTTATTTGTGCGGTATGCTAGATGAATTCCTCCAACTTAATGACTGTGGGGGGCGCCTCTAGAAGGATGTAACAAGGCTTTGCAGGGAGCATCCTCTTTACTTCATATGGTGTTTCTTGAGGGAGTGCACCAATTCACTTTCAAGGATTGTGAAATGGCTATGGAATGGATAGACGAGGATGTCTTTGCTCTGCTGTTTTCATTGAATTATGTTTTTGTTTGGTGAGACTTCTTTTTCGCTTTCATAGACTTTATAGTTTATATGTGATTCAAAGTTTTTCGTCAACGGTAAAATTGTTGTGCTAAAAATATGTAATAAGGTACTGAAATCAGAAGATATGGTAAAACACTTAGCTTAAGTTTATCTTTTAGTAGGGAAGTAATCACATTGTTGAATGCATAGATTCCATTATTTTTTGCATTAAGATACTCTGGCTTCTTAAGCTGGGGATTTATGTGCATTTGATTAGTTATTGTATCCATCCCGCATTGAATGATATGTTAGATGTCAGGAATGTTATTTAACTTGTAATGTTCTGAAATAATGAAATTGGCATGTGCTTAATTTTTCTCACATGCATATTCATACTAAATCTTTTTCTTTTCTCCTAGGACTAGGAAATGTATTCTTATGTTTGAATGGAGTCATAAGTAATTGTTTCTACTTTTCAATTTAAGTCCTAATTCAGTAAACTCCAGCAAATTTCTTTGTTGGTTCGCAATTATTGTTGGAGTTTGTTGTATTCCATGGCTTTAAGCTAAAAATTTCTTTTCTTTCTTAAAAATGAAGGATTTAAACACAGAGTTATCCCGAAAACTTGAAGCCCAAACACAAAGATTAGAGCTTTTGACTGCTCAAAGTATGGCAAAGGCAAATGTTCCAATGAGACTACCTGATCCTCGCAGCTTGGACGACAACACTCCATTTGCAGATGAAGGCGATGAGGTACCCAACTTATTTGCAATTGTTTTGCATTCTGACCTCAGAAGGTTTGTGATTATATCATCCATTACAACAACAAAAACAGAAACCATGTAATCCCCAATCAGTGGTGGTATGGGTGGGGGAGGAGTGGGCACATACCTAAGTCCTAACCTTCAGCAATATCTGCATAAAGCGATTAGGTTTTGTGATTATGTCATCTCTTAGTATCCTGTAGATTGGGGTTAGCATGATTCCTTGGCATTGTTAAAACTGTCAATGGTTTTTTTTGCTCTTACTTATGATGAGTTTGTATCTAGGTTAGCTTTACTCCGTTAAAAACTATCATTTTAGGAAATTATAAATGGCTTGGTGATGACTACTGTAAAGAAGTGACGAAGAAGAACACAAAAGGCTTAAGCATGCCCCTGGATGGATTGCTCAATACCTGATTCTTTTTTTTTCCTTTAGTGCTTAAAGCGTTGCAGCAAGTCTCTAGGGGAACTCCCCCACTTTGTGGATTTGAGATATCATGTACAAAAATAGAATTGATTTGCCTTGGGACTTGATCAAGGTTTCTGAAAACAATAATAAGGTTGAATGTGTGAAAATGATGTTGAATTAGGTTTGAGACTGTGGAATTTGTATAAACCTATTTCTGGCAAGGGCTGAAGGATTAGTTTTTACCTATATTACATGGACTCGGGTATGGTTTTTGGGTGTGACTGTCTAAGTGTCAGATTCAACGAATTTTTCCAGTCTCACGGACACAGGGACACTACAATATTTGTCGTTTTTTAGTCAGTTTTTCTGATGAACGGTGTTTAGAACTGTCTTGGAGCATTTCGTGCACATTGCACAATATAAGAGTTCTATGCACATTTCATGGAAATCCGATTTCCAAAATATGCTCGCTAGTTGACTGACCAACTTGATATTTTGGACATGGATCCCACACCCTTATGAGTATTGGGTGACGTACATAGGCATAGTGAGTCCATGTAACATAGGCCTTTACTCTTTTTGTTTTCCAATAATTTAGATGTTTGACTTCATTTATACTTTTGATGGGTGTGGACTGTATGCCTCAAAAAATCACAACCCATGAACGATGAGTTAAGTTGGGTGAGATCCTAGTTCACATGAGTAATGGTTGGAAGTTTTTCCACTATTTTTCGAAAGGATGCCCTTATGGTGTTTAGGTCTTCATCTCTGCCCCCTATCTTTTGCCTAGGAGCGGCTTAATTGTACCATTGTATATGAAGTTATGAACTATTACTTTACTTACTTTATCCATCAATTGGTTTTTGCATAAGAGCTAGTTTTGAGTTCATTTTTGGGTCATCCGCTCATCATCTACGTATCTACTGAGGAACACCATTTAACATATACAAAGTTGCATATTTTGTTTTAATTTATTGATACTGATTATCTTTCTGCATACTGATTCTAAACAAGATCTCTCTCTCTCTCTCTCTCTCTCTCTCTCTCTCTCTCTCTCTCTCTCTCTCTCTCATTTAACTAGGTGGTGGAAAGGGTTTTGGGTTGGATAATGAAGCTATTTCCAGGCGGGCCATCTAGGCGGCGACCCAGCAAGCTTCTTTGATTTACGAGTCAATACAGCTCTCCGATGAAAAAGTTTGTTTGCAGATCCCAACCCACCCTTATTTTTGGTGGTACACAGAAGGTCGCAATCTGTATATCGCGAGTCAATTATCCATTCTTTTTGATAGAGGAAAATGAGTTGTTTTTTGAGAGGCCTTATTGTCAATTTGGAGGATGCAAGTGTCATCTCTCATCTGTGGAAATAATGGCTCCCTGTCGCTTTTAGCAGTAACTGGGGAGTTTGTACTTTTAGTGATTTTTTTTTTCTTTTTCACATGAGGAAAGTTACCAGAAAGAGAGGAAGAAAGAGAAACACATTTGGTGCAATTGAACATTAGACTGTAATTTGTTTGTTATATAGGTTTTGTCATTTATTTGTGTGTTGTAAAGGTTGGGGCTTAGGCCCAATACATGCAAGAAATGGTTATGGCAATTTAACCTGTAAACAGCTATTCTATTATTCTTATCCAGGAGAAACCCTTTTCATTTTTTGGGGAATCTGTTTTTTTCTTTTCTTTTTTTCTTCCCCCGAGTAGGAACTTGGGCATATGGCTCGGTTTGGTTTTTCTTTCCCTGAGTAATAAGGTCTGGTTTGTGATTTGTATTTAACACTGCGGTTTGTCAATGAGAAGAAAGCTGTGCTGGCTTAGTAGGAACTTGGGCATAACTGCGCTGAATAGTCGTTCGTAAATTAGCTACTCTCTCTCTCTCTCTCTCTCTCTGTAGAATGACATTCTTGAAGTCTTGTTTATATTGTTGCTTAAGGGACCCCCCCCCCCCTCTTCTCTCTCTCTCTCTCTCTCTCTCTCTAGAATGACATTCTTGAAGTCTTGTTTGTATTGATGCTTAACGGACCCCCCCCCCCCCCCCCTCCTTCTCTCTCTCTCTCTCTCCTCTCTCTCTCTCTCTCTCTCTCTCTCTCTCTCTCTCTGTAGAATGACATTCTTGAAGTCTTGTTTGTATTGTTGCTTAAGGGACACCCCCCCTCTTCTCTTTCTCTCTCTACTGTGCTGGTGATATTGTACTCTTGAGTATCATTTTTGTTCTCTTTCAATTCATGATACTGTACTCTAACCTATTGAGAAGAGAGGAGCATTGCATTAATGGCTATTCACTAGAAATTGGACCTACATATTGGAGGGTAGTGCGTGAAAATGAAATGTGATTGAAGGACTCTGCAGGTTTCCATGTTTTATTAATCTCACAAGTCTTGTACCTAAGGAATCCTATGACTTTTTTTGTTGTTTTGATATTTTCTGCTGAATTCTTACGGATTGTCGTAATTTCATAATTTGTGGGCTGAAAAATAGACGATGACGAATGAGATAGGATGATCTCATGTGTCCCTCTCAGAGTACAGAGAATGGATCCTTCAGACTTCGGAGGTTCATTTTGATAATTCTAAGTTGTTCATTTTGTAGGTTGTAATGCATAAACATTCATAGGAACAGTTCTCGAGTAAAACGAATGTTCTAACTCACTTCCAAAAAACTAGTAACTATTTAAGACACTAAAGTGATTTTTGAACATACCCACAAATGGACTTGACAACACGGTTCAGTTCTTCGGAACTAGAGAGTATCTGATTCATGGAGCTGTGTGGAGGGGCGTTTTGGCACTAATCTAATTTAATTGGATTAGGTATTTGTCGGTATTCAAACAACTTGATAATTTGTAACACTAATGTAAAGATCGTGATTTGGAAAAAGAATGGTTCGGATCATGATAATAATTTGGCAATAGCTTTTATTGAAAACCACAAAAGAGTTAGACGAAACTTGATTCTTTTAACAAACATTAAACTGGCCCCTTCAGGCTAACTTTTCACCATCTTTCTGGCGCCGTTTTTTTTTTTAATCCTAATTTTTACTAGATCTTGGTATAATTTTTACTTCACGTCGTTTGTCTCGACAAAGGGAATCGAAAAAATATACTATAAATAAAGGCCAAACTTGAAAAAAGACGACAAAACTAAAAAGACAATCTTTGTACCGTAAAATTTATAACCAAATCTACTAAAAATTAGAGAAAACAATCAAAAAGACGGTTTTCAAAAGACAGTGAAAAGTTAGCGCAACATATATACAACAACCCAAGTAGACTCTTATCGAACAACGTCAATCCCGAATCCCAATCCTGTAACTTTTCCGATGGCATATAGTATATGAAAACCATTGAGAATGCCCAAAAAGGCCCAAAAACTTCTCATGGAGCCGGACAAGCAGGAGTTAATTGCATGGTATATTCTGGGAGCACAAGGCAACCTACCATACTGTACGAAGATATGAATATAGGCAGCATCAAAACGTGCTACTGTTAGAATTTCTCATGGATTTTTTCCCCCCGCAAAAGGATGCTACTGATGAATTTACCACAGTGCATTAATTCCATGGCCTTGATCCAAAGGAATCCAATGATGTACATATATCACCACGAAAATAGCAAATCTCTTGAAAGGAACAAAAAAAATTTAATCCAAAATTTCACCCCCTTCCTCTCGGGACCCGGTAATGCTGTCGAGCAGCTCCTTGCCGAGTGAGTACAGAGCGGTCGATCCGGCCGTTTGTCTCAGTACGGACGGCTCCAATTGAATCTGGACGCAAACAAATCGCACACAAATCTGACCCGTCCATTGTTCGGTTAAGATCGGAGCGGTTGATTGCCGAGATGAGCGGCCGGCAGTGCCAGCTTACAAGGAAAGCAAATGAAGCATGGACTTTGGGCCTTCACAAAAAAGCTAAAAAAATGAGAGTCCCAAAAATTCTAGTACTTTTTCCGTCCCTTTTTAAGAGTTCCCACTTCCCTAAGAAAAGACGTACAATTTTCGGATCAACTTAATAAAGTACTTGAGTGCATAATATTTTCAATTATTTTCGCACCAAATTGAAGATCGCAATACTTTATTTTTTGATGGAAAAATTACACTTCATTTCCTAAGGAACAATTAAAAAGAAATGGAAGGAGTGGTTTTTGAGACATTCCCCAAATAACCTACAAGTCATCAATCCGAGATTCCGTGTTAAACCCATTTCCCCTTCCCCCTCCTCCTCCTCCGGACCCAACAGAAGAATTATCAGAAAATTTAATCATTGCTGTCGTCAACCATACAAATTGATTGCGGGTAGAATCACCTCACCCTGCAGACCTCTGTCTCTATGTCGAGAGATTTTTCCGCCATTAAATTGTGTGATTTTTTTTTTTATGTTTTAAATTTAACGGTTGGGAAATCTCTTTTTCGGCATAAAGGACTAGGAGTTTTCGGCACAGAGGATCCTGCCTCATTAATTTGTTTTTTTTTGTTTTTTGATCTTCAACTCGTGTAAGGAATCAAAGGCACATGTGTTTCCGACACAGAAGATGCTTCCTCATTGATTTGTTATTTTTTTATTTTATCCCAATCTCAGTGATTTGTTCATATGTGAGAATATGGCAAATGTGGTCCAAAAGTATTGTCCAGAATTTTAGACCTAAAGATGCTCCTAGTCCTAGGATCATGTGGTCCTTTTCCTTTTCCTTTTTCCATTTCCATTCCCAAGGAATTGAAAGGCTTAATTTGGAAAAATCAGTATACCATTTCTTGCCCTTTAGCATTTGTTGAGATTTGAAACATATGTTCTAAATATAAAGGGAAATGATTTTGCTACTTTTTTTTTTGTTAACGTCACTTCCTTGCAAGTGTATTTTTGCAAGTTAAGATTTGAAACATATGTTCTAAATATAATGGGAAATAATTTTGCTACTCTCTTTTTTGTTAACGTCACTTCCATGCAAGTGTATTTTTGCACAAAAAATACAATTGTAAGGGAGTGGGATTAACAAAAAAGAAAGTGGTAAAAACAGCAGCCAATATAAATCATTGGAGTATATATTAATAATAAGACTACTTGAACCTAATAATACCGCGCTTTAAATGATGCCGCAAGTAAACGATGAAATCAAAACTTTCAAGATTAATCGTGATGCACAGAAGTTGACCTTAAACCGTGAGTTAGAAAAAAGATCTCTCCCAACTTCCATTCCCTTTCTTGGCTTGCATGTCTATATCATTGATGCCTTTGCGCGTGAAATATATACTAATATTCAAGTTAAATTTTTTTAGCACAGTTTGCACCCTAATCATTCATTGTCCATTCCACTTTTAGCATGAGTGCAATTATTCTTCTATATATCTGCATTAATCTGTATCTAAGCAATATAATAGAGGTCAATATTATTGAAATGACCTACCACAAAGCTAGCACCGACCATTTTGGCAGAAATTCTATGGCAACCATAGGAGAGAAACTTATTCGTCGCTCAGTCGTGAACAAATTTTTTATAGCAACTAATCACGTTTTGAACGGTTCGAATTTTAATGAAATTTTTTGGAAAAAAGTTTAACTCTTTTTCGGAAAAGTTTTATTAACATCCAGACCGTTCAAAATACTTTTGAACGGTTGCAATTGGCTCCGTAAACAACTATTCAAGGCTCCGTCTTTAAAAAGATTTTCTCCAAGCATATACTTCTGATCATGTGATATGAATTTCCTAACTACAAAATGTGTGGTTGATACTTACATAGATGCAATTGAATCACAACCATACATTTTGTATTCGGAAATTAATTTCAGGATTTCGGTCAAGTGAATCTCAACCGTACATATCAACAGTTTATAAATCATGAGTTGAAAATCCACAATAACATGGATCTCATATAAAAATAAAAATAAAAACTCAATAACAACATATTAATGGCAGTGAAGATATCTCTACGTGTGAGACCTATCACCGAGTATGTATAACACCAAATGAACATGCTATTGAGAAATTGACCAAACCAATACACAACGCGGAAACAACAATCAAGAAAAGAACGCAAACAAAAAATCAAGACAAATTTTGCGTAGCTAGGCATAACTTTTGTACATCGATATCCACGGTTCAAAAAACCAATTGCACCTATGTATCGAATGAAGAAAGCTTATAGTGTTCAGAAAATATAGTCCCATATCATATGAATTTCAACACTAATTATCTTAATAGGTACCTCTGTTTAAATAATTAGTGCACTAGATGGCGAATCAAGACTGAATCAGATTTCACAAACTCAATACTTTAAAACATCGATCCGGACTTGTAGTGACAGAGCACACGATTATTTCTCCTCCTCACGGGCCTCTTTGTCACTTTCGTCTGTCAAGTTAACTGTTAAATGACAGCCCCCATAAAATAGTCCCTTTGTGTATGAAGGAGGAGCCTCTGCAAAAGAATTTATGCGTTCTCATCCAAAATTCTCTCTCTCTCTCTCTCTCTCTCTCTCTCTCTCTCTCTCTCTCTCTCTCTCTCCAAGGAAAAGCAAACAAATGAATGCAGATATATAAGCACCAAGTTTGAGTGAGCCAAGGGATAACATAAGCCAAGATTGAAGGATGGGGATCTTCCAAAGCAAAAATAAGAAAAACCCAAGTGGGAAAGACATGATCAAAGCCATGAGAGAGAAGCTGAGGCATTTAGAAAAGGAGGTGAGTGAGATAATGTGGATGAGAGAGAACGAGAGCGGAGCTCATGAGAGGGAGAGGGTGGTGCACGCATTGAAGGAGGGAGAGTGGAGGAGGGAGAGGAAGAGGTTGAAGGAGGAGGTGAGGAAGTTGAGGAAGAGGTTGGAGGAGAGAGAGGATGAGATGGTGATGAGAGAGAAGAAAGGGTGTCTGGTGTTGGAGGAGCAAATGAGGGAGGAGAGAGAGAGGAGGGATGAGGCTGTGGAGAAGTGGAAGAGGTTGTACCTTGCCATCAAGTTTGAGCTTGATGATCTCATTCAGAGGACACACCAAGGTAACAAACTTTGGACACCTATTTTGGCCTAATAAGTCAAAATGACTTCTTTTTTTTGTCGGTTTTTCAAATTTTCTTTGCATTTTTTAGTTTTTCGTCAATTTTTTTTTGGATTAATGCTTCGTTATGACGAGAGAAATATAAAAAGTAAAAAATTTCGATTGAAATCCAAATTTGAATGTGATCCCACTATTACATATCTGGATTTGAATTATAAATTTCCAATTTGAACCACTCATTGATTTTTATTTTTTTTTTAGGGGAAGGATTGTATTGGAGGGCAGAGGAAGAAGATATAGTATTGGAGGAATTACAGCAAGAGCTGAGGGCAAAGGAAGAAACCATTGAAAATCTGCACACAAAATTAGCTTCAATGGAGCAAGAAAAATCCAAGAGCGAGAGAGAGATTGATATACTGAGGCAGAGTTTGAAAATCATGAGCCACAAGAAGAAGCCCAGCACCTCTCCCCAAGAGCCTCTCAAGAAGCTTGCATATGTAAAACAGACATGAGGAAAATTAGTCACTATATGACTTCTCTGTACTTTTTGGATCACATAATTTAATCTTGTGTTTTGTTTTTGTGTGATTAGCATTTCCCTCTATATATACACACACACAAGATCAGAGCCGATCCCGAGGTAAGACTTCGGACTTGGGCAATATATCCCCACTATAGGGCAACCAAAAAAAGAAAATTTGATTATGATCATTTCTTGATAAAATTCAAGCCGAAAGCACAATGCAATTTTATTTTTTTTTTTGACTTGTATGTCTTTTGATTTTTTATGGCTTCATAGTAAGTGAGCAATCAAATTTGGGGTTGGTCTTAGAGCAATTCAAACATCGGAGCCAGAACTGTACAAGATAGAACGTGAAATTACGAATTAATTTTGCCTCGATTGAAGGATTCCCCTTTCATAGATCTTTGCGGAAAGAAGTAAGAAGGTAATTGTGGGTCCCTGTGAGACCTCTTCCTTCTGCCTTTGTATGTTATGGCCCGATTAGATCATCCATAGGGAGGGGGATTATTTACGCGATCGGGTGAGAGACCATTCTCAATGTATGCCTTAGTTTGGCAGCCCAAAAGCATACCCGAATTATGGCTGAGACTATTTAATCCGGCTGGCGGTAGATAAATTATGGACGGCTCTCGAGCTATCCATATTTAGCCATTCTTAAAGAGTAGTAACGAAACTAAATAATGAACTTTCAGCCATATACGTTAAACCGAATTTGTAACAAGCATGCAGATCTTAAGTCACGGATCCGAAAATTCCCTCCGAAAAAAATCAGATTTCGAAACATAGATGAAAAATGAAAACAGATGACATTGTTGATACTGGAAGTAAGATTCATTATTGCTGCGAATTGCTAAACAGCTCTTATTACAACCTGATATATAAGAGTTCTTCTCTGCATGGAAATCTCTAGATTATTGAACTTTCAATAAATAAAAATCTGAAATGCAACAAACTACTACGATAACACCTCCCACGCGATGATCGAGAGAGGAGAAATTCTTTCACTTCTTTTCATGAGTGTTTTCATTGATTCCGAGTGTGTTCTTCACACCATCTATGGCACCTTGCGCCATGTTCATCACTTGCTCACCAGTCTGTCCAACAAGCAGGAAATTTCCATTATGAAGTAATGCTACATTAGGAAAAAATTACAAAAGAAAATTTGGATTGTACGTACTAAAACCTACTAAAATGACTTTTAGTTGCCAAGACACTATATTAAGGCTCCGTTGCGCTTTTGATCCTTAAAAAATAAGTACTCATTTGCAATTTTTAAACTTAAAAATAATAGGCTTACTAAAATAAAATATATATATATATATATGCAATATGGATCTTTTTAACCCTACAAAAAAAAATTAAAATTTATTTTTGTAAATCCATTATTTTAAAGCTTGAAAATAAGTCTTTATTTTTCAAGTACTTATTTGAGAAAGCAGAACGGGGCCTAAGTCATTTTGATGGAAGATTCTACATAGAACGTACAACCATTCTATATGTAACTTATTTTACGGCCGACGGGCCATGTTTGTACCTGTTGGATGATTCCGGCACTCTGCTCTTTCCCTTGCTGGGCCTCCTCTTTGGAATCAGCCGCCTTGTCACAAGCCTTATTCGCTGTATTCTGGGCCGTCTGCACCCACTCCTGAGTCTTGGCCTTCCCAAGCAAAATACACAAACAAGCACACACATATATGCATAATCACTTCAGTAATCGGAGGCCGAAACAGTCAGTGAAAAATTATAGACCACCAACTTGGTGAATACTACTAACCTTGGCCTGACCCTGGGCTTGGCCTGCCTTTTGTTGGGCACTCGACATCGTTCTTTTCCTTCTGAAACTACGAACACGGGTCTACAAAAAAAATTATAGGTTGTTCTTGATCTCAGAATGTATACAGGCAATTGTGATCTGTTTGAAGGTTGTGAGATTGAGCTGTATTTATAGCTCTCTTGAGTTCTATATATAGGATGGGTATATACAGGACATGAGAAGTTCATTGTAAAGAAGCTACAGAGAACGTGTATTGAGGCTCTTGACTTGGGATTTGGGCTGGTTGTTGTGGCCTTCTCCTTAAATCAAGCATCTCCAAGCATTATAAAGCTTCCTAGAAATGGGTTTTCCTTAGTTAACTAAAGAAAATGTGTGACTCATATTTTATCTCCATACAATTGCTGATAATATGTATGAATTTTAGGTGTTGTAGGTCGTACCGAGAACAAATCTATTCTTGGACCTTAAGCTATGGAAGAGTTGGTTTTAGGAACGAACTATATGTCCGTAGCATGTTTTTAAATCGCGGTATTGGTAAGCGTAATGATCGCGGTCGCACGTAACGAATATCAGGAGTATCGGTCTATGTGTAATAGAAATCGGATACTGCACTCGTGAATTTTTTTCAAGCACTAGCAAGTGCTGAAAACTTCATAGGTACACATGCTCTAAGCTTATTTATGACTAAACTGAATGTTTTGAAGCTATATTTTACTTTTACAAGCAATTTTAAGTAAAACTTGATCAAATGTTGTGTTTTAAGAATGAAATTGAAGTTGTTTTTTTCTCATTCTAACAAGAGTTTGGTTCTCAAAATATTGCTTTAGCACATAAAGACATCTCAAAAAGTTACATGAAGGTCTGAGAATGGAAAAAAAAAAAAAGAATAGTTGTTCTAAGTGTTCTGTAGGCGCAACGGTCCTGTAGTGCATGTAATGACCGTTACACGATACATAACGGCCATAGTGATCGATATGCACGTGAATTTTCATTATGCCGTTATTTTCACCCATAACGGTATCAGGCCTTCCAAAACTTGTTACGTAACGGAGCGACCGTTTTTAAAACCCTACGAGACGATAGTTTGGGGACAAGATGGAGGACTCCGTTATTGTTGTACAAGACGATAGTTTGAATGAGAAGCCAAGAAGTCTTTGGCCTTCATCCTTAAAGTTATTCGCTAGTAGTAGTTTATTTCAAACTATCAATTGCAGCTATCAACTAGAGACGGCAATCCAAATCAGACTTAACATGAAGGGTGAAATTGACATTTTGTAACATAAAGCCATAACCGAACACCATCGAAAATTGAAGTTGAAGCTGCACAAATCCTAAATTGAACAAACACTTACATAACCACATCTCTCTCATGAACACAAATCAAGAGAGCAATTGCCATTTTTGAGCCCAACACTTCACAACAGCCAGAGAGAGAGAGAGAGAGAGAGAGAGTAAAAGAGATGGAGTACATGAATTATAGTTATGCGTAGTTTAACTTCTGTGCCATTCTTATCTTGGCCCCATGAAATAGTACATACAACACCGGTGATAGTACCCATGTAATCTCTAATCAACGTGGTATAGGCGAGAAGAACAGGAGACCCACCTAACCTTTAACAAGCGGCAGCTCTTAGAAACTAGCAGTCCTCCTTTTACCTAAAAAAAATAGAGGAACTAAAGGGACATTGTTTACGCTGTAAAACCATAACCCAAATCAAAGTTGGGAGAGGCTAGAGACCCAATTCAATTTCTCTGCTCATCACCTTGCTTACATGAAGCCTTCAATGGATAACTCACCTATTTTTAGTACAGAATACACTAACCCTAAAACTTCTATTGCATGGGAGCAACAGCTGCTTCCTGCACCAAAGGCCGTGTCACATGCACGAAATGCTCCGCCTTCCTCTCCACCTCCTCCCGACACGGTTCGCACCCTTTCCTTCCTTTATCTTCTTCACAAACGCCACAAACCGCCTCCAATTATCCGGCTGAAACAAGTGCAGATTCGTTCTCAAATACGTGAACGCACACATATCTGTATCTTTTCCATCGATGTTCATAGACGATGCCTGTAAAATCTGTTCGTGTGCGAACTCATCATACCGAGGCAGCGAGTTTTCCCCGGCAAGCGGGACTTGAGCTTCCCGAGTGGCCAGGCCCACTTGCCTGACCAGCTTCTCGGGCGAGCATTGCACGTCCTGAGGCTGCTCATGGTCCCTCATTTCGATGCAAGTGAAGTTGAAAACGGCACCGTGGCATGCTAACATCAGGGCGATGGAAGCTACCCGTCATGGAAACTGGTGTTGTAGTACCCCGCTGTAAGCTCAGGTGCATGGGATCGGGTCCCGTAATGCCAGTGAATGCCTGCAACCTTAACGAAGATTTTGACACCTGTATTATCGAAAATGGCCTTGGCACTTGGCAGAGGACAGAATTCTGTCGCCGTGGTTCAGAAGCATCTGCGAATACCAAGTGGGGAAAAAGTCGCCATAAGGGCTGTTCCAACCACCACCTTCCTTTCGGAAGAAGTTGGTATCTTCTGGCATCTGTTGGGCCTGTGCTTCCCCATTCTGGCTTCCCGGCAGCTTCTGCCGCATGTACTACAATACGTGACAATAAGCAGAATTTACAAGATTAGGATATCACAAGCAAAGGGAACATTATGAAGGAAAATAGGAAAACAATGGAAAGACAGAAGAGAGTGAGTACCTTGTCATAAGACTGAAAGGCTCCAATTCCAGGAAACTTCCATGTTCCATTTTGCTTGGGGTATGAAGGGTAGCGCAGCTCACCTGCCGGACCCACTCCAACTTGGATTTCCTAAAATCGAACAGAAAAAGTCAGATCAATGATCAACAAAATTTCTCACGATATTGCTTAGTTGGCACGAGTACAGGGTCTATTGGCCTTTTGGTTTTCTAAGTTTAAATGCACAACCAGTGGAACATAGGATCGCTCTTTCCACATAACCACAAAACTAACATTTGCCGGAAGTAACAAAAGGTAAGCCATGATTATGCATAAAAAGTATGTCATAGGATCCTACACTCAGAGAGCATATATTCATGCCTTAGTAGCGGGATCCTTCTAAAATGGGTGCTCTCTCAAGACGGGAGCTCAAATCGGTGCTCCCAAGATGGGAGCTCGCTCCCCTCGAGACGGGAGCTTGCTCCCAACTAACATGGGAGCTTATTGGGTGTGGTTAAGGCAACTATTCTCTTATTCTTAAGGGAGTTATGCCATTGTGGTAATAAAAATATGAAAATCTTATCACTCAAGAAGTTTTGCAAATTGAAAATATCTAACTTCCTATAAGTACCCTTTAAGATCATGAAAATTCTCATAAGTAATCACTTTTCCTTCAATGGTTAAGTATTTAAAGATATACGTATTTATATGAAATCTATATACGCTTCTTAGGCGCCCAACTTTAGGAGCTTCTAGGTGCCTCCGCTCCCGCTTCATGCTACTAAGATCTTAAGTGACATCGATCCAGGGTACATTGACCCTTCAGTTTTCATCAGTTTATATTAGCATCAGGTTTATGTATACTCTATCGAGTTCCACCCTCTCTCCTAAAACCAATGAGATGTTAGGAAGGGGTCCACTTATGTGTTTCATGGCATTCCACATTGCACCTGACAGTCTGCTTTTACAGCGCTTGCATGGAGTGACATTATGTACAAAAAAGATACCCTTTACATCGAACAGCAAAAATGCAAAACTAACGATTGTCAGGTTAACGGAAGGTACGCCCTGGTTGTGCTTAAAAGGTATTCCAAAGGATCCCATGCATACAGCTGTACTCAGAAGCGTATATCAAATAACTAATTCAACAATCAATTATGGAAATACTACAGATGAGTAATTACCACAATGGTATCCCCCAGAAGGTGATCAAATTTGTCTCTAAAAGCGAGCATGAAGTCACCATAACACTGGATAGGAGTGAGTCCCTTGAGGACTGGAAGAGTATCACAGCTAAGTGATATGTACTCATAATTTCTCCTTCCCCATTGATCTGTGTAGGCAAGGTCAGGGTCTTTGTCAATCTCTTCCACAGCCCACTTAGGCCGAGGGATCCGGTATATAAAACCTGGACTAATCAATGTTAGGAAAAGGAACATAATCCTACAACATCCACCCACTGGAAATTCAGCTTCACATACTGATTCAACCACTGGAAACTAGTAAATGAACAGCATAAAGCGGAGAGATCAAAAGGGATACCATTTGAATCTGATATGGCATGCTATTCTTGCTTTCTTGGACAAGTGGGGTAGTATTTAATTTCTGGTGTCAAAGACAAAAGACTCAACCGGCTCCATCCCCTTTTATCTTAAGCTACAGGTTCTATTTCCCACCATTTTCTACTTACACTAAACCAATTGCTTTTCAACAAGAACAAAGGTACGAGTATGATGATAAACTGCTTCAACTTTTGAACAACCAAACGCCCTTTTATCTTAACAATCTTGTTAATCTCCGCCCATTAGGTGGAGGATAAGCATATAATGACAAATAAATTTGGATATCAATATACATTTCACCGAGATCAATATACTGATATCAATACACTTTTGCGGATATCAATATGCTTTCTAAACATTATCCTCTGTCTAATGGGCAGAGGTTAGCATTTTCCTTATCCTAAACTACCAACACAAATTTTCAACTTTTTCAGACCTTTAACTTTATCCCATTTATTCTATAACCAATTGCATTTCAACTAGAAAAAAAAAAAAGACTCAATAACACATTACTCCAATTTTTCAGCTACCACAACCTTAACATGAAAGGCATATGCAAGCAATAAAAGAAGCAAAAAAGTCAAAACAGAAAAGGGTAAGATAAGTTGAGAGAAGCAAAAGTACTCACGTGCAAGAGTCCCCAACGTTTCCTCCACACTGGTGAAACGACATGACCGCCTGCACCTTGAGCCCATGCTTCTTGGCCATCTCCAACAGCTCAGAATACCCTCCCCAATTGTACTCCCCTGGTTTCTCTCTCTCCACCAGGCCCCACCACACGTCCATCATCACCCCTTCCACCCCGGCACTCTTCAGAGCCTGCAGGCTCGCGTTCATCGCCTTCCTCCGGTTAATAGTGTTCCCTATTGTCACGCTGTCCAATGGCATCATCACGTAAACTGGCACCCCCTTCAACTTATCCTGCGCATAAGGGCAGATGGAGTAAGATACAAGAGTTGTCTCTCGCAACAATATTTGATAGTTTGCAGTCAAAACTCATAAAAAAAACAAATGAGAGAAACTACAAAAATGGTAAAATGGAATCCTCAAAAACCTTCTATGGGACTAAAAAATGCAAAGGGGTAATTTAGAAATACTTAAAAAGATATGCAATTGAGATGTCAAGATTCAAGAGTAGGTTATAATATCTACATGACAATCAACCAAGACCATACTATTTTCATTTGTCCAACTTTTAGTAGTTCCCTGGGTGGAATCCTTCTAATTGATTCACAAAACAACACTCTTTGGCTTAGTTAAAAATTGTGGCTGAGACGCTGAGTTGATATATTCGCAATCATACAGCTCAAATGCAGAACCAAACATCCTTGTTGGAACCTTAAAATCTTTGGTGTTCTTCACCCCTGGTTTTTCCAACTGACCCAATCAGGTTGATTGGCAGCAACCCCAAATGCAGTATATTTAAGGGTCCATACAAAATGGTGCCAACAGGAAGCAAGTAGCATGACTTTTAGACTTAGGCGTGCGATCACATGTTTCTTTTGAAACCATGACTAGCTTTCTGATATTTGGCTGTCCAATAAATACCATTAAGCATGCAACTGACAGTATCTGACTCAAAACTCTGCAAAGAGTGAAATTGTCAACACATAAGTTGGATTAAAAAAATTGAAAAAAACTTGTAAAGATACTCAAACCCACCTTTGGAAGGTCTTTCTTCATCATCTCAGCCTATGTAGCACGGACACGGACACGACATGACATTGACACCCCGACACACAAATTTTCAAAAAACAGGGGACACGACACGTTGGGGGACACGTTATATATATATTAAAAAATATTCGAATAAGATAAAAGTTTAATAATATTATAACGAGATAGCCCTAAATTGGATCAAAGAGAGAAAGAAAGAGAGCACATTCAAACAAAGAGAGTGTCCCTAAAGTGTACACTTTGATCCATTTTAAAAGTCCTTATAACTGCATTTTTACCCCTAAAGTGTCCTGAAAGTGTCGAAAGAGTGTCGGACCCCAAATATTAGAAAAAAAAATAGGACACTCCGGGAGAAGTGTCGGACACGTGTCCGGAGAGTGTCCGGGAGTGTCGGTGTCCGAAAAGTGTCCGACACCGGTACGTGAGCTCCGACGAAGTGTCCGTGCTACATAGATATTCTCAGCGAAGAATGTTCCATTTTCACCCTCATTAACATAATCAAGCTCCTCAAAGAAACGGGCAGCCCATTCATCCACCTAACCAACAACATCAATAGAAACCTGAATAATAACAGTTTTATGACAGGAAGCATCAGCGAAACTACAGTTTTCCCTTACAAAATGACAAAAAAATCCCTTCAGGACAAAAAATAGACTGCAAGACTTGTGATTTAGGAAAAGTACCTGAGGGAACTTCAGAAGAACCAAGCCCAAGTTCCTTATGACGAACAAATCAACTGTCACTGTCTCGAGGACAAATGGCCTCTGTACTTTTACAGCAACCAAATCCCCATTCTCCTTTAGCCAAACCTTGTACGCCTGTCCAAGAGATGCTGCCAAAAAAGTTCACGAGAAAACTATATGTATTAAGCAACAAGGCCAGACATTTTGCGGGTACGTTTTAGGGACAAGTATTTACCAGTGTACAACTCAAGGCTCATGCAGACTCTACTTATGAAATAATAAGTGAACAACCAAACGGTAATTATAATTCACTATTTCAACTGGACATCCCCATGCTCTAAAATAATGTTCACTCAGGTAACAATATCAATTGTGGAGATTACCAGCCGCTATTGGTGAGGAAGTCAGCTCAGAATAGATGTTATACCACAGCTGACCAAGCTCCTCCTCTATAAGAGCCATAGCAACATCATCTGGATATGAGGGAACCTTCAAAAGTACGAAGAGAGAAACAATAAGTCAACACTGAAAGTAGAAAATTCGTGTTCGTTGCTGCAGGTGTCCAAGGTTTACTCTGCAGGGATGAGTCCACAATGGAACCATAATCATACAGAGAAAAATTATTCTTGGGACACTTCTTGTGCCCTTTGTGACCAAAAAATTGAGTCACTACCTCTACATGCAAGTTATGCAACAACCTATTATAATGTTCAGTTTATCACTAGCAAACCAAGTTAAAATATTAGAATCCCATCCATGGTACTTCATGCCGCCTCAGTGACTTCAAGAAATAGCAATTAAGAAGCAACCACTTTCCAAATCTTCCAATTTGCACATTCCCATGTCTTATTTATCTCAGAACTTCCTTATCTACTTCCGAACACCCTTTTGTTCGGCTTCTTTGTCCTTTTCATTTTCAGATACTCGTAACCATCACCAAATTACAAACAGAAGTTCATTACAGAATTAAGATAGAGATGCATTAGGCTATTTGAAGGAGCATTCCTAACACGGATAAAAAGAGAGAGCATTTCCTAAGTATAACAGAGCAAGTCCAACCTGATTTTTAGAAAAACAGTGAAACAATTTCAGCGACCTTGCAGTTGAATCATATGTAGTTTTAGTGGATGTTGAATTGTTAAATGAAAGGCCACTCATACCTCATCGCAGAGCTTTTGCAGCTCAGTCATTGCAGCAGGTGACAGTATATCTGGTCGAATGCTCAATGCTTGCCCAAGTTTTATGTATGCTGGACCCAAAGCGGTGACAATATCCCTTAGCCCAATAGCTCGAGAAACTTCATTCTAGTTACCGGAAAATCGAAATAATAGTCAATACTAATAGACAAGGAACAATGGAGAAGAAAGATGGACATGTATAAAACTTTAACCCCTAACACCCTAAAGTAGGATAGCTAAGTCAATTTGTCAGTTGCTTGTACCAATGGAATTCAAAAATCCCAGCTTATCAGCCATCTCCCGCAGGCAAAAAGGGAACGCAAAACTACGAAGTACATTCACAAGATTCACTCCCCTAGACCTATCTTCCACCCCTCCAACTCCTCCCAATTTTCTTCAACACTGGAGCCCAAAAGAACTCCACCATACGTTTGTCACCTAAGGATAACCAAAGTACTTAAAAGGCGAATTCTCAATGGAATATCCATATATCGTCTTTCATAAGCAATTGGAGTTTAATGATCAAATTGACGCTTGTGAATATCCTACTGTCCAGATTATCCTACTGTCCAGATTAATTACAAGGCAGAAATAAATATATTTTGTATTTTGTTCTTCAAAGTCATGAGTAATAGAACAAGACACACCTAACAAATTATTGGTTTATAGAAGTGAATTTCAGAGCAACTTGTAAACAGATGCTCCCAGTAATTTATAAACGTTCACAACATGTAGAACAAAATCCCAAGAAAAAACCAAAGAAGCATCAAACCAAAGAAACTTGCATATTACTTTTATTCGTACCAAAAGCTGGTGCAGACTATTAAAATTATGAGACAGTCAGAAATTCACCAGTAAGTCCAAATAGCAAGTGTAGGACTAAACATTACCTCTTTAACCTTTTTGTTTATCACATCCCAGGCAAGACGGGAAAGGAAACCTCCGGCAACTGATAGCACTGTACAATGCGTGTTGCAACAGCACGTGGTCTCTTTCCCCAGTATGCAGATATGCTAGCAGGTTCATACACCAAAGGCAAAAACTCGCTGCTTTCATCAACCTGAAAGAGCACAAAGAAGCAGAAAACATGACCCTCAATAATTGGACGAAAAAGGGTGTTCCAACCTAAGAGCTCCAAATATTTATGAGTCTATGACAACCTATCTAAAACCTTGACCTTCACGAAATGGATTTTTTTATTGGTAAAATTCCTTGATTGTACTTCTTATGAAATTCTGCAGCCACAGGCTTAGGCTTTCCAGTCTACTTTGCGATACGAAACCAGTGAAGCTCACTGATAACAACAAGACTTTGAAGTTTCATGACATAATAAGTTACAAATGCAAAGCTCTACTTGGTTAGTTGGTTTACCATATAAATTATATACTTCACAAAATTGTGCTTCAAAGTCAAAACTAGCTGATCTGTAGTGACACAAAACTTTTGTCACCTTCAAACCCGGCCTGCATGAATCTTATAACATGATTAAAACTTGGACAAAATAGTTGTCATCAATGTAGCACGGACACTTCGTCAGAGCTCGCATATCGTTGTCTGACACTTTTCATACACCGACACTCTCCGAACACGTGTCTAACACTCAAATCCAATGTGTCCTTTTTCTCAATGCACGCCTTGGCTTACCATCCTTGGTTCTTTTATTACAAGTGTATTGATTGGAGACTGTCAAGAATTTTATTAATAATACTGACATTATAGTACCAAGAACTATAAGTCTACCGTAAAGAACTGACACTAATCATTGTATAAGAAACTTATTGCATAGAAAACAGTGGCAAAAGCACACTATCAGTCGCCTCCATTGATATTATCAACAATAAGAAATCATGTGACGATAGGAAATGGGACACACATGCACTAGTGAAGGATAACAAGGCAAGGGTCCCGATAGAAATTTCCATGCAACCTAAAAGAGATAAGCTAAATACAGTGATTCCGCCAGCAATCTCTCCACAAAAATCTTACCCATAACAACCTATGTTGAGCAACCTAGGTAAACACATGCATCCAAAACAGCCCTTTTTGGCAATCCGTCAATAAGAAAATGACACCAACAAACAACAATGAGCAAAAAAACCAAAGAAGATTCGCTTGCCCACCATCTTATACATTTACTGAAAGAGTTTTACATGAGTATGACCATTCTTATACTGGAACTCGAATAATTATTTGTACAGAAGAACATAACTTCCAATTCTGAATCATGCCATCAGAAAATTGGCATAGCCTTCTTTATAGTCAATATAAAAAATACAAAATTGTGAGATCATAGTATGTAACAAAGAGTTCCTGTGTACGAAATCGATTCCCCTGCGTACCTTTTCTCTGGAAAGAAATCGCCCAGTTTGCAAGCACTTACCTCCTCACCTTCTCTTCAATCAACATATTTACGAAGCACCCAACCTCACATGAACTACTACCCTTGTCTAGCCTAAGCCAATATTCAGATATTGGAAACAGTAAACAGAGAGAAATCGAAAGGCGCTCACGCGAGGGCTATGTTTGGATATAAATTTGCAGTGGCCAAAAAATATTGTGGAGATTTTCTCAAAATCAGTTAACAAATCCAAGATCCAAGCACTGTCTAAACAGGTGCTTGAGGGGAATGGGTAGTAGACTAACTGAACGACAATGAATCCTCCTCCCTCATTTGTAGTTGTGAAATCTCTTTGCTGAGCTGAGAGTATTAGATAGAAGCATTGCGATAGTCATGGGTCCAACTCCCCCGGGAACTGGAGTAATAGCTGAAGCAATCTTGCAAGCCTCCTGATAACATACATCTCCAACCAAACGATACCCTTTTGCACTTTTTGCATCCTGTCACATAAAATGCACACAGAATCAGCTCAGTGCTACTAAACTCAAACTGCAAAGCAAACTCTCAAACACGCCATGTAAGCATGCGAACATTGTGGAGAAGCCAAAAAAAACCCAGCTCACCTCAACTGGATCTCTCTCTCTCTCTCTCTCTCTCTCTCTCTCTCTCTCTCTCTCTCTCTCTCTCTCTCTCTCTCATGTAAGCATGTGAACATTGTGAAAAAGCCAAAAAAAACCCAGCTCACCTCAACTGGATTAATTCCAACATCGATAACAACAGCACCAGGCTTTATCCAACTACCCCTCACCATGTTTGCTTGCCCTACAGCAGCAATGATGATATCTGCTTGTCTTGTGATCTCCTCTGGATTATTGGTTCTGGAATGGACAACGCTGACAGTAGCATCTTCTCTCTAGAAATTAGATCACATCAAGAAGTTAAAAAGGGAAAGAAACTAAATTAGATAGAGAAATAACATTCAGTTTGGTGAAGTAACTTGGACAGAGGCTAACATAGTAAAAATCCAGGAACCATAAGATTACCTGCAGCAATAGAGCAGCTGGTGTTCCAACAATATTGCTCCTGCCAATCACAACAGCCCTCCTTCCCTTGATATCCACGCCATATCGATGTAGTAGCTCTATGCATCCTTTAGGTGTACATGAAACAAATAAGGGCTCTCTACCACGCATGGCAAGGCGCCCAATGTTAAGTGGGTGGAATCCATCCACATCTTTCTCAATGCAAACAGAATTCAAGATATTCTGCTCATTCATGTGCTGGCACAGAATCCATGAACAAAATCAGAACTGTATACTGTAGTCTTAATGACAGTTATAATCTATGTAGCACGGACACGGCAATTCTAAAAAAATAGAGATACAGACACGGCGAGGGACACGCCACGTGTATATAATATAAATAAATATACACACACACACACACATATATTTTTTCTTTTCTTCCATGTCCGTTGAGGAAGACATGTCCTCTATGAATGTATGAGATTAACATGGTTCAAATAAAGACATAATTATAGTTTAACCCAAATGTTTTGAATAATTCATATTAACCCCTCAAAATCAAAAATATGTTACATTTTGACTCTCAGCCGTGTCCTCAGCGTGTCCCCAATCAAAAAATAATAAAAATTATTGGACACGCCACGTGGCATGTCCAATACATATTTGGGCGTGTCCCCATGTCCAATACATGGACACAACGCCATTTTGGAGTGCCAGTGCTTCATAGGTTATAATTAAGGCCTTACCATACACTTGCCACAACTTGGTTTATTTGCAAACTCCATGCAGTGTTGGCTACGCAAAAGATATAATCTCACTGCAGAATAATGCTTTAGGGCTAACCATTTATTGACCATACCTTAACATCTTTGTTTACTTTGTGAATTTCTAAAAATGCACATACCAAACATAAATGCATGTTTTCTATTACCGTTGTTTCCTTTAAAAGGCATGTTCTCATAACAAGGTTTAGAAAAAAGAGAGTAAAATGCAGTACATAGAATAAGGAACTCACGGAAGGAAGAGGTAACTGAACAAGAATTCCGTGTACAGAGGGATCATCACTGAAGCCTGAGATATGCTTAAGCACTTCCTGTTCTGTGGAGTCTTCAGACAAGTGCACTTCATAGGAATTGATCCCCACAGATTCACAAGCTTTCTTCTTGTTGCGTACATAAGTTGCAGAATCCTTCCTGTCACCCACTAGAATAACTGCTAATCCTGGAACAACACCAACTGTATCCTTCATCCTCGATATTTCAACAGTTATCTCATCTCTGATTTGCTTTGCAATTGATTTTCCATCAATGATCTTTGCAGAGCTTCCAGCAGCCATTGTAGCTGCACAACAAATCAATGGAATTTACAAACCAAGAATACCTCATACAAAAGACAAACTACCAGTTCCAAATTTCAATGGAAAAAGCCAAAAGAATACAACACCCAAAATGCTCCCAGCACAATAAAAACATAATCGGATATCAAAAGAGAAACTTTTTTCCTATTTTCTCCTTTCCCTCCCAAAAGCCCATTCGCTAAAGCCACTTCCCGCTTTACCAGAACAAAATATCTCTAGGTGTTTCAATATCTTAAGCATTCCAAATTGGAAATGAAAATAGTGAATACTTCTACCCATTTTAGTCTTCGATGTCAAACGTGTCGTGCCGTGCCATTCAACTTCTGTGCCAACCGTGCTTCGTACCGTGCCGTGCCCGTTTACTTCATTGTGCCATGGCGTGTACTTCATCGTGCCTTGCTGGGCCATTTTACTTTATCAAACCGTGCCTTTTTTAAATCATGTCGTGTCATGCCGTGCCCAATTAATTAATCATGACATGTAGTGCCGTGTCTTTTTTTGTCGTGTTGTGACGTGCCTTTTTTGTCGTGTCGTGTTGTACCGTGCCTTTTTTGTCGTGTCATGTCGTACCGTGCCTTTTTTGAATCGTGCCGTGCGAGCCCGTTTACTTAATCGCGTGCCGTGCTGTGTCGTGCCAGGATTAGACCGTGCCTGTGGCGTGCCGCCTTGAAACGTATCGTGGCGTGTCGTGCCACCTTGAAATGTGTCATGCTTGTGCCGTGCCCTTGCCGACCCAGGCCGTTTGACACCCCTAATGTTGGCAGGTTGTGATTCTAGTGGGGGTTTTTTTTTTTGCTGTACTATCATTTAAAGGAGTGTAAAATAGTAGGTTTTCAAGATGTGATCAAGTTTGATTGAGGCGCTGAAATGTAATGATCTTTGGCACTAGTTGTTAGATAATTGCAGGAAATGTAAGCCTTTAATCTCAAATCCAACACCCAAGGGAAATTCTTTTAGGACAGAAGGCCATTGGCTGGTTCTCATCATCTAAGCTTTCGATGTAAATGATTGCCCCAATTTTTTTTGGCCATCCTGATTACGGCCAAAACCTTAAACTGGCATCTATAACTATACTTTCATTCAAAGGTTGACAATCATCTTCCTTCTTTTTCCTCCTTTATCTTTGTTTTTTTTTTTCAATCTTGTGGGTTGGGGATGGATGTGAAGTTCCTAATACCAACCAACTCTTCTCCTACATGTATACACGAAAAGTTGAAAACCCATCTCAACTTCTAACAAGGAGAAACACTGTTGATGAAAAAGTATAGAACAATGGCAATTCTGAATCAAGTCTGATAACGTTTAGATACTGATTGCCATTGTGCGCTGCATAAATTGAGCCATAGAACAGAGTTGCACAAAGTGATACAGAGCAAGCAGTAAACAACTTACGGGGAGTTTAATTGAAATGCATTACCTAATAAACAAATTTAGATTACTCCAACATTATAAAACAATAAAAATAAACTAAGTGCCAAATTCCACAGAGAATATTCACAGAATAGATCCCAACGAGCAGATTTAGATATACACATCATTTCACTGGGATTGGGGGTCATAAACGGGTCGAACAGTTAATTGTTCAAGTTTGATTTGAAACTTAACGAGCTTCAAAACATGTTCAAGTTTATGCTTGTTTATGTGATGAGCCGATCTCGAACGAGCTTTATCGAGCCATAGACGATCTCGAGTATCTCGGAAATTTTTTATACATCACAAGCCAAAGGAGCCGAGTAGTAGCTTTTTTGAGCTTGCTATGAAAGCTTAAATGAGCTTTAGAAAAATGTTCAAGCTTGGTTTATCTATGTACCAAACTGATCTTGAACGAGCTTTTAAGAAACAAGCACAAGCTCGAACTCGAGTAGCCTGGGTCGTTTATCAGCCCTAACTAGAACGAAACCAATTCCAATTCATGATGTATAAAAATCTCCACTAAGAACTATCAACTTTACCTGTCGCGAAACCCACAATGGTTCTGAACCTCGGTAGTGACGACGGAAGAGCCGAAACACCCATTGCCGAAATCGCCCCTTTTTTGCATAAAACTGTGGTATTGATACTTGTGTGCTGCAAAGAAGCCATTCCAGCTGCCTTTCCTTCCTTGTATCCACTAATTTTTTGGCCATGGACAGTGGGTAAGCAACCAAACGTATTGGAGAAGATGATATGGAGAGAAGCGAAAAAGATAAACCTCTCGTAATTATGCAAAAAATTGTTCGAAATGGGTACCTGGTAGTACTGCAAGAGATGATGAATGATGCAAAGCTGAAGGAAAATGGGAGTTGAGTGGCTCAACTTGAGAGAGAGAGAGAGAGAGAGAGAGAGACTGAGAGAGACGTTGAGAGTGAGAGAGAGAGAAACCGAGAGAAGAGAGTGGGCTGCTAGGACTTTCGGTTCTCATCTCTTTCTATTTATACTAGTGCGTGATCGTGTGCAACAGTCGCGCCATAAATCCATATGCAGTCAATAAAGAAAGATTCTCGTAAAATCCTATAATGCACCAGTTGAGAGCCGTCCGAGTTATTTTTTGAAAAATCGAAGCCATTTACCTTTTATGTGCGAGTGATTATATCATTCGTGCAAAAAATGAAGTAAATTGGTTATCGTTATATATTTGATTGTACACAACAAAAAATTTCCTATTAATGAATGTACGTCCCAATGAAAGGGTTTCCAAAACCCGTTAGACTCGAAAAATTAGCGAGAGTGATTAAAATACCAAGAACAACAAAATGAATGGTATGGATCATCATAATTGTGTTGCAATTGTGTGTCTACCGTAAAAGAGACCCATTATTATCTAATATATATTAGTTGTTCCAATTATAAGCTCAACAAGATTATTGTCCTCTGTAGTTTGAGATGTGTATCAAGTCCTCAACAACTTGGGTTCAAACCCATAGAGATTAATTTTTTCAAACTAATTTTTTTTCTTATTTATTTTTAGTTGTTACAAGTAAAAAACATAACATGACAAATGGCTGAGGTTTTTTCTTTAAAATTAGTTTTTTTTTTCTATGTATTTTTTTAAAAATCTTTATTAGATAAAATGCAATGTGTATGTGTGGTAATTGGTATATTATCATGTTTGAATTTTGATTCAAATTTTCTTAATTATATTAAATATTTTAAAAGCTTATTTTAGTTAAATAAAAGGAAAAGATTAATAAATTATTAAATTATCAAAAAATACATAGAAATAAAGTAAAATATACTGTAATCTAAAATCCCTTGTTTATTTAATAACTTTTTTTTTTGGTTTTTTCATGTCTTGTATCGTGTTGTGTCGTGTCCTGCCGTGCCCGACGAGAACCGTGTTGTGTCATGCCTGACTACAACCGTGTTGTGTCGTGTCATGCGTGTCCTACTTTTGTACTCGTGCTCGTGCCCCATCCCACTTCCGTGTTGTGCCCGTGTCGTACCGGGCTAACTTCCGTGTCATGCCCGTGTCGTTCCCACTCACTTCTGTGCCCGTGTCGTGCCGCAAGCCCACTAAGACCGTGTCGTGTCAGAATTAAATCGTGCCTGTGGAGTGGTGTGCCGCCTTTAAACCTGTCATGCTCGTGTCGTGCCAATGCCGACCCAGCCCGTTTGACACCTTTAGGCTTCCAAATCAAACCCAACGGATGTACTCAACAAATGTGCCCAACAACTAAAAGTAACGAATTTTTTATCATATAAAGAAAATCTGTTTAACCTACTCATTTACACTATTCAAATGAGAGAAGCATCCGAGATTAACAAGCCATGGAACTTCTTAGCTTCCTAAAGAAAATACAGCTGGATTATCCTTAAGGTCTGAGAATGAGTATAATGCCATACAGGCACTGATAATCTGGACGTATTGAAGTTCACTTGACAAAGTAGTGCGAAATAGCCCATACATAGAAGCAAATAGTTACTTATTTTCCTATGGGGTGACCAAGCTGTTGAGTTTGTTGCTTTCTAGGTTTTTGATCATGTCTTATGTTTGTTCTTTTGGTTGCCTCCTAGGCAACTCTGCATGTTTACTCTTCCTCTCTTGGGGGGCTTTGTGGGCAAGTGATTGTCGTGGGATTGGGTGCCAACATAGTTGGGATGTTGTCTCATATTATGATGCATTTTCTTTGCCTCCTTCTAATCATTGGGTGCTGAAGCTTGTGATCAATAAAATCTCTTCTTTCGGTGTTTAAAACAAAAACAAAAAAAACCCATACATAGAAGCGGGATGGCCAATTTCACTTGAGAATCTTGTGCAAAGTATTCCATTACAGAAGCAAGATGGCCAGATTCAACTGATATGAAGATTTCTTTTAAAATTAAAAAGCCGTCTAACAAAGAATGTGAAACAAGATTTAACTCAATATTGTCACATCACTTCTTGTTCATACTCTCAAGGAAAAACAAGAATAAAATATCATACTTTCATTTATGGATTCAAATGGGATATCTAACTAGTAGGCTCTAAAGAACACCCTACATATTATGAGCCATAAATTCTAGTTATGAAAGAGAGGCATGTCATTTTCTTCATCTTCCTTTATAGATCAGGAAACAACTTTATAGAGAAAGAAACCCAATCGTTAATCAGCACTTGCTTTATGAAAACAATGAACCTATGGTGTAGCCATACAAAGATTTGAGGGGCATCTATGAGATAACTCTTAGTTCAAACAGCTGTATCTCATACATTCATAAACCTTTTTTGGTAAGGGACAAGGAATCCCCTGTCACCCATGGGTTGTACAGAGAACTTGAAGCATTCAACTTGTTCGACAAAATGCACTATCATTCATTGGCGCAAGCACAACTAATACTAATAACTAAATGAAACCCTAACCATGGATACAAATTACAACATTTTACGTCCACGAGGGCAACATCACCTGTATATAAATTGAAATTGAAACACATAAACTAGTGGAGCACAACACCAAAAAAAGAAAAGAAAAACACATTAAATTATAAAGTGTAGAACTACAACTAACGCATGCCCCATAAAAAGCGTGAACCCACTTTCCCTCAATAAAAACAATGATCAGGAAACTTCTCTCAAAAAAAAAAAAAAACCCTCCAGCTTTCACATGGATTAGGAATGATAAACGAACCAAGCTACTTGAGTACAAGCTTGTGTTTGTACGCTAAAAGCTTGTTCAAGATCGGCTTAACACATGAACAAATTAAAACATTTTTCTTTGAAGCTTTCAAACCAAACATGGGCAAGCTTATGATTTATAAAAAATTCAAACAACTCGATCAACTAATTTAAATTTTCAAACCAAACTTGAACAATTAACTGCTCTGCTCATTCGACCGGTTAATCAACCTTAACACGCGGATAACAGGGAGGATTTGCTTTATTCAAAACAAGAATGGAAGAAGCAATTATGAAGGAGAAGTACCAGTGACGATAGAGGGAGAAGCTGATGCATGACTGATAGTGGCGGTGGTCCTGAGCAAGATAGGTTTAACAGGTGCGAGCTACAAGGGCATCGACCGGAAAGAATAGGGGACTCCATGTCAGACTCTGTTCTGTATCTGCTTGAGGGAAGAAGAAGAGTCGCCGCCGTCGTAGATGATGAACAGTTCGTGAACATCACCAACGCCATTGAAATAGTAGGATTCTCAGTCCTATGCTTAGAAAAGTAATGGCAGCGGTGATGAACGACACCTCATGGGCCCCTCTTGCGGCTCGTGCGGCAAATTTAGAAATTTATCAATGATTATAATAAAAGTCGCTTTATCAACAACCTACTAATTTAGGGGATTAAACAACAATGCTAGGACCACACAAACACTTACACACACTTATAATAGGGTAGGTTTCAGTGTGTGTAGGGCCTATCTCGATTGTTGTGAGTGTGTGTAAGTATTTGTGTATTTGTGTGTGGTTCTAAACTTATTATTTACTAAATAATACTCTGTCCGTCATAATTTACTTGTCTCAATTCTATTCTAACTGGATAAAAAAATTAGTTATATCTTTATATTGGTAATAAATTTTATATCAAATATGAATCTTGTTTGATAGATCTTGATTTGTTCTAGAAATTCAAACAAAATTATTTGATTTTGAGACCTATGTCTAATTATGGCTTAAGACATTTCCAATGTCATTGTTTTACTGGTTTTATCATTTCTGTAATTATGATGGTATCGAAAAATGTCTTCAATTTTTGTTATTGAATTAAATAAGTAGTCATGCACAACATTGGAAAAGTATATAATTTGATGTAAATATTAAAAAATAAAAGGGTATTAATAGTGTCAACCCAAATACGATATGATTTTAAACAGGTCGGATTAGTGTTAAGATATTTGACACGTTTATGATAACATGTATTTTAACACCAGCCTGAAAAGATAGTAAATCGATATGACATGAGGCCCACCCCTAACTATCCCTATTTATACTACTCAATGGATAGACCTAAGATAATCTTCCCACCTCCAACTATCCCTATTTATACTACTCAATAGATGATTCTAGACTTAAGATATTTTTACTGTAACGCCCTGATTTTTTAAGGAATTTCGAAAGCATTAACCCTAAAATACACTGAATTTTATAAACTACTAGGCCCCTATTTGTCGTTATACAAAATATATATCAAAACAAAAAAATACAACAAAAAGAATCCAGCATTTTATTTAAATATCTTTAGAGCAACTCTAGTATTGATTTAGATCTCAAGCATATTCGGTCTCCGCTCTTGGTATTCCTTCTGTGTCAAACAGCTCCACCATGGAACCCTGCACCCTCTGGCAAATTGATCGCCGAAGCAAACGATTTACTAGGATACAAACGTATCCGTGAGTGATAATTCACCCAGTAGAATAATTTCAATCCTACCAACCCCTTACTCTACATTTAGCAGATCAACAATATATCAATTCATAGGAGGTACAAAATAATAACACATCGCCCTTTTCTTAACTATCCATTATCTTACATGAAATCTAATGATCCTTTTCACAAGGTCCTTTCCACCCATATCCACTAACTTTGACCGTCCCATGGAATAACTCTCCCTTTATTTGTCCTGCACTAGGGTTTTAAGCGAATACTACTAAATTATGTATCCAGTCTGTATTCGCTTACAACCGTAATAAAGGAACAGCTCACCATAACAACTCAGCATTAGCAGTCGCACTATCTCATTGTCAGGATCCTTTACCGTCTCCAAGATTTACACACTGGGTACTTTACCATACCCATAATCTACATACTGGGTACTATACCGTATTCAAGGATCCTTTACCGTTTTCCAAAATACTGTACCCGGAATCTTTTACCGTCCTCCACACACACACTGGGTACTGTACCGTATTTAGGATCCTTTATCGTATCCCAAATACTGTACCCGGAGTCCTTTACCGTCCTCCATACACACACTGGGTACTGCACCGTATTTAGGATCCTTTACCGTATCCCAAATACTGTACCCGGAGTCCTTTACTGTCCTCCACACACTCTGAGTACTTTACCGTACTCGGGGTCTTTTATCGTTCTCCAACTCAACTAAAGGTACTTTACCGTACCATGGTCCTTTATCGGCACCTAACATCCTTAATCAACTTTACCATTTTATCATTTACTTAACCACGTCTACTTGTTCACTACTCGAAACCACCCATGAACCCAAGCCCATTCCAACACGAACAACATGATACAATCAATAACAGCTCGATTCATAACATAATACATTTCAATGAGATAAAAAGTACATATCAAATAATATTGTGCGAGTAAGTAAACACATAATATTTTATGATTGGACCGATACCCTTAAGATTCGTTGAACAAGTAAATTAATTAATTATAACATGTGCTTATTCTACTAAAAATAAATCAACCACATAATTTTGCTTCAAATTGAGAACTAAAGTATATTCAGGGGGTAAACTGCAATTTCATAATATCTCACTTTAAAAGAAAAACGTGCATGCTACAGTAGCCTTTGATTTTCAATTTTTCAAGAAAACAGAGTACTTCTGGTTTGATTTGCGGGTATGACAAATCCTATTATAACTTTTCAAATTCATCATATAGAAATTATTTAATACTTAGGAGAAAATAGGGAAGCAATTATTCTACCTTAAATCCGGCCGAAAGAGCAGGTACTAGTTTGCGGACGATTTCGGTAAAATGAAAAAGAATGGGGCGGCAGCAGGAGACTCGGGACTAATTGGAAGGTGGTTTGTAGATATTTGGTGATGTAGTGGTTGATTGAGAACCTGAATATGATGTACGGAGGGATTTTTTGTAGAAATCCGTCTCTCTCTCTATTCTAGACTCAATAATAGAATTGGGAGAGTGAAATAATATACTAGTATTCAATTTTAGGATTTATGTGGGTATGTATAATGGGAGGGAATAAGGTAGTGAGAATGTGAGAGGATAAGTGTGGAAGTGGTAGAATGGGGAAGGAGAGTGAATGAGAAAGATACTAATAATGATAAGAGAGATAGAGGACAAGTGCCACATTCGGTGGGATTTTCTTTAATCTAATGTATGTGGACGCATATCTATATAAGATGATAATGTATGTGGACGCGTTTATGTATAAGGTAAGAATGTATGTGGACGCATATCTATATAATAAAACAGAGCTGTGTTTGAATCCAAAAGATAACCAACGCTCCAGATTTATCTCTTCTTCCTGCATAAATCTCTACCCTCCATTCTACAAAATGGCATGTCCGTAAATTAATAACTTTTTTTGACCATTTTCTAATCACACATTTCCCTTCTATTTTCTATTTTGGAAGAGAATTGGGGAGTAAATGTAGGGGGTGTTCTAGATAACCTTCCTTTTTTAAAACTTCTTTTTCTTCAATTTTCAAATTCAAATATAATGAAAATAAAAAATAATTTTTTGATTTTTCTTGCACCGTATAAAAGATCTCAATAAAGTCTATCAAACAAGATCCATATTGGCAGAAAAATTATTTGCGTATACAGATAATTTTTGGGCTTGAAATTATGTTCTTTTTTCCAAAACCTTCCTTTTGTTTAGTTGGAACACCACCGTAATTGCTTAATTAGTGGCAAAAACTAATTGGCCAAGACAATTGCTTAATTACAGTAGATTTTTGTTAAATCTTTCAACGAATTCTTTTAGTTATTAAATCTTTGATTTGGTGGGTAAATATTTCATCCCTTGAATCCGTATATTTTGGACCATTAGATTGATGCATATTTTTTAAACGGAATTAGTTTTTGAATTCGTATATACGGGTAGTATAGCCAGCGACATATTTGAAAAGAATTAATGAAATGAAACCTAAAATACTCCTTTCGATTAAAAAGAAAACATTTGGCCCTTCTAATTAAAATTTAATTTGTATGTATCTCCAAACATTTGAAATCCCATGATTTGTGGGATCGACTATAAACTGAAAAGGAGAATACGTACATATATGGAATTGATTTAGTCTATTTTAAATCCATAGATCGATAATTGAAAAGGAATCCATAGGTAATTGATTTAGCCTTTTTAAAAGGAGAATTATGTACATATCACTTGGGATATAGACAAAACTGTATATAAGGAGTCATTTCCGGCTCCTATTTAGGCATTAGGTAAAATATATAAGAAGTCCACAACCTAAAAGGAATATACCTTCTATTTAGGAATGTGTGAGTGATTGGTTCCCTGTAATTTCCTTATCACATGAGATTTTAATTTTAGAAGATTTGAACCTATCACTAAGTTTTAGAAGTCCCCGTTTCTTAGAAGACCAACATACTGTGTGCAATTGATACCTTCTATTTAGAAGTCCACATTTTTTGGGTTTGTTTGTCACATGCATAGATTTTCCATGTCCTCCAACTTCTGAACGACCATTACCTATAGTGAGGTAAGTTCGATTTTTTTTAGTACTCACTAAAGTTCGATTTCTTTCTTGAATGATTTTTAATCATATTGGGTATATTTTGCCAAAAACAACTTCCTGAACGACCATTACCGATAGTGATATAAGTTTGATTTTTTCAGTTCTCATGCAAGTTTGATTTTTTTTATGGACGAGTTTTACTCATATTGGGTTTCTTTTACCATAAATTAGGAGTTTCTTGACGAATTTTTTTTAGTTTTATTGCAAGGGATTCAAACATTAAAGGATTTTTTTCATTTCTCATGCAAGTTCATTTTTCATATTGGGTTTCTTTTGCCAAAAATTGGAAGAAAAAAATATGAGTGTGCAAGAAATTTTTTTTTTTTTGACAACCTTGCATGGGTCTTTTGCGTTAATCCTAACTTTGTTATTTATTCTACCATCTTCTTACTTTCTTTTGTTGTTTATTCTACCATCTTCTTACATTCTATTATTTTACTACAGGAAAGATCACAAGAAATATATTTAGAGAATTCTTGCGTTGAGCTTAAATTCGAGGTACTGCAATTTTTTTTGGATTGCTATACTTTTTCATATAGAGCACTCACAATGATTTTGTTGTTAAACTTATAAACGTTTTAATTAGGTTCATGACCAATTTTATTTGTCGTTTGGAACATGCATGCTGACTCCTTCATCATTCTTTACAAAATCGATAAGGGAGGACTGAGTTTGAATCCAAAAGACAACCAACAGATCAGAATGTCCCCTCTATAAATCTAGACTATTGGTTGTTTAAGGGTTATCATCATCACATTTTGGTAACCGGCTAATCAAAAAAAAAAAGGATCCCTGAGATTGATTCCCTGTGATTCAGGGATTTAATTTTTTACCACATTTAAAAGGATGCATGGGATTGATTCCCTGTGATTCAAGGATTTAATTTTTTACCATATTTATCAAATATTGACATTTAAACTTCTATTGATTATCACATAAATTGAAAAATAATGCTTACAATCACATTTCCGGGTAAGAATGGATCCCTGTGATTCAGGGAATTAATGCCGAAAATTAGGGTGGTTTTCAAACGTTTTTTTTTTAACAGTAAGATTAAACGTTTGCTACTTCAAACCTTTCATTTTTGTTTTTTCTGACATAGGAAAAGAAAGAGTGCAAAATTAATTAACGCCCTATTCTATTTTTTTTTTGAATGGCAACACTCTATTCTTTTTTTCCTTGATAGTTGTCAAAACAACATTTTTTTGCAAGATTAACAAATGGAGTAATTGTAAACCTTTTTTCTCATTTTTTTTTAACTTCGTTTCATTAGAACATGTGTTGTTATTTACACTCCTTTAAATATTACCATATATGCATCGATGAAAATATTATGATGTTAACCACACAAATCGCAAACTGGAGTTTTGTGTTCCTTTTTTTTGTCACTCATTTAATATTATGAGAGTCTATATATATCTTTAAAATGCTTTCTGTTGTTATTCCCATGATAACTTTTGACTATTACTCTCTTTCAAATTTCAGATAACTTCTTGGGACTTAACTAATCATGGACAATGTAAGCGTCTATGGCCATGTGAGTTGAACCGTTTCATTTTATACCTTGGTTGTAATAATCAAATTAATTGTTTTCTATGCATTCGGTGACTTCTTCATTTTCTTATGCAGCTCGACGGTAACTTGCAGAAAATGTAAGAACTATTTACTCAATTGCATTGCTTAATCTGATTTTATATATTTAATTCATATTTGCTTTGTTTTATTTTTTCAGTACAAAGGTTACGTGTCTTCGAGAAAAAAATGTAATTGTGGTGATTCATGATGAGCAAGAAATTAATTGTATTTTTATGCATGGAGTATGCCTACCAATGCCATTATTGCTTTATTCCCTCTGTACTGTAAGGGGTCAACGAATTGATAAAAGGAATGTGGTGTCATACAATACATACCTTTCGAGAAAATATAATTCTCATATCAATGTGAAAGTTTGTCCTGAAATAAAATCTGTTAAGTATATTCACAAGTACATCTACAAAGGTCATGATCGTACCATGATGGTGTTGAGAAACAAATAAACAAGATATAGAATTAAGGTAACTATTATTAGTCATCATTTTACTTTTACAAGAAGAAATTCTTACTCATTAATTATTTTTTTAGGCTGTTATTCATGTTCCTAATTGTGCTTTTTGGATGAAGTAGATACGCGTTGGTACAAAAACTCTTGGGAGACAGATGGAGAGACAAATTTCAAGATAATAAGATCTATGTTGAACACTTTTTTTTCCCCTACGTAGTGTATCAGATTTGACTCTATATAAATTTTTAGATTTTTTATGCATGTTAAAATTGGATTCTATGAATGCAACATGGTATTGGTTTTGAGTTTTGTGGTTTGGATTAATATAGTTCAGTGTGTATCCTATCAATGCAATTAACTCAGTATATATGATTAGGATTATCATTGGTAGTGATGTACACACGGGTAGAGGCTTAACAAATAAAACTTTTTGTTGCGAAATACTGCAGGTATAGGTAATTAGCATATTAAAGTTTTGCAACAACAAAAATATACCGTATTTTACTTTGTTCCTACCCATTTTTTTCAACATGTCATCCCTTTGCTCATTGCTCGACCCGTAGCTTTAGTTGTCTTCAAAATGTATTGCGCCGTGCCTTCAGGCACGGGCATTCGCTAGTATATGTATAGGATGAGAGAGAGAAGTGGAGAGTTAATTTGAATAGAGTTCTAGTTATGATTTAGATATGAAAGTTAAGAGATAGAATATAAATCCCTAATTTCCTGTGTATCTAAAGTTTAAATATATATCTTAAATAATAAAGCAAATAATATCAATTGTACATGTAATAATATATTTTAATTATTCAATCTAATTAATTATTGAATTAGAAATTTAACAATATAAATTTGTATTAAAAAAAATTAGGTCAAAAATCCAAATCGTTACACTTATAAAGATATGTTTGTGCTAATTCAACATCTAACTTTCAATTGCCGCTACTTTGTTCATAATATTTCTAATTTCAGCTCATGCGTCTAACCGGAGACGGCAATTCGAATCAGACTTAACATGAAGGGTGAAATTGACATTTCGTAACATAAAAGCCATAACCAAACACCGTCGAAAATTGAAGTTTTTTTTTGAAAGTCAATCTATCTCATTTCATTAAAAGTGCCCCTCGGGCAAATACATGAATCCACCGAAATTACAGAGATACAGGCTAAACAAGAACAATATGTAGGAACCTAAACTCTCCCACTGAGAAATAAGCACATACTGCACAAATCCTAAATTGAAGTTGAAGCTGCACAAATCCTAAATTGAACAAACCCTTAACCACATCTCTCATGAACACAAATCAAGAGAGTAATTGCCATTTTTGAGCCCAACACTTTACAACAGCCAGAGAGAGAGAGAGAGAGAGAGAGAGAGTATAAAAGATGGAGTACATGAATTATAGTTGGGCGTAGTTTAACTTCTGTGCCATTCTTATCTTGGCCCCATGAAATAATACATTTATGAACATAAAAGATGCACAAAAGAAGGTGCATCTACCTATCAACTAGTACATACAACACCGGTGATAGTACCCATGTAATTTTTAATCAACATGGTATAGACAAGAAGAACAGGAGACCCACCTAACTTTTGACAAACGGCTGCTCTTAGAAACTAGCAGTCCTCCTTTTACCTCAAAAAAATAGAGGAACTAAAAGGATGTCGTTTATGCTGTAAAACCATGCCCCAAATCAAAGTCGGGAGAGGCTAAAGACCCAATTCAATTTCTCTGCTAATCACCTTGCTTACATGAAGTCTTCAATGGATAACTCACCTATTTTTAGTACAGAATACACTAACCCTAAAACTTCTATTACATGAGAGCAACAGCTGCTTCCTGCACCAAAGGCCGTGTCACATGCACGAAATGCTCCGCCTCCCTCTCCACCTCCTCCCAACACCGGTTCGCACCCTTTCCTTCCTTCATGTTCTTCACTAACGCCACAAACCGCCTCCAATTATCCGGCTGAAACAAGTGTGGATTCATTCTCAAATATGTGAACGCACACATATATCTATCTTTTCCATCGATGTTCATAGACGATGCCTGTAAAATCTGTTCGTGTGCAAACTCATCGTACCGAGGCAGCGCGTTTTCCCCGGCAAGCGGGACTCGAGCTTCCCGAGTGGCCAGACCCACTTGCCTTACCAGCTTCTCGGGCGCACATAGCGCGTCTTGAGGCTGCTCATGGTCCCGCATTTCAATGCAAGTGAAGTTGAATACGGCACCGTGGCGTGCTAACATCCGGGCGATGGGAAGGTACCCGTCATGGAAACGGGTGTTGTAATACCCCGCAGTGAGCTCAGGTGCATGGGATCGGGTCCCGTAATGCCAGTGAATGCCTGCAACCTTAACGGAGATTTTGACACCTGTATTATTGAAAATGGCTTTGGCAGAGGACAGTATTCTGTCGCCGTGGTTCAGAAGCATCTGCGAATACCAAGTGAGGAAAAAGTCGCCATAAGGGCTGTTCCAACCGCCACCTTCCTTTCGGAAGAAGTTGGTGTCTTCTGGCCAGTTGTTGTATTGCCCGGCATCTGTTGGGCCTGTGCTTCCCCATTCTGGCTTCCCGGCAGCTTCTGCCGCAGCTTTCAGGTGACTGAGCATGTACTGCATTACGTGACAATAAGCAGAATTTACAAGATTAGGGAATCACAAGCGAAGGGAACATTATGAAGGAAAATAAGAAAAGAATGGAAAGACAGAAGAGAGTGAGTACCTTGTCATAAGACTGAAAGGCTCCAATTCCAGGGAACTTCCATGTTCCATTTTGCTCGGGGTATGAAGGGTAGCGCAGCTCACCTGCCGGACCCATTCCAACTTGGATTTCCTAAAATCGAACAGAAAAAAGTCAGATCAATGATCAACAAAATTTCTCACGATATTAATGCTTAGTTGGAACTAGTAGAGGGTCTATTGGCCTTTTGGTAAATGCACAAACAATGGAACATAGGGTCGCTCTTTCCACATAACCACAAAACTAACATTTGCCAGAAGTAACAAAAGGTAAGCCATGATTATGCGTAAAAAGTATGTCATAGGATCCTACACTCAGAGAGCATATATTCATGCTTAAGTGGCATCGATCCAGGGTACATTGACCCTTCAGTTTTCATCAGTTTATATTAGCATCAGGTTTATGTATACTCTATTGAGTTCCACCATCTCTCCTAAAACCAATGGGATGTTAGGAAGGGATCCACTTATGTGTTTCATGGCATTCCACGTTGCACCTGACAGTCTACTTTTACAGCGCTTGCATGGAGCGACATTATGTACAAAAAAGATACCCTTTACATCGAACAGCAAAAATGCAAAACTAACGATTGTCAGGTTAACGGAAGGTAAGCCCTGGTTGTGCTTAAAAGGTATTCCAAAGGTTCCCATGCATACAGCTGTACTCGGAAGCATATATCAAATAACTAATTCAACAATCAATTATGGAAATACTACAGATGAGTAATTACCACAATGGTATCCCCCAGAAGGTGCTCAAATTTGTCCCTAAAAGCACGCATGAAGTCACCATAACACTGGATAGGAGTGCGTCCCTTGAGGACTGGAAGAGTATCACAGCTAAGTGATATGTACTCATAATTTCTCCTTCCCCATTGATCTGTGTAGGCAAGGTCAGGGTCTTTGTCAATCTCTTCCACAGCCCACTTCGGCAGAGGGATCCTGTATATAAAACCCGGACAAATCGATGTTAGGAAAAGGAACATAATCCTTCAACATCCACCCACTGGAAATTCAGCTTCACATACTGATTCGACCATTGGAAACTAGTAGATGAACAGCATAAAGCGGAGAGATCAAAAGGGATACAATTTGAATCTGATATGGCACGCTATTCTTGCTTTCTTGGACAAGTGAGGTAGTATTTAATTTCTGGTGGTAAAAACAAAAGACTCAACTGGCTCCATCCCCTTTTATCTTAAGCTACGGGTTCTATTTCCCACCATTTTCTACTTACACTAAACTAATTGCTTTTCAACAAGAACAAAGGTACGAGTATGATGATAAACTGCTTCAATTTTTGAACTACGAAACACCCTTTTATCTTAAGGGTCTTGTTTATCTCCGCCTAATAGGCGGAGGATAAGCATATAATGACAAATAAATTTGAATATCAATATACTTTCACCGAGATCAATATACTAATATCAATACACTTTTGCGGATATCAATAAGCTTTCTAAACATTATCCTCTGTCTAATGGACGGAGGTTAGCATTTTCCTTGTCCTAAACTACCAACTCAAATTTTCAACTTTTTCAGACCTTTAACTTCATCTCATTTATTCTATAACCAATTGCATTTCAACTAGAAAAAAAAAGACTCAATAACAAATCACTCCAATTTTTCAGCTACCACAACCTTAACATGAAAGGCATATGCAAGCAATAAAAGAAGCAAAAAAGTCGAAACAGAAAAGGGTAAGATAAGTTGAGAGACGCAAAAGTACTCACGTGCAAGAGTCCCCAACGTTTCCTCCACACTGGTGAAACGACATGACCGCCTGCACCTTGAGCCCATGCTTCTTGGCCATCTCCAACAGCTCAGAATACCCTCCCCAATTGTACTCCCCTGGTTTCTCTCTCTCCACCAGGCCCCACCACACGTCCATCATCACCCCTTCCACCCCGGCACTCTTCAGCGCCTGCAGGCTCACGTTCATCGCCTTCCTCCGGTTAATAGTGTTCCCCATTGTCACGCTGTCCAATGGCATCATCACGTAAACTGGCACCCCCTTCGACTTATCCTGCACGTAATGGCGGATGGAGTAAGATACAAGAGGTGTCTCTCACAACAATATTTGATAGTTTGCAGTCAAACTCATAAAAAAAAAGTATCTAAATTGTCCTAACTTTCTTTAAAAAGATACTACAAACATTCTCTTAATTTCAAGAGCCAATGTGCTATCACGATTGAGGCTATTATTGAGGCCGTTAAATGAACCAAGCTATTCGAGTGTGAGCTTGTCTTCGTTTGTTAAAAGCCCGTTCAAGATCGGCTAGTCAAATTTAAATGCTGAATCTACGGAGAACCATGCCATGTGATCACCAACATCTGCAAAGCATTCCCTCCATTCAAAAAGAGCACATTTTTTTTTCAAAATCAAGCTCACTGTTGCTATTGAGAGGCACTTATAAGTTATTTCAGAGCAAAATAATCCATTAGTATCCTTCGAAAGGTTCAAACATAGCTTGAGCTTTTTTTTTTAAACTCGTCAAAGTTTCAAATCTAGCTCAAACAAGGTATTACTAGCCTCGTTCGACTTATGAAACCTAAAAAAAATTCAATCTACAGGTATATGTTCGCCTTGCTTAAAGCTCGTTTGAGTACAACTCGTGTTACGAATGAGCTAAGCTTAAAAATCTCATTAATTTTCCAAACTAAGCTTAATCAACCACCTGCTGGGCTTGTTCAGTTCATTTGTCACCCCTAGGTATCATGCATCTATTTCGAAATATAGCAAAGCTCTAGGATTAATTGTAAGAAAAATTAAAAATTTTTTTGATAGGAAGATATAAAATTGGATTTATCCGTACATATTTAGCTAATAATTAAGTTCAATATTAAAAATCATGCTCCATCCTTACCTGCGCACCGCCTTGCACCTTGTACTCCCTCACCACCGCCCCCTCATTCTCCTCCTCCGCCATCACCGGCGGCGCGTCCATCAGCGCCTGGCACGCAGCCGAGAGATCCGGCCGCATCCTCCCGATCCTCGGACTCACCGGCGGCGACGGCGACGCCGATCTCAACCCAATCTCCGCCGCCGGTAACCCCTGCTTCCGCGCCGCGCACCGGGGGCTCGTCGCCGGCGATCTCCTCGCCGGACTCACCGCCGCTCTCACCGTCGCTCTCACCGTCGCCACTGAATCCGACATGATCGCGGTTCCCGTCAGGGCTCCGATCTGGTGCGGCAACGTCATCGCCATGTCCGCTACGTACAACTGAATCAATCCGAACTCGAATGCTACTATTCAAAATGAAACGGCTGTGTTTACGTGTACGTATATACGTGAATATGCGTAATTGAATACTATATATATATATATATATGTATGTATATATACAGGTACGATATAGAGAGAGAAAACTGTTCTTCGCTGCTTCGTGTTGTGAAATTGAAGAGAGAGAAAGCGTTTCGAATGCGAAGTTTTTGCGGAGGAGATGATGGGAGGGAAGCATTTTTGAGTGTGGAGATATATAGGATTTTAGATCCAGATAAGGTTAAGATAATGTGGAATCGAACCGTTAATTAGTAGCCAAGTGGGTGGGAGGACGCGTGTTAGGCCAAGAGCGACCGCGGAGGTGACGCTAAAGATTGATGGGATCACGTGGGATATCCGCGAAAGTTCCAGCGCCAACTCGCTTGGACGTTACGTTTCTAGTAATTTGGTTGGAGAGAATATTCAGTGCTTCTGATTTTTTGCTCTCCTGTGGAATTCACGAATCCTGGGGGCATGTTGTGCACAACATGCGTGTTGTGTACGATCCAAGCCATCAGATCGTCTTGACAATGGACGATCAGAAGTAGTTCATTGTTGAGATGAGATCCGAGCCTTCAGATGCAACACTCTCGATTTGGAATTCACACAGCTAGTTATTTCGGTATTTTTCTGCTCATGTGTAAAAAAATTAGGATGTTGGTTTTTTATTGTTAAAAACTTAGAATGTCGAATTCCACCATCTTTCCTAAAACCAGTGCTAATGTGTAAAGATATTGTAACTATGTTGTAAGCCTAATATCTTTGCTAAGTAAGTTATCTCACTATTAATTTTACAGCAAAGATACGCACACTCCTCTAAAATAGAATGGCAGACACAAATGTGTCTAGAGCCGTTCGACATCAAATGACTCCGGAGACAATTTGTGTCTGAAATTCTGTTTTAAAGGTGTGGTTGAAGACTTTCTGTTGATTTTTATGTACTACTGAAAATGAAAAACGAAAAAGCCGAGGAACCCATTTCGGAACACTGGATAATTTTTGCTTTAAGTTGAGGGCAAATCGGGTGAGGTCACGTGTCCTCCCAACCTTTCGGTTGAAGCTGTCGTTTTGATCTCTACGGTTGCTTTGGCGTCCACGAAAGGAAGAGCAGGGTCACGTCAAGTGACACGTTTAGGCCCAAAGATTGATGATGTGTGACTCATCTTCTTGGCTGAATCCGACAAGTTTTTGGGTGTCAAGCGATACCAGACGTGGTATTTTGTTGACGATTCCAGTTGTCCAAACGTATTTTAAACGGTCTACATTTTAAAGAGAGAGAAAAAAGGAGACAGAGTGATTGGGTGAGGGAAAAGAGAAAGGGAACAAATCTAGGCCCTCTAAAATAAAATCGCGACGGACACTGCCACGTAGTACTGGTTCGGCACTCAAAAAATTCTGAGGAAAATAACGGCCAAGGACGTGTTTTGATAATTAATATCCGTCAAGAATATTTTTAATATTAACAAATATTCTCAGCATATTCTTGATAAGTATTAATTATCAAAATACGTCCTCGACCGTTATTTCCCAAAATTTCTCAAATCCAGTTGTCTGATTCTTGATGATCATGTGGGCCACCAATGAATTCTAATGATCCAATTTGAAGGCCCTACGATTGGCCTCTTGAGAATATCTCCAACCCAGCATTGTGGAACTCTATTTAGGAGGATTAAAATAAAATTTTCTACTGGAGTATCTAATTTGAAAGAATTCTACCGGATTGGTCCCTGTATATCCTTTGAAGCTTGAACGTTCCTAAAATTTCTCGCGCGTGTAAAAAAATTACTAAAATTTCAAGTTATCAACAAAAATTGATCGAACATGTAAAATTTAAAGACTATTATATTTATATATGTACACAATTTCGTTTCTTCATGTAGAAATACATGTCAGAGCTCCGCTAAATACAAATTATGCACCTGACACTGCTACTTTTGATGTTGATCGATCATTTGGGGTTAATGGCACTTTTTTTTTGAATAATTAGCAGGGGTTAGTAGGGCGTTAGTCAACGGAGGACTCAGAGGCTATTCATTATCCTGAAATCCCAAATCAGATCCCTTGTGGAGTTCGAACCTAGGCCACCACAAAGGAGAACATGAACTTTATCAATTGTGCTAGCTTGGCACTTTACTACCTTAATTTTCATGCACTTGCAATTTCATTCTAGAAATCAAAATAAGTAGAGGATTTGCATGGTAACTCGCTCAGTCTGGCAACTTAAAACATCTCCAATGGGAGATGTCAATTCCTACGTGGACGTCTTAACGGTAAAAATTGACACGAAAATTCAATCCAATCTAACAGTCTTCTTTTATGCCAAATACACGTGGATTTGAAGGCAAGCCTTCTCATGCCAACTTTGACAGCCACCCTCCTCCATGCCAAATTTTAAAAAATGACCATTTTTGTTTTGACATAAGAGTTGGAAAGGGATAATTTGATGTCAAATAAATAAAATTTGACATAAGGGTTGAACAGGAGATTTTGATGTCAAATTGAAGATGCCAAAATGCCATATCAGCCATCAAAAAAAATTGAAATCTCCAATTTGATGTCAATGGTTGGAGATGCTCTTACTATAGCAACTGCAAAAATGCTGAGTTTGATGCTAAGTTCGTTGGTCATGGAAGTCAGGGGTTAGACTAGTCATTTTTGGCCTCACTAAATTTAAGCCAAATTATAAACCATTCTTTTTTTTTTTAAACTTTAAATAGTCACATTTTTTATATTTATTTTATCGGGCTCTCTATTATAATTCTACGCTTTAAAATATTTTATTTGTTCATGTCTAAATTATTCTGCTTTTGTTGTTCAACAGTCACGTGAGAAAGAATAGTGGAATAAGACTCTAGGGGACACCTGATAGAAAATGGAGGATCATTTGCCAGGTTTCAATGGGAAAAGCCTCACACTATTTAAAAAGAACTTGATCGGAGGGCATTTCGGTCCAATCAACCGAACGTGATATTCATATTAACATATCCAAATATACAACCTTGACATCATCAAGAGATATTTTCCATAAAAAAATCTACACACATATCAATACATAGATTCAGGTTTAGAAAACTATAGATGTTTTCTAAACCATTTGATATTTGTAGTCTTACAATTATCGTATTGGCCTCACGGGCGGATAATTCTCAGGAGTTGTTTAGCCTAATAAGCCACATGATTTTTTTTGTTTTTATTTAATTTTTTTTTTTGCATTTGTCGGCATGAATCTTTTGTAGATTATTACTTCGTTATAAAGAGAAGAATCTAAAAAATAAAAAATTACAATTGGAATCTATTTTTTTTTTGAATAAGAAGAAAAATAAGTTTATTTTTGTTTTTATTCAAAAAAAATTTAGATTTCGATCGCAATTTTTTATTTTTAAATTTCTCTCGTCACGACGAAGTAATAATCTTAAAAAAAATTACAAAAAACTACGAAATGTGATTTTTTTTAATAAAAAAAAACCATTTGACTTACTAGACCAAACAATTGCTTAGACACATCTGTATCAAAGCTTGTACACTTTTTTTTTTATTGTATATTTAGCATTGTCATTTCATTTTTTATTTTATTATCCAAGAAAAGAAAGAAGGAAAAAAGAGGCCGCCATTGAGAAATCGCCAAGATGCCCTCTCCATGTTAATCTTCGGACATTCTCTCTTTCTACTACTTTCCTCTTTCCCAATTTGCCCTCGTCTCTTCCCCTCGAGAGATCTCTAGACATCCTCCCAGTCCAAACGATCCATCATTTCCCTCTGTCCGAACAATTACAGCCGTCTCTGTCCGAAATCTCGAAACTTTTTCATTTTAACCAAATCAAGTCCTCGGAAAAATCCCGCGAAACATGGCAGCACGAATTTGATGCCCCGATTTGTGGAAAATTTTAAAATGAGGTCTTCGTTGTGGGCGGACGATTCAAGCGATCCATCAACCTCAATTACGCATCGAACTTCCTCGGGTCACCTTAATTCCAAGCACAGGTGCGATTTCGAGACCCAATTTGTGATCTTTTATCGTGTATTTCATTTGATTTTGTGCAATTGGCTTTTTGAAGGTGTATATGGGGCGGTTAGCTGGGATTTTGTTTTTTTGTGATAAAGTTTTGATCTTGAGGAAATTTATCGAGGATTTGGTGTTTTAGATGGATTTTTTTTAAAATTCAAGTGGGAATTAAGGTTTGATCTGGGGTTTGGAACCTACGTTGAGTCGTTGAATCCCCGCTAGTGGAGGGTGGGATTGGGTCCCGGGAATTAGCTGAGTTGCGCGTAAGCAGGTCCCGACACATGGGTTAATAGAAAAAAAGATTGCTTGTTGTTTGCCTCAAGGTCTTGTGTGAGCATTTGATGTTAAAATTGGTGTTTTTGATATGCATCGGGCTTCCTTCGGTCACCTCAATTCCAAGCACAGGTGCAATTTCGAGCCCCAGATTTGTGATTTTTCTCGTCTATTTCGTGTGACTTTTTGAAATTGGGCTTTCTGAAAGTGTAGATGGGGCGGAGAGCTGGGTTTTTGTTTGTCTTTGTGATAAAGTTTTGATTTTGAGCCAATTTGTTGAGGATTTGAATTTTTTAGATGGATTTTGTTTTGAATTCAAGTGGGAAATAAGGGGTGATTTGGGTTTGGGAATGTGTGTTAAATCCCTGCTGGTGGACGGTGGAATTGGGTCCCCAGGGATTAGTTGAGGTGCGCGTAAGTTAGGCTGGACACCAAGTTTTAAAAAAAAAGGGAAAAGGATTGCTTTTTCTTTGCCTCAATTTGGTAATTGTTGATTTAGGTCTTGTGTGTGCTTTTGATGGTAAAATTGGTGTTTTCGACAAAGGTAGAAGTTTTGAATTGTAATGTATTGGCTGCTCGTTGCAATGGAATCTCAGCTATAGATTTTGAGAAATTCGAATTTTGTAATTATCGTGCCCATAAATCCACTGAAAGTGTTGTCGGCATTAGAATTCGGCTTCTTCTAGAGGTTTACTCTATTTGGGTTCTTAGAAATCATCTTGGGCATTATTGGTCTTTTGAATGGAGCAACATCGAAACTTTAATTTATATGCAGGTTAGATGGGGTTCTTTTTGGTGGCTTCTATTCTTCGAACATGAGATTTTGTATTTACACATCCTTGTATTTCAAGTCTAAATGGAGTAACTATCTCATGCACTCACTTAGCTTGCTTTTAATCCAGTGGTAGCAATGTCTTCCGACTACTAGCACAAAGAGAGGTATCTCCTCGAACGAAACGTTGTTCGAAGAAGTTTTGTGGAGCAGCTTCCAAGTTTCATGTTGATTCGAAATGTGAAGCAGCAGGAGATGCAAGACATGGTCTTGTTTCATGGTGATTTTGTTAACTTGGATCTCCATGATATTTTATCCATTTTTGTGAAGCCATGTGTGATTATAAGCACTTCAGTTTTGGAATTTGGGAAAGAGTATTGGCTTTTTGCAGTATGAAAGCTAACTGCGAGTCTTTTTAATTCTTTCTGTTACATTAGGGTGGAGGCTAAGTCATTGCGGCATTTGTCAGCCATGTATTGTCCACTGCAGCCTCCTCCTAGGTCAACTATTGCAGCAGCCTTTAGTCCTGATGGGAAAACACTTGCTTCAACGCAGTATGTTCCATTCTTGTATTTTGTTTTCGACAAAGAGCTTAGTTGACTAGTGTGGAATTTTATTTGCACCTAAAGGGGCTAGTTTCTGAAACAATCTTTTGTTTCTGTACCTGCAGTGGAGACCATACAGTGAAAGTAATCAATTGCCAAACAGGGAAATGCTTAAAAGTGTTGAGTGGCCATCGGAGGACACCTTGGGTGGTAAGCCTGTGTTTGTTGAAATGTTCACGTTATCCCTTTCACATAATTTTTCCGTTTTGAATCGGTTCTCGTTATAGTCAGTACGCTCGTTATTTCCCTGTAATTTTAACTAACTGTAAAATTCCAACTTTTGTTTTTGAAAAGTCGAAAAAGTTTTGTTTTTTAACTTTGCCTCTCGTTGACAAAGAATTAATGAATGGCTTGTTGATTATGAGGTTGTTTTTAGGGTTGCAAATGAACCGAGCCGTTCAAGAACTATTCGAGGCTCAACTCAGTAAAAGTTCGTTCGAGTTTGATCCATCTGTTAAACAAACTGAATTTGAGACTCAATTTTAAGCTCATTTAATAAATGAGCCGAGCACCCAAGCACAATATTCGGCTGGATTAGGCTTGCAAACCTAGAGTATATGTACACAACGCAAATTTCATGTATAAAATATTTATACATAATAAAATCTTTATGTTTTTATATGTATAACCTTTTGCATGTGCTATAAACTTATGTAGATTTTTAATAACTGTCTAGAAATTCGTGAAGATGTGGGCTTTAGTCCATTAGTGTAGTTGAAACACCCCTTAATAAGCATGAACTTATTTACGTCCATATAAAAAATTTATTTGCAGCTCTAGAGCTGTATTTCTTTGGCCTGTGAACAAGGTCGAGCTCGACTCAAGCCTAGGCCAATTCAGCTCGAGCTCGGCTTGTAAAATTTTTATTGGACTCAAACTCGAGCCCAAGTTTGTTAAAAAGTTAACTAACAAAACCTGAAAATTCTAAAGCTTGACTCTGTTTGGTTCGTTTGCAGCGCAAGTTGTTTCTTATGAATAAGAGTTTCCTGAGCTCTTAAAATATCTTGCCATATATATGCAGTTCTTTTCTTTTTTCTTGTCTGTGTGCATGTTTCCTTGGGTTGGAAAAAATTGGATTATGCCTTGGCAGTGAAAGAAATAGTAGAAACGACATAGAAGTGAAAAATTGTCATTGGTTTCGCTACTGTAGGTAGTTGCCATAAGGATTCATAACATGGATTGGTATTCAATAATCTTGTATTCAAAGCATGACGGTGGGAGAATTTATTCTAAGCTGCGGGTATTTTAATAGGAGTTCGGCTGTTAAAAAAACCACTTTGCTCTGTTACTCTGCTCTGTATCTTTACGAGCTGAGGACACTTGAGAGTTGAGAAAAGAAACGGAAAAGAAACCCTAATTCTTCTCATGAAAGGCCATAGAAGAGGTTTGATAAGTAAGAGCTCCTGAAATGATCATTCTTTTGTTGGCTTGTATGTTGTATTAAAGCACGGATATTCCCTGAAAGACCCTTTTTCCTTTTCATGGTGTTTAAAGTGCTTTGGTGTCCAATTATTATACCTTTAACGGGGTTTCTGCTTGTTTGGATTCTGGCACTTTCTTAGCTTAAGTTGAATTGAGTCACGAGTTATGAAAAATAAATGAATGTTACACCTATAGTTCCTTGTCATCTTGCTTTAAATATGTTCAGTCTCTTGTATTGCTTGCCTATTCTTCTGATCTATCTCTTTGTTTGGTGCAATGCCATCTGAACCATAATGTGTATGTGTAAGACACTATTAATTTGTTTGAAGTGAAGTTTTTTGAGCTGCTCATTACCAATGTTTTAGCAATGGATCTGTTGCAGGTTAGATTCCACCCTTTGTGTCCTGAAATTCTAGCAAGTGGAAGTTTGGACCATGAAGTTCGGTTATGGGATGCAAATACTGCAGAATGCATAGGATCGCGTGACTTTTGTAACTACTTCTCTGACTTATGCCTACATTTCTGATACAAACTTCTTTTCTTTCCAATCATATCCAGAATATCTGAGTTACCAATTATGTTCCTCCCCGCAGATCGTCCTATTGCATCTATTGCTTTCCACGCCCAAGGGGAACTTCTGGCAGTAGCTTCAGGCCACAAGGTGAAGAATTGCCACTCGAGCATGTTTTTTAGATTCGTATTTGATGTGCTATGATGGCTTATGGCTTACCTTGGAATCTGTGTTAGCTATATATATGGCACTACAACAGGAGAGGGGACACATCCTCACCAACCATTGTTCTGAAGACACGTCGTTCGCTTCGGGCAGTGCATTTTCATCCACATGGTGCCCCTTTTCTATTGACTGCTGAGGTAACTTTCACATCTTTAAATTAATAGTTTTCCTCTCCTGCCACGTATTTCTCATTGTTTTCCTGATTTGCAGGTCAACGATATGGACTCAGATTCCTCAATGACACTCGCAACATCTCCTGGTTATTTGCACTATCCTCCCCCTACTGTATATTTGGCAGATGCTCATTCTGGTAATCATTCTAAGTTGGCAAATGAATTGCATCTTGTGTCTCTACAGTCTACCCTATGGTGTATTTGTCTACTAGATGAACCTGTCTTCTCCATTCTGCTCTTCAATGGTCATATAAACCATTAAATGTACTTAAATTGTGCTCCTTTTTTACAACTAGCATCCTATGTTAATTTAAACCTTCCCCTCTCCCAGCATTGGCATTACCCGTAGTACTATTGGTGTCTTAGCTGTTGCATCTATTGCGTCTTCTGGTGTACCAAACCACCTTAGCCTGTGGGTCCACATATGAATAAGGGGATAATCTAAGTTAATACTGACCCAAATGTTGGTTCAACTAATGCAGCTCATAGAGTGGGTCCTTCTACTTCAGTTAGGCTTCTCACATATTCAGCTCCGTCGGGGCAGTATGAACTTTTGTTATCTCCTATGGAACCTAGTACCTCCACTGTGCCAGAAGAACAACAAGCTATTTCTAATTTTATGGAAACGGAAAATGCCGTTCCTCTGCCTGCAATCAATGATGCTATGGAATCTGCTGAAGCGGAGCCTGAGGATAGAAGTAATCAGTTATTTTCATTCAGTGACCCAAGATATTGGGAATTACCATTCTTGCAGGGTTGGTTGATTGGCCAAAGCCACGCCGGCCAAAGAATGAGGCGTCCTCCTGATAGTGGTGCTTATGAAAATTCATCTGCATTTAGTGAGATAGAAAATCCTGCTGTGATGGTTCCCTCAGTTGTGCCATCTAGGGTTGGCCAATCTAGAGTCACCAGTGGATCGGATTCACGGCACCATTCTTCACATGCTCGCATGGTACCAGTAACTGGATCTAGTGAAGGTGTTTCTTCTAATAACACTACTCGCATCCAGACAGAAATCGCCACATCATTGACTACAGTAGCTGCGGCTGAGTTACCTTGCACCGTGAGGCTCAGAGTTTGGACACATGAACTTAAAGACGCTTGTACACCTCTTGATGCTGATAGATGTCGGTTGACGATACCACATGCTGTACTTTGTAGGTATGGAATCTTACTTGCTAAATTTGTGTCTCTATTTGTATCTACTCAATTTCTAATACCAAAAAGGTTATCATTAGTTTCCAGGTGTAACGAGATTTGTTTAAATTTGTTTGGTACTTCCAGTTTCCACAATGTAGGTCGTGCGAATAATCTCCCAGCTTTATCATGTTGATATCTAAGCTATTGAATGTCTCTGGCAGTTACACCACCTTCAAGTTACAAGATAGATTGCATAGTTTGTGATCCAACCTCTTCGAATGCTTATATGTAAGGTTTTTATTTTTATTTTTTTGGCAGCGAAATGGGTGCCCATTTTTCTCCTTGTGGCAGATTTCTAGCAGCTTGTGTTGCATGCGTACTGCCTCATCTGGAAGGCGATCCTGGTTTTCTCAGCCAAGTCCACCATGATGTCATTGGAGCTTCAACATCTCCTACGCGGCACCCTATCTCAGCCCACCAAGTCATTTATGAGCTTCGGATATATTCCCTAGAGGAAGCAACGTAAGCTTAAACTCCTTACTTTCTCTGGGTCTTGATCATAGATATTTTCAGCTCTCATTATTGACTTTAATTTTCATGTATGTAGTTTTGGTTTGGTGCTTTCATCAAGGCCAATCAGGGCTGCTCATTGTTTAACTTCTATTCAGGTCGGTTTCTATATGGAGTTTTTTGTATCATTGCTTTACAGCAGAATTCAAATTTCTAACAAGCTAAGTGAAAGTATTGTAGCTCCCACTGGGGAGTTGAACATTTTTTGCCAACAAAAGCCTACGTATGAACAGTTAGATGCAAAATTCTACACCTAAGCGGTGTGGTAGGAAACCACAGTTCAATACATATATATTGTTTTTTTTTGATAAGTAACACCCCAGTTCAATATTGAGCGTTTCCCAAAAGAGATGCTTACTCTATTGACAGTCATTCTGCAGCTATATGGGATAAAAGGAACACTCTAGTTCACATATCATTATTGGAACACGTGAAGTTACAAGGCTTGGCCTTTTGAGTAGGGTATGAGTTCCAGATAATACATATTTTACCTTGGTATTGGTGATGGGGACTCTGTCAATCCCATCACCCATTTAAGTGGACTTTAACTTTGAGTCCTCTTAGTCTATTAATTCAAATTGCATGATGGCTCGCGATGGTGGGTGTTTTGTCTAATAGCAAAGAGTGTTGGGAGAGTAATTGAGGAGAATTAATGGGAGCTTTCGATGGAATGTACTCAACTATTTCGGGTGCAAAGGGAAGTGCAAAAGGGAGTGATAGTTTAAGATTTAAGGGGGCATTAGTCTATTGTTCCACTCACACGAGGGTGATTTGTTGGAACATGTGCAGAGTTAAGAGTCCAGCATCAAATAGAAAGAAGACTAGCCCTTAATAGTTATTGGATGGACTCACCATCTACAAGGCTTGGCCTTTTGAATATGAAGAGGTCTGCATAATGTGTGTTGGACATTGATATGATGACTACCTGTGAGCCTCATCAGTAAAGAAAGCATAAGCATATCAACTGGATAGATTTCTGGTGAGAAATAGTAAGCTCCCCTATGAGGACATTAGTCTTTTTGAGGTTCACCGTCGAGAATCTTGAGGCTTGCCTATCTCTGTGGATTTCAGGTTTAATTGTATGACTACAAAAAAAGGTGTAGAAGAAAGGATAATGAACCCATTCTCGAGAGCTTAATTAACCAGAGAAAAAGCAGAAATCTTTGTAGCAGCAGGGGTCCCTGGCTTGTGATGACAGATTGCTACTTCTTCAGCCTCCTTTCTTATTTGTCTTTATGCTTTATTTGAGTATAGAGTCTAGTGGTTGAGAGTTCCAAAAATTAGTTGGCATCATGGATAGGTGGGAGACCTCCCAAAGGGAATTATGTTGGATGTACTGTTCATAGGTGGGATACCTCCCGAAGGGAATTATATTGGATGTACTGGTCTTGTTGCTGCCCTTTGTTATGTGAGTAGCAACAGAGCAGATAACTTAGATAACTTTGATATCTGCATATGTCAGTCGATGCGGTAGTTAAGAGGAGTGATGACGGTCGATGGTAGTAGTAAGGGAAGAGCCAAAATTAACCTGAGAGGCGGTAGTTTGAAAGGACCTAAGTTTTATGCATATCACTGAACACTATGCCCTCGACAGAACTCAGTGGGGAAAGTAGATTCATGTAGCCAATCCCAATTAATTTATACTTAAAGCTTTGTTTGGTTTGGTATGTCAATGCATAAAAACTTAACCAGCAGTTAGAGAGTGCCAACTAGTTTACGAGAACATCCATCAGCTAATCGCTTACAAAGATGCCTTTTAGCCTATCTCAAAAGGCTTCACCATCATGAGTTTATCAACTTTGTTCAACGTTGCTACCGGTTATGCTTATGTAGGAGTGTTTTGCATTGTATATAGAAATGGGGCATTGATCCTACTAATTTTTTTTGAACTTTGTATATTTATTTTGTTTGTGCAGTTCTCTCCCACATCAGAGCACTTGTTACTAGCCTATGGCCGTCGCCATAGTTCACTTCTTAAGAGTGTTGTGATTGATGGAGATACAACAGTACCAATCTACACTATTCTGGAGGTAAGAATCCTTTCCTATCATTTTGATATTTGACGTCCTGTGGCCTAGTGGTTCTGAAAACTTTTATATGGAAATTGAATTTTGAAGTGTTAAAAAGGAATTGAAATTTTGAAATGCTTGTTACCAATTATCTGTGTTCATCCAGATACTAAATTTGATCCTTTGGACTTGAATTGAGTGTTGCTGCTTTGATTCTCACATGACATATTGGGACTCTTTTGTTTCTTATGGGGTGTTTGGTGCTGAGTATTTTGTTCAATAGTAGATTCTGGATTGTAAATTCTGTTCTAGATTCTAAAAGCTCATAATTAGAATCTGTGAAAGTGTTTGGTGAATATATTAATTATTAAAAGTAGGTTATGGATCTTGAAAATGTTTGGTGATTTAATCAAATTGCTAGATAGTGGGTTAGAGGTGGGACTCCCTTAGTATTGCTTCTTATTTTAGAAATATAGCTTTGCAAACATTTCAAAAAATTATTCAAATGACACTATAAATGACTATGCTTAGGTAAATGTATTTACATAGTATGATCATATTAAAATTGTTCTTATAGTAGTATAACAATGAATAAATTTAATGCTCAAGCAATTGCCTAATATATATATAACACTCCCTCTGTGGCTCCGTCCCAAAAAGGTTGTTCGCTCCACAAAACAAGAACTTACAAAAGATGCATTTTTATCAAGAAAATTTCAATTGCTAAGAAAACTCACTTATATTTAGTAACTAGTGGCAAAAAGTTTGAACTTTTTTCCGACAGAAATGGTTTAATTTAAAGTTCTCGTCTTGCGGACCAGATAATCTTTTTGGGACAGAGGTAGTACTTAAATATATATGTATGTATGTGTGTGTAAATATATATATATATATATATATATAAATATATATATATATATATATATATATATATATATATATATATATATATATATATATATATATATGCATATTCTGTGAGACATTTACACGAGGCAAAAAGTTTACGCACACACGTGTATGTTCATGCACATAAATGAATACATATAATATAGCTGAACAAAATATTCATATAAGTGTATATGTATTTACCATATAAATGCTCTGTAGCTACTTTTCAAATTGTGGCTCCTTAAGCCTGTTTTGAGAATGGTTTCTCAGAATCTGCTCCAAACAGTTTCGGAATGCAAAATCCGCATCTAGAATCCATAATTACCCTAAAAAATTTGCACCAAACTCCCAGTTAATGTTAAATGATTACCAATGAGTCCCTTGTAGAATAGGCTACAGAGCACATTTAATTGACATAAGCAACATGGACTCTCCATTTTCTTACTTGCGATGAGGACATCTGGTACTACACTAAAAGGCTGAATTTTGAGTTAGAAATTCAGCGATAATTTTCTCAAAGCAGAACCTGGGATCTTATATTTCCAAATATGTCGGCACATTAAGGGTGTTTTTCCCAGGGGCATACTTAATTTGGTTCCCTATTCCTCGCCATTAGTTTTGAGATTGTAGTGGACTTTGATAAATTTAGACTGCAGTAAAAGGTTAGATAATATACACTGTGAAAACATTGTTCTTTTTAGTAAAAATCGAAGGGTTGCACTCTTGCTTCTCCTGATCCATTTTAGTTGTTTCTAATGATTGCGCACTACAGACTAGATGCAGCAAATAATCGAGAGGTAGCACCAAAAATGAATTTCATTTACCAAAATTTTAGCAATCAGTAGCTTTACTTCCACAAAACTTGATCTTTTTCTGTCATTCAGATCTACAGAGTTTCTGATATGGAACTCGTCAGAGTGCTTCCTAGCGCAGAGGATGAGGTTAATGTAGCTTGTTTTCATCCTTCAGTTGGTAGTGGCCTTGTCTATGGAACCAAGGTTAGCACATAACTATTTCTTTTCTTTACAAACACAAGTTTGGTTTGTGGAAATATTTTGGACTTCAAAAGGTTGACTTCTTATAAAATGCAGGAAGGGAAACTCCGGGTACTCCAATACGAAAATTCTGAGAGCTTGAATTGCACAATATCTGGTTTTCATGATGAGAACATGCTTGAGGTATAGCAAAGCCTGAAGGACCAAACTTTATGACTTTCATTTTTACTTTATAATTCGTATTCGTATACAATTGCTTGGCTGTTGTCATACATTTTATGCATCGCTAGTGCTTTGCAGTTAATTGAGAGAATATTTTTTGAGTTTTCTGGCATTAGAAATTTTAATGGAATATTAATAGTAGAAAGTGCAACATTGGAGGATGGTGAACTGTGAGAGACTAAAAAGCACTGGTAGCTCAATGGAGCAAGTGTGTCCAGTGTCCTTTGGGCACCGACATTCAAAGTCTCCTAATTTAGTGTATGGAACACTTTTATAATGGGTCTTGATTTGAAGAATTACATATTCAAGACATTTGAAGAATTACCTTTGCTATGCTCCTTGAACCCTTTGAACACAAACTCTATAATAAATCTCTTCATAGTAACATTGTTTTGCTTTCTTTGACGCAACTAACTTAATATATTTCTGAACATGTGTAAGATGAAAGCATTATGTGTAAGGTTCATCAATAGTTATCATTGTATTATGATACAATATTCTATGGATAATATCTTAATGTTTAAGTGATAGACTTTATAGTTTTAATTAGCGTCATGTTGCTCTTTTTTAATACCTTTGAATAAACTATTCTCTGTATGCATATCATATGTTTGCAAAAATATAAAAATTTTAGTGTCTCGAGTCTGTTGTGATCTGTATCGTCCCTGTTAGGAAGGGATCCATACAGAAGTGGTGACTTGTTATTGCTTTAGTCGTTAGGTAGTTGCCCTTCTGTGAGTTCAAAGATCACGGTATTATCCTTGGTTAGCATAATACTCTAAGGACGAGGTACCGACCTGTTCTAAGGATCACAAGAGTCATTTCATCTAATTATTTTTCTTCTTTCTTCCCTGTAGGTCCCAACATATGCTTTAGAATGCTAATAAGGACCAATTGCTGTCAATGTAAAGGATGCATTAACTCTGTCCAAATGGTATCTTCTCTTTCCAATGATCCTTTGTGATGTTGATTGTTCCTTTTTTTATTCTTGCATACTTACATAAATAAATCACTATAAGTAGACAGCTGCCGTTAATGCTTGCATGAATTTGAATGATGTAGCATTACCTGAGTTTTCATGGCCCGTTTGGAGATGCATATAAATTCAACTGTTGTTGAATTGTGAAGTTTGGAGAACCTGAACTCCTAGTGTCAAGCTTGCTTCTTTATCAACGAAACTTGTTTTCTTGTACATAAAGGAAGCGAAAAGGTGGTTAATGAGAAAGTTCATTTTGGATTGATGCCGCAAGGGTTTTTATGACTGCATTAAAAGGAAGAGGATAAAGGAAGATGATCTGGATCTGGAGTATCCAGAGAGTAATTTTCTTGAACTATAGTAGTAATTTCTTGAACTGTTGAAGCCCCTCAGGACTTGTACACACTCCATCCTTAGAGAGGATGGTAGGTCTTGCATTTGCGCCTGACCTCAGAGAATAAGTTTATCAGTAGTGAGTGGAATTTTGACGTGAGATTTAAGTCTCAGGAGTCTTGTCTGTTGTCTAGGGGTTAGTTTTTGTTTCCTTTTAAAATTTAATTGTTCTTCAATTCGGTGGTTCTTTTTCAATGTAAAGTAATTTACCAATAAGGTTGGATTATCTCCTGGACATAGATACTCTTTCAAACAATTTTTTGTGTCATGAAGACTCGGAGCATATTGAAGCTTGTCTTTAGAGAAAAAGAGTAGTGAAACTTGTTTCTCATTGTAACTGTCGTTGTCTTTGATAAGCTTCTTGAGAGAGACCCTCTCTGCAAAGGAAGCATATTTCCATATTCGTAATATCCATCATTTTCATTGAGTTTCACCTCATATAGCTGTTTTCCCGCTGTTTTTTTTCGTTGTATTTCATCCATCACTCTTCAAACATTAAGAATATGTATCTTTGTCCCAGGGGATGATCCAGAGGGCATACTGAATACTGGTTGAGGACTTGTTACTGCCAAGTGCTGCAATTCTTAATCGGTGGATCTATCTAATCGTTAACCCAAAATCATGCCCCCTTTTTTGGGCTTGTTTTAAAGCTTTCTAGGTTCCTGATCTGTACTGAAATAAGAGTTATCTTGAGGTGTTCTCAGATTTGTTTGTTGTAAACAATTAGTAGGAAGCATTTCGCGTTGAAATTTGAAGCTAACTTGCAAGGAGATGGGCTCGATGCAACGCGGAGTGTCAAAACCGGACTTCCCAAATCGTCAGGGACGAGCTGATGAACTAGCCCGGTGGCTTGGCATCTCTACTCCCACTGTATTAGTTGGGTTTCAATCCATACCCGCATCTCCCAACAATGTATTTAGTTTTTTTTTTTTATGATCAGATGAGATGTGAGAAACGGATTGAAGTTTTAATTTCACTGATTTTAGCAGAAAAGACTAGTATCTGCTTCTTGTATCTTGTGTATTCTGTTCTTCATCGTGAAGAATGTGGATTTGTATATCAGGACTTGCGTTGGGGAAAAAAAAAAAAAAAAAAGATAGGAAAATTTGAAAAGAATATTTGGATATTGCCCCTTTTGTCTTCAATCATTTTACATCTATCTTACAACTAGAAGGGTGAATGCTATCTGCTTATAGTTATGTACCGTTTTGCATGAATTTGCGCGGGAAAATTAAGCAAATGTAAAGTTGCAATTTTTTTTTTTTTTTTTTTTGTCTTGAATCAGTTGTTCATATGGATTGGTTGTTCATAACTATCTTTCTAAGCCCATTTTAGCGGCTGTTTGGTTGCCACATTACTAGCACACCCTTCTCATCAACGAAAAGCCGGTTTTTGCAGACAAACTAGACATAGATAATGCACAGATTTCTTGAGGAGCCTACCTGGGTCCTGTAAAGATGATCTAAACCGATTATTTTTTTTAATACATCTTTCATGCATTTTTTTTTTTGTAAAAAAGTCATCCTAATCGGATATCGGGAGTGGCTTTTTCAATATTCCTAGAGCGAATAATTTATTAAGTTATGTTATTACAGATTTCCGTAAAAAATTTATCCGAATCGAATATCGGTAAGAGTTTTTTCAGAGTATGTTGGGCTAATCAGTCATAGATGTTTTAAAAAAAATGAACAGTTCGGATCACTCTGGTTGGACCTCGTGTTCTCAAGTGCGATGTTTCCGGCGGACGGAACGATGCCGTTTTCTCCGTTTTGTTATACTCCTATGTCATTTTCCCACGGTGGTTTGGTTTGGTTTGGTTTGGTTCAATCACACGAGAGAGGCTTCTTGTTGGCTTCAAAAAGAAACTCTTTCCGATCAAGATGCGAACAAGAAGAATGGCTGCTGCTGCTTTGATTTTCAGCCCAACAACGACAGCATGTAACTATCCAAAAGGTAACCCATTTGTCCATCATCATACCCTCTTGTTTCATACTACCAATTTTTCAACAAACCCTAATCCCCCTGATGTCATTGCTATCACGATCCGGCAGCAACTACAGAAGTTGTTGCTAGAGAAATCTAAAACGGGTTTTCACAAGCTCGACCATGCTCTTAGTTTGTTCCATCGAATGGCCCAATTTCGAAACTCTGCCTTCTGTGATCGATTTTAATCAGCTGTTAACTGCTGTTGCCAAGATGAAGGAATATTCATCCGTCATTTCTCTGTATAAAGAAATCTGCGAGTTGAGCATTCCAATTGATGAATATACGCTGACTATTTTGATCAATTGTTGTTGCTGCTTGAATCGAGTGGATTTTGGATTTGCTATCTTGGGTATCTTCTATAAGTGTGGTTATACTCCAAATGTGGCTACCTTCACCACTCTGATAAATGGGTATGTTTTAGAAGGTAAGACTTCTGAGGCTGTGAATTTGTTTGTAAGGTTGATAAAATATGGAGACATCGAACCTAATGAAATCACCTCTGGGATGATCATAAAAGGGCTTTGTAAAGTAGGAGACACTACAATGGCTATACGTTTGCTGAGGAGTATGCAGAAATGCAACTATAGGCCCACTGTGTGATGTATAACACAATCATCGACAGCCTTAGTAAGGATGGGAACATAGATGATGCTTTGTGGCTCTTATCGGAGATGAGAGGCTGTGATATTATGCCTGACGTGGTGACCTACAGCTCTTTGGTTGATGGCTTATGCAAATCAGGTCGAGGGAAGGATGTCGCAAAAATATTGAGTGACATGACGGAGCAAAACATTTTCCTTGATGTTATAACCTTCAATATGTTGATAGATGCACTTTGCATGGAGGGAAAGACCGAAGAAGCGGAGGGCATACTCCAGATCATGATTCGAAGAGGTGTGAAACCCAATGTTGTCACTTATAGTATACAGATGGACGGATATTGTTTGCAAGGCCACATGAAGAAAGCAAAAGAAGTGTTCAACTCCCTCGTGGATAGGGGCCTTGAGCCTGATATCCGTAGCTATAATATCTTAATCAATGGTTTGTGCAATAAGATGAATATAGACGAAGCCATGGATCTCTTTAGAGAAATGCCTCGTAAAGGGTTAAAAGCTGGAACTGATACTTGCAACACTTTGTTAAAGGGGCTGTTACATGCAGGGAGATGTGATGCAACAGATCATATATTTCATGAGATGATGTGTAGCGGTCAAAATCCGGACATTGTAACTTTGAGAATCTTGTTAGACGGATTCTTTAAGAACCAAATGATTGACAAGGCAGTAGAGGTGTTTCGTTCAACGCAAGATCAAGGAATAGTTCCTGATATCGTTATTTATCTTATCATCATTAATGGCATGTGCAAAGCTGGAAAGATTGAAGATGCTCGAAAAGTTTTTAGTACCATTTTAGCTAAAGGATTGAAACCCAATGTTAAGATCTACAACACGATGATTTGTGGACTTTGCAAGGAGGCTCTACTAGATGAAGCTGAGGAGTTACTCTTGCAAATGGAGGGAGATGGGTGCCCACCAAATGATGTGACGTACAATATTGTGGTCCGGGCATTCCTGAAGAGCAGAGACAAACACAAGTTTAAGATACTTCTGCAAGAAATAATCAACAGGAAATTCTCGCCAGATGAATCTACCATGTCCATAATAGTAGATTTACTTGCAGCTGAGGGTGAGGATAAAGATTTTTTAAAAATGATCCAGAGTCTTGTGCCAAGGTAAGGCTGTGTCCCAGACTTTAAGGGAATGATTTGAAGTTGTCAGATTATGGATTCTTGTGCAAGTGACAATGTGACATGGAGGATTTTATGAGGTTCTATGTTTTCAACTGTAGGAGCAATTTTCACCTTTACCATGACATTTGCCTTTTACTTGTAACTTGGCTTGAGGTTAAACTATGATATCGTGAATTTCTCACCCGATGCATGTACCATGTCTATGTTAGTGGATTTACTGACAGATGATGTTCAGGGTTGTGAAATGTTTGAAATGATTCAGAAGCTTGTGCCAATGGATAAAATGTTGCATGAGCTGAAAGTATTATCTTATCAAGACCTCTTCCATAGACCCTTGCTTTAGTAGGGTGTTCATATGGTTCATTTGTCTGCACTTTATCCTTATATAGATCTCTTGTTCTTACGCTTACTCCACAACGGTGTTCATGTTGTCTAAATTTTTTTTTTTGTAAGGACGGGTATGGTGCTTCTTCGGCAGTTAGTTTTGTATAGTGAAAATTATACGCTGTGGATTATGAAGCATATGAAAGCTTATATAAAACATCTGAAGGTTATGTTTTCCAGGTTTGCTGAACTGCCATACAAGAAATTTCCTCTTGAGTGCATCAATTCACAAAATGCACTTCCTCTATAGTTTATTTTATTCAAGAAAAGATCAGTGTTACTCAAACTTTGGATTGTGGTAAGAACAAGTTTGATGTTCCTGCCATCCCTCCTCAAGCTAAGAATAGTGCATACAGGATCTTGTCAAGTATTTTCCCACTTTATCAATGGAACAAAATCGAGGGGTCGGTGACCTTACCTAATTGACAAGACTATTCTTCTTATAGATCAGTGCTTATGTATATTTTTGTAGCACGCCTCTCTGAAAATTGTCTATGTCATCGTTGCATTCAAACTCATGTTCCAAGATACATCAAGTATTCACTTTATTGGGAACGGTAGTCCACTCTACGACTTGACTTAAGTGAGGAAAGTCCTAAATGGTTGTTCAACACAGTTCGAGAAGAGCATATCAGGGAATGAAATACTCCATAAGGTATAGGTCATAGCTCGCATGCTCGCCATCTCTTATGTTTTGCAGATGATTTTTTTTTTTACTTGGTTCATGTCGAAAGCTGCTGAACATACTGTTTGCAACACTCTTTTTGCGTCAGTTTTTTCGTTGCATATTTGGGCAGGTTTTCTAAAAGGGGATATCCGATGATTTCTTGAAATGTCGTTGCTTTGGTAGTTAGGTGGTTGCTCTTCTGTGGGTTCAATGATCGTGGTATTATCCTTGGTTAGCATAATACTCTAAGGACAAGCTACTGACCAGTTCTAAGGATCACTACAGTCATTTCCTGTTGAAACCTGCTGAGGGCATACTGAATACTGGTTGAGGACTCGTAACTGCCAAGTGCATTCGTAATCGGTGGATCTATCTAATAGTTAACCCAAAGCCATGCCCCCTTTTTTGGGCCTGTTTTTAACTTTCAGGTTCTTGGTTGGTACTGAAATAAGAGTATATATCTTGAGGTGTTCAGATTTCTTTGTTGTAAACAGTTAGTAGGAAGCATTTCCTGTTGAAATCTGAAGCTAACTTGCATGGAGATGGGCTCGATGGAACCCGGAGTCGCAAAAAAGGACTTCCCAAATCGTCAGAGATGAGCTGATGAACTAGCCCGGTGGCTTGGCATCTCTACTCCCGCTGTATTAGTAGTGTTTCAATCCATGCCCGCATCTCCCAACAATGTATTTAGGTTTTTTTTTTTTTTTTTTATGATCAGAAAAGATGTGAGAAATGGATTGAAGTTTTAATTTCACTGATTTTAGCAGAAAACACTAGTATCTGCCTCTTGTATCTAGTGTGTTCTGTTTTTCATCGTGAAGAATGTGGAATACAATGATGGTAACGATGATTATGCATTGGTGATGATTTCACTTCAAATTATCCAGTACCCCTAATGCAAGGCCCTCCTCCACTCCATCTTGATGTATTAGGCCTTTACCCTCATTGAAGAAACTACACCGAAAGCTCCTGTCGAAGGTTGGCATACAAGGGCACCGACTACGTGCTCAGCTCAAAGCATTGTGTCATCAAGCAAAATTCTTAACTTGAACATCTCACCTTCGACTTTAGTAGTATTTTTTTTTTTTTGTTTCGGAAAAAAGGCAAATTTTGTAAAGGGACCAAGCCCGAAAGACCAAGGAGATATCCTTGGGACAGAAATTACAAAACTCTTACCAAAACTTTGGCCACCAGAAAACCTAACTACTCACAACAAAAGAAAAACACAAAACACCAAACCCTTCTAATTGTCTACTCCAAATTGGATCCCCCAGGCCTGACAAACAGCAGCTTCAAAATCAGAATGTATGGATAGCTTCATTGATCCCAAGCAGGCTCTAATCTCTTCCTCAATTCTCTTAACTAGGGTGTAGGAATCTACTCTAACTTGTCTGAATATTCGAGAATTTCTCTCCCGCCAAAGGAAGGACACTAAGGCTGCTAAACACCACTGGCAAATAATAGTTGAGACTGACTTGGAACAATGTTGAGATCCCCACTAGACTTCAGCCAACAGACTCAAGCTATCCCCATGCCTACAACACTTGGACTTGATACTAGTCCAGACCAAGGTAGCATATTGACATTCAAAAAATAAGTGGCTATGAGATTCCTAACCTCCATAATAGAGGACATAGTCCTTAGCATTAGTTACCCCCCACTCCATAAATCTGTCTTTAGTGGATAGAAAACCTAGAAGGGCCACCCATAAAATGAAAGACCAGCGAGGAACATACTTTTTATGCCAAACCATATGAGCCCAATCCACAGTAGGGGCTTTATTTCAAAGGGCCATCGAGGCAGATTTTGCTAAATAACAACCATTTGGAGTCAAAGTCCAAACAACCTCATCCTCTTTGGAAATATCAGTTGCACAAAGGCCACAAATTAACATTTTACCATCAGATAGACTTACAACACTCTCATGCGTAAGCCCCCGTCCTGTATAATATAACGATTGAGAAAGCTTTGTCTACCCCCAGGCCCTATATATCAGCATACTCGGGGTAGTACGACTACTGCTTACGAAGTGATTGCGATTTACTACAATTTCAATTTGATATGGGTTCCTTTGGTGTCTTCTTCCCCTTTTACGACCAAATTGGAGGACAAGGAGAAAGGAGAAGATATAACCAAACCTCTCAACATTAGACTTCTACCATTAGATATTATGTCAGAATCTTTTGAATGCACAAACTAAGCCAGGGCCTTACTGCGATACTATATGCCACAGCAATATACTCTTAGGGTAATCTGAGAGAGGTTCAAGTTCAACGGTCATTGAACTCGGTTATTCTCCTGCAAAAGCATTAAAGCGATGGTTCCAAGTTCAACCATCATCGAACTCAGTTCAAGTTCTTGATGCCTGGATGCTTACTTGTGAGGCAGATCTTCTCAGTCATGGTTACAGCAAACCTTCGATCTGTCTACCAGACAATGTAGTTCCAACTTTATGAGCTCAAACTGTTTGACAGAAAATGATCAGTAGAGGTCAAATCTTTAGAAGTTTGCATGCTATTTTTGGGCAAATTACACTACCAGACTATGAGTTCCAGCATACTCATCAGAGTGGAAACAAATTCAGCGCGTAAGTCACTTCACAGTTCACGGTTGGCAGCAGGTAAAAGTAGATTACTTTTATGGGGTCATTATATGGATATGTGTCTTTAGTTTTGAGTATGAGAGTATTGAACAATTTAAGCGGCGTGATATACAGAGGATAGAACCAAAACCGTTTTTGTTGCACCTAACCCGCCGAGTGATCAGGCAGAGCAGCCACTAAGCACAACCATTCTCCACTTTTATTTTCTCAAGTAACAACTCGAATCGCCTTGTTCTTATAGGGGGTAGAAACTGAAATCCAAAGGGATGAAATATAACACTCTATCTCTTTGTCTCTCAACCTCCTACTCGACGTTCAAAATCTTCACCATTGTGTAGTCAGAACTAGTAATTTGGTAAAGAATGACGGATCGATGAAAAGGAGAAAACATAAAGTACTGTAAAATTTTATTGCTCCATATATAAATGGTCTAGTACATAGAGTAACATCAGACAACTAAGGGTACTTACTATCATATGGACTAACCATTATGCCCAATCATTTATTTTTTTGTAGTTCACGTTATCGTTGCTAAAATAGAACCCGTCAGGACTCACGCGAAAATAGCAGTTGAACTCACTTTTTTTGTTTTTACACGAACCATCAATTTCCTGATTGTAAACAACAAAGCTTTTGTCCTTTGTCTCCCAGTAGAAATGACAGAAGAAGAGAGTCCTGAAGAGGATATGGGGATAAAACTTCCAAGAAAATTCTTGACCATCGTTGAGTGTGCGCAACCCGAGATCACTGTCTTTGGATTGACAACGAAACTTCAACGGCAGATTTGGAACGTTGCTAACAATGTGAACCATGCGTGGGGCGTAAAGATGGATCAATTCTTGCTGCTCGCACAGTGTTTGCAAGCAAACAAAGTGAAATGCGATGATAGCTAATGGAAGGAAGAACCGAGCCATTGTTTTGCTTGGAATGTCAGTATCTAATGCATGTATTTATAGATGGAAACTTCTAAAATCAATCTAATGGACTGACAATAGTAAGTGTGTAAATGTGTATTAAAGGGTGTAAAAAGTACACAAAAATACGTGTTTTCCTTATCTTCTAGTGTGCTTATCGTCAATCCAGTGGGCTGACAATAGAAAGACCGAATAATTCTTCTTGTGGAAGTTTAGAGAATCTGCAAACATATATGTAAAATCTGCAGATAACTTTAGATTTTGAGATTTCAACAATCCTTTTTTTTCCTTTTTTCTAACAAATGGAAGTGCGGATATGGTACTTTGTGACTTCTGTCAAGGAGTAGTGTCCTCCACGGCACACCACTATATGTATCACACCCAAGTTAGGACCGAATCTAAAGTCTGACACACAATATGTGGGTGGTGTTGAGAGTACGCTTAGTGCAATAAGGGGCTATGAGAACTTTAATTTGGGCATCGTCCAACTAGTTTATGAGTTTTCACCACTGAACCAACCCCTTATTGATAGATTTCAACAATTTTTAAATGGGCAAGATTGTATTTATTGTTTTTCTACACAATCTTACATGCATATCTTTGATTTTGACTTTTAAAATTTAGGATTTAAACAATCCGGTTATGTGAGGTTGGATTCATTATTTGTATACCATCTTTGTTTATCTTTCTTTTGGCTTGTGGAAAGTGGGAGACAAACGACAAAAATGGTTAAGAAAGAAAGTGGGAGAAAAACAACAAAAATGGGAAAAGAAAATGAAAGGAAATTTTTACTGTGCTTTTAAACTCTATTTCCCATTTTCTGTCATCTACTTTCTCAACCAAACAATGAAAGGAATTTCTTTTATTCCCCTTCTTTGAGTATTCTAACTTCACTTCGAGTACTTTTTGTTTGATATGTTTTGGCTCACTTTGGCCAAATTTGAATGGATCAGTAGGGGTGGTTGTAGTAGCAAGAGGTGGTCTTAGGCTCCGTTTGTTTTGACGTAAAATGTTTTACGCTTGAAAATATTTTTCATGTAAAATAATTTTTTTTAAAATAAAGTTTTCATTTTTGTTTTCCAATGTTTGGTTAGTAGTTGACTAGTTGTAAGGGAAAATTACAGGTCACAGGTGTTGACCCGGATTAATCCCAAAATCATGGTCTGCACTCTTGAAACTACCACTCTCACGACAAGAGGAAAAATATTGACTAATACATGGTGTGCCAACTTGAAATGTCTATTTTACCTTCCTTTATATATCACTTATTAGCCCTAAAACTCATTCCTCCCCCAATCTCTCATCGTTCAACACACCAGGCCACTCCTCACACCAATCGACTCCTCTCTCACTCTGGTATCTCTCTCTCTTAGGTAAGCGCAGTTAGCCTCCACTGATTTAGGTTTTGGTTGGAAAAAATCGGAACTAATTTGGGTTTGCCTTTCAAAAAAATTTGGTGGTGGTTGGTATAAGGGTTGAGGGGTGATGGTGCCAGAGAAGGGAGATGGTGGTGCGGTGAAGAGATTAATGGATTTTGTGGTTTGTGAATAACAGTGAATTGGGGATTTTCAAATTGAGTAAGAGAGAGAGAGAGAGAGGTGGGAATGGCTGGGGGTGGTGGTTGCTATAGAAGTTGAGGGGTGCCGATCCTGCAGGAGATGGTGGTGGGCTTGGTGGCGGTGAAGAGGAACAGGAGAATGGGAGATGACATATTTCAATAAAAATGACTTGGTTTTTAACAATAAAAATGATGGTCTATTTCAATATAATAAAACGTTTGTTTTATATATTGATTTGCCCTTTTCTGGATGAATAAGGTTGGTTGAGCTTCAATGGGAGATGACATTCATTGAACAAGATATAACTTGGTCTTTATCAATAAAAATGATAGTCTGTTTCAATATAATAAAAAGTTTGTTTCATATATTGACTTGTCCTTTTTTGGCCCAAAGAAGGTTGGTTGAGCTTGAATGGGAGTGGCATTCATTGAACAATATATGACTTGGTCTTTATCAATAAAAATGATGGTCTGTTTCAATATAATAAAAAGTCTGTTCATATATTGACTTGCCTTTTTTTGACCAAAATAAGGTTGGTTGAGCTCTAATGGGAGATGACATTCATTGAACATGATATGACTTGATCTTTATCAATAAAAATTATGATTTATTTCAATATAATAAAACGTCTGTTTTATATATTGACTTGCCATTTTTTGGCCCAAATAAGATTGGAGCTTCTGATTACAAACGGTGCCGTTTCATATTCAGGAGCAAAATTGTCCCAACTATTTCACCGGGTTTATGGTTACCATGTATTTGTTATTAAAAGGTTTTCTACCATGTATGAGTCATTTCGAAAGTGTAGCCCATAAAAGTGGCAATTAAGCCTTTCGTACTCCACTTGCCAGTCATTTTCCCTAGTTGTAAGATACTTTTCCAATGCAATTATATTTACCCCAATTGATTAATGGGATGATTTGGAGTATTTTTTTAATTCATATTCCCTAGTAAAGGATATATGTGGGTGTATATAAGAATATGTACATTGTACACGTTAGAGAGAGAGAGAGAGAGTCATGATGGGCCACACGGCCCACACAAAGAAGACATGTGAGGGAGGGGAACAAATTTGGTTGGTTTATTAACTGCTCTGCTGGTTCGGAGGGCCGATCATCGAAACGGTAATTAACTTATGGAGTTTTTGACCGGTAAGTTATTTTACCTCAAAAATATTTTACTCGTAAAACATTTTACTCATATTTTGTGCAAACAAATAGTGGAAAATTGGTAAAACATTTTACACAAAAATATTTTACGGTCAAACAAACGGAGCCTTAATGTCTAAATAAGTCTAATGCATTTGAAAAACCTTCTACTCAACCTTTTTTTTTTTTTTTCAGGAAGTGAAAGCACGGGCTGCAAATGAACCAAGCTGCTCGCAAACAGCTCGTGACTTGGCTCATTAAGGTTCGTTTAGTAATCGAGCCGAGCTCAGCACTTGGGTTGGCTAGCAAAAACTCGGCATGTTTTATAAGCTCGGCTCGTCAAGTAAATTAGCCAAACTTGGGCTTGGCGCACAAACTCAGCATGTTTTATAGGCTCGGCTTCTCAAGGAAATTAGTCAAACTCGGCTCGTTTATCGGATGACTCAAATCCCAGGTAATAAGGCACATGAATTCTGACCAAATAGGCTGGAAAGCAGCTCTTTTTTTATATCACCAAAAGCAACCCAACAAACGGGCTTACACAACAGAAACATCTGAAAGCAGCTTAATTATCAAGGAACCTTTTCAAGGCAGAACCACATTGGATCAAGCAAGTCCCAAATAAACGCAATCAGTTGACTCCACATGCGTGACCAGAAAGAGTTTGAACCCAAGGCTAACAGTCGGCAACTTATGCAGAATCAAAGAGTGGAACCAATGACCTAAACCCCGAGGAAGAGGCCGCCATGATGGCCAACTGGGCTACAACGTACAACACCTTCAAGAACCATGCAAGCAAGAAACAAAGTCCTCATTGAGCCAAAATACCCACATTGCAAAACAATCAATAAGTAACACATATCATAGACCACACCAAGTCTTCCCACAAGGTGTAGCACCACGAGTCTCCAAACCAAAACCAGACAAACACCAGAGCCATAGTGTTTGTAAACACGAGATGGCCTGTTTCTAAGCCGCATACACAAAAGGCTGTGATTACCATATCCCTACATCACTGGGAGAGCAATGTGAACTAAAGATTGACTGACCAGACCATCTTCACACATGAATTTCGGTGAAACAAATAATGCTTAAAATGTCAAGATTGTTATCTTGTTTCATCAGGCTCGAAAAAACTCGGTAAACCATATGTGACAATAGAAAACACAAGAAGAAAGAACCATTTGATTGAATCATAACAATCAACAGGGGTTCCTTAAAACGTACGGGGAAAAAGGAACATAAAACCAAAAGACAAAATCTGGAAGCATCAAATGCTTGGTAACTTACAGGGAGTAATATCGTTGCAGAATATACACGAAGATATGCAACAGTATCTGCATTTCTAAGTTACCAATTGCATCAAAGGTTCTCCTTACTTTGGTTGAGGTCAATGAGGTGATTCAACCCTCCCCTAACAGATATATTTTTTTTGTTGCTAAGCCTTCCCTAACAGAATTGTAAAGAGCACTAGTGAAAGACCACAAAGGAGACAAACATTCCACATTTATTCACAGCAACATGGGTACTAAGTAGCCAACACTCAATAAAATGGTGCAAGATTCTGCACACCACCATCAGTATCCAAACAATGCTTGATACCAGGTAGCAATTTGGGCAAGCATTTACCACACATCAGAAGATACTACAAGATCAATCAATTCTTTAACATGGAGGAAGAAACAATTAGGCAGGAAAACAATATTGTCTTGATCTTCATTTAATCGACCTTATATGAACAATTATACATATTATACATACAAATAGCCAACCTTATTGTTGTTTATTCAATAGAAACCCATAGTATAGTCTAAATCAAATTATGTGAGATTATACAACCGAAGCCATAGTTGTAAAAGACCTACCATACGTATCGTCCACTTCCAAAAAACGATACGCATCGCATCGCATCCCATTTCATTTTTGCATAGAAATCCTACGATATGATGACGTATCCTATGATACATTTGTGTATCCCGATTCACTATGCATCCTATGATTACTTACTACTTGCTGAAGAAAGTCATACCATGTTTTAAGAAGAACAACACCAAACGTGTTCTAAATCGTTTGATCTAATGATGGAGACATTTAAACCATTTTCAGAAACCCAAAAATCAATCCATTGGAGCTTGAATTTAAAAAAAGAACACATTTCGATCATGTTTTGCATGAATCAGATAACGGTTGTTCTCCTCTTCCCTTGAACAAGGCACCATAAAGTCTCAATGTGATAGACTCCACTTCGCAGACTTGAAAATTTTCACCCTAAAAACTTATTCTCCATAGAATAAAACACTTATTTTCACAGATATATCAGATTTCAAGATTGAAATTAGGTATAACTAACTTTTAATTGTATATTAGCTTTTGTTAACGTATCGTATGGTAGGCGACACCTATCCCGATGCCATTCCTAAAGTGGAAAAAACAATACACACGATACCCGATTTGAAAACTCCAAAGCATGTTTAATTCGGATCATCAACATCTACCCGAAAAACAGGATATACAATCAAATTTGACATGCAATCCAATGCGATACTGATATCCGGTCAAACAAACAGGGCGAGTCATTTTAAGTTTTAACAGTACAATATGAAGAACAGATACACAAATTGCCCAAGGACAAATTGTATCTGGTTATGGATTCCTCATACGTTCCATCAAAACAACCATACGTAAAAACTTGAAGGAAAAAAAAAACAAAAAGTAAACCTCACATCGAAAAACACTAGAAAGAGGACTATGTGGAGAGTTCAGTTGATATCGGTGTCGTCGAAGTCGTCTTCGAAGGAGTTATAGAAGTCGGCGTCGGCGATTTTGTTGTCGAAGGAAATCGGGCCTTCTCCGAACATCTCTAGGGCTTCGTTGTCGTCAACGTCCATGGCCATCGACGATCCATGGTCCTCCGTCTCTGCGAAGTAGTCCACCGGCGACGGCTTCATCTCCTTCTCACTCTCCGTCGGAAGCGTGGGCTCGCGGTGAACAGTTTTTTGGTGTCAATGAGAGCAGAATCCTTTGTGACGGCGTTGGGTGAATTTATGCCCAGAGGATTGGGGCAATCCATGACATCTGGAGCATGAAAATATTCGCGAAAGTATATGAATGGTTCAGATTCATAGTGCTGAATCCGAATCAATCTAAACCATTCATTTATTTTTATGAATAATTTTACATGGTCTGAATATCATGGATTCTACCATTTTTATCATACGTAATACATCTCGGGCTTACTCCGATTGATTGTTGAGTTACCTTCCTACACAATTGATCATGTTGGATACTTGAGGTTATGCTACTACAAAATTGGAATGTTTTTATGAATTTTTAGTCCGAGCGTGAATGATGCATTTAACTGGCACAAAGAGCGAAATTACTTGAGCTGAGTATAGTTTGGCCCGGACCTCTATAATGTAATTTTTTAATCCCAACGTAGATGGTTTGCATTTGACTGGATCGAAAAATGTGATGAAGTGCGTGAAAGTTGGGTCGACACCCCTTCCGTTAGAACAAAAAAAAAATAAAAATTTATGCTTAACCAAAACATTTATTTTTGAAAGTGCCTAACCAAAGAATTTTCACGCTTGGCTCTAAAAATTATGCCTAACCAAAACATTTATTTTTGAAAGTGGCTAGCCAAAGAATTTTCACGCTTGACTCGTTAAGTGCTTGGCTAATTAATGTTCGAGTCGAGATCGACCTCAAGTTTTTGGCTCTTTTATTAAATGAGTCGAGCTCGAATTTAATAATTCTCGACTTGACTCTTTTACAGCCTTGAATGAAAAGCAAAATAATTAAGATGGGCTTAAGTTGACCCGGACACTCGAACCATCGAAACAAAAATTATGAAAAAAAACAAAATATGAACCTAAAAATACAGGGAGCTCAGCACAGAGGATAATTGAAAAGAGCTCGCCAGGATGAGGAGTGCCACTGCTTCGGTCTCTGTTCTTACATTCTCTCACCAATCTCACCTGTGCCCCTTCACAATCCCCATTACCTCTCTCTCTCCTCCAAACCCTAATCTATTTCCTCACTTTCGCCGCCCCGTTATACGGACCAGGTACCGTCGCCGGGACTCAAATGCCGACGATGATAAAGATTTTGGCCGGCAGAGGCGGTGGTGGTATGATTACTCGCCGCGGGACCAAGGGCCTGGGATTCTTGAGGAATTCATTGATAGTATTTGGATTATTAAGGTAATTTTTTCATAGTAGTATTAATTACTCAAGTTTTGCTTCATCTCATGGTTATGATGTGCTTTGATGTAAAAAGATACAGACTTGAGGTTATATGCGACTAATAAGATATTCGTAGTAATTTAAAGTCTTGAATTTTATCTGTTATTGCCTTGTTGGTAATTTTTCACCGTATTGTTATTGTTGCCAAGGTTTAAATAACGGTATCAGGAGGTAACGGTCGCGGTGTAATGATATCTTGAGTATGGAACGATACGTAACGGGGATCAGTTGTATCGGTAGTGAATTTTTTGAAAATTATTTTTCACGGAATTTGGACCGATACATAATGAGAACCGGCCAATATGCATGCGATTTTTCATTCAACCGTAATATAGGAGTGTAACGGTATCGGAAGGCTTGAAAACCTTCATGTACTTAGGTATTTAATATTGAAGTATAGCTACTTGATTATGTTTTTTTCATTTATAAGTTGCTATTAGAAACTTTATATTCAACTTAAGATTTGTTGAATCTTTTTCCATAAAAAAGATTCTTTGAATCTTTGGGCTTTTTTTCGGTAGTATGATTGTTGACCCTCTACATGTTAATTGGCTATGATTTCGTTCTTTTTCCATAGTACAATTGCTGAACCTCTTGAACTTGCGTTGGATATGATTGAGTGGGTAATTTAGAGAAATCACTGGTGACATTTGAATATTTGAAGGCGTGGAGTAGAAAATGTTGGTCTTCTAGCAGTTAAGGATCTCAAGCTGAAAAAGGTATTAAGTATGAACATGTTTGCCAGAATACTTTGAAGAGGAGAGTGATGCAGTGGAGGAGGGGGAGTTAAGAGAGAGATTGTACAGAGAATAGACAAGTTCATGTCTCGCCCTTGTTTGTAGGAGAAGAAGACATGTATAGGGAGATGGAACGGTAGAGTCAGAAACTGGTTGGGGATGCTGAAGGGTTTCTTCTCTGACGGGTCTCCTTTTGCTTCTGTATATTGAACAATAAACGAGGGTAACATTTATGGACATTTCAGGTAGAGAGGTAGCTATGAAGGAGGAGACATTTGAACATTTTATTACTATGGGTTGGGGTGCTGGGGACAAGTGTGCCAGGCCTCTTTCCAATACTCTGCACAGAGTGATTCCTAACCTTGCTTAGTGTTTGTTGCCTGCGGCTAATGCTTAGCTAGTTTCTCTCCGAGAAGCAGGCATATGGGGGGGTGCATAAAGGAAATGTTATTGCCGTCTCGTATTTGTTCAGTTGACCAGGCTTCAAAATTTAGCTTTCATGCTTATATTGTCTCCTCTTTGGCAATTTTCGATCGCTAGATTTGTGTGTCATTTGATGAATTTATAAATCATTTTTACTGGTGGAGAGAAGCTGAGAGGTTTAAACTTAATGTTACCTCTCTTAGCAAATGGTATGAGTGGGAGAGGATTTGAATGGATTATGTTAGGAATGGTGTTGAATATGCTTTTCTAAAGATTTCAGGTAGAGATATTGGTATATGCAATGTATAGGAGACCTACTTCTGTCGAACTTCCACCTGACTAAAGAGAAAAGAAAAGGAAATCATTAGAGCTTAGAAATGAAGGGTGGAGAAACATGCATTCTGCTAATTTTGTTACTGTGTAAAATATTGTTGGGATTTAGTGCCTTGGCTTGTTTCATTTCTTGTTGTTTTCAATTATTTTTAGGACACCAACCACCGCCCCATAAGTAGTGGACAACCTCAAGAAAACTGCATAAAGTGTTCAAAAAGAGTGAAAAATGTGTCAGCAATTGTAGAAGTACTCTGGAATCACTGAAAAGTGTATTGGGATGCAAGGGCGCGCAGATGAGTGAGACCTGCGACACCCATCCTACAATATCTGCTTATCCACGAACCCCCTGAATGGGATTCATGCATGTCGCTGTAGCTGGTTAGCAAGACCAATTATTTCGTTGAAGAAGTTGACCTTGTGCAATAGGAAGTGTCATCTAGCATGGCATATGGATATGTGGCGGGGGTTTGAGTAATCCGAATCAAACAGGCCACAAAAAAAATTGCGGAAAAGACTACCTACCTACTACTCTCTTAGACCCTGTTGTAAGTGGGAGCGCTGTGAACTGGGTATATTAATTTGTTTCTGTGGCTCCTAGCCCTTTAATTTGGAGAATATGAGGTGATGCTTTATGTTGATTTGATTCAAATGCCAATGGCTTTCGTGAAGTTTCGTTGGCCATAATGTTGCATGGCTTTACTTTTACAACTTGCCAGTGTTCTATATACTCATCTTTTTCAGCATGTGATGTAGTAGGCTTTTTTTCCTTTTCTTTCAGGATATTGGGTCGGTAAAACTTCTAGGAAAGCTTTTTAACTGATTGAAAAATCTATCCTTTCGCCTTCACTACAATAGTTTTTGTTATGCTTAAAGAACTCACTGTTGGTCTGCTGTTTATGTTTCGTAACTACAACAATTTTGCACTTCTTGGATCAGATTTAGCAACAATAATATGCAAATAGCTTTGTATTCTTGCTGCCTTTTTCCTTCTCTGTCTGTCTTTTTTCTTTATTTCATCCTTTTCCAAGTGCCTTTTTGGAGTACAATTGTTCTGCTGAAGTAATTGAGCAACAATAATGTCTGAAAAAGAATGCACTTCACTATTGTTTTTCTTTCTTTGCCCGCCTCTTTTCTGTTCTTTAGTGCTTGATGAAAAATGCCAACGACTTGCCCACTAGGTGGTGGATACTAGTGAAAAAGTGCATTGAGTTCTGTACTTCTGTTAACCATGTATAAAAATCTGTGACAACATATTGATATCTTTGAAATATGCATCGGAATTTTGATTGTTTTATTTTTATGTCCATTATCCACTGCCAACTGGGTGGTGATTAGACAGCCTGGTTGGCTAGGTATACTACTTGACGTTCCATGCTGAGGGCATAACTCAAATTTGCTAAAAAGAGGAGAAGTCACTCCTACCATGCTCCATACCGAATTGGGGCTCTAACTTGATTCTCCTGAATAAGGAATTTCACTCAAAATATGGAGAATAACTTGTAAAGAGCTGGAAAAGGGATTGAATAACTGATATTTCTCGATGTTTCAAATGGGACAGTGCAGGTATTCGGATCTTATTTCCCGTTGCTTCCAGCCTTCCTCGTATCGATGCTCCTAGCAACGGGTCCCACTGCTTTCCTCCTGTCATTAGCACTTCTCATTGTGCAGTCAGCATTTACTTTCGCATTCAAGAAGTTGTGGGGTGAGATACAAAACAACCCCAAACGGAAAAACAAATCCAAGAGAAAGGCACGTGTCAACACTGCTAGCAATGTTGAATTCGAGGAGGAAGAAAGCAAATGGGCGCAAAAGGGTAGAACGGGGTATCGATCGTGGGTTGGTAGAGATGATTTTCCAGTTAATGAGGATCACCGAAATCCCTCCACTTTTGGGGGGTGGGACGATTTGGATAGAACAAAGGAGTTTGATATGAAATATTCAAGAAGGTCAGCGGTGAAGGGCAAGTTTAGTAGAAGAGAGAGAGAAAGGGAAATGCCGTTATTGTTGAGGTTGCTGGTTGCTGTTTTCCCGTTCTTGGGTTCATGGACTAAGATGCTGTAGTTTTGAGCGCGACTTGGCTCAAGTTCTTACTTCGATGATTGCAGGTACTCATGGTTTCTTGTTTGTTCTCGTTTCATTCTATTCATTCTAATTGTTAACTTTTAGTGTCAGAATCAAGAAAAATCAATATTCTTCCACGAGAGCTGCTATGTTTTTGTACCTTATGCATCACCTCATTGTATACTGCTTGAACATAAATCCTTGTTGTTTCAGATATGGTTTCTGATGTACTTTTGAGGTATCTGTATAATGTATAGGTGTTATTTTTCATATGCAACCCTAAACTTGTGTGTAAAGCCGAATAGCGGCTAATGCAAAGTGCTTTTGTTTGAATATATTTCGGAATTTTCTTATAAATATATAAAGGAGCTTACGCAATTTTTTCCTTTTTTTCCCTAGCAAACTAAACAAAATCATTACCTCATAAATAAGCTTATGAAATCTGTATTCCAAATTTGTCACATACCAACCCCACTCTCCATCAATCGCTTTGCTTTACATTTGTGGCATTGCATTTTGGCTCGAATGCCCTTCATTGAAACAGAACAGAAGACGAGGTTTCGTTGTCGCTGACTCGCCATAATTCTAGCGTCGTGCTTCTTCGTAAGAAAACCTAAATGTGACCCCCTTTTTTTATTGTCCCACGTATCAAACGGCCACAACTCTAGTATGGGGCGGATTCCGCATATGTGTAGGTCTCACCCCATGTGATAGTAGCATTGCAAATAACAGTTACGCCTAAATTGTTCTCCAATGGGGGTGGATTGATGAGATGCCACATAACTTTTAAGGAAAATAGACAATACTAAAAATTAGGTAACTGAAATCTACTGGAAATAGCCGGTGAGGTGGGAACGTGGGTGTCAAATGCCAAACGAGCCATGCTGCTTGTTATTCAAGCTTGGTTCGAAAATTTATCCGAGTGTCAAGCTTAGCTTTTTTACGAGACGAGTTGATCTCGAACGAGTTTTAATTAAGTCAAACATGATCAAATCACAATTAGCTTGAATTCTTTTTATACATCACTAGCCGAATGAGCTGAGTAGTAACTTCTTCGAGCTCGTTTGATAGTTTATCAAGTTTCGAAAAATTGTTCAAATTTGGTTTTGTTTATACAGCGAATCGAGTTTAAACGAGTTTTTAACAAACAAACACGAATTCAAACTCGAAGCAATCAGCCCTACCCCCAAGCAATCGCTAAAGAAGCACGATATCTCATACTAATAACACAGTCTCTCTGACTTTTTATGGTTCTAAATATGATTTTCTTATGCCCAACCAGCTCTTCTACGATAATCCATGGCGTCATTGCTAAAATAGAAACCATTGGAAGCCACAAACCAATAGCACTCATATATGTCATTGTGCTTACACAAAGGATCTAACTCTATATCGTAAACAACCAATGTTTTCTGCTTCGAACCCCAGTTGAAGCGGCAGAAATAGATAGGGTTTCCCGAAGTGTTGCAGGGATTGAATTGCCAGTAGAGTTCTTGACTGTAGTTGAGCGTGTACGTCCCGCGATCGTCGCCTTTGGCGAGGCAACGAACGTTCAACGGCGAAGTGTTTGGGAGAGCGCTGAAAATGTGAACCACCCGTGCTTGGAAAAGAACGGTCAAGGCGCCTTGTTGCGCGCACAGTGTTTGCATGCAAACTAAGTGAAGCGCGACGACAATGGCGAAGGGAAGGAAGCGAGTCATCGTACCCGTTTGGAATGCCAACATGTGTATATGTGGGTTTATACTTTATAGGAGTAAATGTTGAAGGTAATTAAGTAAAGTTTTTTCATTTGATCAAGTTTAAAAAGTGATTTAATTATGGACAGTTGCCTTAATTATCCGCGTGGAAAATCATAGAAAGAGGTCATGGTAATCTTGTGCTAATATTTAGCTTCTATACTATATTTTTCTCTCTTTCCAAACTTGAGGAGAGAGAACAGAGTCTATACCAGTCTTGAACTAAAGAGACTTATTCACGGCGCAGCCTTGAACAAGTTATTTGCGAAAGCGCCAAATCACAGTCGTCCGTTTTGGCAATCAACAGTCTGGATTTTAATGAAACTTTTCCGAAGAGTTTAATTTTTCTCCGGAAAAGTTTCATTAAAATCCGGACCGTCTAATTCACTTTAGACGCACGTGATCTGAGCTTCGTAAACCATTTTTCACGGAAACGATCCCAAAGAAGTTTTTCTCCTTGAACTTAAGGCATATATGCAAAGTCTACAAGACTACATGCAATACACAGCCCTTAAAGGTATTTACTATAACCATCTATTATATGGTTCATATTATGTTACTTCGTAAAAAATGATTTGGAGAACCAGTCACTTAGAGGGTCATTTGTTTACATTCATAGAATCACTATTAGAAATCATAACATTTTTGTATGTCCCGTAACTTTTCAAAAATAAAATTCATAATGTTTTCACTAGGAATTGTAATATTTTGGTGCGTTTGGTAACATTTATACTAAAAACTCCTTACTTTTCAAAATAGAATTCATTACATTTGCATTAGGAATCGTAACATTTTGGTGCGTTTTGCAACTTTTATGCTAACTCATAACTTTTTAGCAGTAAAATAAAGAATTGATAAAATGCTTAAGGATGTTAAACATTTTTTTCATTTTATTTGCATTAATAATTAAATTTCTAGCCTAACCCCATACCAATGTGCTCAGATTGCCGGAATTAATCCAGTAACTTCTTGACTTCAATTCAACTGATGATGTAGGGAAGTGATAATGTCAAAACTGTTTTTGTTGGTGCCAAAACTTCAATACATAAATATTTTGTATATTGCACACGGTACAAACCTTTTTGTGCACTAGAGTTTTAGCGCTAACAAAAACAATTCTGACATTATCATTTGGATACTGGGAAATGAAAAATGAAGCAGAAATCGATTGAAAGCATCCTTAATTTCAAGCAGAAGGGTGGTAAATAGAAGCAAAAATATGTACTATTCTCTCTATCCATTTTTTAGAGTCTAGTAGTATTTTATTTTGGTTTGTCCCGTAATGAGTGTCCATTTCTATTTTGTCCCTAAAAGTAGATTTTATTTTAAAATTAAAAATTATTGAATAAAAACGTAATGATGACGTCTCATAAAGAGCATTAATACATATATCTGTCTATGCATATATGGGACTTAATTACGGTTATGCCCAACCAGCTATTTTACGATAATCCTTGCCAACATTGCTGAAAAAGAAACCCTCTTCACCACAAACCAGTAGCATTCATGTGTGTCGTTTTTGCACAAAGAATCTACCTTCGCATCATAAACGACCAAAAATTGTTTCTTCGAGCCCGAGGTGAAACCGCAGAAATAGCGCGGGTAATCCGTCGAGTTGCTGGGAACGGTCACTTCCCAGTAGTATTCTTGACCGTAGACGAGCGCGTGCTCTCCGAGATCGTTTTCCTTGGAGAGGCAATGGATTCTCAACAGCTGAGCATTCGGAACGGCGCAAACAATGGTAACCACCCGCGGAGGGACGAGGCCGGCAGAAGTAGCTTGTTGCTGATCACACAATGTTTGCAAGCAAACTAGCAAGTGAAATGCGACAATGGCTAACGGAAGGAAGCGAGCCATCGTACTGTGTTTGGAATGCGAGCAGGGGGTTTATATACTTGTCTGAGGTAAGTGGATTCAGTGGTGCTACAGTTCCCGACGGGAGGATTCCGGATCGGAATTCCGATGTCCCGCCGGGCACACTCCGGCCACCGGACGGCCGATCCGAGCTGTCCAAAAATTCTATAAAAAAAAACCGAGTGGGTACGCGTGAGAATAAATGGCATCTGACATATGTAAATGGCCGATCCAACACTCCATTTTTGGCTGATCCAAACACTCTATTTTTGGCCGATCCAAACACAAAAATGGATTGTTTGGATCGGCCATCTACACATGTCGGATGCTGTTTATTCTTGCATAAGCCCACTCGGATTTTTTTTTTAGAATTTTTGGACGGCTCGGATCGGCCGTCCGATAGCCAAAATGTGTCCGGCGGGACATCGGGATTCCGATCGGGATTTTTGGTCGGGAAGCTTAGACTTTCTGAAGTAGATTTTGACTCGATAAAGTTCAAAAACGGAAAATGAGTTAATTAATTATGGATAGTTGAATTAATTATCTGTGTGGAGAATCATAGAAAGAGAACATGGGATGCTACTATTTAGGTAATTGGCTGATAAAATCAAGGTTAATGGACAAATCATGATTCAATTACCTTTCGCAATTGGATTTCCAATCAATAATTAATAAGCATCTTATATTCATAGGCTTTTATGGAAACTAGCGGTTGGGGCACACTCTCCGGTGTGCATGTGTAAAGTGAGTGGTTGAGTTTGAAATTTTTTATTATTTCGACCTAAAGTTAATTGTTGTGAGATATCATGTTCAGTGTGACGGTTTGACAGGTTTGTTCATGTCCTCTTTCCGTGGAGACCAAAGATTGAGTCTCACGAACGGTGGAATTTGGAGTTCTAGGGCTATGAATAGCCTTTGAGACCTCCCGTTAACTAATTTCCTACTAACACCCACTAACTATAAACTATTGCAAAATATGGTTGTCAGAGTTAGGTCTTGCCTTCTTGTGGTTGGTCCTTCCTCTGGTTTGATGCATTTGCTTGGAAATCTTTGTAATCCGTTTTCAAAAATTAAGAAAATCTTTTTTTGTGTTTAAAAAAAATATAAAATATGGGCAAAAAAAAAAATGAGAGATGTACTTGATTGAGAAGATGTGGGGTCCGCTAAATTTAGTTATTTGCAAAAAATTGTTAGGTTTGATTATTCAATGGCCAAAATTTGATTAGTTGCTAAGAGGTTACTAAGTTTTATTATTTCAATATGAGCACTTTTTTGAGCAGATATTGTTAACCTTAGCATCTTTTTGATTTTTTTTATGCCATTATGGATGCTCTTAGGCTTTGCTTCGCTAAGTTTCTGGGGTTTTTTTTGTTAGAGTTTTGTCCTTATAAAAAAAAATTGCGTTTGTTAGTTTAGCGGCCCCGAGGGGCCGGGTTTGAGGTTGTAGGGCTATGGATAACCTTTGAGACCCCCCGTTGACTAACTTCCCACTAGCTCCCGCTAAATATAAAATATTGCAAAATATGGTTGTCGGTGTTAGGTCTTGCCTTCTTCTGGTTGGTCCTTCCTTTGGTTTGACGCCTTTGCTTGGAAATCCTTGTTATCCGTTTTCAAAAATTAATAAAAAAATTTTGGTGTTTAAAAAAAAATACTCCATAAAATATGGGCAAAAAAAAAAAAGAGAGATGTACTTGATTGACAAGATGTGGGGTCTAGTAAATTTAGTTATTTGCAAAATGTTGTTAGGTTTGATTATCTAACGGCCAAAATTTGGTAAGTTGCTAAGAAGTTGCTAAGTTTGATTATTCAAATGTGAACACTTTTTTGAGCAAATATTGTTAACCTTAGCAACATTTTGATTTTTTTTTTTATGCCATTATGGATGCTTTTAGGCTTTGCTCCACTAAGTTTTTGGGGGGTTTTTTTTTAGAGTTTTGTCCTTATAAAAAAAATTTGCGTTTGTCAGTTTAGCGCCAAACTTTTTTTTTGGATTATTGATTCGTCTTGATGAGAGAAATTAAAAAAATAAAAAAATCTTTTACTTAAATATTTTTGGAAATAACCAAGATCAAGCCCAAAAAGCAAGTTTTTGGGATTTTATCGTGGATATTTCCCAAAACATTTAGGTAAAAGTAAAAATAGTTGGGTTTTTCGATTTCTCCAGTCGAAACAAATCAATAATCTCCAAATGTTTGGTGTGAAACTAACAAAAGTGTATTTTTTGAATAAAGAATGCCCAAAAAGCTTACCAGAACAAGGCCTTACTATATACTAAGAGAATGTAATCACTTGAAATAAAAGGAAGCTCTATCCTTAATTCCCTTTTCAAAATGAGATGTTTTTCATTTTTTCATCTTTTTATTCATTGTTCTATTCATTTTTCCATCTATTTTACTCTTGAACAAATAAAACAAACAAAATCATTCCTTCTCTTTCCATCATTTTTGACAACTTACAAACTCAACGACTCCTGTTGGTTTTTGTATTGTTCTTTGATTGAATCAGCTTGAAACTGCTTGATTAAATTGGCCAAAATGTTCGATTTCAACAGAAAGAAGATTATATATATCGAATAGAAATTGCAATGCAATTGCGTTTAGAGTCGGTCAACTTAGATGATTTTTGAGATTTAAAAATATGTAGGTTCTACTTTGATAGATTGTTAAACTACTTTTATTCTATTTTGATGATAATCAATCTTGAAAAATGTATTTTGGCTTATCCTTTGACTATGGAATGCATGTATATTGGTAGTTTTTTTTTACTTGTTTGTTGAATAAGGAATAGTGAGATGTTTGACATTAATATTTTTTCCATTATGATTTAGCCCTTCGGGATTCTTAATACTAGCTCCTCCACTGAAAATATATACTTTATTTTGCATGAAAAAAGGAATTAAGTTCAATCAATAACATAACAGATATGGACTTTATTTTGCTTGAAACTTATCTTATTTATTTCTGTTATTGTTGTGGAATTTTCCTTTTTGTTTTTGGCAAGAATATACGTGTGTGTGAAGAAAACCAATTCTTTCAAAAAGGTGACTGAATGGAGAAGGGAGTAAATTTCAAAAGTTACATGTCGACCTGCTGATGCATAGGACAATAGGAAAAATGTTGTCAATGACCCCTTGCATCTAACGCACACAGGAAAAAAGTTGTCAATGACCCCTTTGCATCGAACGCACACAAAGCTAGTCGGTAAATAAAAAGGAAGTTGAGACAAAGGAGAAAACCATAAATCACCCATGACTTCTTATTATTACGAATACGAGTTGTTGCGTACATCAACCATGATACGTACGTCTATGTGGATGCAAGGGGTTTTCACCATGGAGTTTTATATAATTCGTATGAAACACCATCGTTGCCTAAAGTGAAACCTTTATCAGTCACCAACCAGTAGCAGAAATGTTTGTCGGGGCGCAAGCACAATTTATCGAACTGCAGATTGTAAACAACCAAGGTTTTCATCTTCAGCGTCCCAATGTTGAAATGACACAAGTAGTTCGGGAACTCTTTCGTAAAGTAGGAATTAAAGTCCCAATGGAATTCTTGTTGATTGTAGTGTTTGCGGTCCGGTACCATCGTATTTGGATGCACAACGAAAATTTAAAGGCCCCGCAAAACCTATGAATTTAATCGAAATTCTGTGCGGAGGAAAAAGAATGACCAGATTATCTTGTTCCTCATGACACAGTGTTTGAATGCAAAGAAAGTGAAATGCAACAATGGCTAATGGAAGGAAGTAGTACTTCATTGTACTTTGTAGGTACTGTTTGGAATGTCAAGGTCTGGTACATATACTTGAGGAAGCAGGCAAATTCGATTTTTCAATTGATAATTAAGTGTACCAAGTTAAAATTGGAAAAGTCATTAGTTGTGGATATTTGAATTTAGTGTTTGGGATTGATATATAGCAAAGAATTAGAAAGAGATTATGGTGTATAATCTTCTTATTTGTTAACCTAATAATTAGCTTTTACTACTATTTTTTTTCAGGAAATTAAATCAAGGTTTTGTACTAGCGCCATGATCTCAAGTTGATTCCTTATCAACTCGTGGACTGAGTTGCAGATAATTGTCGTGGGATAAGGTGCCAACATAGATAGGATGTTATCTTTGCGTTGTGATGCTTTTATTCTTAACCCTTTACTTGTACTCTCCTTTCTTCTTTAAACAAGTTACTCTCTCCCTAACCCATCCCTTTACCCTAGCAACCTTTCACTTTCCACAGCCTCTTTGGCACATTGCCTATCTCACTTGGAAATGACCAATACGCCTTCTCGTGGTTTTGGATTCTACTTTAACACCGTTAACAGAATCAAATGCCCCTAAATCCTCTTTTCGTTTTTCTCGGTAAGTTATCCAAATTTCAGGGGAATCGTGTGTCGTAGAGGAATTGGAACAGATGAAGGCCGTGTGCCGTGTACACGCGGCAGCCCAACCAAGCGATCGAAAGCACGGGCAGCAAAAACCGAATCACGACACCACCAAAACACCCCCGCCAAGAACCACAAAAACATGTACACCAGAAAAAAACATGACTAGCAAGATCCACTGCAAAAGATCACATCGCGAAACACACACCACACCCGCAAAAATCCATATGCGACATAGCCCCGGCTGAAATAAAACCCGACTCTCAAAAAACAAGAAATGCCAAAAAATACATGACCCCCAAAATCCCTTGCGTCATTTTTGATCGATGAGTTTCTTATATGTTTTAAAAAATATGTGCTAAATAAATCAATTGAGTTTGCTTGTTGGCCACGAATCACGATTGTACACTTTCATAGAGGAAAGTTAGAGGGTCAGTACTTACCAAGTAAGATAATTATTTCCAATGGCAAAATTAGTCCAATGTACACGCGCGTAAGCAGGCCTGGATATCTGAGTTATCAGAATCATCATGTTGCCAAATACATTTGAGTGTCTCTTTTACTCTTGAACAAATAAAACAAAGCTTTAATTCCAAACAAAATCCTTCCTTCTCCTTCCATCTTTTTTGACGGCTTACCAACACAGCGTTGCTTTTCGTGTTGTTCTTTGATTGAATCAGCTTGAAATTGCCTAATTAAATTGGCTTGAATGTTTGATTTCAGCAAAGAGGTGATTGTATATATCAAAATTCAATTAAATTGCAATGCAATTTAGTTTATCTTAGATGATTTTCAAGATTTGAAAACATGTTGGTTCTACTTTGATAAATTGTTAAACTACTTTTGTTTTATTTTGATCATAATCAATCTTGGAAAATGTATTTTGGCTTATCATTTGACTATGGAATGCAAGTACATTGGTAGTTTTTTTTTTACTTGTTTGTTGAGTAAGGAATAGAGAGAAATTTGACGTTAAATTATTTTCGTTATGACTTGGCTTCTTGGGATTCTTAATCCTAACTCCTACACTGAAAAAATATAATTCATTTTGCTTGAAAAAATAAATTAAGTTTAATCATTAGCATAACAGTTATGGACTTTATTTTGCTTGAAACTTATCTTATTTCTTTCTTTGTTTTTCCTCTGTTATTGTCGTGGAATTTCCCTTCTTATTTTTTTTTTTTGCGAAAATATAAGTGTGTGTGCAACAAAACCAATTCTTTTAAAAATGCGAGTAAATAGAGAAGGGAGTAAATTCCAAAAGTTTTACATGTCGACCTGCTATTCATGTAGGAAAAAAGTTCTTAATGATATTTTTTTCCGGCCCCGTATATCGAACAGACACAACGCTAATCGGTAAATAAAAAGGAAGTTGAGACGAAGGAGAACACCATAAATCACCCATGACTTCTTATTATTAATTACGAATATGAGTTGTTGAGTGCATCAAACGCGATAGTGCATCAAACACGATACATCTCTGTGGATGCATTGGGTTCTTACCACCCAGTTTTATATAAACGGAATGAAGCGCCATCGTTGCCCAGAGAGAAACCATCATCACCCACCAACCAGTAGCAGATATGTTGTTCGCCGCGCGTGCACAATCTATCGAACTGCAGGTTGTAAACTACGAAACTCTTCTGCCTCGTCCTAGTGTTGAAATGACACAAGTAGTTGGGGACCTCTTTCGTGAAGTAGGGATTGAACTCCCAATGGAATTCTTGTCGAGGGTAGAGCGTCCGCGGTCCGGCACCACCGTACTGGGATTCGCAAGTGAAGTTTAAAGGCCCCGATGGACCTACGAAATAAATCGAAATTGTGCGTCGAGGAAAGAGAATGACCAAATTATCTTGTTCCTCATGGCACAGTGTTTGCATGCAAAGAAAGTGAAATGCAACAATGGCTAATGGAAGGAGGAAGAAGTACTTCATTGTAGTTTGTAGGTACTGTTTGGAATGTCAAGATGTGGTATATATACTTGTGGAAGGCAATTCGATTTTTCTATTGAAAGAATTAGAAAGATATTATGGGTATTTGAATTTATTATTTGGGATAGAATTAGAAAGAGATTATGTCAAGATGTGGTATATATACTTATGGGTATTTGAATTTATTATTTGGGATAGAATTAGAAAGAGATTATGTCAAGATGTTGTATATATACTTATGGGTATTTGAATTTATTATTTGGGATAGATAGCAAAGAATTAGAAAGAGATTATGGTAATTTCTGTTTGACCGAAAAAGAAAGAAAGAGATTATGGTATATAATCTTCTTATTTGTTAACCTAATTAATAATTAGCTTTTACTCTCTTTTTTTTTTAAGGAAATTAAATAAAGATTTTGTACAAGCGCCATGAAGATTGTCATTTTAGTTTTTCTTTCGTGGAGAGCCGGCCCGGCCGGGTAAGCTCCACAAGCCCTCGTGTGGGCTTGGCAACCCTCCATCATGGGACAACAAAATTTATTTTTTTGCAAACCCAACAAACTCTCGACGACTCGACCACAAGTCCAAACACAACTGGGTCCGTAGGCTGTAGCCATTCGACGCTTGTGAACCCATGTGCATCAAACAACTCTGAACGCAACTGTGTCTATATTGATATTATGCGGAAGCGTTGAAACTATATACTCCTAGAGGGGGGTGAATAGGAGTTTTGATAAAAAAAAAAAATTACCAATTTGAAAGTAAATTCACTGATTAAAAATTAATATAGATGAATGAGTTGATTATTGAGTAATCCAAACCTAAACTCAAGTAGTGTAGTAAAATAAAATTGATACGAGAGACGCACGATTTACATAGAAAAACTTAGGGTCTTAAATAAAAACCTCTATTAGTCACCAACCAGTAGCAGATATGTTTGTTGCCGCGTGTGCACAATTTATCGAACTTCAGATCATAAACAACCAAAGTTTTCTTCAGCGTCCTATCGTTGAAATGACACAAGTAGTTCGGGACCTCTTTCGTAAAGTAGGGATTAAAGTCCCAGTGAAATTCTTGTTGATCGTAGAGTGTCTGCGGTCCGGTACCATAGTATTTGGATGCGCAGTGAAAATTTAAAGGCCCCGCAAAATCTATGAATTTAATCGAAATTGTGCGTCGAGGAAAAAGAATGACCAAATCTTGTTCCTCATGACACAATGTTTGCGTGCAAAGAAAGTGAAATGCATCAATGGCTAATGGAAGGAGGAAGATGTACCTCATTGTACTTTGTAGTAATGTTTGGAATGTCTAACATGTGGTAGGCATATAAAAAAAGTTGCGTATATATATTTGTGGAAGGCAATTCGATTTTTTTCAATTGATGATTTAGTGTACCAAGTTAAAAATGGAAAAGTCATTAGTTATGGACATTTGAATTTATTAATAATGTTCTTATTTGTTAACCTAATAATTAGCTTTTACTATTTTTTTTTTCGGGAAATTAAATAAGGGTTTTTTGTACAAGCGCCATGAAGATAGTCATTTTTGTTTTTCTTTTGGATAGAGCCGGTTCGGGTAAGCCCCACAAGGTCTTGGGCGGGCTTGGCAACCCTCCCTCCTTGGACAACAAAATTGTTTTTTTAAACCCGACCAACTCTTGACGACTCGACCACAAGTCCAGACACAATTGGGTCAGTAGATCGTAGCCATTCGACGCTTGTGAACCCTTGTGCATCGAACGACTCTGGATGCAATTGTGTCCAAATTTTTGTGGTCGAGATTTGTGTACGTAACATTCTATAAAAAAAAAGGGCTTCTTCCAAGCCGGCCCAGTTTTGTAGAACCAGTCTACTTGCACAGCAGATCTGTGCACATATTGTGCACAGATTTTTATGTGGGGCCCATTACGGGTCCCACACAAGTGATCCGAGCCATTCATTATGTTTAAAACATTTTTTTAAGGGTTTCCGTGAAAAATTAGCTCAATCCGATACTTATAAATGCTTGATTTAATCATCTAACTTTTCATTCAAGTTTTTAGAGAATGAAAAGTTAGACAATTAGATCAAGTACTTATAGGTATCGGATTGAGCTGATTTTTCGCGGAGACCCTTGAAAAAATGTTTTAAACATAATAAACGGCTCGGATCACTTGTGTGGGACCCTTAGTGGGCCCCACATAAAAATCTGTGCACAATCTGTGCACAGATTTGCTGTGCAATTAGACTTTCTGAGTTTTGTACCTCCCTACCTGTCCAGGTCCCGCCCGTGTCTAACTATACCCCTCTAAACCCTGTTTTATGTAATCTGTCTAAAATACCCCGCTCATCTTCATCCCCAATCATCTGGCGACGAACTCCTCCCAAATCCCTTCGCTTCCCAACTCGGCCTCTCCCTCTCCGACTCGGAGCTCTGAGAAACCACTTACGAAGTTCACTCACTTACATCTCTCAGTCGCAGAGGGTGTCGCAGGCGGCAGAGAGATTGTTGTTGATGCCGTCGCTGCGGAGATCGCTGACGACACCGAAGAAGTCGACGACGGAGAAATTGATGAGCTATACGTTGGAATGAAGAAGTCGGCGACGGCGGCAACAAAAGGTTTGGGGAAATCATAACCATTCACCCCTTGGCTGCACCCCTTAATCGCACAAATCAAGATCTAAACCTTTCACCTTGGCTGCACAAATCCAAACCTGTGACCAGAAGCTTCATCGGTTCATCTATGTCTATTTAACTACAACAAAAAACACTTTTGGTGACACCTTTTCTCACCTTTTGGTGACAAAAAATTGGCGTTGACACGGAATATATTCAATGGTGACTAAAAATTTTACTGCTTGTCACCGAAAACCAACAGCTAACGGGCCAAATAAAGAGGAGATTTGGTGACAGAAAATTTGTCACCGAAGATGAGTTTCAGTGACAAACATAAAGTTGTCACTGAAAGATCTGAATTTTCCCACTCCCGGGCTTCTATTTTATTTAGGCGCGCTTTAAAAATTAAATGAAAAGTTAAACCATGTACAACGACGTTGTTTCATGCAGTTTTGCTTGTCACCGAAAACAAGCCCTAATTTTGCTTCATCAGACCATCTCTCTCCACTCACGCTGCCACTCCATTCACGCTGAAGATTCAGAGGCACCATTAACGCTGAAGATTCAGAGGCACCATTAACGCTGAAAACTCACGGGCTGCCTCTACATCATCATCTTCATCTCCATCTCCATCTCCATCTCCATCTCCATCTCCATCCCCCTTCCACGCCGAACTCTTGCTCAGATATTGAGTAAACGCGAAGGAGAGCATTGAGTAAAAGTCCTACTTTGATTTCAGATATCTTTTTCTCGTTTCATTACGTCTCTCCCTCTTTCTCCTCCTTTCTACAGACCTCAAGCTCTCCTTCTCCGAAAAGAAGAGAGAACATTGGATCAAACTCTAAATCAGGTATGAAACCTTCTCTTTCTCACACTTGTGTGTATTTTTTTACCTATTTGCAAAAAATTAGGGCTTCATTTGAGTTATAAAATTAGAGATTCATTTGGCTTAATTAGGGCTTGATTTATGCCTTCCATCGTCGTCTGGTCTCTCTCAATTTTGTGCATTTGTGTTTGAAGCTTTCGTCAATCGCTTTGGGGTTTTCCAAGGATGGCACCGTGGTGTGGTGAAGCTGGGGGCCGGTAGGGCTGGGTGAAGGTGGGTGGTCTATGATTGGTCGACTTCGGGTTCATTGTTTTAATTTTACAGATTGATTTGGTACTTTTCATTCTCGTGCAAAGAGAAAATTTCCCTAGTGCTTGAATTGCCTCTCGCCAATCCATCTTTGTAAGTCTCTCTCTCTCTCTCTCTCTCTCTCTCTCTCGTATTCAGCTTTTCGCTCACTACTGGTATATATCTCTCTCTCTCTCCCTGTGTGTTTCGCTCTTGATATTTCTATGTTTCTCTCTCGGTATTTCTTCATCTCTGTTTCTTCTCCTGCAGATTTGGGTTTCATTGTCTGGGGTGAGGTATTTGTTAGGGCAGTCGATTAAGGGAGGGAGGGGTCGAGGGGAATGAGGGTTTCTTGGTTTTGGTTAGGACGCAAATAAGCTTTGGTTTTGTCGCAGTAAATGGTAAAAGCCCTTACTTACTCGATGGAATTACTTGTATGAAGAAAATAGTTTTTGGAAATCTAATTCCATGCTAGCAATTTCGCTGGTCCTTTTTAGTACAGTTGGCTATATCAGGAATTTTTTGAGTTCCAAAAGGGGTGTTAAGCCAACTCAAGTGAATTGGGCTTTCTATGCTAATTCGGGTTTACCTTAGAAGGTTTTTTCTTAGCTTAAATATAGTGTAGATATTGCTTTGTTTTCTGTTTTCTGTTGGCGTGTTTTGCTTGTGATCCTTAGGACTAGTATTTCAGTTATTATGTATAGCAACACAATGATCAGTTTCAACATGCTTTGAGGCCGCTAGGGTCAATGGAGTCAAGAGCTATGTCGCCCTAGGTTTTGGAAGAAGATAAATTTTCCATGTTGAGAGAAGTTAGAGTTCTCAAGTCTGGAACGATCTACATTAGTTAATCATGTTGTTGAACTGTCAATGTTACATCTTACTATGGCTGGTAAAAATTCAAGCTCTGTTTGGATATATGCAGATTTCCAATGACAAGATTTGATGTTGAAGGAATCTGATGCATGGCCTGTGGAGGTTGGTTCGTTTTCTCTAGTGGGCAAACCTCTAATCTAGTTGTAGTTTTCTTCCCAATTGTTAGAAAGCAATTTATGGGTTTCTTCTTTTTGGTTTTTATTTTTAGCCTCAAGATGCTTATGGCTTGGAGAAACTCGCGACAGAAGAGCTGTGTAAGCACTATACAAAAGACTTTGGAATTTAGTGTCGGATTGGTAGGTTGCACAACATATATGATCCCTTTGGAGCGTGGAAAGGTTAGCTTTTCTAATCACTTATACATATGTGACATTTTTATATTTGACTCTTCTAATAGTTCAGTTTTGGCGGCATAGGTGGAAGAGAAAAGGCTCATCGCTGCAGTTGAAGCTCACTCGGATGGATCTCTCTGTACTCTCAATCACTTCTCGTTTCCCTGTGAATAATGATCTCGGTATTTGATTCTCTTACTTAGTAGCATATGCTTTGAGTTTTCACATTTGCTTGACAGTTTATATGTGTATTGCCTGATTTTTGAATGCTAAGTGAGTAATTTTCTTCCAATTTAGAGATCTTAGGTTCGAAATGTATTAGTTAGTGCTTTTCAATGACTATAGAGTTATAACAATTTGAATTGCTCTGAAACTTTGCGTTATTTGACCTGTTTTTAGTATGTTTATTTGCTTTAAAGCTGATACTATAGAGTTATAAGGGTATGAATGGCGAGAACAAACTTAATCTACCTGTCATTGAGTTCAATATTTTTTCCTGCACACCGGTATGGTGTGTTCACTAACGAATTCATGAGACATGTCATGCCATGCTCTCTGTTTTCATGATCCATGTCTGGGATTTTATTGATTCACTATGTTGGGTTCAGTTGCATTTTTCCGGAAAGTCAATTCCCCAGACCTTATCTACTGAGTACCATCAATGATAATCTATCAATTGTAAATAAACGTGGCTTACTTTCTACTGATTTTGGTTGCAGCTCACTTATTCTGAAATCTCACTTGTGGTAAGTTTTCTTAAGTTGTATTTCATTGAAGTTAGAAATGACACTAGTTCTAGCTTTTAACTCTTTCCTTTTCGCTCTTAGGTTCTCTTTTTCAGTTTTTCTTAACAAGTTCGATGCTTCTTGGATTGACTTACACGCTCTCAAACAACACAAGAAGAATACATAGATGTGCCGAGGGACTTGGTGTGTAGTCAATCTTCCTAGTCTTGCTTGCTTGTATGGCCTTCTTAGTTGGGAGCTCTGAGCCGATGAGCGATATGTAATCCTAAGATTTTCACTATGGCGTACTACTTTCCAATAATATAGTTGTTTGATCTTTTCGATTTTCGATATTTTAGGTATTTTGGCTAGTTTGTTGAGCGTGACGATGAGGGCTCAAGATCTTCAATTCGCCAGATTGAAAAGGTCATCTCCACACTGACCGCCGATTCCCTTACTATTTCGCGCATTCAAGTCCTGCTTTGCATTCTCCCGTGGCCAATGGATTCGATTCCCCGTACAATGATGAGGTATTATTCCATTGTCTTTCGGTCACTATCTAATGAAATGTCCGTATGAATTTTTTTTTTTGTTATTGTATCACATTCGTTTCTTTGCTCTGAGTTGTGTGCTTCAGTTATTTAGAGATACAACTTTGGTTTTTGTAGAATTGTGTGAATTTGGAATAGAACTCCCTATGCAAGTGAAAAATAGCGAGCTATGTGAACTCCCTACGCAATGTCCACATTGCAAGTGTCAATTGGGAAACTCTTTTTTCTCTCCTACATGATTATGCTACAAGACATCAATTTTCTTTTTTCCCTTTTTAGGCTAGGCCCACTATGTATCAAATTGTGAAGGAGATGATTGACAAGATGGTCTATGAAGTAGGTTTGTATTTGGTTATATTAGTTCTCATAACCATTGAGTACTTTGATGTTTCTTTCAAAAGACTGCAATTTTTTGTATCCGTTTACTGCATGTGTAGGTGAAATTTGTTCGAGTCACAAAGAGAGTACATGAAGCATATTTTGCATTGCCATAATGATTCACAAAGGTATATTCCCATTAAACACTAGTAGTTTATTGAATGAATGTTTCAACCATCAATCTTAGTTTGATGGTAATATTTAACTAGCTGATCAAAACAGTGATAAAACATAAGTAGCAAGCGTTTTTTTAAATCCCAATTGGATAATGAAGCCTAGAGTATTAGCTTTGACCTTGGGCCTTCGGACACCATTAACATTGCAGTGAGATGCAATCATGCAAGGTACTTTTGCCCATGGTGATAAGTTGGAGTCTTTTCCCCTCTCTGTTGCTGTTTATATAATTATTTGATCTTAAGTGTGCTCACGTGGTTATTTTATATGTTCTGCAACTGATTATCATGGATGTAGTCCAAAAGTCTCGAAATCATAAATGAAATTTGTATTTCCTTATGTGGCGTTGAAAGTTATCGGCTTAAATGATACAACAATGCATAAGTTCGTCGTTAGAGTAATTCTGAGTCATTTGATTGGTTTGCAAATTCAGTTTATGCTGTTTGAAGTTCCTGGATCTCATTACGAGCTTTACAGTGAGCAGTGGCTAGTTGGTTTGTTACGATTGCAATAATGGTGCCATGCTAACTGCTTGCTATCATTTTCATTTTTGTAAAAGGCTTGCTCATCATTTGGGATGATATGTGACACTTATTGTGATTGTAGAATACCTGACAATAATCTGAATCAGACTATCAGTGAAGACGTCATTTTTGTATCCATGGCTTTTTTATAGGACATTATAGAGGCCAAGGACCAGACCACGTGAAGGCCAAAGCAAATTAATGCCAGCAAAATGTAGAAGGTGGATTTTCTTTCACTTCTATTTGTATCCGTGGCTTTTTTATGATTCCCTCAATTGAAGTAAATTTCATGGATAAGCTATTTGCCAAATTGTATAGATTGGGTCACTTGGTTTCTCTACATTTGAATGATCCTGTTAGCTTCCCTCTTAATGGATTTTTATTCTCGGCATGTGTACTGCTTATGAAGGTTCCTAAAAAACACCTAAAAGTATAACCTATGAAACTGCATTTTGTTCAGGAAACAAAGTTACATTCCTTGCTAGTGAAATTTATAGTTCATCAAGAAATGATTCACATATCTTTATGCGCATATAGTTAAATGAATCCTCTCTCTCGAAAAATCTCATTTTGCAATTGAATTTGTTAGCTAACAGTAACAGTGCCTCTTAATTAACATATCTTGTATAACTCAAGAGTATTCTACCTATCTAAGGTAGTCATATTGTCACTCCACTTTGGACTTGCTAGTTTTTTAAATTCTATGCACTCATATTGCACAATGCATGAACACAAACTATGGTGGCATTAGTGTGTTTTTTTTTCTATCGGAATACTGAAAATTAAGTACTGACAGTATTGTATCTATCAGTTACTATAAGTATTCCAGTCTTCATGAACAAACTTCCTTTAAATTTGTCTCGAGTCGGTTGTGTGAAGTGCAAGAAGTTTAATCAAATGTCTTGCTTATTAATCCTATTTCTTCCTATACTTCGCTGAATTTGGGAGAGGACTTTGGAGATAGAACAGGTACATAATAAGATAGGAAATTTTGTTCTTTTAAAGCTTGAATTTGGAGTACACCAGCAAGAGTCCAGTCAGCAAAATCTAATGAACTATTAAAAGGTCACAACCAGTTAGAACTTTTTGTTCAATTGAAAAAGAAATTGGAATAACTGCTTTTGGAGTGCCAAAGGCTCTGCCCTTTAAAAATGCTGGTAAAGTAAGATGGCGGCAATGTATTTTGTTGACGTTTATTTCTGGCTATGAACAGGCATATTTGGCATATGGAGTCCCAAGAAGTGAATTGAAGCTCTTTTCTTTGATGCAAAAGGTTTGATTTCTATTGCTCCTGGCACTTTGATTATAAAATGCAGTTATTTACAGTTTGTAAAATACTAAACCAATCAGTTTCTCTGTAGCTTGGCACTCTTTTTGTGAAAGAAGATTTGTTGAATTGCCACTGGGCATTGGACCTTTGTTCTTTTAAAGCCATGACGATGCTATGCTTACTCTTTGCGCTTATATCTTGAGCAAAGAACTTAAGCTTTTTCCTTTGTTCCTTTTGTCTGAATTCCATTAATAGCAACTGAGAGCCTTTAAGAATCTTAAGGCTAAGTGCACCTTTTGCACTTTAATCCGCTGTTTAACAAAAAGAAAATTGCGAAACATTGGTACAAACAAGGTTGAGATTTTGTTTGATTTCTTTTTTCTTCTTGAGCAGGAAGGATCAAGTACTGATATTAACTTATGTTTGTCTTACAGGCAGCATACACCATTGGGAGGCATTCTCTTAGTGCGGCTGCAATCGAGTATGTGATATTATTTTCCTTAGCTAGTATCTTTTTCTAGTCTGGTTCTACTTTGGCAGAGCTTGGTCTAACTACCTTGCTTGGCCTTCTGCCTCTTGTATTGATGAGCTAGTTTAGCACTGCTCATCTACACAGCACGACACGATTTAAAAAGGCACGGCACGGCACGACACACGATTAAGTAAACGAGCTAGCACGGCACAACAAAAAAAGGCAGGGCATGACGTGTCACGATTAATTAATCGAACACGACATGACATGATTTTAAAAGGGCACAGCCCGACACGGTACGATAAAGTAAAATGGCACACCACGGCACGGCACGCCATGGCACGATGAAATAAACAGGCATGGCATGGCATGGTACGAATCACGGTTGGCACGGAAGTTGAATGGTACGACACGGCATGACAGACACGTTTGACACTCCTATATTTCAGTCAAGAAGTTCAACTAGAGATGGTATTGGAGTTCATGATAGCATTGTTAACCAGCTCCGTTGGTTTAACTGTCTCTCAAATTGTCTCAGTAGAAATGAAGGGAAGATTTCACAGAGAAGTAGAGTTAAAACCAATAGTTAGCTCACCGAGGTTGCATATCATCGATATTACGTAGAATGGCATCAAAATCTGGGTTGGGTAGCTTGCTTAGTCACTCATGAGTCATGCCACAATTCGTCATATAACAATTTGGAGCAAAATCTCTTTCTTTTTCAGAATCTTTCGTAGGCTTGACATGTTACATAATTGTTTTTTTGTTTTTTGTTTTTTTTTTGTTTTTTTTTTTGCAATTTTGTACAGGTAAGCAAAGAGATGGAGTTGCTTTTTAGCAGTTAACCAAGATGGAGTTGAAGACTTTTTGGTAGCTAAATGGAACACTTGTTTTGAGTTCTTTTTGTCATTGGACACACCATGGATATGGATGTTTTGTAATTTCGGTAATACTGTTAAGTTTGAAGTGGTTATTGTTGAAGGATGAATGTTTTGAAGTTGGATGATGAATGTTGACTTATTGAATATTTGATTTGAATGATATTTTGCTTTTTCGCAATTTAAGTTTTGCTATGTTGAATCATAAGATACAAAAAAAAATCTGAAACTTCGTAAGCAGGTGAAAACAATATATGAAATAAAGTGTGTATTGGTGCTAAAGTCCTATTTTTGGTGACAAAAGAGATTGTCACTGTTGTGTGTACTACTATGATAAGTTATTGGTGACACACAATTGGTTGTCATGGTAAATACCTTCAGTGACAATTTTTGTCACAGAAAAATCTCTCTTCTGTGACAATATGGTATTGTCATTGTTACTTTCCATGACACAATCAATTTTGTCACAGAAAATCTCTCTTTCGTGACACTATATTGTTGTCACTATTACTTTCGGTGACAATCGTGTCACGGAAAATTTGTCTTCGGTGACACCAAATTTTTGTCACTGTTGACAACATTCCGTGACAAATATACAATTTTGTCACCCTTGACTTTCAGTGTCATGGATACAGTGCCACCTCTTCTTATGTCACCAAAGATAATAGGTGACAAAATTTGAGCTTTTGGTGACATTTTTACATGTCACCAAATGTGTTTTTTGTTGTAGTATACAAAGTGCTGAGGAGGAGTTTGGTTTTGTCAAGATATGGGTCGTCTTACTTTTCCTTGTGATCGAAGAAGAATATTTTCTCTCTCTAACATCCTTCATCAGATCAATGAAATTGGAGAGTTAATTAATTCAATACAATGGCTTTTTTTTCTTCTCGCTTAGAATTGGAGAGTAGCTATTTGCACCCCCGAGAATTCACACCCACTAGAGGTGTACCAGGGCTGAATTCACACACCCAAGAAAAATCAAGGCCATAAAGACAGACCGAATTGGTGGTGTAAACAGAGAGGATTTTTAATTGAATCAATCAATCATGTAAGTTTTTTTTCTTATCTTAATTCTAAAATTCAATCGAATTGATTCGATTGTCATATGTGTTTAAACGTATGTATCAATGGAATTCTATAATTACACTATTTTGTTTTCTTTTGCTTTTGTCTTCTATTAGCCACTGAAAGTAAAGTAGAATTTGGGTGTGAATCCTAATTTGGGAATGTAAAAAGTGTAGATAAGATGTGAATTATGTCATTTTTGAAGATGTGAATTCTTTATTTGGGTGTGAATTGGCTTTTTCGAATGTGTGAATTCTTCAGTTCGGTGCAAATTGTGTCTTTTTTCAAAGATGTAAAGTCTGGGGGTGTGAATAGTGCAAAATGGTGTAAATTCTGAGGATATAAATTCTGCAAAGAGGTGTAAATTCTTGCAAAAGAGTGAATTCTGCAAAGGGATGTAAATTCAAAGAGTGTGAATTCTTGTACGGGGGTGTGAATTTTGCAAAGAGGTGTGAACTCTCGGAGATGTGAATTCTGGTTAGTGTGAATTCTGGAGGGTGTGAATTCTCTGAGGTGTGAAATCGTAAGGGGTGTGAATTCTTTGGAAAGGTGTGAATTCTCGGAGATGTGAATTCTGAGTAGTGTGAATTCTTGGGGTGTAAATTCTGGGGGATGTGAATTTTCGGAGGTGTGAATTCTTCAAGTGTAAAAAGTAACAAGGATAAAATAGTAAAAGCATCTTTAAAAAGGGTCTTGACAGAATAGTATTGACAAAAAGGGTTGACATGGAATCCTTCCTAAAAAATGGGACCGGCCTGTCATTTTCCGAAAAAAAAATAGTTTCAGAATAAAAGAAAGCCCCTTCAAAACTTAAGAGAGAGGAAACGTGAAACCCTTTGTTTGGTACCTATGGAAATGAAAGGAAATTAAGAAGGAAAGTGTGAGGAAACACATGAAGGTAAATACAAATAAACTTTGCTAAATATTTTACCAAAAAAAAAAAAAAAGCAAAATAGAGTGGGCCCACTAGCCCAAAGGGCACTGTTAGTTTCAAGTCCTGATTTTGGAGTCCTGTTTTTAGGCACGTTTTGGGTTTATCTGTGTTGGGCTTTTAGTTTTTTGGAGTCTTTTTGGGTTGATTCCTTATCTGATTAACATCCTTTTTTTTCAATTGTATCTCCAAAATCCAAAGGCAATATAGTGAAAAACATTATTCCCACAACAATTTTCGATAACTAATTAACATCATCGATAGACAATATAGAAAATTAGCCGGATAGAGTTTCGTTACAAGTAGCGCGAACTTGCTAGATTCCTCCCAATTTCGGAATTGATGTCAAGAAATATGTACTCCAATATTTCACCGAACTAGTTCTCGTGTAACTTCAATTGCGGATTACATAACTCGATTATCAAAATCAAAACCGTTGTATAAATCAAAACTAAATTGATCAAGAACGACGACAGATGAAAAGGATCAAACGGTAACTTATTGTAAAATTTTATTGATGCATATACAAAATGGTCTAGTACATAGAGTAACGCCACGACCATTTGTTTAGGATTCCTATCATATGAACTAATAGTTGTGCCCAGTGCCAGTAGTACTAGCAGTTTTTTTTGCTGGGCCCCAGTCATTTATTAGTTTGTAGTTTAAGTTATCGTTGCTAAAATACAACCCGTCAGGTTGCACACGATAATAGCAGTTAAATTTGTCGTTATCGTCTTTACAAGATTGATCGATTTGCTTACTGTAAACATCAATACTTTTGTCTTGCAAACAACAGTAGAAATGACAGGAATAGCGAGTCAACAAGAAAAGGCCGGGACGAAACGTCCAAGAAAAGACTTGACCGTCGGTGATTGTTCGATTCAATAAGTCATAACCTTCGGATTGGCAACGAAACTTTGATGGCAGATTCGGAATCTTGTTGATAATGTAAACCGCGCGTTCGGCGTAAAGATGGAACCATTGTTGTTGCTGATCATCACAGAATGTTTGCAAGCTAACAAAGTGTAATGCGACAATAGCTAATGGAAGGAAGAAGCGAGTCATTGTATTGCTTGGAATTGTCACATTTTGAAATTTTGTATACAATGCGTGTATTTATAGATTAATTTTCAACTCTTTTAAATCTGCAAAATAACTTTAGAATTAATTTGAGATTTCAATAATCTTTTTTTGGTTAGCAGAATTGTTTCCCAATCAACACACACTCTCTCTCTCTCTCTCTCTAACCCTAAAGAAGCCGCCGCTCCGCATCTCCTCATTCCCCTCCCCCCAAGGTTTTACACTTTAATGGGATGGGATGGGAGGGGAAGGATTTTTCTCCCTTGTGGAGTTTTTTCATCTCCACATCTTAGATCTTGAAGGTTTTTTCTCCTTCTCCCCCATCCTCCTCCCCAAATCACCATCCGCCGCCTCTCCTCCACCCCTTCCGCCATGCAGTCCGACGGCTTTTAGAGGTAGTGCCTTACAGATTGTGGTCACCGGAAGCATCTTCCCTGCCGGAGTGGGAGATCTAGGTTGGTGGATGAAGTCTGCTCCGGTATGGCGAACTCTGTCCAGGTCCGTTACCAGTTTTTTCTCTTTTTTGTTCTTTCTTTGGTGTTCACTTTGTGGGATTCTTCCCTTTGTTCTTTCTTTGGTGTTCATTTTGTGGGATTCTTCCCATTTATAGGGCTTCTATCATCCCTGTGTGGGTGTTTTTAGTTATTTTTCTACAACACTCCGACTGTTTGGAGCGATGGGTTTAGTTGGAGTTGGATATAGTTTTTGAACTGAGTCCCCTCATGTTTGGTTTCTTGATCTCTTGTTTAAGGATGGAGTTTTCTCTTGATATACTGTTTCTTGGATCTATAATATTATCTGATATCGTTTTGGCCACAAAAAAAAAAATCTTTTTTTGGCAAACAAATGAAATTGCAAGTATGTACCCCCATCAGCTCCATCAAGGAGTATTGCTGGATAAAAAATAAATTAAATATCATCAGTAGAGAAAAGCCGGATAGAGTTTCGTTACAAGTAGCGCGAACTTGCCAAATTCCTTCCAATTCCAAAATTTGATGTCAAGAAATATGTATTCCAATATCACGCTGAACTAGCTCTTGTGTAACTTCAATTATGGAGTATGTAATTAACTCGATGATCAAAATCAAATTAAAACCTTGTTAAATCTGGACAAATTGATCAAGAATGCCAGATGAAATGGCGAAACGATAACTTATTGTGAAATTTCATCGATCCACATATAAATAGTCTATTACATAGAGTAACACCAGGACCATTGGTTATAAAGGGTTCCAATCATATGGACTACTAGTTGTGCCTAGTAGTATTAGTAGTTTTTTTGGCTGGGCCCCATTTATCTATTAGTTTGTAGATTAAATTGTCGTTGCTAAAATAGAATCCGTCACACTGCACAAGATAATAACAGTTAAACTTGCCGTCTTTGTCTTTACAGAATCCATCGATTTTCTTACAGTAAACGTCAATACTTTTGTCTTGTGAACACTAGTAGAAATGGCAGGAGTGGATAGTCCTCAAGAAAAGACCGGGATGAAATCCCCAGGAAAAGACCTGACCGACCTGACCCTGGTTGACTGTTTGCGTTCTGAGATCATAATCTTTGGATTGGCAACGAAACTTCAACGGCGGATTTGGAACTTCGTTGATAATGTGAACCATGCGCTCTGCGTATGTAGAAATGGAACAATTGTTGTTGCTGCTGATCGCAGAATGTTTTGCAAGCTAACAAGGTGTAATGCGATAATAGCTAATGGAAGGAAGAAGCGAGCCATTGTATTGCTTGGAATGTCACATTTTGAAAATTTTGTATACAATGCGTGTATTTATAGATTACTTTTCGACTCTTTTAAATCTGCAAGTAACTTTAGAATTAATTTGAGATTTCAATAATCTTTTTTTTTTTTTGGCAAAGAAATGAAATTGCAGGTATGTACGTACCACCGTCATCTCCGTAAAGGAGAATTGTCCACTCATATCACATCACTATCTGGATGAAGGCTGCGTTCTTATGAACTTAGCTTAAATATTGGCAAATTTGCCAATACCGATAAACTAACCTTTAAATTCTTTTGCCTTCGACATATAAATAGTGACAACAATACAATGAGCACCATAAGCACTTGTTTTTTACATTCCAAGAGCAATATTAGTGCAATACAATGACCCACTCCTCCCTTCTTTTACTAATAGTGATATTTCACTTGGTTTGCACACAAACATTGTGCAAGCAACAATATTTCCAATTTTTCAAAAGAGTAACGTACGGTTGAAGTCGTTAGTGGAGTTCCGGATACGTTGCGAGTTCATTGCCAATCTAAAGACAATGATCTCGGAACATGTACGCTTGGAAATGGTCAAGAATTTAACTGGACGTTCAAACCGAACTTATTCGGTACCATGCTCTTCTTCTGCCATTTTAACTGGGGTTCCAAGGACATAATCTTTGCTGCTTATGATCGCAAGTTACTTCGTCCATGTAAATTTTCTGAGAATCCGAACCCAAATTGTCACTAGGTTGCACGTCATGACGGTTTCTACATCAGTGATAACAAAACCTGGACGAAGAAAAATGAATGAATAGAGCTACTCCATGCATCGATGACTACATCCTAGTTTCATGTGCTCATGCCAACAAAGTGAAATGTTGTAATGACTAATAGAAGAAACAAGCGAGTCCTTGAATTGCTTGGAACGTTAATAAAGCTGTTGCTGGAATTGGGAGTTTATTTAAAGAGAAAGATGTCAAATTTCAAAGATTAAAGCCAGATAGAGTTAGTGCAAACTTGCTAGATTCCTCCCAATTTCGGAATTGATATCAAGAAAATATGCACTCCAATATCACACTGAACTAGCTCGTGTAACTTCAATTCCGCAATACATAACTCAATGATCAAAATCAAAACCATTGTATAAATCTAAACAAATTGATCAAGAACGACGGACGAAAAGGGTCAAACAATAACTTATTGTAAAATTTCATTGCTGCATATATAAATGGCCTAGTACATAGAGTAACACCGCGGCCATTTGTTAAGGGTTCCTTTCATATGGACTAATGGTTGTGCCCAGTAGTAACTGTAGTATTAGCAGTTTTTTTTGCTGGCGGGTTCCAGTCATCTATATATATGTTTGTAGTTTAAGTTATCGTTGCTAAAATAGAACCCGTTAGGTTGCACATGATAATAGCAGTTAAACTTGCCGTTACCTCCTTTACATAATCGATCGATCTGCCTATTGTAAACCTCGATACTTTTATCTTGTAAATGCCAGTAGAAATAGCAGGTGTAGACATTTGAGAAGAAAAGGTTGGGATGAAAACCCCAAGAAAAGACTTGACCCTCGGTGAGTGTTCGCAGTAAGTAATCATAACCTTTGCAATAAAACTTCTACGGCGGATTTGGAGCTTTGTTGACAAGGTAAATCATGCGCTTGGCGTAAAGATGCCATTTTTGTTGCTGATCGCAGAATGTTGGCAAGCTAACAAAGGGTAATGCGATGATAGCTAATGGAAGGAAGAAGCGAGCCATTGTATTGCTTGGAATGTCTCATGCTGAAAATTTTGTATACAATGCGTGTATTTATAGAGTAATCTTCAACTCTTTTAAATCTTCAGATAACTTTAGAATTAATTTGAGATTTCAATAATCTTTTTCTTTTTATTTTTTATGAACAAATAAAGTTGCAGGTATGTAGCCTCGTCATCTCCGTCAAGGAGTATTGCCACACTCACAATATCACACTACTATCTGGATGTAGGGTACTACCCCACTGTATTTATGTGTGGAACCGAAACTAAAGTCCGACCACATATGAACTGGTTTTATGAATATGTATAGTTCAATAATGGGCTATGGGCCGGGACTCGAACATTGGTCATGTCTAACTAGTTCCTGAGTTCCAACACTCAATCGTAGATTTCAACAATCTCATTATGTATGATTTCGATTACATGTGGGGTTACATTCATTAATCGTATGCCATCTTACTTTTCTTTGTTTTGACTTTTAAACTTTTCAGATACCAACAATCCGATGATGAAGATTGTTCAGATTATGATCGCAAGTTACTTCGTCTATGTAAATTTTCTGAAAATCTGAGCCCAAATTATTACTGGGTTGTACATCGATGATCACATCCTAGTTTCATGTGCTCATGCCAACAAAGTGAAATGCTGCAATGACTAATGGAAGAAAGAAGCGCGCGAGTCCTTGAATTGCTTGGAACGTTAATAAACCTGTTGCTGGAATTGGGAGTTTATTTAATTAAAGAGAAAGATATGAAATTTCAAAGATTTTATTGAAAATTAATCTTATTTCTTGTATCTATATAAGAAAATTAAAATAATCATTACAGTTGCATTATTCTTGCATATTAGCAACGTATAACAGATTTCTTTGGAAATTTTGGATTTTATAAACACTTATATTGGCTAAAAAATGGGTCATATCTTTGAATCCTTAATGAATTTTATATCGAATATGGAATTATGGATCTTGTTTTAATAGATCTCGATTAGTTCTATAAAACAATATTTTCGAAATCACGTAAAACATTATAAATTGGAAGATATAATCAATTGAAAAATGATACGAACTCCCCAAAAAAAAAACTATTAAATCCGGACGGAGGGAGTGCCATTTAAGCAAGAAGAGGATCGCCAATAATCCACTTACCATCTACATCCAATTTCTTAATATAAAAATACATTCTAATCAACAACATAAGCACAAAATCAATTAGATTTTTATTTTTATTTTTATAAGAGTTATTCATTCATCACAAGCACATTGGGCAAACAGATTCTAGAACAGATACAAAAAAGAACCAAAGCAACCTAATAACACCGGTACATAGGAACCAATCTCGATCTAGACAACAGAGGATCTAAAGAGATCCATAGCTCAAACCCTAAATAATTAAGCATCGTTGAAATCAAAAGGCAAAATAACAACAAATCAACTAAAATCTAACAGGTCTCATGGACAAAATCACAATGGTCACCGGCCAGAATAGGATAAGAATCGAACACCATCGGACCACGGCGACCAAAGACCAGTCTTCTTCCAGCTGAAACTGTTGCGCAGCCCAATCAAACACCACTAGACCACCACCAACCTCAAGAACACCACCGAAACCCACCAGCCCCAAAACAGACATCCAGAGACTCAAAGACGACCAACACTGGACCATTCCTCAATAGGTGCTGGGTTATTTGCTCCCCACCAAACATCCAGACTGATACAAAATCGGATGGGGGAAACCCGCCGGTAGAAAAAAAAAACGGAAGATAGCAAATGAATAATGGAAAACTCCCTTACACCAATCGCACACCTTATTACGCTCGTCGCCGGACCAGGAACAACAGATCTAGAGACGATGGAAGAGGAACGGGCCAGAGGAGCCACCATCCGTCGGCGGATGATAGAATTGTTGATAGAAATGGAAGAACAATGGAAGGAAATTAGGAAAGAAGCTGAAATGGGGATAGATTTTTACCGATTGAATGAAATGGTTACACTCAAGGGAACGTTTGGTCCCAAGTTTACTGATTACACATTGATTGCCCCTCTCCCTCACCTCTCTCTGCCTTTATAAGCCAGGCTACAAAAAAAAGTGAAAGAAAAACAAGGAAAACGGAATTGAATTGAAAAACAGAATTGAAACAGATTTGCTAGCTGAGCTAAGCATAACACTCAAACAACCAACTACTAACTCCTTTAGGCAATGATTAGCTAGACCCAGTCCCACGCTCCAATCATGCACTCACGAACTCTATGCCATCCATATTAGGTAGTGTAACAGCGGAGCCGGCCTGAGGAACCCTCGCCGTCCTAGCAAACCGCCGCATGAAACCTGGTAGTCATGGAGAGCAAAACGAAGAGAGAGAGAGGATTGGGGGGGGGGGGGGGGGGGGGTGGTGGTTGTGCAGGAGGCAGTGGCCTCCCCCCAAACGGCAGCCGATGTTAGGGTTTTTTTTTTTCTAGAGAGAGGCTTACTAAAAATAAATCAATTAGATTGGCGTTCAAAGCATTACAATGACTTGCTTCTTCCTTCTCTTTGTAACCCTAACACTTCCTTTCGTTTGCACACAAACAATGTGTGACAACGAACAAGGTTTCAAGTTTTCCAAAGTGGTTGCGATACACATCATCAGCGGAGTCCCGAGCATTCTGGAGCTTCATTGCAAATCAAGAGACGATGATTTCGATCGGAACACATAACCTACGCACTGATAAATTAGGAATTTGGTTGGAAGTTCCGACCCAACTTCTCGCAAACCACACTTACTTCTATAATTTTAAGTGGGATTCCAAGGACAGAAGTTTCGCTGTTTACGATCGTATATGTAGTGTAGAATAGGCCCCGTTCTAATATCATGATGAAATCTTGAAATATTTGCAAACTAAGAAAAGAACTTCATTAGAGAGAGAAAATGTGACTGAAGAAGATAGTGAGAGAAAAATGTACATTGCTTTTTCTGTCCTGTTCAATTATTGGAGAAACAATGGCTTATACACCCCAAAACAACCAAACCAGCTTCCACTACTAACTAATCAAGATTCCATTTCTAACTAATCAAAAATCAGTTAGAATAAACTCAACGAGCTGAGCTGGCCACTTTAATGACCTTAGCTGACATCACTTAATTACATTTGGAATCTCTCACTCATAGTCAATTGATTTTGAAATAAATATAAAGTTTTTACATAATATCAGATTGGGGCCCATTCTACCCCAGATTTTAATAAAACAGCATATTAGTCTAAAGTCTAAATAAAACAACCTCATATGAGCTTTAGTCCAGCCTATATAAGTTTCTGTGATGTGTAAATTCTATTAATAAAAATATTTTAGAGTCTAGAGTCTATAAAAAGACAAAATTGTATTTAATGAGACGAGTTTTGTTTGACTAATACAAAAAATATCTTTTTTGCATTTAAATTGTTTTAAATGAGACAAGGCCCTTGTTGGTCTAACACAAAATATGGTTTTTTTCGTGTTTTTTGATCTTGTTGTACTTTCATATGGTACCATAGGCTTTTAGGCACTGTCATATGGTTCCATAGGCTTTTAGGCACTTTCATAGGATTTTGAGGTCCACTTTCCTATTATAGGATTATTTTAGCAGTTTGGGCACTTTCATAGGGTACCTTATGGTTTTAGGCACTTTCATATATAGGGTACCCTATGATTTTAGACACTTTCAAAGCCAATCAATCTTGGTCAACCTTAGGAGGGGTTTTTTTTTTTGTAAATCCTGAACAGAATGTCCTTTAGACTTTAGGAGAAAATATTTATGTCTTTACTTTAGCAAAAACTCTTATAGTATGTCCTCCTACTCAATTTACCCTTTATAAAATTCACAATCCACCCAAGATGATAGACCAACGAAATAGGCTGCACGATGATAGACCCAAAAAGAGGGTACACGTGACGGACCTCAAAATGCAGTTGTACGTGAGGGGGATGTTAAGAAAATAGAGTCTCACATTGCTTAGGGTTGGAATGAGTGATTACTTAATAACACTTGAAACCTCTCTACTCATTACAAATTGATTTTGAAATGGATATAAAATTTCCACAACATTTTCTCTCTAGTTCTTGAAGTTCTCCCTTAGTTTGCAAGGAAATGAGAATTTCATCAAGTTGCGTCCTTTATGTAAATTTTCTCTTAATCCGTACCCGACTTGTTATTAGGTTGCGAAACCTGACGGTTTCTATATCAGCAGTGATAAGAAAACTTGGACGAGATTAAGCGACTGGGAATAACTTGTAAAGTGATTTTTGTTTAAATCAAAAGAAATTTTGAGGGGGGCTAGATTTGGTTGTTAATTAGAAGGATAAAGTGATTTTTGTTTTCCTCGCGAGTTTGCACTTTCCGACTTTTTCGAGGGAAACAAAATCTAGACAAATTGATCATCAAGAACGATAGATGAAAAGGAGAATCGATAACCCTATTGTAAAATTTCATTGCCGCATATATAAATGGTCCAGTACATAGATCTAGTAAAACCACGACCATTTGTTAAGGGTTCCTATCATATATGGACTGATTTTGTGCCCGGTAGCATTAGTAATTTTTTGGGTCCCAGTCGTCTATATGTTTGTAGTTTGAGTTATTGTTGCTAAAATAGAACCCGTCAGGTTGCGCACGATAATAACAGTTATACTTGCCTTTACCGTCTTTACATAATCGATCGATCAACCTACTGTAAATCACGATATTTTTTTCTTGTGAACCCCGGGAGAAGTAGCATTTGTAGAGCTCCGTCAAGAAAAGGTTGGGATAAAATCCCCAAGAATAGACTTGACCCTCAGTGATTGTTCGCCATACGTAATCATTACCTGTGCAATAAAACGTCACCGGCGGATTTGGAGCATTGTTGACAAGGTGAATCATGCGTTTGTCGTAAAGATGCAAATGCAATTTTTGTTGCTGATTGCAGAATGTTTGCAAGCTAAGAAGGTGTAATGCGATAATAGCTAATGGAAGGAAGAAGCGAGCCATTGTATTGCTTGGAATGTCACATTTTGAAAATTTTTGTATACAATGCGTGTATTTATAGATTAATTTTCAGCTCTTTTAAATCTGCAAATAGCTTTAGAATTAATTTGAGATTTCAATAATCTTTTTCTTTTGGTGAACAAATGAAATTGTAGGTGTGTCCCCTGTTAATTGTCATTTCCGTCGAGGAGCATTGCCCACTCACATTTCACCACTATTTGGATGTAGGGTACTTCCCCCACAGTACTTACGTCTAGTACCAAAACTAAAGTCCGACCACGTATGAACTGGTATTATGAGTATTTATAGTTCAATAATGGGCTACGGGACTCGAACATTGGTCTTGTCTAACTGGTTCTTGAGTTTCCACTACTGAACCAAATGATCAATCTTAAATTTCAACAATCCCATTATGTAAGATTGTATCAGTACTAGTAATTGTCCATACCTAAATGAACAAAGTAACATGTTTCAAACACATTTCAAATGAATTCTCCCTCTCTATTGGCCGCACCACCAACCAAGTTGACGTCTCTTAGAATTATTGTTTCCAAATATGCTTAAACATAGTTCATCTAATCAGCTACATAAAATAATAATAACACATATCAATTCAATGCAACATCAAAGAATTTTAAAAATAACACATTTTCTGTAAGATGAGCTATCATCAATATCAATTCAATGCAACATCAAAGAATTTTAAAAATAACACATTTTCTGTAAGATGAGCTATCATATTTAATTTGATGATTTTTTGTTCTTATGAACCCTCTTTAACGAATGAAATCTACTTAAAAGGTAAAAAAACTAAAAAGGTAATCAATTGAAAAGGAAAGTGTATATATTACCTACAACAGGTCAATACATAATTGAAAAGATTAGAAAACATCTCCCTAAGTAGGTTTATAAGGAAACATTAATTAATCGAATGGCTAGGATCAATATGTAAATGCGATTCGACGGTTGCAGAGGATACTAAGTTTGTATGCCTAGACAAAAATGCTCTATTTTATAATATAGATTTTTCTTACCATTGGGATTTTAACAATTAATATTCCGATTACATGTGGGGTTGCATTCATTATTCGTATACCGTCTTGCTCTTCTTTCTTTTGACTTTTGATACCAACAATCCGATGAAGAAGATTGTTCAAATTGCAATAACCCTCATTATAACTATCCAAAGTTTTCAATTTTATTTCAGTATCCCAGCCCAATTAAAATATATCTTACCTTTTAAATTAATTTGCCTTCGACATATAAACACTACCATAGTTTTATTGTTTTCTGTTAGAATCCCAATTTAAAAACTGGAATATTTCCACAAGATTACATGCAGAATTTTGAAATACTACTACCTTTTTTTTTTCCTCAAAATTTAGAAGTACTTTCATTGATATGAAAACCATACATCGAAAACGGGTAGCCACCCTTAAGGTGGGAGGAAAGCAACCACAAAAGAGGCCTAAACTCACAAATAAACATTCAGGACCACGAAAAGTCATCAAGACTACATGGAAAATCCACCACAAAACACCCACAAGGAGTGAGAGAAAACCTGCGTAAAGGAAGAAAACTAACAAAAAACAGCTAACAAAAACTAAAGCAAAACTTGCAAGCAAACAACAGATCTACACCCCTAAGTCTAGCCGCCCAAAAACGCCGATCAAGATCCTCACTGCCGCCGTTACCGCTACCACAAGGGTAGTTGAGACACAGTAAAGACCACGGAACAAAATCTTGATCACCACAGCAGTCACACTCCACCGTACAACACAACTACCTCCATCCCAAGAGACTATGCCCTCGTTAGGGCACGAACTACAAGCCGAATTTCACACAAATTACTCTTGGCCGCATTGAATTGCACTTGGTCGCTCTGAATTTCTCTTGGCGACATCAAATTGCACTTGACCGCATCGAATTTCACTTGGCCGCATCGAATTATACTTGGCCGCTTCTAATTACTATTGGCCACATTGAATTGCACTTTGCCACTACGAATTACTTTTGGCCACATCAAACTTCTTTTGGCCCCATCGAATTGTACTTGGCCGCTACAAATTACTCTTGGCCGCATTGAATTGCTCTTGACCGCATCGAATTGCACTTGGCCGCTCAGAATTACTCTTGGCCACATCAAATTGCACTTGGCTGCTACAAATTACTCTTGGCCGGTGTCACGCCCTCAATTTTTAACATAAATAACAATGTCATTTTAAATACAAATCCTCACAATAATACATACGATACCCCAAATTACAATGCAATTCCAGAATCTCACAAATTTGTCTAACTGATACAGTATTTCGAAATAGAGAAAATAGTACAATGCAGTTGATTTACGAAGAAAGACAAGTACTCTAAAAAAAATAACTTTAGCCTGTAATGTCTGCACACACTTCACACTCTCCAAGACTGTATCCTTACAGTGTACCTGAAAATGATAGGGTTAGCTACACTAGCCCAGTAGGAAAATCTATACACAAGCTACATGAAAATGAGATGAATCATGCACCTAGAGTGAGTGAATACGACGAGATAGCACAAAGAAACATGAGTCTTCCACCACAAACAAGCATACCACAACCAGGGGATCATGATTTCATAAAGGTATTCCTAACAGCTCATACGTCAAACTAGAAGCATAAACCGACTCAAATTATCCTAATTAGACCACAACTTATCATCAACCATCACTTGTCCATTGCTATTCAAATACTCCATTCTGCCTCGATCTATACGTATATGTGACGACCACGCATCAATAGTAATATGTGAGCAACAATTTATATGTACAACGAACCCCAAGATGCTAATGACAACGAGTATATCTCTCAGCAGAACAAAACGAACATATCACTGAATTTCCTTTTAGAACATAATCAATTTATCTTGTATTTCTCAAGTATTTCATTCAATTTCGGGCATTTAGGACCCCTTGCGTCCACTAAAATCTTTCATTCAATTTCGGGCATTTGGACCCCGTGCGTCCACTAAAATCCTTTCATTCAATTCCGGGCATTTGACCTCGTGCGTCCACTAAAATCTTTCATTCAATTCCGGGCATTTGGGACCTCGTACGTCCAATAAAATCTTTCATTCAATTCCGGGCATTTGGGACCCCGTGCGTCCAATAAAATCTTTCATTCAATTCCGGGCATTTGGACCCCGTGCGTCCACTAAAATCTTTCATTCAATTCCGGGCATTTGGGACCCCGTGCGTCCCATTTCTGGCATCACACCTTACGGTGGATCTGTGGCTTTCTTCGTATTCGTTCTAGCGTCTCAATTTTTTTTGTTTTACCTCTCACCTTACTTAACAACATCATACGCAACGTATAACAAGTTCATAACATTCATCACAACATGCCACAATGCCCACATAATTACCCGAATACCTAGACAACAAACGGGTACCGTAATCATCTAAAATCGACACATGAGCATATCCTAATTTCCAACAAAGCAGTCCGTGTTCGAATATTCATTAAAAATCGCATACTTAATATTTTTCAATGATTCCAACGCCAAAATATCACCAACTTACCAATCTTTAAAACCCATAAGGACCCATACTCAATAGGGTCGCTTAACCACAACAAACGATGAAAAACACTGCTCTGTACGCTGTCCAAATTTTCAGATTTCAGTTCAATCTTCTAAAAATCACTATAAATCGAGTTCTTAATATTTTTGAGTGATTCCAATCCCAATAGTTGCGCGATTGAACGAAGCTTAAAAGTCACGAAGGAACCCTTATCAAATCTGCACTCCAAGGGTGGTTAAACAGGGATTTAGCGAGGCTACACGAATCTGCCTGACAGATTGACATACCTCTACTCAATCGATCATAACTTTTTGTGTACTAAGAGTTTTAAGGCGATTCCGGTGGCGAATGAAAGCTGACTTTGAGGTCTTCGAACCGATATAAAGTTTGCATAAAACGGACATCGGACGAGGAAGTTATGGCAGTTCGAAGTGGGCTGAAACCCAGAAAACGAGACAGATTGCAGACCAGTATTCTAGATATCACCATAAATTCAATTCTCAACGGTTTCGAGTGATTCCAGCGGCATTAGAACGGGCTCTAAGTCTACTCTATTTCATACTAAGGAATCAAAATTTAGTTCAGAACTTAAGAAGGCATTAAACCCGAAAAACACAGGCCCTGTTCTGCTGATTTTCAGAAATGGAAGGAACAAGCTTAAACAACGAAACAAGATACGATCTAGGTACATAAACACCGTATAAACGCATAATAAGAGTAAGGAATCCCTACCTCATGGGTTTTGAGCAAAACCCGACCCTTTGACCAAGTCAACCGAGCTCCCACGAGGTCCGATCATGATTTTACTTGGATATTCGGAAAGCCCTCGCTCTGTAGAATAACTTTAATTCTCGGACTTTGTCTGGAATCTTGCTCTAAGAAGATGAAATCGAGGAAAGAAGTTGAGGGAGAGGCGAGAGCCGAGAGAGAGCCGGATGAGAGAGAGATGATGTTTGTGTGTGTCGGCTGACATAGAAAAAAGAAAGAGGAAAAATTATTCCACGCTACTCACCCACACTTATATACATGCGCACACACACTAATAACACTTGTTCCCTTTCACAAATAATGACATCACATTAACCCCAATCAAGTAACCATACCATTATTCGGTAATTATAATATTTCTTAAAAAAAAAATACGGCCCTAAAATATGGGTCTTTACAGCCGGAGCATCAAATTGCACTTGGCCGCTACAAATTACTCTTGGCTGCATCGAATTGCACTTGGCCGCTCCAAATTACTCTTGGCTACATTGAATTGCACTTAGCCGCTACAAAAGCCGCATCGAATTTCTCTTGGCTGCTCTGAATTGCACTTGGCCACTCCGAATTACTCTTGGCCGCATCGAATTGCACTTGGCCACTACAAATTACTCTTGGCCGCATCGAATTGCAGTTGGCCATATCAAATTGCACTTGGCAGCATCAAATTACTCTTGGCCGCTACAAATTACTCTTGGCCGCATCGAATTGCATTTGGCCACATTGAATTGCACTTGGCCGCATCCTAACCATGCATGCCGTTCATAGCACGGGTTTTCGCTGGTGATATAATACGTATTAATGTAATCATTTTGAGCATTTTTGGTTACATCATTTTGAGCATTCTTTGTAACGTCCCAAAGTAGCCCCCCTCAATAGAGGAGAACAATTTTACTTTGTGTGTTGCAAAACCTTATTTCTGTAAGTATAAAATTTTAATTTTCATATTCGAAACTGTGCATAGCACGGGTCTTTGCTAGTTAACATACACTTTGGCATGCAAATCTCTTTGTGTCCTAAATAATATTTCATGTAAAAAAAATTTAAGGGTAGTTCATTAGGGAGAGTGATATATCATAAATTTTGGAAATAGTAAGAAAAGGATAGTTCATTTAGATTCACTTCAAATCATGGTGCGTCATATCTTTGGGCACAGGCAGTTACTAAAAATTCACCATCAGTTACAAAATAATTCATAGACTCCACAAAACCTCCAATTAAAAGTTCAATTTGGAGATGGTATGCTCATTTTTGCAACTAAATGCACGATTTCGGATGCACAATGTTGAATTTCAATTTTAGTGTTGAACTGGACGTCAAATAACCCATAAGAAAGGACCGATTACCCATATATTTAAGTGTGTAGTAGAGAAAATACATTCATTAAATCATTTTATCTTATTTATCACTTCGGTTGCCGTTCATAGCACGGGTTCATGCTAGTACATATATACTTGTGGAAGGCAATTCGATTTTTTGGATTGATAAAGTGTGCCAAGTTAAAAATGGAAAAGTTCATTAAATATTGATATTTGACTTTGATTATCAAGATAGCAAAGAATAGAAAGAGATCATGGTAATCTTCTAATTTGTTAACCTAATAATTAGCTTTTACTATTTTTTTTTTCTAGGAAATTAAGGCTCCGTTTGTTTCGATGTAAAATGTTTTACAATGTAAAATATTTTCCATATAAAATATTTTTGCTGAAAACAAACTTCAAATTTTTATTTTCCGGTATTTGGTTGGCACTTGAAAAATATTTTTAGAAATCGACAAAATAGTGTATAACTTGAGGTAACTTTTTGAGCCACGTGGTTAGGATTCACGATCGAGGAAACCGTGCAGTAGAAGGCAACAGATTCATTTTGGAAAATAACTCACGGAAGATTTAAGGGTAAGTCATTTTCATTCAATTAATGGAAAATGTTTTACAGGTAAAATAATTTCTTATTTTTTACACAACCAAACATTGAAAAATAGGTAAAATATTTTCCCATCCAAACAAACGGAGCCTAAGTAAAAGGTCTTGTACAAGTGCCATGAAGAGATTGTCATTTTTCGATCTTTTTCTTTTGGCCCGAGTAAGCCCCACAAGTCTCCAAGCTTGGTAACCCTCCATCATGGGGCAACAAAAATTGTTTTTTGTAAACCCAACCAACTCTCGACGACTCAACCACTAGTCTGAACACAGCTGGGTTCGTAGCCATTCGATGCTTTGTGAACCCATGTGCATCAAACAGCTCTGAACGCAGTTGTGTCTGGATTTTTGTGATCGAGATCGAGTTGTGTACGTAGCATTTTGCGAAAAAGAAAAAAGAAAAAGTTTCAGAATAAAAGAAAGCCCCTTCAAAAACTTTTTTTTTTTTTTTTTGAAAGGAAAGGAAAATATGGAAATGAAAGGAAAGAAAAATATGAAGGTAAATAGTAAATACAAATAAACTTCATTTTCTCATTTTCCTCTTACTTTCTTTCTAAAATATGAAGGTAAATAGTAAATACAAATAAACTTCATTTTCTCATTTTCCTCTTACTTTCTTTCTAAAATATGAAGGTAAATCTTTGTGACTTCTGGCTAAATAGAGTGGGCCCACTGTACCAAAGGGCACTGTTTGTGACTTTGGGCCAAGGCCACTCCTATTTTTCCGTTAAGTCCATGATTTTGGAGTCCTTTTTTTAGGCTCTTTTGGGGTTTATCTGTATTGGGCTTTTAATAGTGGTTTTTTTTTTTTGGGTTTGATTCCTTATCATCCCTTTTTTCATCTGTATCTTCTTCCTTTTTTGTTAAGTCATTTGTATATCTTCTTATTTCTTCTTATTCAATATATTCTCTTTGCCGATTCAAAAAATATATATATTGTAAGAGGAGAGAGAGAGAGATTTATTTAAGAAAAAGTGATCTGACGGTTACAACCTTAATATGAAAATATGATCGGATGGATGTGGGTTTATTTACTTTATTTTGTTGTATAGAGTTTAGCATATTAGAGAGGATCAACTTTTTAAGACATCGTAAAAATTTGGGTCTGTAACAAATAATTTATTTATTTTGTTAACCATCGTCCACTAGCAAGGGTAACACTTAAAGCTGGAGCTCTTGTCCCAAAGGACTACGTTGATACTTGATAAAACCTAAGAGATTTTGGACTTGAAATCTTAAAATTAAAGTGAGTAAACGCAAAAACCTTAAATCTTGACCGCCAAGCCAATCATTGGGGTTTATCGTAACAAGTTTATTAATGCAAGAAATAAATGTGACAATCCTGCTAAAACCTTGCTCGAGGTCGAGGACCACATCTTCATGTTATTTTTTTTCCCTACACGTTTCAGCTTAACACTACGGTAAAATTATTTTTTTTATCAGAGTTTTTCAAAATATCTCTCTCTCTCTCTCTCTCTCTCTCTCTCTCTCTCTCTCTCTCAAGAGACGGAGAGATCTTCATTTCAGTGCACAAGTGATTGATATCCGATCTCTTAAATCCAAAGGCAATGTAGTGAAAAACATTACTCCCACCATAATTTTCGGTAACTGAATATCATCGATAGAGAAAAGCCGGATAAAGTTTCGTTACAAGTAGCACGAACTTGCTAGATTCCTTCCAATTTCGGAATTGATGTCAAGAAATACGTACTCCAATGTCACACCGAACTAGCTCTTGTGTAACTTCAATTATGGAGTACATGACAAGTTGATCAAGAACGACAGATGAAAAGGATCAAACGATAACTTATTGTACAATTTTATTGCAGCATATATAAATGGTCTAGTACATAGGGTAACACCATGACCATTTGTTAAGGGTTCCTATCATATGGGTTTAGTTGTGCCCAGTAGTATTAGTAGTTTTTCTTGCTGGGCCCCAGTCATTTATTCGTTTGTAGTTTAAGTTATCGTTGCTAAAATAGAATCCGTCAGATTGCGCACGATAATAGCAGTTTAACTTGCCGTTACTGTCTTTACAGGATCGATCGATCTTCTTATTCCAAACATCAATAGTTTTGTATTGCGAACACCAGTAGAAACGGCAGTAGTAGACATTTGTCAAGAAAAGGCCGGGATGAAATGCCCAAGAAAAGACTTGACCCTCGGTGATTGTTCGATTCAAGAAATCAGAACCGTCGGATCACAGAATGTTTGCAAGCTAACAAGGTGTAATGCGATAATAGCTAATGGAAGGAAGAAGCGAGCCATTCTATTGCTTGGAATTGTCACATTTTGAAAACTTTTTACACAATGCGTGTATTTGTAGATTAATTTTCCAACTCTTTTAAATCTGCAAATAACTTTAGAATTAATTTGAGATTTCAATAATCATCTTTTTGGTGAACAAATGAAATTGCAGATATGTAGCCCCATCATTTCTGTCAAGGAATATTGCCCACTCACATCCAAGGATGGAGCCAAGGGGAGACAAGTGACGGTGGTCACCACCACAACGTACGATTTCAATAAACGCTATTTCTATATTGGAAAATATATTTTTTCTCCAAATTGTATAGACCCACCACTACTCGAGTTTTTCATTATTTTTGTTTTATAGAAGTCTTTCATCCTCTAGAATTCTTTCAAGAAAAGAGGCTCAAAAATTATCTAAATCCAAATTCAATGGAACAACCGAACAAGTGAAATATTATGAAACATGAGGTCTAAATTAAGAAAAATCAACCAACTGGGACTAGCCCACTTAACAGGACTCTGCTACATGTGTGTGGTTGTTCTTCCCCTGGGACTTGTTAGGATTATTTCTCCCCTTAATGGAGTTAATAGTTGAGTTGGGCTTATAGTTATTTTGGTCTATTTGATGAACTTATTTATCTTGTTGGTTGAGTTGTTGGACTCGGTTATCTTGTGAACTCTCACACAATTAATGTTGTGTCCCGTAGTTTTTACCTTGTGCTTCATACGAGTATGTTATTTAAATTTTTCTAAAATCAATAAATATGCATATTGTTCATGTTTATTATTTTTTTTCAGAAATACTGTTCGTCACCGCTAAGGTAAAATCTTGGCTCCGTCATTGTTCACATCACACCACTATCCGAATGTAGGGTACCCCATGGTACTTATGTCTAAAACCGAAACTAAAGTCCGACCACGTATGAACTAGTGTTATGGATTCGAACATTGGTCTTGCCTAACTAGTTCTTGAGTTTCCACCACTGAACCAAATGATCAATTGTAGATTTCAACAATCTCATTTGTGTAAGATTTTATTTAATATTTTTCTACACTTGGGATTTTAATGATTAATATTCTGATTACATGTGAGGTTGCATTTATTATTCGTAAAAAATGCTAGGAACACAACCTCTCTCATACATGTGTGGCCCACAAGCGCTAATATGTGTGGACCCCACATATATGTGAAAAATTGTGTTTAGTGTTGTGTTTGAATTGTTGTGTATATAGCACTTTTATCGTATTCATATGCCATCTTGGTTTTCTTTCTTTTGACTTTTAAACTTTTCAGATAGCAACAATCCGATGAAGAAGATTGCATGTTCAGATCGCAATAACCCTCAATATATCTTTCCAAAGTTTCAATTTTATTTCAGTATCCCCACTCAATTAAAATCTTGGCACATTTGACAATACCAATAAACTTACCTTTAAATTCATTTGCCTTCAACTTATAAATAGTGACAACAATAAGCACTTGTTTTTCACATTCCAAGAGCAATATTAGTGCAATACAATGACCCACTCCTCCCTTCTTTTACTAATAGTGTCAATTCACTTGGTTTGCACACAATCATTGTGCAAGCAACAATATTTCCAATTTTTCAAAATAGTTACGGTGCACGTTATTAGTGGAGTTCCAGATACGTTGCAAGTTCATTGCCAATCTAAAGATGATGATCTCGGAACACGTACGCTCGAAAGCAGTCAAGAATTTAACTGGACGTTCAAACCCAACTTATTCGGCACCACACTCTTCTTCTGCCATTTTTACTGGGGTTCCAAGGACAGAATCTTTGCTGTTTACGATCGCAAATTACTTCGTCTATGTAAATTTTCTTTCAATCTGAACCCAAATTGTTACTGGGTTGCACGTCCTGACGGTTTCTATATTAGCAGCGATAACAAAACTTGGACGAAGAAAAATGGATGGATAGGAGCTACGTACTCCAGACATCGATGACCACATATCCTAGTTTCATGTGCTCATGCCAACATGCAAAGTGAAATGGTCCAATGACCAATGGAAGAAAGAAAAGAGCCCTTGAGTTGCTTAGCAACGTATATCAGAGGTCTTTGGAAATTTTGGATTTAATAAATACTTTTACAATGGAAAAATTGCGTTCCTGAGCATAATCAATTACCATTTTAGCAAGAAGAGGATCGCCAATAGGGGTGTTCATGAAAACCGCCTGAACCGTAAAACAGGTTCGATCCGGACCAGACCATCCTATTTGGTCCGGTTCTACGGTTAGGTTATAGTTTCAAAAAAATAAGAACCGTTAATTTTGGTTCGGTCACTAGTTCTTAATTAATGAACGATGGTTAAAACCAAACCGGACCGTTTAAAACTAAGACAAATATAGATATACATATGTCTGTAATTAAATATGTATTTGAATTTGGTAGGTTAATCTTTTTCTTGCTAAACTTAATTTATTTAGAGATGAAATTTTATTTATTAAGAAAGTTTGTATTTTCTTCCTTCCTTTCCTATTCCAGCAGATTATCTTCCTATTTCTTTAATTTTATAAGTTCATATTTTGTGAATAAGTGTTTGGATGCTTATTAGATAGAACAATAACCAAAACAAAACCGGACTGGTCTTGCGGTTTGGTTTTGGTTAGGTTCTATGCATATATTGGTTATGTTTTGGTTCCTAATTTTTTAGAACTGTTAGAAATGGTCCGGTTATTGATTTTCTAGAGAACCGGATCAATCCGGACCGTGTACACCCCTAATCGCCAATTACCCATTTACCATCTAAATTCAATTTCTTGATATAAATACATTCTAATCAACAACATAAAACACAAAATCAATTAAATTGACGTTGGAAGCATTACAATGACTCGCTTCTGCCTTCTCTTCGTAACCCTTACACTGTCCTTCAGTTGCACACAAACAATGTGCGACGACAGACGAACGAGGTTTCCAGTTTTCCAAAGTGGTTACGGCACACATCATCAGCAGAGTCCCGAACATTCTGGAGCTCCTTTGCAAATCCAAAGACGATGATATCGGAACACATTACCTCCACAATGATTAGGAATTTAGTTGGAAGTTCAGGCCCAACTTCTGGCAAACCACACTTTACTTCTGTTACTTTAAGTGGGATTCGAAGGCCAGAAGTTTCGGTGTTTACGATCATAAGTTGCTTCATTTCTGTAAGTTTTCTCTTAAATCCGTACCTGACTTGCTACTGGACTGCGAAACCCGACGGTTTCTACATCGGCAGTAATAAAAAAACTTGGATGAGATTAAACGAATGGGAATAACATCCTTGTCATTCCGCCATTTATGTTTTTATAATTCCAATCTAGTTCCATTTTATTAATCAATTTTTTTTTTTGGTAATGCAAGGTGTTCCAGACCAACTCACACAAACGTCGGACTATTTTACTCACGCAAATGTCAGACTATTTCCTACGGTCCCTCGTACAACCCTTTCACAACAAAGATAAATTTAAAAGTATATTTACCCAAAAGCTAGCACAGTGACGGCCCATGCAATCAAGGAGGAAGCGCCCGCAGCCGCCAGACTGTCATTTCTCCACACGCAAAAATGGGTGCCGCCGGCGAATTTCGATACTATCCCTAGCACCGCTGCCAGTATTGCAAACTTCAAGAAGTAGCCAGTTGCGGGGTTCCCTCCAAAACCTACAAATTAAAATAAAATTTCATTATCATAGAAGATGTTCAATAAAGGTAATAATACTCGCGAATTTCGTAAAAACATACAAAAATGGGTAAATACTCCTAACAAATAGCTAGAAATTTTGTTTTCAGACCATGCACCAAACAATCTCGAACACTAAAATATGGAGTAGCTAGCGGTTATGCAGAACTTTTTTCCCCCGACAAAAATCAATTTTTAGATGGCATTAAAATTTCTTTACCGTCGTTTGATAACGCTTTTTTCCGCCCCAAATTGAGAAGGGAAAAAATAGCAATTTCCATCTTAACACTGAACCATGTGGATTCCAAGAGTTTCATAAGGAACTCAGAAAAGTTAAAAGTCATTCGCGTGCCGTGATACGGGCCATACGGCCATATATAGCATATATGCTACTCCAATACATAATTACTTCCGCTTTTTGTGATATACTGTGTACAGTTTTTGATATATTTAGCAGCGCTTTTGGCCGCTGCCACATATCAACTTTCTTGAAGTGTGTAATCGATGCTGGTAGAGGCGATTCCCTGGGATGCGGGGGTGGAGGCACATTGAGACAAGTTTAGGCAGCTGACCCCACTGGCTGTCAAATTTTAATAGGAATAAATATAATTTTCATCTCATTTGTTCTTTTGGAGGTGTTTTCTGGTGTGTGGTGGTGGTAGTCTAATTGATGATGGCGGCAGTGACAGGATGGGTGGCTGTGGGTGGAAGATGCTACGGTCGTTAGGTTTTTAGTTTTGGGCTTCTTGATGTTGGGCCGTTAGGTTTTTAGTTTTGGGCTTCTTGATGTTGGGCCGTTAGGTTTTTAGTTTTGGGCTTCTTGATGTTGGGCCAATTGTTTGTGCCTTTTTTTGGTTTACTTATACTAATCTGGGTGTGTAGACCTGGGTGTAGACTTTACTATTGTATCTGGGCTTTTAGGCCCTAGGTGTTTGGGCTTTGTCTTTTAGTTGGATTCTTTCTCCCTTTTTCTCCTTAATAAAATTTATTTTGCCGATAAAAAAAAAAAACAAATTTTGTACTTAGGAAAAAAATGGGTCAAAATAGAATCTCCACCCACAAAATTCTCAAACGTAATAGCACTAGTTTTGTTCGTTCTTCAAAACAAATCAAGGGTTTTCATTCATTTCTCTTCTCCTAATCTTTGGTCTGCACCAAAACCCTAATTGTTTCTTTCAATTAGCAACTAAAAAAGTGAATCACAATAGTTCAAACTTCCGAACCCACTTATTGAAAATCCTAGCTCCGCAATAGCATGGAAGCTCTTGATTGCTTGTTTTCTTTATCGTTGATTACTTCTGAATGGTATGGAGTTCAAGAGAAAGTTGCTGTTGACTGATTGCTGGAAATGGATGCTTCATGATGTTGCCATCTAATGTCTAATCTACGCTGCGTTGGATGTTTGATGGTTTAGCTTGGACTCATTTAATTTTCATTTAATGTAATTTTCTTTTCTTTTCTTTTCTCTTTGGCCTCTTACAGTGAATCAATTTTTCTGTGGCCTGTATTTGGTTTCTCCCTCGATGTGTCATTTGTCGAGTTTTAATAAAATTTTGTTGCTTATAAAGAAAAGAAGTTCTCAATGATGTTTTTTTAAGGCCCCGTGCATCGATCTAACAAACACAATGCTAATCGGTAAATAAAAAGGAAGTTGAGACGAAGGAGAAAACCATAAATCACCCATGAATTGTTATTGTTACGAATATGAGATGTTGAAACTTGAGTACTGAGTACATCAAACACGATATATACATCTCTGTGGATGCAATACATGGGTTCTTACCATTTACCATGGAGTTTTATATAAATCATATGAAACGCCATCGTTGCCCAAAGCGAAACCACTGTCACTCACCAACCAGTAGCAGATATGTCTGTCGTTGTGCGTGCACCGTTTATCGAACAGCAGATTGTAAATAATAAAAGTTTTCTCCACCACCCCAACGTTGAAATGACACAAGTAGTTCGGGATGTCTTTCGTAGGGTAGGGATTAAACTCCCAATGGAATTCTTGATTATAGCGGAGCGTCTGAGGCTTGGTATCATCGTATTTGGATGCGCAACGGAAATTTAAAGGCCCCGCTGTAGATACGTAATGAATCGAAATCTTGCGTAGAGGAAAAAGAGTGACCAAATCTTGTTCCTCACGACACAAGGTTTGCATGCAAAGAAAGTGAAATGCAACAATGGCTAATGGAAGGAGGAAGAAGTACTTCATTGTAGTTTGTGGGTACTGATTGGAATGTCAAGTTGTGGTATATATACTTGCGGAAGGCAACTAGATTTTTCTATTGATAATTAAGTGTACCAAGTTAAAAATGGAAAAGTCAGTAATTATTGGTATTTGAATTTATTATTTGGGATAGATAGCAAAGAATTAGAAAGAGATTATGGTAGTTTCCGTTTGACCCAAAAAAAAGAAAGAGATTATGGTATATAATCTTCTCATTTGTTAACCTAATTAATAACAAAGTGAAATGCAGCAATGGCTAAGAGCATCCGCAAATGGAAGGAAGTAGTAGTAATTCATTGTACTTTGTAGTACTGTTTGGAATGTCAATATGTAGGCGTATGAAAAAGGTATCTATATTCTATATATTCTATATTCTATATAATATGACAGGGAAGTTTTTGAATCTATATATTTTCGACCATTAGATTGGTACACATTTTTTACACGGCTGAGATCTACGCGTAGTAGGGCTAGAAGTATATTCAGAAAGGATACTCAAACTTTACCGAAATCGCAGCAAGATGTTTCCAAAATCAAAGCAGGAAGATTTATCATACTTCCACATTTGCGGCTATAAGTACGGTAACAAATACGTTTTTTTCACGGGTGATTTTTCCGAAATCACAAAAAGATACATTTTTTTTTATCATACTTCTACATTTTCGGCTACTTCTAAGATTTTTCTGAAATCACATCTATATTATACTTCTACATTTTTGGCTACTTCTAAGATTTTTTCGAAATCACATCTATATAATATGACAGGGTGGTTTTCAAATCCCCTATTTTTTCTCCTATATTTTGGACCATAGAATCGGTACACATTTTTTCTACAGCTGAGATTACAGCGTAAGAAACCTAGCGATAAATTGGGAAATGATGCTTACTACTATATATAATGCCACATTTTCTGCTGAGATTGGTTCCCTATAATTTCAGGAAATAATGTTACCACATTTACCAAATTTTCGGAACTAAAGGAAACCTCCAATTTGATTATCACATAAGATTTAAACTTCTATTAACCTAGCTGAAAATTAGGAATCATACGTGGAAAGCTATACGTGCGTGGAAACCTATAAGGAATATACCTTCTAAAGGATAATGAGATTTTGGGTAATTGATTCCCTGTGATTTCGGGAAATAATGTTACCACATTTACCAAGTTTTCTATTAACCTAGCCAGTCCATGTTTTTTATGGTTTGTTTGTAACAGGTATACGTTTTCCACATTTTTCAACTTCTGAACGACCATTACAGATATTGAGGTAAGTTCGATTTCTTGAACAATTTTTTTTAATTCTCATGCAATGGATTCAAAACATCGAAGGATTTTTTTCAGTTCTCATTCAAGATCGATTTTTTTTAGTTCTTAATCAAGATTGATTTTTTTTTAGTTCTTATTCAAGATTGATTTTTTTCTTGAACGATTGTTACTCATATTGGATTTCTTTTGTCAAAAATTGGGAGTTTCTTGAACGATTTTTTTTCCATTATCATGCAAGGGATTCAAACATTGAAGGATTTTTTTTCAATTTTCATGCAAGTTCAATTTTTTTCTTGGACGATTTTTACTCATATTGGGTTTCTTTTGCCGAATATTGGGAGAAAAAATATGAGTGTGAGAGAATAGTTTTTTTTTTTGACAACCTTGTGTCTTTTACGTTAATCCTAATTTTGTTGTTTTCTTGAACGATTTTTACTCATATTGGGTTTCTTTTACTGATAATTGGAAGTTTCTTGAACGATTTTTTTTCAGTTCTCAGGCAAGTTCGATTTTTTTCTTGAACGGCTTTTACTCATATAGGGTTTCTTTTGCCGAATATTGGGAGAAAAAATATGAGTGTGAGATAATAGATTTTTTTTTTGACAACCTTAGGTCTTTTACGTTAATCCTAACTTCGTTGTTTTCTTCTACCTTCTTCTTACTTTCTAATATTTACTGCAGGAAAGATCAGCAAAAATATATTTAGAGAAATTCTGCGTCGAGCTTAAATTCGAGGTATTACTATTTTATTTTTTTTGGATTGGAGGATTTTCTTTTTAATCTTTGTTTTGGTGTGTCGGTTCTCTTCGCAATCGTATTCTAAATCTGCGTCGAGCTTAAATTCGAGGTACTACTAAGGTTTTTTTTTATGGATTGTAGGGTGTTCTCTTTAATTTTTGTTTTGGTATGTCAGTTTTCTTCTCAAGACTGGTTGGTATTAACTCATGTTTTCAGTACCACATCAATTTATCAGGAGTGTTTTCGATCAGCGTCGAGCTTACCTTCTCATTTACTTTTCTGTTTAAGCTTCTGTCTGTATGCATTTTCTATTAATATTTGGACGTGGGTGGTTGGTTTTGTTTTCTATTTCCTTGGTGAATATGGTCCTTCAGTAGAAGATACTATCTTTCCAAACACCAGCTAAGTCACGAAACCATCTATATAATAACAGAAGAAAGGCATTTCCTGCTCTATGTTCCCTGTTATACAGTTCATTTGGTCATGGTCTAGATTTGTGGCAATTGCTAACCTCTCTTTAAAAATGGACTATATGCCTGCCACTTTGACATTTTTTCCTCTGGCTTTTTTGAAATTGGCAAAATTTCCGAAATTGCCGATTGTAGTTGATTGGTTGGACATTATTCAATTATGGACTTAAAAATCCATATTTGCAGATTGTAATGATTTTCGAAATTTCCGAAATTGCCATTTGTAGTTGATTTGGGTGGACTTAAAGTCTTGATTGTAAAGACTTGCCGTTGATTGGGTGAGTATTTCCGAAATACAAATGGGTGATTTCTGAATTTGCCGTTGATTGGGTGAGTGCTGTAATGGAAATACAAATAAATTCGAGGTACTACTATTTATTTATTTTTTGTATTGGAGGGTTTGCTTTTTTTTTTTTTGATAAGCAACAAATTTTTATTAGAACTCGACAAAGGGTACTTCGAGGTAACCAAACTCTAAATACAATAGAACCTTGAATCCTATAAAAGGAAAAGAAGAAGAAAAACGTTTTACAAGGGATTGAAATAAGCCAAATAGTATAAGCTCTGCCTCTACCAAAATCATCTTACACTAGACTTCATCCAAATCAACTATCAAAATTATGACCCCTATTTTTTTTCCCGACCGAATCCCATGATTTATGAGGTCATTTACCTATTTTTTTAATATTGTAATCGAGAAGCCTCGAAGCTCAAAAGAATCAATATGCTTGAAGATTTTTAGTTTTGAAATGTTTTATGTTCTCTTTTTAGATGTCTCTTCGAGGCACGCATTTTCATTAATGTATATCATTTTTTATTTTCGTCGGTGCTTTGGATGGTGTTTTTTTATTTGATCAAGATTTATGCGTTTGAATTTGTTCTATGCGTTTTAGTTGGTTAAATTTGTTGTTTAGTTTTAATTTGCGTGTGTTGAATATTCGAGCCGTGCCTTCAGGCACGGGCATTCGCTAGTATATACTACTGGAAGGCAATTCGATTAAAACAATTGATGAAGTGTACCAAGTTAAAAATGGGAAAGTCATAAATTCGTTATAATTAGCTTTTACTAAAAATTTTTTCAGGGAATTAAATAGAGGTTTTATACAAGTGCCATGGAAATTGTCATTTTTCTTTTCTTTCGGCCAGAGCCAGCCCGGGTAAGCTCCACAAGTCCGCTAGGCTTGGCAACCCTCCATCGATCATGGGTCATCAAAAAAATTTTTTTGTAAACCCAACCAACTCTCGACGACTCATACGTAAGTCCAAAAACAATTGGGTCCATAGGCCATAGCCATTCGATGCTTGTGAACCCATATGCATCGAACGACTCTGGACATAGTTGTATCCGAATTTTTGTGGTCGCAAGTTGTGTACGTAGCATTCCGCCAAAAAAAAAAAAAATTTAGAACAAAAGAAATTCCGCAGGTAACTTGGGTTTGCCCTTCTACGCTTCCTGGTTTGATTGATTTTTGGTTCTCTAATTCTTTCCATAATCTTGAGAAAATCTATTGGAACACCACCCTATATGCTGTAGTTTGGACAATCTGGAATACTAGAAATGATCTAGTTTTCAAAGACAAACAACCTAATGTCAATGAAGCCGTGGACTTAATTAAGCTCAGGGTGGCTTTTTGGGTTAAAGGAAAATACAACCTGAATTTCTATTCGATTGAAGACTTTAGGAGCCACTTGGATGGAATTAGACGGCACAAGATTCGATAGCCTGGATTTATTGGAGTGAATAGTTTTATGAGCAAATTGGTCATAGGTCCAAATTAAATGGTCCAATTCAAGTTAAAGGATATTTTCTTTTTTCATTCATTGTTTGATCCATTAATATTTAGAGTCTAAGGTCCATGAAATAACAAAACTATCATTTGACCTTTGATTGTTGACCGTTGATTGTTGATCGTTGACTGTTGACTGGTGTATCTGTTCATTTTTTTTGTATCTGTTGATTTTCTATTCATCTTTGGTGTATTTGTTCATTTTTTGTTTATCTTTGGTGTATCTTTAGTGTACCTGTTCAACTTTGGTGTATCTGTTGGTCTCTTGATATATCCATTGGCATATTTGTGGTATATCTATCGGTCTTTGGTACATCTATTGGTTCAACCACCCCCCCCCCCCCGCGGGATTTTTCCATCTATTTTTAGTTTTTTGGTTTTTAAAAATAGGCTTATAATTGGGGCTTAGGGTTTAGGATTTAAGGTTAACATTTGGTTACCGTCAAATGCCAACCCTAAACCCTTAAACCCATAAAGATTAGAGCCGTTGACCATTGACCAGCATTGACTAATGTATCTGTTCATTTTTGGTGTACCTGTTGGCTTTTTGTGTATCTGTTGATTTTTTGTTCATCTTTGGTGTAGCTGTTCATTTTGTATTCATCTTTGGTGTATCTTAATTAGTGTAGCTGTTTATTTTTGGTGTATCTGTTGGTCTCTTGATCTCTGATATATCTATTGGCTATCTCTCTTGGTATATCTATTGGTAAAAGACTCTTACCAACAGATACACCAAAGATAAAAAGATACAACAAAGATGAACATATACACCAACGATGAACAAAAAACCAATAGATACACCAAAGATGAACAAAAACAAATTACATCGAAGATGAACAGAAAACCAACAGATGCACCAAAGATGGGCTATTGGTATATCTGTTGGCTATCTCTCTTTGTATATCTATTGGTTTTTGGTATATCTATTAGAGTTTTAATAAAAAAATTATTTATTTAATAAAAAATTACACAGTCAATCCCCTGTCATTGCTAATCAACAATGGTCAATGCCGTCAATGATGGTCATGCCTGTCAATGATCGACTCTCCGGCGATGATGTGGCGGATGGAAAACCCTTTGTGTCCTTCCCCTAGCATAAAATATTTTGATGCCTCTTTAAATGTCTTTCAGGCCAATTAGCCCTAGTTTTATTTTGGTTCCTTTTTCTTTTCTTTTCTTTTGTAACAACTCTCGGTTGGTCACCTCCCCCCCCGGATTGTGGCTTGCATATGATTGTTCTGTGATGCTCGCCCTCCCCTTTTCGATGTACCATTTATCGAGTCTCTAATAAAATTTTATTTTGCTAATAAAAAGAAAAAAAATGCCCCTTCAAAACTTAACAGAGAGGAAACGTAAAACCCTTTGTTTGGTACCTATGGAAATGAAAGGAAAATGAAAAGAAATGGTTAAGAAGGAAAGTACTGTGAGGAAAATAGAGTGGGCCCACATGGAAGTGGATCAAGAGGACAAGATGGTGCCGCATATTATCTCGTCGAACGACATCATCCTGCTGCTTGAGGCAGATATGAGAGGAATTGCGTTTGAGAGAGTTTAATTCTTATTTTTATTTTCCGGCGTACCAAAAAAAATAGGGTGGGCCCACTAGTCCAAATGACACTGTTTGTGTTCGGGCCAAGCCCACTCCTACTTTCAGGAACACTTCAAGTCCTGATTTTGAAGTCCTGTTTGTTTTTAGGCTCGTTTGGCGTTATCTGTATTGGGCTTAGTCTTTTTGGGTTGATTCCTTATCCGCTTATCATCCTTTTTTTTTCATTTGTATCTTCTATTTCTACTTAATTCAATATATTCTCTTTGCCAACTCAAATATATATATAAGGGAGAGAGAGAGAGAGAGAGAGAGAGAGAGAGAGAGAAATTTTTTTAAGAAAAAGTGATTTGACTGCCGGTTACAACCTTAATATGAAAATAAGATCAGATGGGTGTGGGTTTAGTTACTCTATTTTATTGTATAGGGTTTAGAATATTAGAGAGAGGTTTGGGTTTTATAACAAGTTTTTTTTTTTTAATGTAAACCAGGTCATCGAGCCATCTTATATACAACTCAATTAATCTTGGGAGGACCATAAACTCATTGTTCATTAATGGCAAGGTCTGCACTTAAAGCCGGAGCTCTGGCCCTGAAGAAGTACGTTGATAGCATCTACGAGGTTTCACACTTGAAACCTTAGAAGTGAGTAAACGCCTAAACCTCAAGTCTTCGCCACCATGCCACCTCTTGGAGCTGTTCGTAACAAGTTTTTGATTGCAAAAGATGATTGTGACAATCCTGCTAAAACCTTGCTGGAAGATGCTACGGTACCCCCGTCTTGTCTGGGGGAAACCATATCCCCCTCTCATTGTAAGGCATAACAAGTGGGAAAATGGCATAACAGATTACGCTATTTTTCAAACATGGCATTACACTTTTCAAACATGGCATAACACATTACGCTATTTTTCAAAAATGGCTCGACACTCTCACAAAATAGCATGGCACAACACTAGGTGTCTCCCAGAAAAGGTTACTAATCCTTTATTAGGGTGTCCTCCGGAGGGCATAATCATTCTCACTGGAGGGAATAACCATTCTCATACAAAGGCATATCGGGGGACAGGGGGGGAACAAGGGATCCCAAGTCATTACCAACCTTACTCGAACAATTTGATGCTTCTTTAGGCCCGTCATTGTCAAGCAGTAACATTAGAGACTAATTATCTTAATGTTATTTTTCTCTTTTCAACATGTTTCAGCTTAACTCTCTCTCTCTCTCTCTCTCTCTCTCTCTCGTAAAGAGACAGAGATCTTCATTTCAATGCACTAGTGATCGGGATAGTGCTATATATGGTGTTACCGGTCTTGTTGAAGACACTATAAATTTTGGCATAACAAAATCATTTACAGCATAATCAAAACCATTAAATGGCATAACATGTTATGTCATTGTGCGGATCAGAGGCATAACCTTTGTATTATTATTATATTAGATCACAAGAGTATTTCCAGTTTTGACCCAAAATTGAGTCAATTTTTGGGTAAAAACTCATTTTGGGTTGGCTCCATTCCAATGGCAAAATGATATTTTTCCCAAATATATTATTTATTAATTATTCAATGGCAATAATGTAAATAAGAGAGGATAACAAATTTGATTTGGGGTCGAGCTGCTGTGAAGAAAAAGAAGAACTCGGTCCACTTTCATAACCACCGCCAACCTCTGCGGTTTTTCTCCCCTAAGTCGACTCGTGCTTCGGCAACCACCAATCACCACAACCCTCCAGCAACCACCCACAGTCCACCACATACCACCACCCAAAGAACTCTAATCCATATATTCTCCTTTCTTTTCCATGATTATCGGAACTCGTTCCGGCGGCGGTAGCCATATGATCAATCCCCTAATATCCGGCTCCGATTTCCATCTGTACGTCTCTCTCTCTCTCTCTCTCTCTCTCTCTCTCTCACTCTCTCTCTCTCTCTCTCTCTCTCTCTCTCTCTCTCTCTCTCTCTCTCTCTCTCTCTCTCTCTCTCTCTCTCTCGAGATCTAGCCAGTGGAAATTAAAATGAGGAAAGGGTTTAGGTTGTCTCAAATTTGGGCAAAGAAATGGATAAAACCCAAAATGGGGAAGGATTTGGGTAGAAGATTGGAGAGAGATTTTTAAAGTTTTTACCCAAATTTTAAATTTGGAGAAGAGTTTGGGTCAAGACTGGTGATGCTCTAACACTTTTTCAAAAATGACATAACAAACCACTCGAAGGCATAACACTTTTTAAAAATGGCATAACAAGTGTTATGCCATTATTACAAAAATAACATAATATAACCACTTGAACGCATAACAAAAAACCTTCGGAAGTTATAACCGGTGTGCTATATATGGTTTCCCCTTTTGGCTGGTAGACACCATAGCATTTGCTCAAGTGATCGATATCCCATCTCTAAAATCCAAAGGCAATTAATACAGTGAAAAATGTCGTCCCCGCAATAAATCTTGATAACTAAAGATCATCGATAGAGAAAAGCCGCCGGATATAGTTTCGTTACAATTAGTAACGCGAACTTGCTAGATTCCTTCCAATTTCGAAATTGATGTCAATAAATATGTACTCCAATAACAAACTGAACTAGCTCTTGTGTAACTTCAATTGTGGAGTACATAACTCGATAACGATAACAAAACCATTGTAAAATTTCATTGCTGCATATATATAAATGGTCTAGTACATAGATCTAGTCACACCACGACCATTTGTTAAGGGTTCCAATCATATGGACTAATAGGTGTGCCCAGTAGTATTAGCAGTTTTTTTTCTGGGCCCCAGTCATTTATTAGTTTGTAGTTTAAGTTATCTTTGCTAAAATATAACCCGTCAGGTTGCACACGATAATAGCAGTTAAACTTGCCGTTATCGTCTTTACAAAAATTGATCGATTTGTTTACTGTAAACATCAATACTTTTGTCTTGCGAACAACAGTAGAAATGGCAGGAGTAGCGAGTCAACAAGAAAGGCCGGGGCGAAACCTCCAAGAAAAGACTTGACCCTCGGTGATTGTTCGATTCAATAAGTCATAACCTTCGGATTGGCAACGAAACTCCAACGGCGGATTTGGAACCTTGTTGATAATGTAAACCGCGCGTTCGGCGTAAAGAAGGAACCATTGTTGTTGCTGATCATCACAGAATGTTTGCAAGCTAACAAAGTGTAATGCGATGATAGCTAATGGAAGGAAGAAGCGAGCCATTGTATTGCTTCGAATTGTCACATTTTGAAATTTTGCATACAATGCGTGTATTTATAGATTAATTTTCAACTCTTCTAAATCTGCAGATAACTTTAGAATTAATTTGAGATTTCAATAATCTTCTTTTTGGTGGACAAATGAAATTGCAGGTATGTACCCTTGTCATCTCCGTCAAGGAGTATTGCTGGATAAAAAATAAACTAAATATCATCAGTGGAGAAAAACCGGATAGAGTTTCGTACATTACAAGTAGCGCGAACTTGCCAGATTCCTTCCAATTCGAGAATTTGATGTCAAGAAATATGTACTCCAATATCACGCCGAACTAGCTCTTGTGTAACTTCAATTATGGAGTACGTAACTCGATGATCAGAATCAAATTAAACCCTTGTATAAATCTGGACAAATTGATCAAGAATGTGCCAGATGAAATGGCGAAACGATAACTTATTGTGAAATTTCATCAATCCACATATAAATGGTCTAGTACATGGAGTAACGCCAGGACCATTGGTTATAAAGGGTTCCTATCATATGGGCTACTAGTTGTGCCTAGTAGTATTAGCAGTTTTTTTTGCTGGGCCCCATTTATATATTAGTTTGTAGTTTAAGTTATCGTTGCTAAAATAGAATCCCTCAGGTTGCACACGATAGTAACAGTTAAACTTGCCGTTTTTGTCTTTACAGAATCTATCGATTCGCCTGTTGTAAACATCAATACTTTTGTCTTGTGAACACCAATAGAAATGACAGAAGTAGAGAGTCTTCAAGAAAAGGCCGGGATGAAATCCCCAGGAAAAGGCCTGACCCTGGTTGAGTGTTTGCATTCTGAGATCATAATCTTTGGATTGGCAACGAAACTTCAACGGCGGACTCGAAACCCCGCTGATAATGTGAACCGTGCGCTCCGCGTAGAAATGGAACAATTGATGTTGCGGATCGCAGAATGTTTGCAAGCTAACAAGGTGTAATGCGATAATAGCTAACGGAAGCAAGAAGTGAGCCATTGTATTGCTCGGAATGTCGCATTTTGAAAATTTTGTATACAATGCGTGTATTTATAGATCAATTTTCAACTCTTTTAAATCTGCAAGTACCTTTAGAATTAATTTTGAGATTTCAATAATCTTTTTTTTTTTTTGGCAAACAAATGAAATTGTAGGTACACACCCCAGCCATCTCCGTCAAGGAGTATTGCCCATTCACATCACACCACTATCTGAATGTAGAGTACCCAACTTATGTCTAGAACCGAAACTAAAGTCAGACCATGTATGAACCGGTGTTAACATGAGTATGCACAGTTCGATAATGGGCTATGGGACTCAAAACATTGGTCTTGTCTTACTAGTTCTTGAGTTTTCACCACTGAACCAAATGATCAATCGTAGATTTCAACAATCTCATTGTGTAAGATTGTATTTAGTATTTTTTTTTCACACTCTTGGGATTTTAACAATTAATATTCCGATTACATTTGGGGCTGCATTCATTATTTGGTATACCATCTTGCTTTTCTTTCTTAATTTTGACTTTTGAACTTTTCAGATACCAACAATCCGATTCAAGAAGATTGTTCAGATTGCACCCACAATATCTTTCCAAAGGTTCAATTTTATTTCAGTATCCCCACTTTATTAAAATCTCGGCAAATTTTCAAATTTGCCTTCAACATATAAATAGTGACAGCAATAAGCACCATAAGCACTTGTTTTTTACATTCCAAGAGAGAAATAGTGCAATACAATGACCCGCTCCTCCCTTCTTTTGTTAATAGTGACCTTTCATTTGATTTGCACGCAAACATTGTGCAAGCAACAATTTTCCCAAATTTTCAAAAGAGTTACGGTACACATCATTAGTGGAGTTCCGAATACGTTGCAAGTTCATTGCCAATCAAAAGACGATGATCTCGGAACACGTATGCTCGGAAATGGTCAAGGGTTTAACTGGATGTTCAAACCCAACTTATTTGGCACCACGCTCTTCTTCTGCCATTTTTACTAGGGTTCCAAGGACCGAATCTTTGCTGTTTACGATCGCAAGTTACTTCGTCTATGTAAATTTTCCGAGAATACGAACCCAAATTGTTACTGGGTTGCACGTCCCGATGGTTTCTATATCAGCAGTGATAACAAAACCTGGACAAAGAAAAATGAATGGATAGAGCTACTCCATGCATCGATGACCACATCCTAGTTTCATGTGCTCATGCCAACAAAGTGAAATGCTATTTTACTTTTGCCGATAAAAAAAAAAAAAAGGTGAAATGCTGCAATGAATAATGGAAGAAAGAAGCGAGTCGTTGAATTGCTTTGAATGTCAGTTAATAAACCTGTTGCTGGAATTGGTTGGGAGTTTATTTAAAGAGAAATATATCAAATTTCGAAGATTTTATTGAAAGTAAAATAAGAATTACAGTTGCATTAATCTTGCATATTTAGCAACGTATATCAGAGTTCTTTGGAAATATTGGGTTGTATAAATACTTTTCACAATGAAAAAATACCGTTCCTCAGCACAATCAATTACCATTTTAGCAAGAAGTGGATCGTCAATAATTAATCCATTTACCATCTTACACTGCCCCCTTCGTTTGCACACAAACAATGTGCGACAACGACGAACAAGGTTTCCAGTTTTCCAAAGTGGTTACGGTGCACATCATCAGCGGAGTCTCCCGAACATTCTGGAGCTTCATTGCAAATCAAAAGACGATGATTTCGGAACACCTTACTTCCGCACTGATCTGGAATTTAGTTGGAAGTTCGGACCCAACTTCTCGCAAGCCACACTTTACTTCTGTTACTTCAAGTGGGATTCCAAGGCCAGAAGTTTTGCTGTTTACAATCGTAAGTTGCATCATTTCTGTAAGTTTTCTCTTAATCCATACCCGACTTGCTATTGGGCCACGAAACCTGACGGTTTCTACATCAACAGTAATAAATAAAACTTGGATGAGATTAAACGAATGGGAATAACTTTCTTGTAATTGTCTCTTAATCCATACCCGACTTGCTATTGGGCCACGAAACCTGACGGTTTCTACATCAGCAGTGATAAAGAAAACTTGGACGAGATTAAACGAATGTGAATAACTTCTTTGTAATTCCTGAAATATGTTTTTATCAAAAGAAATTTGAGGAGGGCTAGATTTGGTTGTTTTAGACGGATAAAGTGATTTTTGTTTTCCTCGCTAGTTTGCAGTTTTCCATAATGCTCTCCTTGGGTTTGCCTCGATGTTCATTTTCAAAAAAATAAAACTCTAACAGAGTAATAATGTTTTAACAAAATTTAAGATCACTTGGAAGCGAAATCATAAAAAATAAATTAGGGCCGAATAAAGTTGGATGTTTTATTTTTTCTGTCTTCCTAGACTACACACTAAAACGGGCTTAAGACCCTGTTCTATTAAAGTTCTTATTTTTTAAGTACTTATTTTTCGTTTTACAAGACAGTTCATTCTCGTATAATACATCACCTTAGCATTACAAGACAGCTCATTCTCATACTATACATCACCTTAGCAGAATGAGGCCTTAGAAACCTGATTGGATTTCACAGATTTAAGCTTTATTTTACCCCTAATTCTACTATGAGACCAAATACAATGAAAGGACCCCGTTTTGGGGACCCTAGGCGTATGAGACCAAATACAATGAAAGGACCCCGTTTTGGGGACCTAAGCCAATTGGCCTAGAACCGGCAGAGCCAGCTTTGAGCGACGACCCTAAGCCTTTATTTTACCCCTAATTCTAGTATGAGACCAAATACAATGAAAGGACCCTGTTTTGGGGACCCTAATGTCACGCCCCAAATCCGGGAGCATGACCGGCCGTGTACCATGAAGCAACTATGGGACACGAAGCCTAATTAAAAATATTTTAAGCAACTGTGCAAACTCAAAATCAATATTTTTCCATAGCAAGATGGCCACAATATCTGATATTTTCCAACTCCAAACTCGACAATGAACTACCAATTAACAAAATGCGGAAGCTAATAAATAAAAGTGCGGAAGTTGTTTGACAATAGAAAAATAAATAAAAATGCAGACGCCCTAGAGGTCCAAACACGAGGTCCCGACAACGCCGCAGAGTCCAGTATAATGCTCCATGAACTAACCTGAAAAATAATGTGGAATAAATCCGTCAGCTGACGAGCTCAGTGAGTAGTTAAGCATGCTAAAGGTGATAGTACAAAGTGGCATACTTTTGAACGAACGATAATGAGGGTTCCAAAGAAATGGTATCAAATTAAGGAGAGTCGAAGGTTCAACGATTAATACCAACAAACTAACGAAGTCAATGGCTCAACAAATAGTATCCACAGGACGAATACAGATTAATGAATAATATGAACAATAATTAAATCACCACAATAATTATACCAAACAATGAGTCCAATAATATCCGAACGATGAACGACGATAAACGGGAGTTTAAACCAAAGTGAGAACCATAATCACCAATTACCAAAGTACCAAATGCCAAATATTTTCTCAGGACTTTGCCCGTTGGATCCAACATCGTACTTAGAGTCACCACAGGATGGCGCCTGGGACCTTTTCCCTAAGCCGATCCGGAATAGGGTCACAGGGTATTCCACAAGTCTTTTCCCTATCCGTTGAGCACTAGAGTCACAGGGTATTTCACAAGTCTTTTCCCTAGTGGCCAAAGTCACCACGATATCTCACGGGTCTTTTCCTTGGACTTTAATAAATATCAACACAGTTTATGGTCCCAAACACAAATAGAACAACGGCGAGCCGGAGGCACCTGCACCAGGATTATTCTCCGTGCCGTTGCAGAGTCACAATAATATTATGGAGCAACAAGAAAAATATGGGCAATCCAACAATCCTATTAATTTTTATCAATGAACCTTGTATGCCAAAGGGTACGTCAATTTCCAATAATTATGAGAGCAGCGAATAGGAATAATTATCATCGAATCACAACCAATAACGAACTGTAAAGAATCGATAGGCTCAAGAGGATTCCAAAAGAAGGGATCACATGCTTAACCACTCACCTTAAGTCCGAAAGGATGCAACCAAATGCGACGTTGATAACAATCCACTAGTCTGTATTGCAAATAAAAGAAACACGTAGAATTATAAGCGCTTGAATGATGCCCCATGCTGTAACTAGTCAACGGTAAGCGGACATATATACTACTGTAATTGAATTCCTAAACCTAAAACTAGACTAACTTACCAGGACCTTTACTAATCAAATTAATTGACTCCATTACTTGATCAACACCACATTAAAATTACCACCATCACCTCTCGCCTTCACCCACGGTACACACACAGCACCACACACGCACTTCTCTCTGAACTCCACCAACAAAACCCCAATCAAACCTACAACGATACCAAGAAAAGAAAAGGAATTTATAAAATACAGTATAAAGGATTACCAGTTCTTCAGAAGCCAACTGCCGCTTCTCTCTTCTTCCCTTTCGTTCTCAACTTTTTGGAATAAAATAACCCTAAACGCTTCCTCACCCTAATAAACTGTCCACGTTCAAACTTAAAACTTATCTAGTCCAACTACACAATTAACCCAACATTATTCTTTACGTTAACTAATCACTTGGGGGGACCCATTCCCAATTTAACCAAACTTAGCATTTTAATCGATACGTGTAACTGATGCCAAAAAATAAGCAGCCAACATATCTTTTTTTTAGCAAAAAGTTTGAAAAGAAAAATAAAAGATTTAATTATTTTCGTTAAAAATGTTATTATTATTATTATTTAACTTAAAAAAAGTGGGACGTCACACCTAAGGCCTAAGCCAATTGGCCTAGAACCGGCAGAGCCACCTTGGAGCGGGGACCCTAAGCCAATTGGCCTAGAACCGGCAGAACCAGCTTTGAACTAAACTTCGCAAAACCACCTCTTAAGCCTTCTTTTTGACTAGTTTGGGGATCCATAATTTCTTTTGACTAATTTGGGGGTCCATAATTTTTTAGGCCTTTCGTAAGCGAGGCATACATAAAAATGAAACTTTAACCTGCCTAATTATTTTAAGGGTCTTGTTTGAAGTAAGGTCCGAGTGATCGAAAAGATCCAAATATGAGTTAAGGCGTGTCTAATTGTGTGTCTTTTTAAGATTTTCTGCAAAAAATATAGCTTCCCAATATCGATGGGAAATTTTTCTATCCCCCCATTAAAAGTCTTGCTAGAAGTTTTACGAAATGATCTAAAAAGTCCTCAATTATTTGAGGGCAAAGTTACATAAATGCATAAATTGCTCCGACTTTAATTAGATTTTTAAAATAGGCGGTGGAAATTAAACTTTCAAAATGCACGTAAATCGACCTGAACATCCAAACCGGAAAAAAACAAAATCTATGTGGACTGAACAACTCTCTCCTCCATAAGAGGCAGGTACAGCGTTTACATAAAAAGATCCAATTGGATTAACTTGAATTCTAGTCGACGCTCTAAAACGATTCAGTCCGCAACGATTTTCTCATGCCCGTAACTTGAATTCTAGTCGATGCTCTAAAACGATTCAGTCCGCGATTTTCTCATGCCTGTAACGAACACGCCTACCGGCCACCACTAGAGTCACAAATACAAACATAACATAACATGACATTTACAAACACATTATCAATATTACATCACATGCTTTGAGGCACAAAGAACATCCTCAAAATACATCATACATCACACACACAAGTCCTCCCATCTTTATTTACACACCCAGAGAATAATCCACACCCAGAATAACGCTTCTAAGCAGTTATTAGAAAAACACGAATAAGGGCATAAAAACCACAAAAGATCGAACTACTATACGTATTCTTGAAGCTTAATTAAACCCTCGATTCAGGAATACCGGTACCCTTGAGGGCGGGATCGGTGCCCGGAACTCCAGTGCCATATCCGGTGTCTCGGTAACCCGGCCCGTATCTGCTGCTTATCATGCCGGCATGAATCAAAAGAACGTAGAGTAATTCGGTGAAGGTGAGGATTATTATGAATGCTTCCAGAACCTTCAGCCTCCAGCCTCTGTAACCTCCTAGTGCTATCTCCTTGCATGCAAACCTGCAAATTTTAACTTCTGTTGTAACTGGACCAAAAAAAAGGGTTTCATCCTCCATCGTAAAATTCTCCATTGCGGATCTAAAAAAAATCCCCATGGTAAAATTCACCTTCAAACAAATCAGTACTTATTTTTTTAAATTAAAAGTGATGTATTATAAAAGAACTATTTCGTAAAACGGAAATTAAGTACTTGAAAAATTTAGCGGAATGGGACCTTATTACATGACTTTGTAATTTTTGAATGACAAAAATTAAATTCTTTGGGTAAAATTTTCCCATTTTCAGTTATATTGAAAGAACTAATGAAGATCTTAAACTTGATGTAAGTAAATTGAAAATATTATTGCATGAAAGTGGTACTCAATAACTACATAACTTTTTGTATAATCAATTTTTTTTTGGGTAATGCAGGTGTCCCTGACCAACTCGCCACACCCAGATTATTCCTTACAACTCCTCCCACAACCTTTTCACAATCTTACGAAGATAAATTTGAAAGTATATTTACCCAAAAGCTAGCACAGTGACGGCCCATGCAACCAAGGAGGAAGCTCCCGCGGCCGCTAGACTGTCATTTCTCCACACGCGAATATGGGTCCCGCCAGCGAATTTCGATACTATCCCTAGCACTGCTGCCAGTATTGCAAACGTCAAGAAGTAACCAGTTGCGGGGTTCCCTCCAAAACCTACAAATTAAAATAAAATTTTATTATCATAGAAGATGTTCAATAAACGCTAGTAGTACCAAATATCCAACTAAGCAAAACTCACGAATTTCGTAACACTATACAAAAATTTGTAGCAAATATAACAAATAGCTAGAAATTTTATTTTCAGACCATGCACCAAACAATCTCAAACACGAAATACGGAGTAGCAGTTATGCAGAACTTTTTTTCCTGCGACAGAATCATTTTTTTTTTTTTATCGGCAAAAGAAAATTTTATTAAACTCAAAGAGGATACATCGGGTAAAATTTTATCAAACTCGAAGAAGGTACATAATCTATTTTTAGATAGCATTAAAATTTCTTTCAAATATTTACAAAATGTTTGCTACAAGAAAAACAAAACCATACAACAGAATATTTATAAAGCTGATTTCGTGACTGATTCAAAATTCGGCTGTGCTAAGGACAAAGAAAATAGACAAAAAAAATACCCTTAAAGCGTACATGAACGGCTCAGATTCCCGGCACACTGTGAATCTGAGCTGTTCATATACACTTTAAGAGTCTTTTTTTTGTCTATTCTTAAAGCGTACACAACAGCTTTAAGGGTCCTTTTCTTGTCTATTCTGTAAGGGTATTTTCTTTGTCCATTTTCTTTGGACTTAGCATTTTTCTTCAAAATTTCTTTGCCGTCGTATTGTCTAGCTTTTTCCCGCCCCACATTGAGAAGGGAGAAAATAGTAATTTCCATCTTAACATTAAACCGTGTGTCCAAGAATTTCATAAGGAACTCAGAAAAGTTAACAATAAGTCTCTGTTCAAAAAAAAAACAATTAATGTCTTGTTCTCTTTCTTTTTCAAAAAGAATTTTTCAAAAAATACCCCTTAGACTTCTTCTATTTCTAACATTTCTCTCTTTATCTCTCTCCACTTATCACCCCTACTATTTTTCAAAAAAAAATTCAAAACACAAACCAAACAAAACATTAAGTCATTTGCGCGCCGTGATACGGGCATATATCGTGTACATGCTGATACATAATTACTTATGCCTTTTGTGATATAACACACAAAAAAAGGGTAGGGTATCGGAGATCCAACTCTTAACTCTCGTCACGTAACGGCCGATATCAACGGAAAAAAGATGAATAAGTTCAGTAAACAGTTGGCAAACACTAGAAAGTGCAGAGAGAGAGAGATTACTAGGATGATGAGCTTGGCCATTGATGGACTTATTGACGCACCAACTAGCGAAACCCAACACAATGAAATACATAACGAAGTTCAGAAACAGCAATGGAGCCGCCACGTTCCTTCCCACTGTTGCCATTTCGTCCTCTGGCCTCCTCTTCTTCTTCTTCTTCTCCCCTCCTTCAAATCAAACCACCAATTTAATTAAAAGCAACCCAAAGAGAATTTCTATATATTACGCGCCTAACCAAACGCTCCCTTAAACTTCTCCTCCTTTATCTCAAGGCCAAGCAAACATACAAGGAAAGTGGTGGAACTAAATATGGGTGCTGAGTTTCTTACATGCCCGACACGTGTCATGCTCGTTAGCATCAGCTCTGTGATTTTGCTTACAGGTGGTGGGACACTTGGCAAGTTCTTGCTTCCTGCTCACCAGGGCCGGCTAAAGGGATAGGCTAGAGAAGCACGTGCTTCGGGCCTCCAAAAAATGTTAAAAACGAGGGCTCCAAAAATTCTAGAATCCCTATATTTATATGTATATGTGGCCCAAATTTTTTTTCTACATTGAGCCTCCTTTACACAAAACAGACCCAATTGAAATTTAGGAGCCACAAAATAGACCTAAATGGTAGAATTACTCATTAGAAACACCGGGGCGATAAAAAAAAAAAAGAGAGAAAAGAAACGCCTGAGGAGTTGAGGACTATGGAGACTTAATTAATACGTTTGCAGCGAAAAGACTAATTTTCAAATGATGAATTTTAAGGTATTGTAATAGTTGCATTTTTTTTTGGATAATATGCTTCTGTTTGGTAATGGTAAATCTTTTGTAATGGTTTTTTTATGAGATTTTTTGTAGACCATTTTTGTATGAAAAATATAAGGAGACCTCATTCAAGAGGTTCGCTTCCGGTCTCCAAAACTTATGAACCAACCTGCTGCTCACCCATTAACTCCTCTCTCCCTCTCCCTCTCTCTCTCTCTCTCTCTCTCCTTTGGCTTTGGATTCTCTCACAGCTGACATGAACGGTGCATATAGTAATCCAGGGAGTTAGACATGTACTAGTATTAGGTCCACAGCCAGAAGTACACCAAACTTCGAATACACGTTGTTAAATTTAAGGGTGAGTTCGCCCTAAAATTTTCAAAAAATATAAGGCGTCTAAATGGTATTTTTGGTATCTTCACCCTTCTACTTAGACAATTTTGGATAAGAGGTTGTCTGTAGACAAGAAGTAAAAAACACTAATAATAGTACCATTTAGACTGTCCAAATTTGAATACACGTCGTTGATAAGCACACAATATTATATATTATTGTGTTTATTATATCTCATTTTCTATATAATTATGTTTATTGTTGAATATTTTATCTGGTATTACGCGTATGGTATATTTTTGTTGATTTCAGGTAATTTAATCTAAAATAAACCCTTTTGATATTCAATTTGGCTCGACCGCTCGTAAGTCCAATTTCAGCTCACATTGAATGACGCCAACTTGATTGAATTTATCTCTGCGTCAAAACAAGAATTGTTTACTGTATTCAGACCTTGATCGGACATCGTGTTGAAAATCAATCTAGGCATCGCAGAACGAAATTGTGCATTTTAGGAGGCCAGCTGAGCGTCGGCAGCATAGCAGAGTGTCGGCAGCCATGGCTTTGAAGGCTCCACTGCCGTAGTAAATATCTTGTTTTATGATTATATTATAAGTAAAAGAAAAGGGCCACATGCATGATTAGCATGCGTGGCTGTCTTTCTGTTTTATTATTTTTATTTTCTTCTTTTACTTTTGCTTCCCTGGGCCTATATATATAGAAGATGTCTAGGAGAGAGAAAAAAAAGGCTGAGTCGTCAGTAGTTAGGGAATAAAAAACTCTTCTCTCTCTTTTTCTCCGTATTCCAGGGACGGAGGGGAGGGGGCTACGTGACGTGCTCACATTCGAAATTAAAATAATTTTATTATATTTTTGTAATTTAGCATAATTATGAAATTAAGTGTGCTGTTACAAATACATACTTGAATATATCTTGAAAATATACATATATAATCAGTTTTATGTTTCAATTTCGTCATATGAGGCATTTATACTTATTGATTTTCGAACTATTTGTCTATTTAGATCGATTCTTTTTTAATTGTACGTATTTTAACCGTCTAAGACCAATATTTTAAAATAATATCATTAATAAAACTATATCGATCATTCTAAAACTTGCCAATGTTATGTAAAACATATTCTCAAATTTTGTCTGAGATTTTGTACTCATTTTTACATAATTTAAGCGAAAGTATATCTTATATATTTCTGTAGTTTATAATGCATGTCTTAATTGTATATGATAATATTGTGGTTAACTAGAAAAATAAATTTTCACTACTATGATTAACAGAGTACCCTCACTAAATAATATTCCTGAGGGGTTGTTCTTTTAAAAAAGCCACTGGCTTTTCCGCCAAAAATGAGCCAAATAAAGCCACATAAAGATAAAAATAAGTCAATAAGTCACTTTTTTCATTTTTATTCAAAAAATATTGGATTTTGATCAAAATTTTAAACTTTTTAGATTCCTCTCATCATGAGGATGGAATAATTCCCAAAAAAGTGAGGATAAGCCAAGTGATACAAAAAAATTAAATAAGAACAAAAAATAAGTCATTTTAACTTATTTATCCAAACACCCCTCCGTTCCTGCCGTACTCTCTCTCTCTTTACATCCCAAGCCAAAAAGGCCGAGAGCAAAACTCTCATTTCGTCTTCAATAAAAACCCTTCTCTCTCTCTCTCTCTCTCTCTCTCTCTGTGTGTGTGTCTTTACTTTTCTTTTCTTTTTCTCCAGCCAAATATGCGAGACACACTTCCTCAGAATAATTTACCTGTTCTAGTGGGGCTTTCATTCAGGGCTTGGCCCTTGAAATTTGTATTCTGTTGTTTGTAATGAATTACTAGTAGTTTTTAATTCCTTGTTTCAATTCTGTTTTATATTTCTAGTCTGTTAAATAATTTTTTTAACAAGTAAAGATTGAAGTTTGGTCGTGGGAATTCGCAAACTACTCAGCTGTTTCTCACACCAAACTCGGATATAAGGTTAGTATTTGATGCGCCCATTTGGTAGTCGTTGAAGTTTACCAAACGGCCGTCAAATTCAATTATTTTTTAACCGGACTACAACTAAAGATTTGCATAGTATAGCAAGGAAGTCCGAGTCGATTCATAGGGAGCTCGAATATAGCTTGTTCGGATTATAGGTATAAGGGTTTGTGGCGTCACTACAACAAATTCTGGGTTTTGCTACAAAAAAATTCGTCACTACATGATAGTTTTTTGTCACAACAATGTTATGGTGACAAAATATTTTTGTTGCCCTTTTGTCACAACAAGCCCGTAGCAATAAGTTTGTTGTGACAAAAACTCAAACTCGTCACAAGAAACCAAAATTTATGGTGACGACAAGAGTTTGTCACAAAAGGTTTCAATTGTAGTGACAAAATATTTTGTCACAATAGGTAATTATTTTGTTGCCATTAGGTTGACTTTTGTCACAATAAATTATTTCCACAAGATATAAAAAAATTATGGTGACAAACAATTTTGTTGCAAAAACTCAAATTTCGTCACCAAAAAGTTGATGAGGCGAAACAAAATTGTTGCAATTGGTACTCTAATTTCATCACTATAAACTTGTGGTGACAAAAACCATTTATAACAAAAATGGAATAGTAGTCACAACATCATTGAAACAATTGTCACAAAAAGTTCTGTCCAGACACACCTTTTGTATTTTTTTTTTCCGCTTTTGCATGCTATAAATACCAGTTTTCCTACCTTTTTCCAACAATAAAGGTGTAAATTGACATCCATAAATGAAAATTTTGTATCCCATCAACGCCAATAGTATCCAAACGCTAAATGTTGGTCAATATAATCATCCATTGCATAACATTCATTACATCAGCTTGTAAAGCAAATTTCCAACACAAATTGCATAAAAGAGTCAAGAGTTCCTACACTACTTCAGTAAAACGATCCAAATGTAATCTTCCTATCGAGGTAATCTTTGTGCAGATTTCCCGTAGTTGAACCTTGCTTCTTTGCCTGATTTTTTCTCTTTTCGCTCCCAAAGCCAAAGGACACGAACACGATCGTATAGAACTGTTCAAAGGAAAACAATGAACACAACAAGAAGATTAAATTTAAAACCAGCTTGAAATTTTTTACCATGCCTAACATCAACCTTTTCCATTACTTTAATTCACGGTAGGTACCAAAGAGAGGAGAAGCAGGACAAATCAAAGAAAAAGCAGGAAAATTAAAGAAATAAATGGTAGTACAAGCTGAAATGTGTACTTAATACGCGAACTCCATTAGGGACTTGATGTTTTAAATTTCTGAACCAAAAGCAGAAAGAATTATTAACTTTTTTATATACTCTCCAATAATAGGTGTGTCTCAAATTCTCATTTTCCATAAAAGTTCTGTTTCATTTGACAATAAGTCAAAGATCATTGGGTTAGTAACCACTGTCACAAAATTCCACCAATCGTAATTGTGTTCACTTCAGTTAGGGATTGAAGCACCTTTATTTAACGGAGTTATTTGATGATCACAAGTATCCTAGCAAATCTAAGTCAAAAGGGAAGTAAAGATTCGAGAATGTAATCTAATGGCTGAACATAGTTTCCCCCAAAAGTGAAATATGCAGTAATGAGAGTTGGTAGTGATTACCTTAGCATGAGAAAATATCCCCTGATCTCCTTGTGTCAAAAAATTAGTCGTATTGAAACTCTAGCAACAAAACTCATTTTTTCCCAAAGCCCTGAGATAGATCAATTTTATGAAATTAAGCGATTCAAGGTTTAGAAAAAGGGGCTTTAAGATTAAGCAATAGATTTTACAGAGAAGCTGATTAAAAAAAAAAAATTAGATTTTACAAAGAAGGATATATAAGTACACACCTACATCTTGCTCTATTCCATGGGCCACATCCTCCCTAATTGTTCTTTCTTGAATAACACATCCAAGATATCCTACTGATCATTCTTAGGCAACTTCTGGACATCTAGTTTTACTCTACTTCACTCTTTATTCATTGTCTTGCTATACCTACACTCCCTACATGAATTTTTTCTTATCCTATTTTACCTTATAACTTAGATTCTACTAGAAGCTGTAACCACTCTCTTGTTCCCACAACAGTAATCACTACCTTTATCTTCATGCATGTAGTCAATATATCCAATTGAAACTAGGGTCTATATTGAAACCCTCCACATCATTCCTCAAAGAACACCTTACCATATGCTTTTCTCTAAATAAATAAACATCTCAAAAGGTCGTCTTTGTGTTCATATCTTTGAATTAATCTCCTAATCAGAATGTAATAACCGACACACAATCCAATTGTGTGAAACATATGCTGAGACCAATCAAGTCAGAATTCCCTTCAAAAAAGGGAAAAAACAAACGTATATCTAAGATTCTCCTAATTAACATACCTGTAACTATTTTTCCTCTGCTTCAACAATAGTCCTAGATCTAAACTCCCTGTAAAAAGGAAAAAAACATATACAAAACCCTTGTTATGCAAACATTGCCCCTAATTGAAAAGCATAAATCAAACAAGATCAAAATTAGGGCACCAAACTTTGTTAGACAAAAATTAGGACCAAAGAAGAAAGAGAAATTGAAAAGAAGTTTTCTCCTAACTGTAAAAGAATCTGCAAATTCAATATATTACCAAAGTTGCGAAGAGGGAGAGAAAATAGATTGTTGAGAGAGAGAGAACATCGGAGGGCAGGAATTTGAGGATGCGATGGGAGAGTTCAGGAGGGATCTTGCTGAAGAACCCTATCTCCACACTCGCGGTCGCTGATGCACCCGAATTTCCTTCATCTCCAACGCCTTTCCCCACGCGCAACCTCTTCGGCTGTCACTCCAATTCCTCCTCGGCTTTCGCCTCTTCCTGCAATCAACACATCAAAATTGACCTAATGAAGCCGCCAAAGTTCTTGATCTTATTATGCCAAAGTTCTTGCCGCTACATACGATCGTGGTTTAAGTTTAACAGGACGTGGGTTGTGCTTAGGCTGTAGACTCCTCCTTTGGACGGGCCTGAATTTATTTATTTATTTATTTTTTTTATCCGCTTCTTATTATTTTAAAACAGAGTATGGGAATGAATTTGGTTGCAATCTTTTCCGAAATGGAAAATATTTATTTATTGAGATTCCGTAAATAAAGTTTACGGAGTTCAATCTCAGCCGTCCAAAAGTATTTTAGAAGATCCAGATTAAAGACAAACTATAAATGATAAGAGATATCTATTACCGGTCAAAAATTTAAAACATATCCTAACTGTTTATTGCCAAACGGACTGGTGAGATTGTGCGTTTTTCGTGAACAGTAAATTTCTCTCTTCCATAATACCAACCCACCAACCATGGAGTTACCGATAATGTAACACTGGATACGTGTGTTGGTACATTTTGAAGTCTAACACAAATGATTTGGGTCGTTTATTAATTTAAAAATAATTTATTCAATGGCCTTTCAAAAAAAAATCAACTCAACAAGATATTTGTAAGTGTTTTGATCTTATTCTCTAATTTTTTTGGCAAATTTCATTAAAGTATTAGATGCATCCCGACCCCACTAGAGTTTTTATTTTTTTTATCCGAACCGTCTATCTTTTACATATTACAGAGTTCATCATTTGTATCAAGAATGAAGTTAATCGGGATATTGCTACACACTTGATCGGATCAAAAAACCCATTTTGTTAATGAAATTGTGTCTCAATAAAGACCTTTTCTAAACCCGATCGAGATAATTTTTTACAAGAATGATATAATCAACAAGAAAAACAAAATCAATGATTTGGATCATCGTAATTGTGTCGCAATCGATTGGCTACCATACGTTCAAGTATAGCACAATACTTCGGGGCTGTTTGATAAAACTGAAAACTGAAACTGAAAGCTGAAAAATTAAGTACTGAAAACTGAATGCTGAAATTTTTAAGCTGAAAAACTGTTTGATAAATATATTAAGCACTGAATTAAAAAAATGATGAATTAATTTTGTTCCAATTCTATCTTAATTTACTAACGGTCACAATATACTTTTGGTAATGGTGGTGGAGTGGTGGTGGGGGAGTGGTGGAGGTAATAGGAGTGCTGGTAGTGGTGGTGGTGGTGTAGTGATGGTAGTGGTGGTGGAGTGGCGTGGTGATGGTGGTGGAGGTGGTGGTGTGTTGTGGTGGAGTGGTGGTAGTGGTGGTGATGTGGTGGAGGTGGTGGTGGTGGTGGTGGAGGAAGTGGTGGTGGTGGTGTAGTGATGGTAGTGGTGGGGGAGTGGCGGTGGTGGTGATGGTGGTAGAGTGGTGGAGCGGTGGTGGTGGTGGTGGTGTAGTGATGGTAGTGGTGGTGGTTGTGGTGGAGTTGTGGTGGTGATGGAGCCGGTGGTGGTGATGTGGTGGTGGTGGTGGTGGTGGTGGTCGTGGAGGAAGTGGTGGTGGTGGTGGAGTTGGTGGTGGTGGTAGTGGAGGGAGTGGTGGTGGTGGTGATGTGGTGGAGGAGGAGTGGTGGTAGTGGAGGTGGTGGTGGTGGAGTGGTGGAGGTGGTGGTGGTGGAGTGGTGGAGGTGTTGGTGGAAGTGGTTGTGGTGGTGGTATGATGGTTGAATGTAAGTACACAAAAATTCAGCCAGAATTAAGTAGCTCAAAGCTACTTAATTTTTTTCAACTTTTTAGCCTAAATTTTAAGTGGTACTTAATTTGTTAAGTAATATGAAATGTGGTTATCAAACCTACTGAATCACTTATTACTTAATTGATTCAGTATTAAGTGCTGAATTTAGGTTATCAAACAAGCCCTTCGTTTGTCAACAATTACATTGAATGTATAGAATTTAAAGGTCATTACCTACTCAATTTTTATAGTGGTCAATCTGAACCGTTAGGATTTTACGTCTCACTGATTCCATCATTGTCACCAACGGAGATCATCGGATATCGGCGACCGCCTGATCGGACAACATTTGATGCATCCTAAGGCATTAAAGTATTAGATTGCAAGACCCGACCCCTACCAGAGTCTTTATTTTTTGATCCGAACCATCTATCTTTTACATATTATGGAGTTCATCATTCGTATCAAGAATGAAGTTACTCAGGGTATCGCTACACACTTGATCGAATAGAAAAATCCATTTTATTAATGAATTGTGTCTTAATAAAGAAACTTTCTAAATCCAATCGAGATAATTTTTTTACGAGAATGATATAATCAACAAGAAAAACAAAATCAATGATCTGGATCATCGTAATTGTGTCGCGGTCGAATGGCTATCGTATCTTCAAGTACAACACAAGACTTCATTTGTCAACAATTACATTGAACATATAGAATTTAAAAGGTCATTACCTACTCAATTTTTATAGTGGTCAATCTGAATCGTTAGGATTTCACGTCTCACTGATTCCATCATTGTCACCAAAATCGAAGAACATCGGATATCGGCGACCGCCTGATCAGACAGCATTTGTTGCATCCCAAGGCATTAAATTATTAGATTGTAAGACCCGACCCCACCAGAGTCTTTATTTTTTGATCCGAACCGTCTATCTTTTACAAATTACGGAGTTCATCAATCGTACCAAGAATGAAGTTGATCGAGTATAACCACACATTTGATTAGACAATAACTATCATCCTAAAAACAAATTGCATCCCAATCAAGGAGCTTTCTAAACCCAATCGAGTCAAATTTTTACGATAATGATTTAATCAACAAGCACAATGAAATAAACGGCCTTGACTGTTAAAATAGTTGTTTTATCGAGATCCGCTAAATAATCATATCGAAGATTATTAAAAAATGTACATATAAATATAACTAGACATTGTTCGATCAGTGCCCGTTTTTTGTTTGAGTTTATTCCAGCACTTTTTTAGGGCCGCTAGAAAATGGGGAGTCTATTCCAGCACTTTTTTTGAGCTGCTGGTAAATGTTCTTGCCATACTTGTTGCGACTAACTATCGTGACGAAATTAGTGTTGTCACCATAGCTCTCCCTTTCAATCTTGTTGCCACCAATGGGATTTTGTCACAATAACTATATCTATTGTGACGAATAATATTGTTGCAAGAACTTATACCGGTTGCCACAAAGTTGTTTTTTGTACCTATAAGTACAATCACAAACCCTTTGCAACAAAATGAATTGTAGTAAGAATAATTTTCTATTGTTACAAACGATTTCGTCACGATATCTCAACAACAAATCTTTGTTGTGACAAACTTATAGTGACAAAATTATTATGTGGCAACATCCAATTTCCGCCGGCAGGAAAGTTTCCCACCATACTTGTTACGACAAAATGTTGCAACGAAATTGATTTTGTCACAATAACTCCATCTTCTGTAGCTTGATGTTACCAAATGAGATTTTGTCACAACAAGTGAACCTATTGTGACAAAATTCATTTTGTAAGAATTAATTTTGTAGCAAGAACTAGAATTTGTTGTAGTGTTTAGACGGCCAACTTTTGGTTTTTCTTTGAAAGGTGGAGAAACACTCTTATGGAAAAGACTAGAAATGAGTTTTAACTAAGAATTGAAGGCGGCAAGGCAATGGAGTTACTAACACCCATAACTTAAGCCATCTAACAATTCTCAACGAAAACACGGTTGAATCGCACGTCATAGGCTATCAACCGGAAAATTTAGCTATGAAAATGGTTAGACTTGATATAGAGTTTGAATAACAAGCTAAACACAAGGCGTGACATTGCCCCCAGAACCATGTGAGCGAACACATGATCACCGGAGGTTAACAACGCCAAGACTTGTATTCAAACTAAATATCAAGGTCATGAACTTGAAGCATAGTTTGGAAAGCGAGCAAGTTCTTTGGTTCTTTTGGCAAACATGAGGCGAGACATAGCTCACGGAATCATGTGGGCGAGCACATGATCATCGGAGGTTAACATCGACAAGTTTTGTTACGTAAAAGGTGAACCACGCACATTTACAAACCAAACCTCAAGCCATGAGTTGAGAAAGACAAGATAAACATAAGTCACAAAGTGTTATTCACCCATGGTCAAGCCTTATTGACTACTCACACATAAGGAAAAGACTAGAAAACATGCTAGAATTGAAAAACATGTTTAACCGATAGAAACGAAAATAAACTTGGTATTAAGGAGAATCTAGTCCGTAGCTACAACATTAATAAACGAGAAAACATCAAATTAAGAATTAAACTTACAAGTATTGAAACTTGAAACTAAGAACAACAATGGCAAAAAGACTAGAAAGAAAACTAATCTAGAGCATAAAGTAAATTCTTCACTAAAGTGAGAGAGAAGAGTATTTATACAACTGAACTTCTCTCCAAGCAAATATCCTATAAACATACTATAAGTAGCAACTATTCCATAAATGGAAAGTCCAAAAAGCAGCAAATATCTGGCCGAAGGCTCGTGATATCGATACGGATTAAGCAAAGTATCGATACCACGCTGCTAAGTTGAAAAGGGCATTTCCCTGTAATGATCCCGTATCGATACGGGTTAAGGCCGTATCGATACAACAAAACCTGCCTTCCCACGAAGCTAATGCGTATCGATATAGAATAAAGCCGTATCGATACGGAGAGGTTATCTCCAATCTTCAGGCCAGCCTTCAAAACTTGGCACCCGATGGCTCCCAGTAGCTTCCACAGTTTCACAGCACCTTATTTTCATTCTCTAAACTTAAATAAAGACTACATTTTAAATCTTTCTTTTACCTTTTCTTTACTTTAATTTATTTAATGAAAATAAGAAAGTACCCCCCATTTGGAAATAATGGCATTACCAAAATTTCAAGATTTCAATTAAATCAAAATGTCAACCCCCTACTTTTAGTGTAAAATGGAAAACTGCACATTTTCTCAAGAGAAAACGGCTCAAAACATGACCTTACTTTTCAAATAAAACCTTGCAATTTTGTAGTTACTCTTAGAAAAATTCAAGAATCAATTACCGCCATTTTTAATCTCGAAAATCGATACTTTTCCAGAAGGTCATTTTTCCATACTTAGACAGATTTTAAGGGGCCGACAGGGTTTTCGGGTACTTGGAAGCATCCGGAACATTCCTTGGTGTTCAAACGCGCCTTATTTATATGAATTGCCTGAAACACACAAAAACCTACCTTACGTGTAATATCGCTATAAAGACTAAATAAAAGCAAGATAAAATAACAAAAAGCGGGACTAGTCGCACCATATATCTATAATATTGGGTGCTCATCAGTATTAGTGCAGTTCCCTTAAAGGTTGAGAACGGAATGCCTTTGGCTTACCTCCGTTATAAATACCCTTTTGGCGCGCACTAGTACCGACCTTTCATAATCACAGTAATAATAATTAATTATGTTTATAGTTGTTTTGAACCTTTCCTTGGCAAGTCTCTTGTCAATTAAGGGGTAGTTGTACATATAGGGTCACGGAATGATTAGCATACTGTGGTCATGCCGGACACGTTCTGCTCCAGTTTCGGAATAACACTGAAAAGACAATTTTAGGTTAGTAAAGGACTGTCATTAGACGAACCCGGGTATTATCGGAGCCCATGAATAGCAGGGTACGGGGGACCAAAACTTGTTTTCCGCCACACATGGGTGAACGGCAACCATAAAGGTTCGCATCTTCCGAGGTAGCTTTTTCTCTCTAAAATGAAACATTTTTAAGAGTACCAAATGGAGCAGATAAGTCCAGGACTGGTTGTGAGTGCTATGAACTCTACGTCCGTACCTCATTTTTAATTATTTCAAGAAAAATCAAACAATTTCTTAGGTTTAGTTAGTCTCAACATCAAACACAAGGGGTGGCCACCTAAAAGCCTGTTTAATTAGTAACAACCCGAGTTTTGAATCAGCACACATCACCGTCTTAGTGGATTTGACTCCGGACGTACCGAATATTGTGCTACGTAGATCTCAGCCCTACGCATGGGGCAACCCGGAAATTTAGGACTAGAAATCCGGCGAAGCAATCGTTAGATTTAAGGGTGAGTTCACACTAAATTTTTCAAAAATATTAAGGCATCTAAATGGTACTCCCTCCGTCCCATTTTCATTGTCCAAAATTTTCCTTTTTTGTGTCCCAAAATGATTGTCCATTTGAAAAGACAAAGGCACAACATTCTTTATTTTTCCCTTTTTGCCCCTCTCTTAATTGTCTGAAAGTGTGGAAAGTTTGAGTTTGACATTTGACCTTTGGAAGAGCGAAATTTGAATTTTAAATTTTGTATGCCTTTTTTTAGACTTGACTGACTTGTTAGTACACCACAATTTACCAACACAAGGATTAATATCCCTCAAGTTTCTGACTGCGCCAGATTCCCATCAACTCCAAAAATTTATCCAAGGGTATTATTGGAAATGTGAAGTCTTGAAAGGATAATCATGATGTTCCCTTAAATTTGTAGTATTCCGAGATTGGACGATGAAAATGGGACGGAGGGAGTATTTTTTTGTACTTTCACCCTAGACAATTTAGATAAGATTTTGTCTTCGATCACAGGGTAGACAGTAAGGTAAAAACACTAAAAAAACCATTTAGACAATTCGGGACTCATTATTAGACCGTACAGCTTAAAATCTATTGATAATAGGAAGTAGTCTTTAAGATATATTAACCAAGCTTAAGTGTCTTTGTTAAGCGATATGAAATAAAATTTAACACTCTTTCACATGTGCAGCCCGGTAGGGTATGGTACATCGAGGGAATTGACTCGGGCGGATACTCAACCACGTGAGATGAAGCCACCGAAGATCTAGTTTTGATATGATGTTAGATTTCTTGGAAGGTTCTAACTTAAAACTAATTATCAATTGGTGGGGGAGACTCTAGAAAATATTAATCAAGTTAGATTAGATTAGGTAAGCAATGTGGAATAAAGTGATCACTTTTAACGTTAGCTGAAAAAACTTCAACATGAAAGTTGAATTTCAACACCGATTGCATCGTTTTTAAAATTATATTTAGGCTTCAAAAATTGACATGATTTGTAATTTGTTATATTCAATTTCACTTTTTTTGCGAAAATATTTGTTGGCGACCGTGGGCTTGCACCCGCAGCGCCCCTTGGATACAACATTCCATGAGTCAAAACGAGAAATTCTTGGGTGCCAGGCCACACACGTGGTATCTCATCGGCAATATCAGTCTTTTAACGTGTTTTGGACGATTCTAAATTTTAGAGAGAAAAAAAAAAAGAAGAGAGAGTGGTCAGGTAAGAGGAGAGAAAGGGTATAAATCTTTTTTTTTTTTGCTCGGCAAAAGAAAGTTTTATTAAACTCGAAAGGATACATCGAGGGGGAAGGTTAAGGAGTATAAGTGCTTGCTTACTGCCACAATCTCGCCTTCAAATATAAGGTTGAAAACCCCAAGCGTAGGGTTAGGTCGTCGATAGCATAATAACCAGTAAGACCGGGATCGTACCCACAGAGAATCAAATATAGCTTAATCGGATTGTAGGTTTAATATGGTGGATTGCGGCGTTTAAGACGACCAACTTAGTTTTGCTTTGAGAGTGAAAATACTAAGGAAAAAGACTAGAAAAGTGCTTTATAAACTAAATAGGCAAGTTTAGGGATCATCTATCCCTTAACAAAAGCCGTTATCGGTTCTCGAATATAACTCAAGTGAGAGTCACGACCGCGTGCTCACGCCCGAAAGATTTAACTTTGACGACTACGTTTATCAAAAAATGTGATTAAACGGAACTAAACTAAACTTTTTTTGCTAATGTATCTAACACGTAGGAGGCCACGAGCCCTCAATATGTTGCTTGCTAAGACCACTTGACTAAACTACATATCGAGGAGTTAACACCCCTCGCTTAGACCAAAATGGCTAGGTTAACTTAATTCCGAAAACCATGATTTTAAGCCCGGGAGTTCAAGAACTAAATAACAACCTAAGTCATTGGGAAAGATTAGCCCAAGACTTAGCCAAAAGACTACTCAACCATAGCTAAAAGACTAGACATGGTAAGAAAATAGAGCGAAAAATTTAACCGAAGAAAACGTAAATAAACTTGATTTATGCAAAGATCTAGTCCGTACAAGCAACTTTAATAAACGAGAAATTAACAAACGAGAAAGACTTACAAGTGTTCTTGAAAAAATTAACCTAGAAAGCTTAAAGAAGACAATGGAGTTCTTAGGAAAGCAAGAAAGACTTAGGCTTCAAAAAGACTTGAAATGGTCATCCATTCTATAAAAGGCATACAGGCCTATTTATAAGACTTGCAAAATATCCCTTACAAAAGACCAAAAGGTCCCTAAAATATTCTAAAAACATTCCACAAGTGGAAACTTTTCATAAATGGAAGGTTGAAAAAGTTAACAAAAAATCTGCAGAATTTCCCAGGCTGTACCGGTACTAGAAATGCCTCAGTACAGATACAAGGCCTTCAAACGGCTAGAAAAATTGAACTCTGGACACCATGTACCGGTACTAGGAGTTGGCCAGTACCAGTACAAGCTTGACAAATTTTTTGGGCAATTTCGCAGGCTCGCTCCGGACACTCCCAAACTCAGATTTGGGTGTTCTTTGGACCGTTGGAAAGCTTGTCGAGTTTACTTTCTAACCCAAGTGGTTTGGATCAAAAGTCGTTTGTACATCAAAAGTTATGACGATTCTACTCTCAGCTAGTTGGAAGATGAATTGCTTTAGTAAAATCCTCACATGTCCTTCAATTCCCTTGACCCTTGGGCGACCCGAGCAACCTTCAAACCACCTTTTCATGACTCTTCGGGTACCACAACGTGGTGGCACATGACTTTGAGTACTTGGTTGCACCCATAGCATTCTTTGTCGTTCAAATGTGCCTTAATTATATGAATTACCTGAAATGCACAAAAACCTACTTTATGTGCAATGTCGCATAAAAACGACAACATATATGTACAAATACAACATACTAGAGGACTTAAGCACCAAGAATATGCTTTATTGGGTGCTTATCAATGCTCAAACTCAACCGGGGAGGGGAAAACGTAAATCATCCAGCACGAAGTTGAATGATAAACGCCAAAACGAATTACAGCTTTAGCAACCGAATACCATCTAAAAACAATTTGAAATCCTCCACGGAGTACATCCTAATATTGAACTTACCTTTGATCCACATAGCCACCCTGAATTTAATTATATCCACCACCTCTTCTAAGGTTACAGCCGCATTCTTAAAGATACACCCATTCCACATCACCCAAATAGACCAGATTGTTGCATAGAAACACACTTCCCACAAATATTTTTCCAAGTTGCGATAACTATTATTTAACCACCAACCCATTAGACCTGCAACTGAAGGTGGGCAGACCCAGTTGGTGTGCCACCAATCCAATATTTACGACCAAACAAACCAAGAAAAATGGCAGTGAAGAAATAGATGATTGGGAGTTTCTAGATGCAGCAAGCAAAGGGGGCACAAGTGATCATTCAATGCAAAATTCCTGCTCATAAGAACCGACCTTGTGGGCAACCTCTCCTGAATAGCCTTCCAAGTCAAAAGTTCAACCTTAAGGGGGCGTAAGTTCTTCCACACAGAACCCAGAATTGAATTTCCATCCTGAGTTTGCTTTTCCCATTGCTCATACACTGATTTTATCGTGAAGTTCTAATTTTGCACCCATCGCCATTGCATAGAGTCGGGCTTAGCCGGATCCATATGATAAGACTGCAATCTTAATTTCAAATTCAACAGCATCACCTTTTCCTTGTCACGCAAACCTCTCCTAAAATCCAGCTCCCAATTTCCGTTTCCCCTCCTTGCCCAGATGTTACGGATCACCTCATCCTGTTGAGTAGATAACAAAAACAACCTATGAAAAGCTTCTTTGAGAGTTTGGGAACCTAGCCATTTGTGGTTCCAAAAATATGTATTATGACTTGAAAATACATGTATTTCGAAAACCTCTTGCACAATTCCTCCTATACTTGACCCAAGATCACCAATTGAACAAATATCTTTTCACAAGATAGAAACTGACCCTCTCACTGGGCATTTTGGCAGCCATCTCCTCTGATCTAATTTATATTTATCTCGCACCACTTTCACCCATAGAGAGTTGTTGTCTTTGCTGAATCTCCACCACCATTTAGCAAGCAATGCTAAGTTTTGTTGCAACAATCTCTTTACCCCTAAGCCACCAACTTCATTATTCTTTGCTATATTCTCCCATTTAAAACTTCTTCTTAGTGATAGTATCACCCCAAAAGAATTGACACTGCAGTTTTTCCAATTTTTTCGCCACTGCCACCGGCATCTTGAAAATCGACATAAAGTATATAGGTAGGTTGGTCATGTTGGAATTAATCTGATTTAGTCTTCCTCCCTCGAACATAACTCTACTTCTCGATAAGCTCAATTTCTTTTGGGTTCTATCAATCACTGGTTCCCATGTTTTCACACTCCTAGGATTTGCTCCCAACGGTAAACCAAGGTATTTGATCGACAGAACTTCAACTTTGCACCCCATCACTTGAGTAAGGGAGATAACATCTTGATAACTAACATTAATGCCACACAAGGAGCTCTTTGAATAGTTTATCTTCAAGCCGGACATCAATTGAAAATTCCTTAAAATCCTTTTGATAGTATGCATCTTTTCATTATCAACATTGCAGAATAAGATTGTATCGTCTGCAAATTGAAGATGAGATAACACTAATCCATTACGACCCAACTCCACCCCTTTAATAAATCCTTTCGCCTTAGCTCTTTCCAACATGATATTGAGAGCCTCTGCTACAATATTAAAAAGAAAAGGAGAGATGGGATCCCCTTGTCTAATGCCTTTCTGAATATTAAACTCCCTCGTTGGCGACCCATTGATTAGAATAGACATCAAGACTGAAGAGCAGCATTCTTTGATCCAACCACACCATGTATCTCCAAAGCCCACTTTCTTGAGCATATCCAACATAAAGCCCCAAAAGAAGTCCCCCTCTAGCCTTTTTCTTCCAGCTATGGATAATCTCTGTGGCAATAAGGGCCCTATCTAAAATCTGTTTACCCCCAATAAAAGCAGCTTGAGCCTCACCTATAATCGATGCAATATGACCTCTCATTCTGATTGCTAAAACCTTGGAAAGAATTTTGTATATCCAGCCAACCATACTAATGGGTCGAAATTCTCTTAAAGAAATGGGGCACTTAACTTTAGGGATTAAGGATAAAAAAATAGCATTAATACCTTTAGTTAACTTTGCATTGGAATGAAATTTTGAAAAAAATTACAGGATGACAGGTTTCATGAACTCCCAACTCTTCTTTATAAAAGAAAAATTAAACCCATCCGGACCTGGACCCTTATTATTATTGCACCCTTTCATTCCTGCCATGATTTTCCCCTCCTCAAACTCTTTCTCTAATTGATTTGCTGCATCTTGGGATAAGATTCTTGGAAAATCTCCCCCCAAAACAGCTCTGCGTACCCTTTCTTCCATAAAATTAGAGCTGAAATAGTCGACAGCTACTTCCTTAATATCCTGTGGATCTTCCAACAATCTTCCATTCACCAAAATAGACCCCACCATGTTCCTTTTAAATCTGTTATTTGCTACTGCTTGGAAAAATCTTGTGTTTTTGTCCCCAAGTTTCAACCAATTCACCCTAGATTTCTGGCGCCAGAGAGATTCCGAAAGTTTAGACAACTGCCAGAGTTCAGATTTTGATTTACACTTTGCTGCTTTCTCATCAGCTATGAGTTGCCTGTCCTCTGCTAAAACATCAAATTGGTGGAGTTCGGATTCAATCTCATGCAAAGCACAATTAATATCCCCAAACTCTTCCTTATTCCAAGTTTTCAATTTAGCTTTAATCGCCCTCAATTTATGGAGAAAAATAAAACCCGCCCATCTTTCCACCTGTACACTATTCCATGTTTCCTCAGCTAGCTTTAAACACCTAGGGTTAGATAACCATATATCCATAAACCTAAACGGTTTTGGGCCCCAACCTCTATTATCATCCGAGATTAAAACAAGGCAATGATCAGAAATCAACCTAGGTAAACCCCATTGGAGAATTTTGAACCTCATACTCCACTCCAAAAAGCAAAGAAACCTATCCAAATGGCTATGAAGAGATTGATCTTGGTAGTTTGTCCAAGTGAATTTCCTACTGATCATTGGGAGATCACAGAGTTCCATGGAGTTGCAGAACTGAATAAAATCTCTCATACCTTTATCCACCTGTAAACACCCCACTCTTTCACTCGGGATTTTGATTTCATTAAAATCCCCCCCCCCGGTACACCATGGTTCATAACTATTAGCTTTGAGCCTGATGAGCTCCTCCCACAACTCCCTGCAACCGACCACTTCATTTGGGGCATAAATATTCACCAATACACAAGGGAAGTTATTAAGTAAAATCCCCTGTAATAAAATAAAAGACCTATGCATTGTAATATTCAAAACCCGGAAAAATTCAATTTTCAAATGGTAAGAAGGCCCCTAGATGCTCCCACTGAGCTAGAGCACGCAAAATTGAAGTTACTACCTCCACACAAATTTTGTATACATGCCCTATCTATAGAGCCCAGTTTAGTTTCCTGCACAAAAATCATGTCGGGCTTCCTCCTCTTGATGAGTTTGTACAAAAATCTTTTCTTTATAGAACTTCTCATTCCCCTTATATTCCAAGAAATGATCTGCATTAAGAAAGAAATTTCTAAAAACGTACCTCCCCTCTGGCAAAACATCTACGCCTCTCCATCCCGTACCTGGGATCGAGCACATTCCTCAACTTCCATTTCAATCATCCTTCTGAGAAGCGGTTCATTTGCATGTGTATACCGAACACCCAACTCAGCACTGATTGCCATTGTTGCTCTAACCTCTCTTTCAATAAGATAGGTACTTTGAAGGGTCTCCCTTGACGAAGATGAGGAGCAGCTCCGACCTCTAGCTCCTCTCTCCTTCTCCTCCTGGATGAGAAAGAAGTTCGATAGTTGTCGTCTCCTTCTCTTCCGACACGCTGCATCATTAAGATCCACAAAAAGGTTGATAGTGGGGAGATGAGAGGAGTTCCCTGTGACCAAGTTCTGATGTACCCCACGGTCTGCTCCAATCTCCGGCACCTCTGATGGAATAATACTTCTCTGTACACAAGGATAATCAACGAGCCTTATCACTTGCACTTGGGCCTTATCAAAACGCCACTGTGGACAGGACTTTAGGCTTGCTTGATCCACAAGCTCACTCTCTTGGGCAGGAAAAAGTATTAAAGAATCAACCATTCCTTTTTGCTTCAGCCCATTTTCCTTTGGCTCGTAAATCTCTTTTTCCCTCAGGCCCAAGTTGGCACCTTTAGAGAGGGGTAGGCCCTCCGAGTTAGCCACAAAAGATTCCTTAGATTCAAAAATCCCTGGTTGCCCTCGAGAAATTTCTCCATTCTTGACAAGCATTAAATGCTTCCCTTTACTATCAAACTTAGGGCCCCCAACCCCATCATGCCTTATATCCTTCCTCTGCAAGACTGTCAATCTAGCTGTAGGGTCCAGCCGAAAGCTTTCACCTACCCCATTTCTCCCATTGGCTGACCCAGAACCGAGGCATTCCACATCATCATCATCTTCCTCCTTTAATCTTGCAGCACTTTTCTTCTGCAACAGCTCCTTTGAAGTAGGAGTGTAATGGCCAGCTCCGGAGGGTTCCACAATGTCATCAGGACTAACACATGAAAACTCCTCTTTAACATGAATATCAAAAGTCAAACCTTGAACCTCCTTTTTAATCCATTTGTCAATCATATTAAGTTCCTCTGTAGCTATCAAAACCTTCCCATTTGCAAAAGATAAATCTCTCAGAGTATCATTATCAAGCTTAATGAACTTACCCCAAAGCTCACCAATCTGTTGAAAAGTTGGAGCATTCCAAGCATTAAGAGGGACACCGGAACAACATCTTGACTGTTCAATATATGTTTGAATAGTGAGATGCACATTGCCTACCGCCATGTGATATCGACACCAAAAGAAATTTATCAGTCAGAAACAATTATATAGTATACACCAATTATATGTAAAGTGTGGGACCCTGTGGGTGTACAATGTGTGTAAGGGTGAGTTTGACCTGCATTAATTGTTAAGTGATCTTTTGAGGGAAAGTCTATAATACACACCCCTTATTTGGATGTGTATCATATGCACCTCCAAAATATTATGAATTATAGAATAAATGTTACAAATTGTATTGCTAGAGAGTTATGAATCGTATAAAGGTTACGAGATACACCAAAATGTTAGGAGTATGAATCATAATGAAAATGTTACGAATTGTAGTGCTGAAAGGTTATGAATTATAGAACAAAAGTTACGAAACACACTAAAATGTTATAAATGAACTATAAAATATGTGCATATGGTATACCCTTTTAAGGGATGTGTATTGGAGTCTTTTGTTTAGTTTGTCTCCCACAATTTTGAGGGTTTTTTTTTTCCCCAGAAAGGTTGAGGGTTTTTTAAGAGGAAAACAGGTCTAAAGACCATACATTGGCAAAGGCAAGGTTAACTAAATTTTGAGGGACAGGACCCCCAATTCTCCAACCTAACAGTTAATAGGGATTGCTTAACTAACGAATGAGCTACTCTATTGAAAAAACACTTAAACATATTTAAAATCACAAGAGGAAAATAAAGGAAGAAGCTCTAAACAATTAGAGACAATAGAGTTACAATTAGAGAATGATTTTTCTACTTGAGTGAGAGCTTGCACAATTTGAGTTGATTTTTCTACTTGAGTGAGAGCTTGCACAATTTGAGTAAAATCGCCTTCAACAATGATACAAGAGAATATCTTGTTCGCAGCAATAACCAAAGCTTCACAGAAGCCCAACGCTTCCGCAGTTGTCGATCGGGGAGAATAAACCAAGAAACGGGATAGCTACAATACCCAAAAAAATCTGTCCAGTATAATCACGGGCCACGATCCCAACACCTACTAGACCACCAATCCTATCAACAGCACCGTCAACGTTAAACTTAATTACACCTGGAGAGGGGAGACGCCATATATCAGGAGGTGAGAGGGAGGTATTGCCGGAGGTGATACACGAAGGAGCATTGGCTTCTTTGAACTCAGAACAAATAGCAAAGCTTTCTGTCAATATTCTGGAACTATCCCATCCTTGGCTTTCAAAATGGGTTTTTATTGCGCGCCTTCCATAAGAACCAGCAAATAGATGCAAGGAGAGCCCCATAACAGTACCCCATAATTTTGAGTTAATCATTCCTCAATGAAAAGATGGACAGATCGAAGTGAAACAAATTTCAGATAAAAATACATTAAAGACCACAAAATTGGGAGTTTCAAATTTTTTCCATGAAGTTCTTTTCTTTTGGTCCTATTTCTTAGATGTATCTCGTCAAGACGAATGATTAATAAAAAAAGAACTTGTTGCGAATTCTATAAAATTTCAAAAAAGACAAACAAAAGTATCGAAATGAAGTTTTTTGGCTGCCGAAAGGCTAGTAGAGTTTTCTGAGGCCCCGTTCCCGAAAGGGAAATAAGTACTTATTTTTTAAGAAGACAATTTCAAACTTAAAAATTATGTGCTTACGCAAATAATTTTCCTATCAATATAGATATTATTTGATAGATCTCACTGAGATCTTTTATATGGTGCAAAAAAAATTTAAAAAATTATTTTTTATTTACATTATTTTTTAGGTTGAGGTTATCCAGTTCTTTTGACTCTAAGAAAAGAAGGTTTATCATTCTAGTGAAACCTCCTATTTGTGAAACCATGAGAAGTCATGTTTGGTGAGATGATTAGTTCACGTTCATCTCCGTGGAGATCAAGATTCTAGTCCCACAAAAGGCGGAGTTTGTGGTTTTAAGATTATGGATAACCTTTGAGTTTTCTCGTTGACTAATTTTCTACTAATATTTGCTAACTACTCGGTTATGTGCAGAGTATAAAATATGGAAAAAAAATAAAAGAAAAGAAGAAGATTAGTGACAAATGGGCTGTGACCCACTGTTTGGTGTTCGACGGTTGAAAAGCAATGGTGAACTTTGTTACTATTTCTGGATAGAATAATAACGCATTGAAATGATGATATTGGAGAATAAATCACACTTTGGACAATGGTAATCATTATTGAAAAGATTGCCAAGGTGCCTATAGAGTTGGCAAAAGTGCAAGGTGAACTCTTTTCTCTTTCCACGGACCGAACCTGATTGTGATATGAGAAAACATTCTATCCGGAGAAGAGCAAAAGGGAGGTTTTTCGCCACCCCGTGGGCCTCTTTGGTGGTTTTTTTTTTAGGTAATCTGAACCGTTCATCATATAGGGCCCGCAAAATAATATATGCACGTGAAAAATCAGCTTGTCCAGACATTAATAGGTATGTCAAAAGTTGAGTTTAAGACGAAGGAATTGACAACTGTAGACAGTTAAACTTAAAAAACAGTTGATAGATCCATGTCGTCCATATTTCTGTCTAAAACTCAACTTTTGACAAACCTATCGATGTCCGGACAAACTGATATTTTGCAGGCCATACAAGATGCATAGTTCAGATTATCCAAAAAAACATGCAGTGGAGGCCCACACTAGGGGTGGCGGAAAACCCCCTTGTCCGCCAATGCCGGACAGAATTCATTCTCTTGTGATATTAGTTCGAGTGAATCAGATTATGTGTGGAGGGCATAAATTAATTTGACTCTCGTCCAAGACGGTTTCCACGCTAACAGCTTCTTTAGGGCCACCCTTTTTTGTTGAGGGAAAAAAAATTGTTGGGGCAGGGCTTGTTCATTTGGGGCTTTAAAGCCTCTGCTCATAATTTTTAATATATTTTTTCTATCTTTCTCTTTCGATTTAAATTTTCTTTAAAACTCAAAACGAACAAACCGGTGTTGCTACTGATGCATTTTGATAGGGCTTCCCAAAACTAAGGTAGTGGTGGTACAATTGATCCAGTCAGAGGCTAATGGAATTAGCTTGGTTGGGCCTTTTCCCGCCCATCTATGTAGCCTTAGGTCTTGGGCTTTTCACTATTTTTTTTTTTTTTTTGCATAGGCATTCAAAAAATTATTTTAAAATTAATAAACGATTTTGAAATTTTATTTTGGCATCCAAAAGTGGACTCTGAAAGCCGTTAAACACTTTCGGTACCCTTAGAATTTTAGTATAGTATCAAATTAGTGAGATAATACTCATAGCAAATATGCAAACAGAATGCACAAATAATTTTATGGAACCTATTGCAGTGATTGTAGTTGTACACAAATCACTTTGCGAAAATTCTACTTGCATCACATACAAAAGTAGACATAAATCATCCACAGATTTTTGTGAGACTCATTTTTGTGGGGGCTTTTTAAAAATTCGTAGAGCAAGGGGTTCTTCCAAACCGGCCCACTTTTGTAAGTACGTACCCATCTAGGCCCACTTTGCGCCAAACCCATTCTCCATAAATCCTGTTTCTAGTGAGGTACCTAGAATACCCCTACATTTATTAAATGCTAAAATGTTCCACCGAAAATCGTCTGAGAAAACCTTACTCTCTCTCCACCTCCGAATATCCCATGGATAGACCATCCAAAAGTTCGACGATGCCATCTCCTCCTCGCTGTCTCCGCCTCCTCTGCCGTTACCACCGCCATGTCTCACCGTCAACTTTTCTGCCCCCGATCCCCGTCACTCCTCGAGACGACGAGATTGACCTTTTCCGCACATGCTGAGCTTATTGTCGTAGAGGGATTTCTTTTGCTGGTCGGATAAAACTGCCCAGGAATAGTCGACAAGGTAGTTCGTGGCGTCGACAAAAGGGGAATTCGTTCTTGTCGGGGTGGAGGAGCAGAGCGAGGCGGCAATATTGCTTCTTTATGAGATCGGTGTCGTCGAAGCGCCGATCAAGCTACAAGACAGCGTAACCCAGTCACGGTGGTTGTTGATCCACTAAAGGAGCTCGAGAGCATCTGTAACCCGATCATCGCCAAGATGTACCAAGTGTAGGCAATGCCGACATGAGAGGTGTTGGTCTGGATGATGATATTCCTTCTGCCGGTGGAAGCAGCGGTGATTTTTTATTTGCCGTTGATAGGCTTTCGAGGATATTGGTAGTTGTTCAAAGCCAGTTTGGAATTAATGGTTTATGTTTTCTAATTTTAGTTTTCATTCTCGTAAATTCCTTTTTGTTTCTTTTTCTTTTGATGTTTTTGCTTGAATTGTAAATTTTGTCAGGTGCTAAAGTATGTGTGAATTCTTCATTTAGGGATGCCTCTGTCTTTTTCAAGGTGTGAATTCTTCATTTGAATGTGAATTATGTCTTTTTCGAATGTGAATTCTGAATTTAGGGTGTGAATTGTGTAAGTTAGAGGGTGTGAATTTCTGCAAATTAGTGTGAATTTTTGATATGTGAATTCTAAAAAAATGTGTGCATTCTTAGTGTGTGAATTCTGTAAAGGACCGTGAATTTTGAGGTGTGAAATCTTGGAAAGAGATGTGAATTTTGCAAGAATTGATAATGAAAATAGCATGGAAATTTGAAATGGAGGACTTTGAATTCGGGGGGTGATTTATTTATTTATTTATTCAGATTAAGTGTTTGTTTATGAATTATTTTAGAAGGGTGTGAATTCTAAATTTAGGGTTGTGCATTGTGTAATTTGAATGAGTATGAATTCTGCAAAGGGCGTGAACTCTAGATATTGTAAAGGGGTGTGAATTTTGAAAAGGGATGTGAATTGTGAAAAAAAATGTGGATTCTGGAAAGAAGTGTACTAAGAAAAAGTGTGAATTCTGCAAATTAGTGTGAATTTTGGAGGTTGTGAATTCTTGTAAAGGAGTGTGAATTCCTGAGGGTGTGAATTCTGCAAAAGGATGTGAATTTCGAAGGTGTGAATTCTTGCGAAGGGGTGTGAATTCTGGGGTATGAATAGTGCAGATGGGGCGTGAATTCTGCAAAAAAATATGTGAATTTTAAGGGTGTGAATTCCGTAAAGGTGTGAATTTTACAAAGAGGTATAAATTCTTGGAGGTGTGAATTTTGGGAGGTGTAAATTATTAGCGGTGTGAATTCTGGGAGGTGTGAAAAGTGATAAGGGCAAAATAGTAAAAACATCTTTAAAAAGGGTCTAGATGGGATAGCACTTTAAAAATGGATTTGCATGGAACCCCATATAAAATTTGGGACTGGCCAAAAAAAATTTCATTTTTATATATTTTAATACACATTTACACATTTATTATTGTTAGTCCATTGAGCTAATTTTAAAATTTTCCTTGAAAAAAATTGAACATTTTGGATCATCTTCGTAGAACTAGCGGGCGCCGAAATGAGTGTGGATGATTATATGTACCTACTTTACGTGTGCGTATAGCGTGTATCGTGGAGGTAAAGGCCCCACGGTGATAACGGCCAACACGTGGCTGAGTTTGCCTTTAACACGTACAGTATCTCGTTCTTTACTTTCCTGCAACCTCTCCCCACACGTGTGCATTCCCTCCGCCCGGTTGATCGAAATTCTACAGTTATGATATGCGTCATCTTGCTTGTTACGGTGGATCGTAGCGTACCGTGGCACGGCCCAAATGTACCCGCGATTCCAAATTTTTTGAACCCGAAATCTGAAAATTCAAATCCAATTGGAAGGTGAGGAATGCAAGGACACTTCCTACTACGTTGACCAAAATGCCCTCGACCTTACGTGGACCTAAATGCATGTTTTTTTTTTTTTAATCTATTTTTAGTTGGAGTTTTCTCCCCTGATCAAAGTTTAGATAAACCCTTTTAACCTAACGACCCGGTTTGCCGACGAGATATGTGTGGCGAATATAATCACCCGGATAGTATGTTCTAACTACTTATATTTGGTATTTATTATCCGAATATCACTGGATATAAACATGAGATGTAATATATTATCACCCAGATAATATATTCTAACTACTTCTTCCGTTCCATTTTGTTATATCCTTATTCCATTTTAGGATGTCCCAAAATAATATGCTTGTTTCAAAATTTTCCATTTTTAAGATGTCCGTATTACGATTTTACCCCTCATTTCTTTTTACATTTAAAAAGGTTAGAATTTCAAAATTTAAATCTAAGGTGCCATCCCCCGGCCCAAATAAGGAAAGTACATTGTACTCTGAGCTTAATTAATGCATGTTGATCAGTTCTAATACAACCATGGAATGGAATCAACATGGATATCATGACAAAATATCAAATAGATTTGGCTCCAATTTTAATATTCTATCAAATGGCTAAAATGGTAAAATTAATAAAAAGTCAATGTAATGATGATGTTTTCTTAAATTAAAGGAAAGTCAAAGTAGGCAAAATAAATTGGAACGGAGGGAGTATTTATATTTGGTTCTTATTGCCCAAATATCACCGGATATAAACATGAGATATACAAATATACTCCCTCCGTTCAAATTTAATAGTTTCTCATTCAATTCTAATCGGATAAAAAATTAGTTATATTTTTAAATGAATAATAAATTTTATATTAAATATAGATCTTGTTTGATATATCTCGATTAGTTCTATAATATAATATTTTTAAATCACATAAATATTATAAATTATAAAATATATTCAATTGAAAAGTAGCATAAACTCCCAAAATAAACTATTAAATCGGGACGGAGGGAATATCTCGAATTGTATATATGCCTGAAATATGATATAGTAATACCACCTCCCCTATCCTTATTATATATGTCTTTGTACCTAGCTTTTTAATTATGAAAGTTCCACTTTCATGTCATTAAACAATGATATTATGTGTCTGTACACATGTATGATGTTTAATCTTTGTAAAACGCATAAGTACTCAATGTGGGACTCACATGCTCAGTTTCTATTATGTGTGCTTGTTTAATTGCTATAAATGATGATTTAAAGTGTCTCCCTTTTCAATTTTGATTCTCCATTTTTCTTTTTATACATAGGCATAAAAGTGGGACCTTTGCTTTATTCAATTTTTTGGGGACCCACTAGATGGAGGGATGCCACTGACATGGTCTTTGGAGTAGAAAAGGAAGGATAATAAATAATGAAAGTGATTGGAAAAAAACGAAGGAAATTAAATGGATATTGTTTGAATGCATTTAAAAAATTAATATAAATAGTGTAAGAAGCTTTCAAAATTAATATTTTATTTTGTATTGTCCTTTAAAAATGTTCATTTAAAAATTTAATGGATAAAAATTGGCACTTTCTGCATTTTATTCATAAAAGTAGATTTCATTTAAAAAAGTTAAAGAGTAAAAGTGTAATAATGATGTTTCTATTAAAGGTAATTCAAAAAATAATAACTTTTAGAGTGTAATGATGATATCTCAAAAAAAATTTGAATTTACGTCATAAAATATTTGAAAAAGGACGAAGGAAGTACATTACTCCCCTTGTGATAATGTTATATATTTTATTTGGAGTAATAATATTTTTGTAATAAAACAGGGGGAGTGATTTTCATACTTTCCTTTTGATATCTTTTTTTTTTTGGTCAAACGGAATTTTCCCTTTTGATATCTACACTCTGTTTTTTATTTTTCAGTGTTGAAAATGTATGCATTTTTTGTCAAAAGATAAAAAATGAAGTGTGAATATAAAAAAAGGTTGTGAAAATCTATTCCCTAAAAAAAGATAAAAATACTCCGTAACATTCCTTCATGCAAAAACTAATCATCCTAAGAGCCGAGTTACCCAACGAGGGATTGTCTCTACTAGTTAGAGAGTTTGCTCTCACTCTGAAAGTGTGAGTTCGATTTTTGAAAGATAGACCAACTAAGTAGAAGGTGAAAATTCATATCAGCAGCCTAATGGGGGCGCCCACTAGTCCCCCTAGCTCCTTCTCACTGATGATTTATTGATTTCCGCGGATGGTGGTTTTCTACAGCCGGCCCAAGGAAATTCATCCCCTCCTATGTTTTTGTTAAAATAAAAAAATACTCCAAGTAGGCCTAAAATACATGAAAAAGAGCCGGGGGTAAAATAGTAAAAGGCCAGCCCAATTTCCTACACCCATTCCCAGATTCTGACAACGAAAGCTTGTCCCCCTCCCCCCTTCTCCTCGCCCCCCCGCCCCTCCCCCCTTCTCTCTCTCTCTCTCTCTCTCTCTCTCTCCAGAATTCAAGCAAAATCCCACCATGTCCGTACCTTGACCTCTCTCCCAAATTCCGAACCCACACTCCCCTCTTACATGTCGAACCACCTAACCTTCTCTCTCTAAAACCCCCCTCTCTCTTTCTACAAGAAAAAACGGAAATGGTTTCCGTTAACCCATCACAAGACCTCAACCTCAACCTCCTCCCAACCACCTCTCTCCTCACCCCCAAATTGGAACCCAAACCCGAGCCCTACGACCCTTACTTCCCAACCCCTAACCCTAAAACCCCGCAGATTCAACCAGACACCACCGCCACCACCAATGTCTACTCCGAGTACGACCGCATCTCCGAGGCCTTCCGCACCGCCTTCGCCGCCAAACAGTCCCCCCACTCAGATCCCGACTCGCGCGCCCTCGTCGCGGTCCCGCCTGACCAAAGCGTCGCCGTTCCCGCGCCCCCCTCCGAGTCGAACCACAAGAAGCGCTCGTCGGAGCTGGTCAGGGTCACGGACTTCGGCGCCACCGAGCGTCGCTACTTCCGCGACCTCATCCGGAAGACCCGCATGATCTACGAGGCCCTGCGGGTCTATGCCGACGAGGAGGACGAGAAACGGCGGCGGCTTGGCCTCGGGAAGCTCTGCGGCCGCGGGGCGCGGGCTCGGAGCGACTTGAAGTCGGCGTCGGTGATGAAGGAGAGGGGGCTGTGGCAGAATCGGGACAAGAGGATTGTGGGGTCCATACCCGGGGTTCAAATTGGGGACTTATTTGTCTATCGGATGGAGCTATGTGTTGTAGGGTTACATGGGACGCCTCAGTCCGGAATCGATTTCCTTCCGGCTAATTGTAGCTCGAATAAGGAGCCCATCGCAACGAGTATCGTCGTTTCAGGTTAAAAAAAGCCTTCTCGTTAGTATATGGTGACTGACCCAGAATTTGTACCAATGTATATCTACTGAGAATTGTAATATTCCATAAGCATGTCTTGTTGAATTTCTTGGTAATGCAGGTTGTTCCGGGCCAGTTTATGCGCACCTCGGACTATAGCCTAGACCTAATCTGATGAGAAGAGACGAAATTGTATGTCTATAAGTGGCCGCATTTTAACTTCACATGCGCGGTCACCAAATAGTTGATAGCTTATTGTATGTCTACAAGTGGCTGGAATCGATTTCTTTCCGGCTTGTTGTAGTTCGAATAAGGAGCCAATCGCGACAAGTATCATCGTTTCAGGTTAAAAAAAAAAAAAAACATTATCGTTATGGAATTCTAGATATGGTGACGCAGGATTTGTACTTAATAGGGCCCTACCAATGTATCTCTACTGAAAATTATACTAATTCAGAAGCATATAGATGTTGTTTAGTTTGGGTTTTGAGGGAGGTTTTTGGGTTAATGAGTGGAGACCGGAGAGAGATAAATAGAGAAATGAGAGTAATAATTAGAGAGAACTTATTGAGGACCGTGCATAGAAAGAGATTTTGGTGGGGGAGGGGGTGGGTGGGTTTGGTTTTTATAGACCCAAAGAGAATATGGTCATATTGTTGATTTTTTTGGTAACGCAAGGTGTTCTTGGCCAGTTTATGGCTTTATGCCCATCTCGGACTAATCCGTATAGCCTACTTGTTAGGTTTGAGAAGAGACAAGTTGTATGTCTATACGTGGCCGCCTTTTGATTTTACACACGAGGTCATAAAATTGTTAGTAACTACTAAGAATTCCATAAGCATATATTGTTGATTTTTTTGGTAATACAGGGTGTTCCGGGCCAGTTTATGCGCACCTCGTAACTAATTAGGTCTGAGAAGAGACGAAATTATATGTCTATATGTGGCTACCCTAGAAATTTTACACACGAGGTCACAAAATAGTTGATAGCTTGGAATTTTAGGAGGTTACTTTTTTCCCACATGTATATGCGAATTTTAAGAATTTTTTTGCCCAAAGAATTTGTTGGGGAAAATTTCATAGAACTTCTCCAAATTAATATGAAAAACTAGTAGTACAATTAGTCAATTATTGTGGGTATTTAAAGTTGTGCAGGGCACCTCCCAGCAAGTGGCATTCCCTTGTGTCTGCTCTGATTGTAGGAGAAGTAAGTGAGGAATTGTTTCAAGTTATATAGGCTTGTCAATCCAAGTAAATTTTTTTTTCTTCTGGGTGTTAGATAAGATGGAGTATCTTTTTTCAAAATTATACATTTGTTTTTTTGTTCACATTAGACAGAACAGAAGATGCGATAAGTAGAACCCCCCCCCCAAAAATGTGGAGGGGCTAAAAGCCCATGTTTATGCTAATTTGGTGCAGAAACAAGCATCTGTTTACCTTTGATACAGAATGTTAAGCAAGAACGTGAATGTATCGGTAGGGAGGTATTTGGTCGCTACTTGAAGCTAGATCTCTTGAATCTTGTGTTTACAAGTTTCAATGCAATGGAGTTCTTTGTTCTTAAATAACATTTTCCTCTTGACAGAAATTGGTAATCGGTATTATATCTTGCACGTTCGTTACAAGTTCTTTTAGTTATAATTGCATTTGCCCCCGAACATTAAATTTTTGCATCCGTCCAAGGTCAGGTGGATACGAAGACGATGAAGATGGCGGTGACGTTATTATATATACGGGTCAAGGAGGGCAGGACAAGAATGCAAGGCAATGTGGTCATCAGAAGCTGGAAGGGGGAAACCTTGCATTGGAGCGGAGCATGTATTATGGGCTTGAAGTGAGAGTGATCCGTGGGCGAAGACATGAGGGGAGCCCCAGTGGTAAAGTTTATGTTTATGATGGGTTGTACAAGATTATTGAGTCATGGTTTGATGTGGGTAAATCTGGGTTTGGGGTGTACAAGTATAAACTTGTTAGAATGGATGATCAACCCGAAATGGGTAGTGCTATTTTGAGATTTGCTGAGAATCTGAGGAATGATCCGTTGTCGGTTAGACCGGTGGGTTACATTAGTCTTGATATATCAATGAAGAAGGAAAGTGTGCCAGTTCTTTTGTACAATGATATAGATAGTGAGCATGAACCGGTTTACTATGAGTATATTGCAACGACTGTGTTCCCTCCTTTTGTATATCATGGAGGGGCGTGCAGTGGGTGTGACTGTGTTTCTATTTGTGGCGATGATTGCCTCTGTGCTTGGAAAAATGGGGGTGGATTTGCTTACGATCGTAATGGAATTCTAATGAGAGGCAAACCGTTGATATATGAATGCGGTATCAGTTGTCGGTGTCCCCCAGAATGCCGGAACCGTGTGAGCCAAAAGGGAGTGAAGAATAGGTTTGAAGTTTTTAGGTCAAGAGAAACTGGTTGGGGAGTTAGGTCTCTGGACTTGATTACAGCTGGCACTTTCATTTGTGAGTTTGCTGGAGTTGTTCTCACTAGAGAGCAAGCTGAGCTTTTTACGATGAATGGAGATAGTTTGGTGTATCCGAATCGGTTTGCTTCTAGATGGACTGAATGGGGGAATTTATCTGATATATTTTCTGATTATGTGCATCCTTCTTTTCCGTCAATTCCTCCATTAGAATTTGCGATGGATGTGTCAAGAATGAGGAATGTGGCTTGTTACATAAGCCATAGTTCAAGTCCTAACGTTCTGGTGCAGTTTGTGCTATATGATCACAATAATATGATGTTTCCGCACCTTATGCTGTTTGCGATGGAGAACATCCCCCCTTTGAGAGAGCTCAGTATAGATTACGGTGTGGCTGATGAATGGAATGGGAAGCTTCGTATTTGCAATTAGCTAACTTTTAAGGAGTTGATGCTTTTGTAGTTATGGTCCAATTCAGAGTTTTGGGATGTTATATACTGAGGTAAGCCAAACTTTCTTTTGGCCAGCATAATATTTATACAACAATGTTCAGTAGCTTGTTCACAGTATTTATTCTAAAAACAAGTAAACAAGTAGCACATTGGTTCCTCTGTTTTGTTGTGGCTTTGGTTCGATCCCATTTGCATTATCTAGGTATTGGTGGTTGTCTGTTCTTCAATCTGCTACTTCATGAGGCAGTCATCTTTTCAGTGAAGCATATACAGGATGGAGCCTCTGGCACTCACGTGAGTCCAAAAAACAAATGTTTTTTTTCATGATGGAATTGTGGTCCTGTTAATTGGTAGCTTAGTTTCATTGTAGTTGGATTCTCTCAGTATCTCTTCCTTTCTAGGCGACCTGTTGGACCTACTTCTTATGAGTAACTCCTGTTGTGTAGACTGCCTATATAACATGATTTGACTTGCAGGGTGTTTCAGCCTTGTGATTATGGGCCTCTGAAACTTCATTACTTCTTCCTCCCCATCTTCCACCGCTTTTCTAAAATTCCTTTCATGTCATTTGTATGTTGGGTTTAGAAGAAACTTATATGCTACTTTTCATTTCAAGCTTCAAAGAACTGTTGTGTCTTCTAGACGTAAATCAATTTGGTGACACCTAATGCCATCATAACTACTTTAACTCAGCCAGGGAAGAGACTTGTCATTATTGAACGACCGAAACTTGAGAACTAACTCATGATTCGTGAAGAGTCTTTCATGTACACTGTGTAGAATACTTGGTGGTCTCTCTGTTTACAGATACAAATGGTCTAATACTTAGTTTAGGTTGTGTTAAACGGAAAACACTTCCTCTCCATTTGGCTAAAATTAAACTCATCATCGAAGAATTAGTTTGCAAGTGTGTAACTGTGCATGCGTGGGGAGTTGGCTGTGATGCGGTAAACTCTTCCATTTTCTGGTAGTTGAATAGGTTGGAATATGACTAGTCATATGTACAAGAAAGTCTCAGTATACCTATTGCAAGCATGAGTACTACACTACCCTCTCCGACAAAAAGTACTGTACTGCATCATATTTATATCCCTTGCCCCAAGTAGCTTATTTTAACCTTTCTATCCTACAATTATTTTGTGCTTTCACATCTTCTTACCTTTGTAAAGGCATATTGATACGATCCTACATCTTTGTTATTGTTAATAAATGTAACCTGAAGGTCCTGAATCTTTCTAAGAAGAGAAGACTGATCAATATCGTCTCAATTCAGAAGAAGAGAAGATCTCTTTGGCAGAAAAAGGGAAGGCTGATCAAGATACTTTATAACGTGAATATCTGAGAGATTTCTTTTTAATGTCAGATACATTAATTAACAACTAAAGAAAGAAAGAAATAGCATGCGCTCATATGGCCATGTCATATTCCAATATTCGGAGGAGACGTTTGGAACTTATTGTATGAACTATGAATCAGTTAGCAAGTGAAGTAATGGAACTCGTAGCAAGCCTTCAACCATTTGATTTCATCATTTCAAGATTCAACCGCAAAGTTTATAGTTGGCAAACTAGGAAAGTAGAAGTTGCATATTGGATGGAAAGTAAGACCACAAGAGCTAAGTAGGGAACTTGGAGTTTGATGTTATGTGGAGATAACAATAGATGGAAAGAGGTGGAAAAATTTGACCTTCGTATATCCCATTTCTATACATGCCATGACGGTGCTTTGAATGGGTCGTCACAGACTCACAGCTGTTGTGCATTGTTATCCATTGTTTGGTTCTGTAAAAGGTGTACAAATTATAACTGAGGCCAACCTAGTTAGCTACTGCAAGAATCTGTGCGCCTTGTTAGGAGGTTGAGGTTGGGTCTTGACATAGGCAAGATTCCACTATTCCTAGGCTACGGCCTCCCAATGTTCCCTGAAAAAGAATATGACTACGAGTCTATGAATTCTGCAGCCAAAGTGCCAAACCATTTTCATGAAAACCATCCCATTTCCATGAAAGCCATCCCATTTGTGGATCCTTAGTTGAGACTCTGGTTTTAATACGGTAATCCAATGTCGTCTGTTGTACTTTGTTGGTCATCCCATTGTGTCGTGTGCTTCAATTCAAACATGTCACTAACATCAAATCTATAAATGAGCTTCCTATCTCAATTGCCTATAACATTCGACCTGTAATATTTCAACCTTGTATGAGGTGAGCAGGTTTAACTTTTTAGCTTTAATTTCAAATTGTGACCTTGTAGTTGTTAACATTTTGTGGTACACTTCCAAAAGAACTTTAGAACATAGAAAAAGACTGCCATATTGAATAGCTTCGCTAAGCCATGCTTGTGAAGACCAACTTTTGCAAACTTTAATTTTTGCTTCCAGAAATTATAAGATTAGGGGACTTCACGTTGGATTTCAGCAGGTTGTCTGCCTTCTTGCCTTTTAAGAATGCCTTGCTAACCACACATAAGAATCTCACTCTCTAATATTTTTGTTTACTTCACTTGTAGTCCATCGAAATAGATTTTTCGTGCATTCATCATTTAGAAGAGTCTTGAGTTTGACCCCTTGGATTGTAAGTTCTTGTCAAGTTAGTTCTAAATGTGGGTATGTTGGATAGGAATAGTGGATGCTTACATGTTACCTCTATGCACTAGATGATTTCCTTATTAAATGGCAGGTGTATTGGATTGGGGCTTTGCTGTGGGCGAATGACTTACTAGATTTTTTGGTGTCGGGCATCTTTTGATTTTCTCTTATTGGCTTTGAATAAGATGAGCAACACCAATTTGCTTTCTGGGATAAACACTGAACTACTGTGGAGATTTCGTTGGTGTTATATTAGTTGGGTATGAAGGTCTTATGGCATGGTTAATATTTTGATGCACTTACGCTCTGTCCTTTTTTGCTTTTTCGGTGCATTATTATGGGAATTCCACAAGAAGAATAGATTATATTTGTTTTGTTGCATGTCCAAAGCCTATTTGCATTTATTAGGTTTCTCTAAATTCCCCATTATACCCTTGTTGAATATACGGGGCATTACTCTCTGCCCTTTTTGGATTCACTATACATTATTACACCAATTTCGCGAAGAAGAATGGTCGACATTCATTCTCTTCAATGTCCCAAGTCTACCGTCATTTCAGGGCCTTGAGTAGTTTTCTGTGAGTTCCCAATCATACACTTGTTACATGTTAAACCCAAGTTTCTTAAAAGAATCGGCATATAAGGAAAAAGTGAAGGTTTACAATTTGAGTTATGCCTAAATGCATTTAACGCCACTAGTCAAAACTATCTTTATTACTGATGTTCACTGTCGACGAAAGGCAAAATGATCTGCGTGTCTTCTTCATTAAATTCCTGAATATTCATATATATATATATATATAAGGTTTATCCTTGATGCTTTGCAGAGAATGTTTTGTCATGAACACTTTCTTGTATGACAAGCACTCATGGTGGTATGGTAAATCCCCATGATGTTTTGGTATGAAAACTGAGCTTCAAGAACATGTGTAACATGGAGATATACTATCTGAGTTGATCAACGTGATTGTAGATAGGAGAATAATGCAAGTTAATAGATGGCAGGCCTGAAATAAGCATCGAGTGAGTAACTATCCACGTGATTGTAGATAGGAGAATAATGCAAGTTAATAGATGGCAGGCCTGAAATAAGCATCGAGTGAGTTAACTTTAGGAGTTACAGTCTTCCTTTTTGAAATGGCTTCAGCTGAGCTAACGCTTTTCCTTTGAATTTGCGTGCACACATGAATGCAGATTACAATAAGTTATTCCAGCACTTCTATTTATCTATGCAAAGTTCTTAAGTCCTCTTCCATGTAAATAGATGCTTGGCTGCACCTCTTTTCGCCATATATTCAGTCTGAGTATGGATTTTCATGTTCATTGAGTCCTCTTCTTCAAGTTGTCGAAGTTTTTAATTTTGAACATTTTGTTCCTGGGAAGTCAATTACATTTCTTGCTTAGCTGGGAAGGGAATTAGTTGTCAACAAGATTTACTATGCCTCAAGAATTTTGGACAAAAATGAATTTACTATACTAAAGTTCAGGAGATTTCTTAGGATTTGGTTGGATGAACCATTGTCAGTCTATTTAGCAGTAAAAGTACCTTTCTATGAATTTTGTTGTTTCTTGGAACATACCACTACTGCCTATCATTGATTGTGAAAACGTCTGGTATGTGTCTGATCTGTGTATGTCTGGATAACCGGCTATTCTACGGACTGCTTAGTTGATTTTAATTTCGGTAGGTGGTGAAGTTATGATCTACTGGTAATTGCTAGGAAATTGTGTTTCTGTTTTCTTCTATGTTCATTTAACTAGCAACAAAGCACACCAATCAACGTGAAAGCGGCATTGGATACCATTGGCGTTATTGTGTTACCATTAGGAACTTGGATTTGAAATATCATCAAATGCAGTCACGTTTTGACATTCAATTTGGAAGCTGACTATGGATTCTTGGCTCTAACTGTTCTTTCCATTTGCAGATTGGAATGGAGAATCCTTTGGGCGCCAACTTTTGTGACCCAGTTTCTCTGATTTTGGCAACCCTTGACCCAGTGTCTCAGTTTTTTTGGCAACAACTCTTGACCCAGTTTCTCAGTTTTGGGCAACTACTCAGATTTTTGTTCTAGGCACGGAATACAGAAACGGCTAGATCCTGCATTTGATCTTGGGGAAGCTTTTACACTTCCCCTGCTGCTGCTGCGTCTCTAGCTTTCTGATTCCTGGTTTCAGTTCCCAAACACCACCTATTCCCTTGTGCTGAAGGAAGAAGGGAAATATTGGAACTGAAAGAAGTAGCTCAGGTAAAACTGCCGCTGCAGTGATTTTTGTTGTTTGTTTGTCTTACCACGCTACAGAAGGAAACTTCTGCTCCGTGTATCGAGGTTTTATGACTATGAATGTTGTAATTGTAGCTCGTATATACAAGAAATCAATCAGTCCCGATGGACGTAGTTGCTGGATCTGTAAATAATCTGCGTGTTCTTGTGTGGTTTCTTTTTTGGGCAGCATGTGTGGTTCAAAGTTCAAACTGAAATTTATTGTTAATTTGCAGAACAAAAAGCGCACATTGATGAAGAAACTACATGTGTTCTGAAAAATCTCATCGAAAGGGGAAAAATTGAGTACAGAAAAATCTCATCGGAAGGGGAAAAAAAGAGAGAATGGAACGGCTAAATAAATGAGAGCTCAGAAGAATCCCCATCTAGAAAAATAAAGTTAAAATTTGTCAGGTCCTACAAGCTCAGAAGAATCCCCAGCTAAAAACATAAAGTTAAAAATTGTGAGATCCTATTCAGTTATGCGACAAGGATAGGAAAAAATATGAACTTTTATGTAATTATTTTTCCAGTGTTTAGGTATCAAGAAAGTTATGGGAATTACAATTTTATGTTTTCTATTGAAATAAACTTTTCGGGAACAGAAATCTTACGAATACAAAGAATTTATTTATTTATTTTGTAATTTTTTTTGTCAAGAGAACGTATTGGAAAATATATTTTTTTGGGAAAATGACTGTCAATAACGTATTTTGATAAATAATATTCACCTAGAATATTTTCAAAATGTTTTTAACTGGTATTAATTATCAAAATACATCTTAGACCGTCATTTTCCCTATTTTTTATCTCAACATTTTTGACAATTGAATGATACCAACCGGCTGCCAAAGTTGTTGGTCCATTCCAAGGCCCAACCTACACCCGGGCCGTATGTTTTACAACCCGAGCCAAAAACAGGTTGCATCGGCAGCCCAAGTTGGCTGGACCATAACATTGGAACTTTTTGCCAGGAGCCCGGGTCAAGCATAGGGGCATAGACAGAATACCTACAGTCCATAGGCCCGGCCTCATAGAAAAAGGTGCAGTCCGTTCCGAAATCGATTGGTTCCCAATGGGCTTGCCCGATAAAGAATGGGCTGTCAAGATTTATCTTGTGCACCCGACAGGAAAGTGTTACAAGCCTCCAGGCCTTTGCCAGCAGTCAAAACAACCACAAAATCTGAGTTAAGAAACATAGTAAACTGAGAGAATTATGTAGCCTCCATTGTCTCACAGTACAATGCATCTGCATTTCTCCTTTGGTATATTACAACAGAATTTCTTGGCTCCCTACTGACTAAAGCTGAAACATGTACACATATCTGCTCTTGAGCAATAACTCTGTTCGACGCAAGAGGTTAGAATCTAAGTAACGGAGAATTTCATGTTTGTGAGGTAGCTGTTCCGTTTTTCCCAAGTTCGCGCTGTCTTGCTCGTTCCATCTTTCTTTTACGCCATTCTTCGAGAGCTGTGAATAGTAAGTATTTTGGATAAACTAACTTCATCATATCAGAGAAACAAGAGAACTTCCCAAAAGGAAAAAATAGGAACTAAGATCAAATAGTAAACAGTTTTTGCAAAAACCTTGACATGCAACCATAGACGACTTGAGACTTTAAACCCTATAACAAGATCTTGCTTCACAACTCAATAGCAAATCGTTCAAACGGAGCAAACTAAATATTCTTAGCTAGAAGTAATGGTACGGATAAGCAGTGAAAAGGACTTTAACGTGATCAGCTCACTAGTAGAGATGAGAATGTCACAAGCATTAATTAAACTCAACAGATAACAGCTGAAATAATGTCTCGACATTACAGCATAATGCAAAGTACACAAGAAGTCCATTTATATGTTTTCACCAAAATGCAATTGAAGTATGAGAAAATTGTCGTCATGATGCAATTATTTGTTTAAAAAATACAGGAACGGACTACCTTCTTCTACTTCAGATCTAAAATGAATGAGGAGTCGTTAGCTGAAAAATGTTATTGTCCTGCTTCATCTCTATGTTACTAGGAACGCATTTTGGAAGAACAGGAACGGGAACGAACATGGTACGCCACATGTCTAAATTGTGGTATGATACGGGTAAGCTTCCGTGGTCTGTGGACAACATAATTTGAACTTACCCTTCCAAACGATTAATATCTAGTAAAACTAAATATTGTCTTACAGATTATACATACAAAACACTTTTCTAGGAACTTTATTACCGAATTTATATAGTTCTTCTCCCCAAAATTCCATTCTCTCAAGATTTTTACCTTAAGTTGATTTTTTTCAGAAAAACTTTGGGGATTGCTTGGGATCGCTAAATTTACCATTTTGGAAAGGAAGTGTAACATGTTTTAAAATGTTCGTACCAAAACGAAATTTGCTAGGGTAATAGCGTTCTTTGGTAACATAGGTTCATCCATCTACCCATTAAACATCATGACAAATATATAGCCATTGACTCATTATGCACACACATATGGCGACATTACAACCATGGCGGAGAAGGGTAGATTATTAAGCAAAACCACAACACATTTTAAAGTAAAATATATAAAAACTTCATGTGCAAAAAAAAAAAAAAAACATAACTTCTGGATTTATTGCAAAGTTTTTTTCTTCTCCTAATAATCTGATGGTTCTGAAATTTCTTTCTTAGGTATGCTTCCATGATTGTGAAAACACAAACAGGAAGTTTTTACACATAATGCCCCCACACCGAATAGAAATTCCAAGGGGATAAGTTCCGAGGAGTTTTAAAACCCTGCCAATTTATTTTCTTTTCTTCCTTTTTTTTTTAGGTGGGTGGGGGCTGTAATTGTATAGGTTTAAAAGGTCAACTATAATAGCTTTAGACCTCATAGGTAAAAAGTGCAACTATTGGAACTCAAGACTCCAGTGTTCCAGAACAAATTTCTTGGGATGAAGTAACTAGCAGTTACCTTTCATGCTGCCACTATCTGTAGAACGAAAATTATTCAACCTTGATATTAGGTCAACTGCAGTAGCCTGCTTTGTCTCTTTCTGTTCAACTGCCTCTGGTTTTACGTACACTTCCTGCTGAATTTCCCTCACCTTGAAGAAAGGAAAGATTTTAGTTGCAATGTGAAAAATTCATGCCAGACCTTTGAATATGATTGAACTCACATTATCTATTAAAAGGCTTTAAAATGTGCAATAAAACTTGCTAAATGGACTCTTCAAAATCAATGACACACCCTGAAGAACACTAGACAATTGTATAAGGGCACGTAATATCGGCTTGATACTTTCCTTCGACACTGTTTATATTTCGTACTTCACAGTCACTATTTGTAATTTTGTATCCATAATCCATATAAATGCTTTGATAGGGGTGTGGGTAATTGTCTGATACTTCTCATAGACACACGTTATATGATTGTTTTACAGACTGGAATCATGCATCTGCGATAAAATGCGATCAGGGCCTTGTTGATAAATGAAGTTCATCATTTCATCCAACAAAATCAATACAAACATAAAAGTATGACCGTAAACAGTAATGATAGTTTTGATGGGTACGAGTCATACAACCCCTAGATAAGAACCTGCATCCGAAGCTCATAACCAAGTCCATACAGCATAGACTAAAAGAAAACATCCTCAATGCAAATATAACTCAACCTCAACATAATTATATAAATGGAACCATATATGTGAGTTTCTTTCACAGAGATGCTAACAATTAGATAGAACAAAGCCACTGTATACTAACTCTTCTTATGAGTTCGAAAGGTTCCATGGCTCGACGTAGCTCTTCAGACTCTTTGACGTATTTGAGTTGAACTGCATTTCAAAAGGTAATTCAATATTCATAGGGAAACTTGGTCACACCGCTCATGCCTCAATAATATGTTAGTAAACAGCCAATGCAGAAAAGATATTTTAGAGAACAAAAGCTTGTTACAGATCAGCATATGAGTAAGTTCCGTGTGGAAAGCAGCCACGCACCAAAGAAACTTCATGAATATGAAAACAGTAGTTCTAAAAACCAGTAGATGCATCCGTCGTTTACCTTGAACAAAAACTTTATCATTGCTTGAATTATATTTGTGCCTTTGTACAATTTTTAGCATTGGAGATGCTAATAAAGCATTGCATGATACTAAGTAATACAAACACAGAAATAGGACATAGACATGATCTAACGCAGAACCATTGACGCTGCCAATTAAGAAATCAAGATAGAAGAACATGTAGGTAACGTTATATATATATATTCAGTTAATTTGCTTCCGGTACTTATACATGCACCCAATCATTCATCTGAAAAACAGATAGTTCTGATTTGTTTGGTGAAGGTCGTATCCATGTGATGGCGAAGATCAAACAAGGTGCATATCATGTATAATATTCCTCTACCAAGCATAAAAATAAAAAATTCATCCCGGTGTGGTTTGATAGGGATCAAAGAGGAGAGTTTCGCACATTTTACAACTTACAAGGGAAGGAGGAGTCAAGCCATCAACCAGACACAGGCATTATAGAATAGCGACAAATTTTTCTTTTGATTTCCAGTTACATCCTCATTTATTTATTCCGCAATTGTTAATTAAGCTTACGTAGATAACCTTACATAATGGGTAATCATAATTTCTCGTATAGTTAGTGAAGGTTTTTGCATAGCTCCGTGTGTGTTTGTGTTCTGTATCCCTTTCCGCTTCTTCCTTCTCTACTTGTCCTTCTCTTTCCATTCGCCCTTCTTATTCTCAGCTTCTCCCATTCACTCTTTCTTTTCCCCATTGGTTCTACTTCACTGCGTTCATCTATTTGTTAATGACATTCAAAGACAAAGTTACTGATATGTTGCCTCTAGTTGTATCTAGCCCCCCATATGTTTCATCACTTTCCTCACTACAAGTCAACTGCCAACGTTGATCAGTCATGTGAGACATAGAAGCCATTTGGACGACCCGAACTTAGTGACTTCTGTAACTGAACTCAAAACACCAAACCCACAAATTACAATTCTCAATAATCAAACACAATTACTCAAGTGTTTCCACTAGTTTTAGCAAGAAGCCCAACTCCAATTACCCACACACTGATTGCTGATTGGTCACCCATTATAAAACTGATGGAACGAGGGACAAAGAATCCATTTGAGTCATACTAGAAAGGCAAGTACATCATCTGAAAGACCGAAAACAGCACATTTTTGTTTTGCATTTGGAAATGGTGATCAGTCACAACTCACAAGGGACAAAGAATCCATTTGAGTCATGTATGCAATCAAACCCTTGAACCCAAACCGGCATTCCTCAATCATCAACAGAAACTACCAATAGTTCCCCCAAGATTCATCAAGAAAACCCAAAACCCATATCCCAAACAAAGATGGTTCACTTATTTTAGCACAATAAAAATGCAAAATCTCAACAAATATTTGATCTTTTCAATTCTTTCACACATAAAGGAAAAACTTGTTTAATGTTGCAGTAGTTCTTTATACTGGACACTTTCAGAGATCAGATTAGGCACTTCAATGCTGGAGGAGACTTCTTCGAGATGCATTAAGTTAATTGCAAAGAAAGGCATCAGAAACAAAATTACGTAACTGAAGATCCAAAACCCTTGAACCCAAAAGCTGAAACCCACATTTCACAATCATCAACATAAATTACCCATTGTTCCCCCAAGATTCAAGAAAACCCAAATCCCACATCCCAAACATGGTCACCCGTTTTAACACAAGAAGGCATGAAAACTAAAATTATATAACTGAAGATCCAAAACCCTTGAACCCAAAAACCAAAACCCGCATTTCACAATCAACCACAGAAATTACCCATAATTCCCCCAAGATTCATCAAGAAAACCCAAAACCCATACCCAAACAATGATGGGTCACCCATTTTAACAAAAGAAAAATGCAAAATCTCAACAAATATTTGATCTTTCCAGTTCTTTCACACCCACCAACAATTCTACCTTAGGTTAATTGCAAAGAAATGTAAGAGAAAGGAAGGCACAAAACTGTAGGTCCAAAACCCATGAATAGTACGAACCTGAATTGGGTTGATTGGCGGCCAATTTGCCTGTGGAAGAAGCAGAGAGGAAGCCCTGAAGCAAGAGAAGAACGATGATCAGATTGAAGAAGCACACGATTAGGGTCGCGTTTCTGAAGGAGAATCTCATCTTGCACCATTGCTGCAGTATTTCCATTCCGTTTTGTGGTTTTTGATCAACCTATAAAGGCTATGAGTCTATGACCAGTTAAGCATTCACCTACTGTCGTCAGACTCACAAAAGGGACGGAAATGGACGACTGGCAGTCGGTAGAACTTGGAAGGAATTTCCTTTCCTGATTTCGATGAAAGGGAGAAAATGACACTTGAGGTCCTCGAATTGTATCGCTTTTGTGAGTTTAGACAGGGCCGAATAAGGCGAAATTCAAGATTGTGCCTGAATTCTTTGGGCACCGCTATTCGCAGCCCTTTATTTTCTCCTATATCTCATTACATTGTGGTAAATGATTGTTGAAAATCATAAATAACATTTCGGTAAATAGCTGTTGAAAACAAGATTATATTTCGGTAACTACATGTCGAAAATATGTTCAATTTTCGGTAAACAACTGCCGAACATACATTTTCGGTAAATAGCTGTTGAAAAAAATATTGTATTTCGGTAATTGGATGCTGAAAATATATCTCAATTTCGGTAACTAATTGTCGAGTATAATTGAAAATTTTTAACGGGCTATGAAAGAAAATAAAGGGTTGCGAATAGCGGCGCCCAATTCTTTTTGGACTTAAATGTTGGGTACTAAAACTTTTGTTTGGTTTATACATTGGGCACTAAGATAACTGGGGGCCTAATTTTTACAATTTTTTTAGGTGATGAAGGGGCATTATTTCCTTCTTCCATTTTTAAGTATCCTGTATTCAATTTTAGGTTGTCCCTAAATAAGTGTCATTTTATAAAATTAGCGGATAAAAGTTGGTACATTTTCTATGTTGCCCTTAAAAGTAGATTCTCTTTTGAAAAATTGATGAGTAAAAGTATAATGATGATATTTTTATAGAAGGTAAATATGAAAAGTAATATTTTAGAAGTACAATTATGTTGAATCCTAAAATTGCGTGAAAATCAAACTGGGACACTTACAAATGGACGAAAGGAGAATTAATAAAGCTTTGTTTTTGCCAATAAAAAAAAAGAAAACAAGAAAGAAAACGAAGTGCAGTCGTGAAACAATGCGGACCTACTACCACACGTGTATGACACACAGGACTTCAGAGGTTGACCTGATGGTTAAGACTTGACACTTAATAATTTATGTCGTTCGAAGTGTTAGATTCAAAATTTCACATATGCTATTAACATACTCTTATGGGACCGCTAGTCCATATAGATCGTTGTCCCATGCTTAATTGTGTCCTTGCTAGAGGGATGAAATTGATGCCTTTGAACTAGTTGAGGGGAGCAAAAGCTGGCCGAGTACCGGCGTTATTAAAAACGTGTATGACTCACATTATTGTGGTGGTAAATATTGTGAAAGTTGATGGTCCCTTGCTACTGAACAATGGCGACTCCAGAAGTGCGAGCGCATAGAATCATTCATAAACATGAATACTCCTACCAAAATACATGCTATTCCCAAACTTAGGTCTTAGACTTCCATGCTTTTATATCTTAGGCAATATATGTATGCAATTTATTCATATATCTATTATATAATAGATATAAGGGAGTGATTTTCACTCCCCATTTTGATGTTCACACTTCTTTTTTAATTTTTTAGTGTTGAAAGTGGAGTCATTTATATTTTTTTATAGCACTAGTAATTTTTTTTTCCATGGGGTCACCCGACCTCACGCTCCATAGTTTGGCATCGCCACTGCTACTGAATAACTTCTTGAGTCGGCCACTCCATAGAAAATGCGCTTTATGCATTTTTCCTAATAAAACTAGAAAAAGATAAATCAACTTGGAAACCAAATATTGGTATTGAGCGCATCATATATGCAGTACAAATATTTGCAAGTTTTTTTATTTATTGAATGAGTGTTGCTTTGTAGAACTATAATTTAATGAGTAGTATACCGTATTGATGAGGATTCTGTATTTTGAGGAATGAAGAGATGGAATGAAGAGATAATCAAAAGCCTATACGTCTTTGCTCATGACTGATACTGGGTTGAAGAGGTAGCTTGCTACCTTGCATGGAATGATGGTTCCTATTAGTCGCAGATTTCAAGGACCACTGCGATATTCTCATAATAATTACAAGACAGTTGTATCCTTTAATTTGTTTTTAGGCCTATGAGCCGCGCAATTTATATCTAATTTTATCAATATGTGGGGCTTCGATGAACGTGGCTCGCTTCATCTGGAACTGTGGTTTGAGTGAGAGTGATTCCTAGCTTCCACCTAGCCTGCACAAGGAAGCACGACTAGAGACCACACCGGAGGAGCTCCGGAATGGCCCTCCGGTGTGTGGATGAGAAAATGTGCAGAGCAAGAAGGGAAGTACTAGGGTTTAAGTGGTGGAGAAACATGTACCTCTTTAGAACTGCCATCAAAGGGTATTTATAGAGTCTTCCTTGCTTGCTCTCCAAGTACGCACATGTGTCTTGCACGCGTTGGCCGACGTCACCCATGACGTAGTAGATAAGGTGGTTAGTGTGAGCTGTCGCCCCATGTGCACCAATGATTACTTTGTTTGTGTAACCACTTCGAATGATGTCATATATGCCACTTTGGATAAGGCATGGTTGAGCATCGTGGCTTAGCTACAGGCCGAGCCGAGCCTCATGGATGAGCTGTCATGGGAGCTATGGCCAAGCCTTGTGGCTAGGGGTATAAATGAGCCGAGCCGAACCGAATATTGGCATGTTCAAGCTTGGCTCGATCAGAATTCGTTTGGCTCGAGCTCGGCTCGAGTTCGAATCGAGCCGGAAAATCTCGGCTCAAGATTGGCTCGACAAGAATGTACAAAACTTGAGCTCGGCTCGTTAGTATTCGGTTTGGAATAAACGAGCCAGCTCGGCTCGAATTCGTCAACTTTTCAGCCTTAATATTGAAAAATTGGCTAAACAAGCCGAGTCAAACCAAATATTCGCATGTTCGAGCCGAACCGAACCTATATATTTCGAGCCGAGACGAACCTATTAGCGAACCTATATATTGGCATGTTTGAGCCGAGCCGAGCCGAGTCAAACCTATATATTTTGAGCCGAGATGAACCTGTTTGCGAACTTGTTCTAGCTGAGCCTTGCTAGGTTCGAGCTCGTAGGTTCGAGCTCGGCTCGTTTGATAAACGAGCCGCAAAATCGAGCTCGAGCTTGCTCATTTATCCTTCGAACCAAGCCCTTACCTAGCCGAACCCGCGAGCTATTCAGCTCATTTACAGCCCTACTTGTGGCCTAGCTCCGGGCCGAGCCGAACCGAGCTTCGTGAATGAGCTCTTATGGGAGATATGGCCAAGCCTCGTGGCCTAGCTCCGAGTTGAGCCAAGCCTCACGGATGAGCTCTCATGGGAGATATTGCCGAGCCTCGTGGCCTAATTCTGGGCCGAACCATAGGGAGGAGCATCGTGGCCTAGCACGAGGCCGAACCGCAGAGAAGAGCCTCGTCCTTGGTATAGGTCGATCATACGTACCCCACTCGTCCGGACGCCACTTGTGCTGAACCAAACCCGACCAATCCTAGCAAACTCGGTCAGCGCCTCGAGGAGTTTAATCCGGCCTTCCGCCGAACTTAGTAATTGTGGCCGAACCAGAATATTCGGCCCCTACACAATATAAGTGGTACTTTTCCGTTAAAAAGAAGAAAGACAGATTTGGGTCCACATGGTTGGGATGTATATATGCGTCATTCCTTTGCGACCAAGCTCTTATTTTCTCGTACTAATCCTTTAATTTATACTAATGAAACGCTTTCTTTGCCAATAAAAAAAGAAAAGACGAGTGCAGTTCGAGTGATTATGTATTGTTGAACCCAAAGCGCCCTGCCAGTGCTGGACCTCACAATCGAGTGTAGAACTACTGCGTCCTGTCAACCACCAGCGTGCCACCAGTTTTTACGTTGACTCAATTCATACAAGACTTCTGTTCCAAAAAAATTCATTCAAGACTTTGTTCCGATTTCAACTGTACCTCCGTCAATTAGATCTCTAAAATTAATCGTTCTATTAACCCGATCAACTAATTTATGAGCAGTACAAGGACGAGGATCAGGGGGACGAAGATTGCAGCTCAACAGAGGATTGATCCAACCCAGCACTCCAGTAGAGATGGGCAGCACTCCAGCAGAGATGGCTAGGTGGCTCTTTTAATAACAGTTTAAACACCCTTAAATCGTGTGGGGACAGTAACATCATCCGGTAATTATCACATTAGGAATCATGCCTCTTGCAAACATACACAGGAAGATATCATATCCTAGCTAAAAGTGTGATTATTCAACCCTCCCCATGAGTGGTAATGCAATAATTTTTACCCAAAATTTTACGGGTAAAACATAACGACGGGCTTATGTATCGTATGTAATTGGGAAAATAACCAAACCAATCCATCGCATAACATTGTGGCAATTTTAGCTATTGGAAGGATAGTTTTGATAACGTCGCGATGTAATACTCCTTTGGATAATATTCTCATCACTGCTCTGAACTGTTTTGGATTCTTGAGGCGGCCTGATTACATTTTGTGCTGCTTTGATTTGCTGCTACTGCTGCTGCGAACTTCAAGTCCACATATGAATGTTTGAGATCGACACTAGATTTTTTTTCAGCCAATACAAGGATCTCTTCCTTGTTCTGCATTTGGCTATCACCATATTCCTTGTAATTATGTTACTATGTGCTCTTTGCTTATGTACTTTGTAATTTGTTCCCTTTGATTGACATCCTTGTAATCATCCTTTGGAGCTCGAGTGGTATATGATTGTCGGGAGAGTTGGGTGCCCACCTCGTTGGGATGTTTCGCTTCTGTTGTGATGCCGTGCTCGCTCTTGCTGCTTATAATCTTTGTATCCATTACAAGTGATTTATAAAATTTCTTCGCTGTACAAAAGAATCTGACTTTGTGCTCGACGGGTACCATATTAATCTTCCATGCCATCAGAGAGTTGAGCAATGTTGCATTGAGATATGCAACTACAATACAGAAGGTACTGCTGAAGAATTAACCTGTCATACTAGTTGCAACAAGCTAGCCTCCTAGTTTCACAAGTAAACATGGGTATTGAAATGAAAATGATCTTTTAGCCTCCAATTAATATTGAGAGAATCTCAAATCACTTTTCACTTGGAAAAGAATTTGGTCCCACTTTCTTTAGTGGCAAAACCAGGGCCTCGTATTTTGCATGTGATAGCTACAGAGGTCTTCTCAGAAACTCTGCTAACAAGACAAACAACATATCTCTATTGCACGTGAGAGCATATCCCTAAATTAATTAAGGGATCTGAATTTGGACCTACCCCAAAGATTGCAATAGAAGGGTTGCACTCATCTCTGTGGACTTTTCCATTGTGTGAGCCATCAGGGTAGATGAGTCCCAAAACCCAACTATAAAAGAACCTCAAAGGCATCAAGCTTTCTCATCCAAGATTTGGTAACTAGCGTTGGCTGTATACCAACATGGGTTTGGAATCGAGTAAAGAAACAATGGAAATTGTCGACCTTCACCAGAACTTTCTAACAGGCTTTGACCAGCAGCCGGCTATCATCTCATGGCTCTAACAAGATTCAAGGATCGCTTCCCGTTCCACCACCAAGCATTGTTTTTTATGATGCTCGCGATAACGCGTTGACGGGAGCAATTCCACTGTCAATATGCCACCAGAATTCTCTTCGTATGCTTGATTTGCCCTACAACAATTTAAATGGCACAATGCCTCCATGTTTGGCCAGTTCTAGTGAGGATCTTCTCACGTTGAATCTAAGTTGCAATAATTTCCACAGAAATATTCCTTCGACATTCACAATGAATAGCCAATTGGTGATGATTGATTTAGGTTGAAATCAGCTAAAGGGGCTGGTGCCAAGATCATTGGCAAATTGCGCAATGTTGGAGTGTCTCATTCTTCAGAATAATCAAACAAATTCCAGGGCAATATTGGAATCCCGAAAACAATTCAACATTTCCAAAGCAGCGGATAGTTGACCTCTCTTGCAATCGCTTTTCAGGTAATTTGTCAACGGATTACATCCGCAACTGAAATGAAATGAAAATGATCAAAAAAGAGAAGTTGACATATATGCATGCAATTCCAAACATTCAATATCAGACACTTGCCGGTCCAACAACTAATGAGGCACAATTCTGGTGGTGGGGAAAAACTTATGAGTACTCAATGAAAGTGCTCAACAAAGGGACAAAAAGGTTATACGAGAGGTGGTGGTTGATTTCTCAAGCAACACATTCGTTGGGGATATCCCAGAATCCCTTGGAACTCTCAGTGGGCTTCTATTTCTAAACATTTCCAACAACAAACTTACCGGCGCTATCCCATTATCGTTGGCAAAATTGATGGAACTTGAGTCGTTGGACCTATCCCAAAACCTGCTCTCTGGACAGATCCCTTGGGAACTGACCCAACTCACTTTTCTATCAATCTTAAATGTTTCTCATAATCAACTCACTGGCCCTGTACCTCAAGGGAAACAATTCGATACATTTGAAAATAGTTCATATGATGGGAATTCAGGATTGTATGGTGTCCCATTGTCGACGTTATGCAGAAATTCAATGACCTCACCTCCACCTCCGCCTATCTTTCAAGATCATGATTTTGAGTTTTCAAGAGGTATTTATTGGGTGGTCATAGCCTTGGGATATGGAAGTGGGCTAGTAGTTGGGTTTGTTATTGGGACAACTCTGACCAGAAGGTATCATGAATGGTTTGGTGAGACCTTTGGGAGGGGGAAGAAGTTTCAGAAGAAGCAAAAAAGGAAGGGCCGAAGAACCTGAATAAGAAAGCAACATCCATTCTCTCACTTTGTTTTACTCATCTTTTTGCTATTAGCTTTCCCGAAGTAATTATCATATATTCTATCATTTGCAAAATTTCTAACTTTATTTTGGTGCGGAAATTGGTTTTGCAGTTGTTGGCAATGAAGTTATGGGTTCTTTCTTCATTACTGTCAGATATATTGGCACTTTTCGAGGTTGTTCAAAACCTTCATTTGTGTATTTGTTATCGACTCCGTTTAATTATAATGGGTAGGTTCTCACACTTGCTCCTCCCATTATCTGCTTCAAGTTGACCGCTTTGATCCAATTGCGTGAGAGGTAAAGACATTACACACATCACATCATGCATATTATTTCCAAGATTAGAAATTTTATTTCTGCACGTTTGTTTTTCCTAAATCTCTCCGAATACTCGTTTCCGTATATATATCATTTACTCTCCGGAAAATATGTTATCTTTTAAAACAAATATATATTTATCAAAAAGAAAGATTTGTCTACGCTTTAGGTAAACCAAGGATTTTGTTTGCATTTGCATGTATATGTATTGATCCATTGGGTCATACAGTGACGAGAACACAAAATGAAAATACACAGGGAGGCGAGAGTTTTTGTTTGTTCATAAAAGAAAGAAAGGGTGGCACGGCTGTGAAGCCTGTGATAAGTTTTCGACGCAGCCCGTATTCCGTTTATATTATTCTTGCCTCCCTGAGGAGAGTTTTAAGGAGAAAACCTTATTTTTCCATTACGTTCTTGGTTCTAAAAATTCCTTCAATGTTTTTGGGTTTTTCAAGATCGCGTTACATATCATATCATTCATCCATTCATTGTTCATGATTTCTTGGTGCCGTTTGTTGTTGTGGCCGAATCTTTTGGAGATCGATTAGGATCCGGTTGAATCCGGAGATCGAGCATGAAATCCGTGGTGCATCTACTGAATCTTGAAGAAGCTCTGGGAGCATCGGAGATTTGCGAGAATAAGTAAAGCCTTGGGTAAGGTTTTACTATTTTGCAATCTGTACTTCTTTTTGATTAATAGAATAAAGCAAGTAGTGTTAGGCCGTGGTTTTGACTTAGAGTTATTTAGGACTCTAAGTTTTTTCACGTAAATCGTGCGTCTCTTGTCTCCATTTTATTCTACTGCACTACTTGAGTTTTTGTTTGGATTAATCGAGATAATCAACCCATTCAGCTATATAATTTTTTTTCTCTGTTAATCTTTCTCTAAATTGGTAATTTTTATCAAAACTCCTATTACCCCCACCCTCTAGGAGTAGATTGAACGCTTTTGCATAATTTCAATTACTTACTTTTGTGCTTGTTCTCCCATCTTGGCTACACTTTCTGTCCATAAAAGGGCCGGGTGTTGAGGAAATGCAGGTTTTAGCAGTAGGATAGTTGCAGTATTGTATTGTAAGGTTTCTAAGAGAGATGTTCCCAGAGCTTGTGTTTCTTGCTCGCCTTGTAGCTACATAATATTGCAGTTATATCTTTCAATTACTCATGGTCTTGTCACATATCGCGTTTGTCCGATTGCATATGTAGTATCTGGTCTTAGATGATTAGTATGGACTGTTGTACTATGAACTCCACCTATTTTTAATGAAAAAGACAGTGAAATTCCAATATTTTGAAGAAATTACTGCAATGAGTTTGTAACTTGTGACACCATTCGGGCGAAAGTAGAAAAGCCTTATACCATCTCTCTTTACTATTCTTTAGCTCTTCTTAAACTCTGACTACTACTCCCCTGCTTGTTCATTCTGTAAATGTCAAACAGAGGTTTCTTATTTTAGTTTATGGTTTGGTTTCACTTGTGGCTTTTGATTGTTTTGAAAAACAAAAATTTTATGATATAATAAGTATATGTTATTTTATCATCAAGTAAACAGTGATATAGTAACGTAGGACAAATTGTCATCAGAAGTGAAAAAAGACCTGTACTGGACTTCACAATCAACTATATTACTGCGTTCCGCCTACCACCCGCGTGCTCCAGTTTTCACGTTGAGTCAATTCATACGAAATTTTGTTCCGATTTCAATTTGAATACCATTAGTAAAGAGTGGAACTGATCTCCGGAATTAATCATTCTATTAACCCGACATGTATGTGTGGGGATTGCAACATAATCTGGTAATCACATTAGAAATCATGGATGCCTCATGTAAGCACATGATCACGTAGGTATAGCATAGCCAAAAGGGTGATTATTTGATTGGACCCTCCTCATCACTAGTATGTGACATTTTTTGATTGGACCCTCCTCATCACCAGTATGTGACATTTTTACACGAAATTTAATTGTAGGGATAGAAGATAAGGACTCCTTTACGTTGCCTTACCTAAAATCGCATAATGTTGCAACATTTCCAGTTATCGGAAAAACAATTTTGAGAACGTCGTGACATAATACTTCTCCAGTATAGACGTATGTCATAATTCACTCTAACTATATGACATGCCCAGTCCTATATTCGTCTAATCGTAGTGAAGATAAATACTACAATTCTATAAAAGTATAGTCCCATGGACCAACACCAAACCGTCATCATACTGTGTCCTACACCATGAGAGAATCTATGCATATGATCTGATGTATATTTGTTTGACCAGGACAAAATTTAATCAAATACCTAATTAATTGTGATCCTTATGCTAAACGGTCCAATTCGATACAAACATCCAATTAAATGTGGCTATTGAAATGGTCATAGTCTCTCTTTTTTCTTTTCATTTAATTCAAAATGATCTTTTAGCCCCCAATATTGTTGAGAGAATGAATAAATATATCAACTCATTTTCCACTGAATTAGGTCCCACTTTATTTGGTGGCAAAACAAGGGCTTCATATTTCGCTTGTGTATACAGTAGCTGCAGGGGTCTTCGCTGAAAGCCTGCCAGAAAAACAAACAATTAAGGAGGAAGCTATGGTACACAGAGTATATCGTATGCCTAAATTATGACAATTTGTGATTTTCATTATGCCAATTTTTGATTTTCTAATGCATATTTATGATTCTAGTTACGACTTGTACATTAAAATTTACCTGTTGAACAGGTCATTAGCAGGTTACCCATAATTAAAAAATATTGTTATTATGTAACCATAATTATTCGTACCGAAATCCATAATACTTGTACTCTAACCAAATATATACGTACAATATCAAAAATTAAATAATGTTACCTACAAATGTTATAACAACACCATAAATTGGCATTATCTTATCACAATGAATTGTACCAAATTTTGTTGACTCGTATGATATTCCATAACAAAATCAAAATATGTCGTACCAGAATCAACAATTATTATACCGAAGCCAAAAATATTTGTAAAATGTCACAAATTTTAGAAAATAACCACAATTATTATGACAACACCTAAAATTGTCATTTTCTTAACACAACGTGTCATATCAAAAGAAAACATATTTAAATACCACAAATTTTATAACAAACCATAATTGTTATGACAATACCATAAATTGACGTTTTCTTACCACAATGTGTCGTACCAAACGAAATTAAATAAAATATTCCGTAATAACACATGTCTAAAATACCACAAATTTAGTAATATAACCAAATTTGTTATGACAACACCATAAATTGATGTTTTCATATCCACAACGTGTCGTATAAAAAAATTCAATCAGAATGTTCAATTAATGGTAGTTATAATCAACAAAATATCATACCTCAAATTCAGTAATATAACCAAATTTGTTATGACAACACTATAAATTAACGTTTTCATACCCACAACGTATCGTATAAAAAAATTCAATTGAAATGCTCAGTTAACGATAGTTATTATTAGCAAAATATCACACCGCAAATTCAGTAATATAACCAAATTTGTTATGATAACACCATAAATTGGCGTTTTCATACCCACAATGTGTCGTATAAAAAAAATTCAATCGGAATGTTCAGTAAACAATAGTTATAATTGACAAAATACAATATCACTAATTATTTTCAATTCTCGTCACATTATTTTTTCAAATTTTAAAATTTCCACCATTTTGTCTTAATTTTCGATTCCCTCTACAATAATTTTTCAAATTCTTATTTGTCCCTACACAATACTTCAATAATTTAAACTAAAAATGAAGTTTTCGCACAAAATTTTCATCCAAGAAATTCACCAAAAAGTAAGTACTATACTCAAATTTTCGAATACAACTACAATTTCCTTTCAAAATATTAGTCTAAATCAAATTCTTTTTCTACAAAATTTAATTCAAAAAATCAAAATTCCTTTGTGGAAAAATGAGAGGTCACGAAAAAAATAATTATCCAACTGTCTCAAATGCATACACTTTTCAACACTAAAATGAAGTACAAAAAAATAAGTGTGAATATCAAAAAATAGAGTGTGAAAATTACTCTCCTTTTTGTAATTGATGAAATTAATTATATTAATACCCAATCTTATCAATATTTAGGGCGGTACACTTAACAATTGGCACTATATATTTAACACATGGATCGGTGTCAAACCTTCACCCTATGCGTACCAATCCAAATTTAATGGTGGTCCTTGGAACTAGGTCGTGGAAGTAAAATCTAAATAATTTTGTAAATGTATTGTCATCGTACTTTCTTTCAAAAAAAATTATTATAGTCGACATTTTGATTTACACCAATGACATAGCTATAATATGATCTACAAGTGCAGGCCCATCACTAGGACGAAGGCATTTGAGACCTCTGTCTTCTCAAATTTTCGGCCTGAAAATAAAGCCTATGCATACAAGAAAATATTATATAATTAATAGCTTTTAGAATTATAAATTCTCAATTGTGTACCATAGTGATAAGGTGTTGGAGTTTGGACATTTATTTAAAAGATCTGGGGTTCAAGTCTTAAACCCTTCGTTCCTATTTTTTTTTTTAAAGAATGTTGTTATTTTTTAGAATAAATCACATAGTTAGTCCTTGAAATTTCATACTTCAACAAATCTCATCGTTCAATTTCAATACAACATTAAAATATAATAATGCACCATCTGAGCCCCACGTAAGGTGTTTATTTTATTTTATTTTTTATTTTATCAAAATCATCTATCTTTTACATAATATTAATTAGGTCATTCGTATCAAGAATGAAGTTGATGGCTTATAGCTAGACACTTAATTAAATAAAAAATATCATTCTATTATTCAATTTGTGTGCTGATGATGGAGCTTCCTAAACTTGATTGAGACAAAAAATTACGTAGGTGACTTAATCAACAAACATAAAAAATTCAACGGATTTGATCGTCATTATTGTGTCACAGTCGCATGGCTACATTACATTCAACTACAATAGAGGACTAGGTTTCATACCAAATATAAATTGACTGTACAATCTAAATGTCGTTAGTGAGTGTATTTTTAAAATGATCGATCAGGACTATTAGGATGTTAAGTTATACAATATTTAATTTGTGATATTTTAGACATGTATTTTGTTTGGGTATAATAATTATTGATTGTGCAACGATATATTTTGGTCTTGTATCTAGTATCTTTTGATCGATTTCTTTTGGTACTACACATTGTGGTAAGAAAGTGTCAATTTTTTGTGTTGTCATAACAATTGTGGTTATGTTATATAATTTGTAGTATTTTACACATGAGGGAGAGGGAGAGAAAGTCAAGAAAGTGGGAACAACCTGTTACCTGCTAAGCCATTTTTTTATTTTATTAATTGGTTTAATAAATGGGTGGTCCGGATTATTTACTTTGAAATCCAATGGTTTAAAATTATGATGCGTACGGTACACCCCTTAATAAGGGGTGTGTACCATAGGACTACCCATATCTCAATATCTGAATTGAAATCTGTCCTCTGGTCGTTGGAGGACATAGTCAACTTGACTCTAATGTGATTAGCTGTCCTACTTGATAATATAAAAAACTTATCGAGGCACGCGTAAAGCTCTCATCATTAGAGAAGATGCAACCCCTCATGCGCCAGGTTAATCGGCGTTCTACTCCCACGATACAACTCTCATCTAGGAAGCTTTGTATGTAACTAAAGCTTTCCACGTGAACCAAAGAGCCGCTCGTATGCTCAGAATACCATAAACATAAACATATTCTCAAAATATACGTAAGACATGCCATGTCTTTCATAAAATCACACAATCACCTTGTGCACTAGCCGCCTTTATATAGTAAAAATCAACCACAAACGCAATTAAACATTGCATATAATAGGAGCTTAAATGCACAACATAGATATAATTTTATTTTTTTAATTTCGTCAAAAAGGAGAAAGTTTATTGATCTGAAGGACGGAAGATGCCTAAACATTAGAGAGTACGGAACCACATGGGGGCAGAGTAGTTGTCCACAAGCCGGACGAACAACTACAGATTGGGAGTTACAAATGCATGTTTACAGTACCCAAAAACGTTGAAGAAGTGTCAGAGGCAAGATGTATATTGCTATTTCGAGGTTATCTCAGCATTGTCGACAAGTTCACAAACCAACAGGAAGATAAATAAAAAAGCAGCTTCTTGGAGAAAATTTGGTAGCGAAACAGTCCCTTGTTTTGTAAAGGACTGTAGAATTTTTGGCTCAAATCCGACATTTGTTTGTACATTCATTAGTTTGGATTGGAAAAGCCAGTATTTCGCATAGGCTGTGATTTCAGCTAGCCGCCTTGTTTGACAAGTAAACATGGGTATTAAAATGGTCTTCCCGTTCGGCTAAATAAGCCAACTGATTTATTTTTTTGTCTTTATTCAAATTTTTTTTCATATTTCTTAGTTTTTCATCAATTTTTTTTGGGAATTATTGCATCGTCATGACGAGAGAAATCTAAAAAGTAAAAAATTACGATAGAAACTTATTTTTTTTGAATAAAGACAAAAATAAGTCAATAAGCCAATTTTTTCGTCTTTATTCAAAAAAAATTGGATTTCGATTATAATTTTTTAGGACACAGGCAAGTTTGATTCTAATATGATTAGCTGTTCTACATTCTAATAGAAGACATCGAAGAAGGCAAGATATATTTCAATTTAGAGGTTTATCTCAACGTTGTTGACATGCAAGTTTTTTTTTTTTAATCAGCAATAAATTTTATTAAAACTTGACAAATGGTATATCGAGAGTTTTTAAAAGTCATATCCAAGCCTCATTAGGAAGATGAGAACAAGGAAAATGACAAAAGGAAAATAACAAATAAAAGGAAATTACATCCAATAGAAAATTGAAACCGGTTCTCTCAACAAAGAATACATCTTAATATTGGAAAAGCAGTTCTTAAATCAATAAAAAGATAAATAAAAAAGCAGTTTTTTTTTTATGCCTAGAATTTTTCGGCTCATATACAATATTGGAAAACTCCGCTGCTGAATTGTTTGTTTGTACATTTATTAGTTTGGATTGGAAAATTAAGCTGGTACTCTCGCCTCGACGAAGGTTTCTAAATTTTGGCACTTCTAATCAGTTCAGCCCGGGCTCAGGTTAACAAACCCCAACCATAGGGAGCAAACTGACAGAAATCACATATTGGGCGTATGCAAGCGAGAGCGTGAAAGAATCATACCAGAAAGATTGAGTGAATTAGATCCGGAGTGAGGGAACAGGGACAGGTCTTGACTTACAAATTAAGGGATTTGATTTTGGGCCTACCCCAAAGATTGCAATAGAAGGGGTCAACTCATCTCGATCTGTGCACTTTTCCATTGTGTGAGCTATCATGGCAGATGAGTCCAAACACCCAACTATAAAAGAACATCAAAGGCATCAAGCTTTCTCATCCAAGATTTGGTAACTAGCGTTGGCTATATACATACATACATACTCCATCATGGATTCATGTTTGTATCTTCGCGCATACCTAATCTTGTGTTGCTTAAATCTTGTCATATTAACTTACTCTTCCTCTTCTACGCAGCCATTATGCCCTGAAAATGAGAGCAAAGCCTTGCTGCAGTTCAAGCATAATTTTGTCATCAGCAAGTCTGCTTCTTTTGACCCTTCAGCTTACCCAAAACTTGAATCATGGAAGCTACTTGATGGAAAGAGCAACGGTTGCTGCTCATGGGATGGCGTCGAGTGTGACCACGACACTGGTCATGTGATCGGTCTCGACCTCAGTAGTAGCTTTCTCTATGGTTCTATCAACTCCAATAGCAGCCTATTCGCCCTTGTCCACCTTCGTAGCCTAAACCTTGCCGATAATGACTTTAATTTCTCTGAAATACCATCCCGAATTGGACGTCTTTCGAGTCTCATAAGTCTCAATCTATCTAACTCTGGAATTTTTGGTCAGATTCCTTCAGAAATCTCATCTCTCTCCAAATTGGTTATCCTGGATCTTAACATGGATTGGTATTCTGTGAGTCCTTTGAAACTCGAAAGACCGAGTCTAAGTGACCTAGTTCAAAACCTAACCTACCTGAAAGTTCTTGACCTTTCTATGGTGAACATATCTTCTTCAGTGCCAAGTGTCATGTCAAATATATCCTCTCTAACAACTCTTAATCTTGTAAGTTGTTCGCTGTATGGTGAATTTCCTATGGACATTTTTCGTCTACCAAAACTGCAGATTCTTAATGTAGCTTTGAACGAACATCTCACCGGCTCTCTACCTGAATTTCAAAGTAGCAGTCGCCTTAAGGCATTGAGTATCTGGGGCACGGGCTTCTACGGTAAGCTCCCAGATTCAATTGGTAGACTTGAATCCTTACATTCTTTGGTTTTGAGTCAAACTAGTTTATCTGGGACACTCCCATCTTCACTTGGCAATCTAACCCAGGTCACTCTCCTGAACCTTGAGTGGTGCAAGTTTAGCGGCCAGATTCCTTCGTCGCTGGCAAACCTATCACAACTAACTACGTTTGGAATTGGTCCTAACGACTTTGACGCAGGACCACTTCCTTTTCCTCCGGGAAAGCTACTCAAACTCACTCACTTGTATGCTCCCGGAATGAATTTACAAGGTGAGATCCCTCTGTCACTTGCCAACATGACCCAACTTTCATTTTTATTCATTAGCGAGAACAACCTGGTAGGTAAAATCCCATCCTGGTTCATGAACCTCACCCAATTAACATGGGTAGATCTTGCAAGGAACCACTTCCTTGGCACGATTCCTAGCTCAATCACTCAACTCAAGCGTCTTGATTATTTGAGTCTTTATTCTAACAGCTTCACTGGTATAGTGGAGCTAGACATGTTTATGAAACTCCCATACCTGGTCTCATTGCTATTAGAGGACAACGATCTAACAGTGCTCGACAAAACTAGTACCAATGGTACTCATCCGAAGCTTGAGATTCTAGGATTGGGGTCATGCAACTTAGTCGAGTTCCCTGGCATTCTACGATTTCAAGATAAATTGCAGATGTTAATTATTAACAATAATAAATTTCAAGGCAAAATACCAACATGGGTTTGGAACTCAAGTAAAGAAACAATGGAAATTGTCGACCTTCACCAGAACTTTCTAACAGGCTTTGACCAGCAGCCGGCAGTTGTCCCATGGCCTTTTCTAAAATATTTTGACTTCAGCTCTAACAAGATTCAAGGATCGCTTCCTATTCCACCACCAAGCCTTGTTATTTATGATGCTCATGATAACGCATTGACGGGAGCAATTCCACAGTCAATATGCCACAAGAATTCTCTTCGTCTGCTTGATTTGTCCAACAACAATTTAAATGGCACAATACCTCCGTGTTTGGTCAGTTCCAACGAGGAGCTTCTCATGTTGAATCTAAGTTACAATAGTTTCCGCGGAAATATTCCTTCAACATTCACAGTGAATAGCCAATTGGTGATGATTGATTTAGGTCGAAATCAGCTAAAGGGGCCGGTGCCAAGATCATTGGCAAATTGCGCAATGCTGGAGTGTCTTATTCTTCAGAATAATCAGATTAAGGATACTTTCCCCTCTTGGTTGGGAGCTCTTCCTAAGTTAGAGCTTCTTGGTTTGGGATCAAACAAATTCCATGGCAATATTGGGAATCCCAAAAACAATTCAACGTTTCCAAAGTTGCGGATAGTTGACCTCTCTAGCAATCGCTTTTCAGGTAATTTGCCAACAGATTACATCCGTAACTGGAATGAAATGAAAATGATCAATAAAGGGCAGTTGACATATATGCTTGCAATTCCAGCTGTTCAATATAATACACTTGCCGGTCCAACAACTCATGAGGATCTATTCTGGCGGTGGAGTATAATTTATGAGTTCTCAATGAAAGTGGTCAACAAAGGGACAAAAAGGTTGTATGAGAGGATTCAAAGTGCCTTGGTGGTGGTTGATCTCTCAAGCAACACCTTCGTTGGGGAAATTCCAGAATCCTTTGGAAGTCTCGGTGGGCTTCAATCTCTAAACATTTCTAACAACAAACTTACTGGCGCTATCCCAGCATCGTTGGCGAAATTGACAGAATTGGAGTCATTGGATCTATCCCAAAACCTGCTCTCTGGACAGATCCCCGGGGAATTGACCCAACTCACTTTCCTATCAATCTTAAATGTTTCTCATAATCGACTCACTGGCCCTGTACCTCAAGGGAAACAATTTGATACATTCGAAAATAGTTCATATGATGGGAATTTGGGATTGTGCGGTGTTCCATTGTCGAAGTCATGCAAAAATTCAATGACCTCTCCACCTTCTCCGCCTATATTTCGAGGTCACGATCTTGAGTTTTCGAGAAGTACTTATTTGATGGTCATAGCCTTGGGATATGGAAGTGGGCTAGTAGTTGGGCTGGTTATTGGGATAACTCTGACGAGGAGGTATCACGAATGGTTTGTCGAGACCTTTGGGAGGGGGAAGAAGATTCAGAAGAAGCAGAAAAGGAAGGGCCGAAGAACCTAAGTAAGAAAGCAACATCCATTCTCTCACTTTGTTTTACTCATCTTTTTGCTATTAGCTTTCGTGAAGTAATCATCATATATTCTATCATTTGCAAAATTTCTAACTTCATTTTGGCGCGGAAATTGGTTTTGCAGTTTTTGGCAATGAAGTTAATGGGTTCTTTCTTCAGTACTTACTTTTGTGCTTGTTCTCCCATCTTGGCCGGAAGTTCTGTCCATAAAAGGGCCAGGTGTTGAGGATATGCAGGTTTTAGCAGTGAATAGTTGCAGTATTGTAAGCTCTCTAAGAAAGATCTTCCTGGAGCTTTGTTCTTGCTCGCTTTTGTCTTTTTATTACTCATGGTCGTCTTGTCATGTATCGCTTATGTCCGATTTGCATATGTAGTATCTGTTCTTAGATGATTAGTGTGGACGGTTGTACTAGGAACTCTCCACCTGTTTTTATTGCAAAAGACAGTGAAATGCCAATATCCTGAAAAGCTTCTGCAATGAGTTTGTGACTTGTGACCACTCAAATGTCAAACCTAGTAGGCCTTTCCATCTCCCTTTACTATTCTTTAGCTCTTCTTGAACTCTGACTACGACTCCCGTTTGTTCATTCTCTGTAAATGTCAAACCTAGTAGGCTAGGACGTATCCCAAAACTCGACAATATAATGACATGACTCCCGATTATGATGAAAATTATGTTGTTGTTTTCAAAACAACTCTACTCCACATATACCCTCAACGCTACCTTAAGCTAATTGTAAAGAAATTAATTGAAAGAGCAAATATCAAAGTATTGTTGAACCCCTAGCCTGTTTGCACATTTGCGGTGCGTCCAAAGCGCCCAGCATGGTTGGGACAAATTGTTAACAGAAGTGAAAAAGGCCAGTGCTGGACTTCACAATCAACTGTAATACTGCGTTTTGCCTACCACCCGCATGCTCTCAGTTTTCAAATTGAGTCAATTCATATGAAATTTTGTCCCGATTTCAATTTGAACTCCTTTAGTAGAGAGTGGAATTGATCTCCGGAATTAATAATTCTATTAACCCGACACGTATGTGTGGGGACTGCAACATAATCTGATAATCACGTTAGGAATCATGGATGCCTCGTGTGAGCACATGAACACATAGCTATAGCATAGCGAAAAGGGTGATTTTTTGACCCTCCTCATGATTAGTATGTGACATTTTTACGCAAAATTTATTTTAACGGATAGAACATGAGGAATGCTTTACATTGCCTTACTTGAAATCGCATAACACTGCAACAATTTCAGTTATTGGAAGAACAGTTTTGAGAACGTCGTGACGTAGTACTTCACCAATATAGACGCAATAATTCGCTCTAACAATATGACATGCCCGGCCCTATATTCGTCTAATCGTAGTGAACATATATTATAATCTATCTATACTCCTACTACTTTTAAAAGTACGAAGGTGTTTCCTACTCTTTCTTTTCCACAAATGCCCCTCCTACTAGCAAGTAATCTCTCCCACCCTACACCTCTTCCCAACCGTTATTTTTTTTCCCCTGATCCGACCTCTTCCTAACCGTTACAATGCAACAACCCAACGATTAAACTAGACAAAACCACAAGCGCCTTTCCTCACCCTTACAAGTAATCTCTGCCCCGCCCCCACACCTCTTCCCAACCGTTATAATGCAAAACTCCAACCATTTTACCATACAAAACCACAACAGCCCCTCCTGCCCCCCCACCCAAAAAAAAAAAAAAACCATTACAGCCTCCCTCTATCAGCCCGAGTTCTCCACAACCAACACTGCCAACCGACAACCATGGCTCCAACTACAACAACATATTGGAGTGAACTCAAGTGCATCCCAATAGAAGTCCAAGACAGATAAGGCATCCATTCAACTTTCCTCCCTGCGTCACTTATGTCGACAACTCTGTAGACCATAATTTCGCCCACAAACTGTTTGACAAAATGTACCTTTGAGTAATTTGCAAACACTTCCCCTACCAACGACACTGTCCACCAATATCAACAACTCCGTAGACCATAACTCCGCACACCAACTGTTTGCCAAAATGTGCCTTTGAACTCTTTGGGTTGACAGATGGTTTTGTAAGGGCCAATCGAAGATGCTGAACATGACAGGAGCAATAAAACAACAACAGTCAAAGTTGGGATGCTATAATAAATGATACACAAAGACTTTACTTGAACCATCTTAAAAAAAAAAAAAAACCCTTTTGCGCAAATCCCAGCCTCATTCGGCCTGGTTGTGAATAGCAATTCCCCTCCGATGGCTCCTTAAAACAGTACAGACACTTGGAAAAAAAAGGCATGGAAGACAAAAGCATAGGTACCCACACTATACTAGCAATTAGAAATGAAAGAAATAGTTGAAAACAAAACGGGTCATTGGAAGACATCAAATTCCATTAAAATAAAAAAAATGCTGTGCGCCATGTGCTTACGACATTGTCCATTGAATTGCTATCACTGTCGGCTGATTATATGTCGAAAACTTCAAACTCAGAAGTCAGAAAATGAAGTCAAGGAAACCAAAAAAAAAAAATTGTTTTGAACTTCTACCTCTCCATGAACCATCGCGAAAACATTACCATGAGTTTATGCTACCTGTCCTCTTCAAGCGTTAATCGTGAACCACCTCTCTATTCCCTTTCCTTGTAAATTTACACGTGCTTCATAGATTATAACATGGTGTTTGATTTTTTCCCATTCTTGTTTTTTAAAAATGCAGAAAATGGACGAGACACAAGGTTTGGATTGCCTTGGCCAAGATGAAATCAGTTGGCGCCGCAATCGTCAAAGGAAGAGATATGTTAGGTTCACACCTACACAAAGAGGAGAATATATTCAGAAGACAATGCAAAATAGGAAGAGGAAACGCAATGCACGCATATTATACTTCTCCAAACATAAATCATGGTTGTGAATTCTCAGATGGACAAACACAAAATCCATCGCCAAATCCCCCTTTGGAGGACAACCTAATGGAGTCCGAAATGATCGGTTAGTACTTTAGAACAAGATATTTGATTAAACCTTAATAGAATATACTTTCCACAAATGCCTTACCCTATATTTGTGAATATGCCATTCATAGGACAACGACTGTGAGAGGTCCATCTTTCCCAACCACATGAATTGCGGAGCATGGCAGATTGCCGATTTTGTCGGGCTAAAAGGTTCCAAAACGAACCTCCAACTTTTTGCTGCCTCAACGGAGAAGTAGTTTTGACAAGCTCATCTATCCTATTAAGCCTATGAAACTTGTTCACTTTTCAAACTGTTGAAGCTTTGGAATTTCGCAAACACATCTGTACCATAATAGCACCTTCGGTTTCACATCCTTTGGCGTCACATTAGACAAAGGACTTGCTAATTCAACAGAAGGAGTTTACACATTTCGTGCACAAGGGAAAATTTATCATGAACTACCATCCTTGATTCCATCATCTACTTCTCCTTGTTACTTCCAACTATACTTCTATGATACTGATAATGAACTCCAAAATACCTTAGACATTATGGAAAACAAGCTGGACAAAAAGAAAAAACCTCCCACGTAACCCACACATTGTCCGAACACTAATGGATGTGCTCTCTACAAACCCTTATGCCATGTTTCTTAGGAGACTAGACAATGTTCCTTGGATTCATATAGAATACACATAAGGACTGACATCAAGCTCGACCAGAGGGTTTACAACTCCCCATCAGCTGACTAGGTGGCTGCAATATGACTAGAAGGAAATAATGCAACTGTCTTTCATGAATGTGACATTGTAGTGCACTTAAACTCTGGACATGAACATAGAGTGCAACACTATTATGGTTGCTATAATCCGTTGGAATACCTGTTATTATTTCCTAAAGGTGAGGTTGGATGGCATCAAAATATCCTTACAAGAATTCAAGGTCGCACTAGCAATCGTGCATCAGATACGCAAAATGATCCGTCTTTTCAAAGTTTCAAATCAGCTGAAGATATTTTCAGACGAGAACAATACGGTACCTAACTTTTCCTCTTTCTTGCAATTTGAAATTGCATAAAAGTCAATTGCATAATTACCAATTACGTTTGTGCTTTTAATTTGTAAAAAAACACATGCGAGGCATGTGCACCTTTGGGAAATGCAGCTTATTTGGTAGTACACATTTTGTACATGTGTTGATGGTTCAAATACAAAGAATTAAGGTATCATGTCGGGAATGCTAATGCTATAAATTGCAAATTAGAGATGACGATCCTTCTTCTACTTCTATCTGGTCGACTCTTGTAGCAATATGTTGTTGACATGTATATAAAACTGGAAAATACAAGGTTGGACTATTTCCGACAGAAACAGTCAGGTTTAAGGGCTGAACTATATTAAGGGATTGTTGATCGTGTATTAGCAGGAGAGAGCAGAGGAAGCCTTGTGGGAAAAAAGAGTTGTATTGCCCGGATCCTTTGTTGGTGGCCTGAGAGATATGCGTATCTCAATGCACTCGCATTAGTCCAGCGCTTTGTAAAGACAGACCTTTTTTATCACAATGACCTATAACCCTGATTGGAAGGAGATCAAAGACTCCTTAAAACAAGGCCAACTTGCACAAGATAGGCTAGATTTGACCGCAAGAGTTTTCCGAGCAAAGTTGCAAGACCTAAAAAATCAGCATTTTAAAAAGTGCATTTTTGGAAAGGTGGCTGCACACGTTCATGTCATGGAATTCCTAAAAAGATGTTTGCCTCATACTCATATGCTAATCATTTTGAAGTCAGCTTGCAAGATTACCAGCTCGGACAAATTTGATCAATTTGTATGTGCTCAAATTCCCAATCCAAACCAGTTTCTTGATTTGTATGAGAAGGTTGCCAAACATATGATGCATGGGCCTTGTGGAGTATTGAATGAAAAAACCCCCTGCATGTGTGGTGGTAAATGCAAAAACCATTACCCCCGGTCTTTTGCAAAGGAGACGGTGCAAGGAGAGGATTCTTATCCAATTTATAGGAGAAAGAAAGGATTCCTTTACAGTTAATAAGTGCGGTGGTTCGTATCTTATAATCCATATATCTTTTGAGTAGAACAATTCTGCACATTTGTTTGTCCTTCTACATTCATTTATTTTTATTTCATCTTCTACTAATAACAATCGCTTTCAAAATGTAATATTTGTCGTGCTTATTGTTTCGTTGTAAAGAAAGATACAACTATATTTTGAGAACAAAAGTAGTGAAGAATTAGTTCCTAATCTAACCCCAATATCACTCTGATAAAGTACATTAAATCCATCCCAAATAAACGCAAGGAAGAAATTAAATTTGGGTACCCCATACGAAGAATTATATGTTGGACATCACCAAACGTAAGAATTAGAGATTGTTAACCAATCTCCGGCTCATTTTGGATGTCCTCTTTGGGTGCTATATCTTCTAGGGTGAAATTAAACTCAATTTGTACCTGTGTATGTTAGGAGTTTGAAGCTTGGATTCATCTAAAACCAAGGAACTTGAAGTACGATCAAGAAACAAGTAGCAAATGGAAGGATGCTGGGTGCAGAAATGTAACCACCACGGCTTCTATTATTATTCATGAAGAGGTGCTGTATTGAAGGTTTAAAAAGAAACAAGGTAAACCTTGGGGAAAGAACCACGTGCAACACGCACGTGCCCAACCACTAGTTCTATAAAAGTATGGTCCCATGGACCAACACCAAACCCGGCCCCATGATACTGTGTCCTACACCTTGAGATTGAGAATCTATACGTATCAGATGTACATTTGTTTAATCAGGACAAAATTTAATTGAATACCTAATTATTTGTGATCCTTGCCCTAGCGGTCCAATTCAATAATCACATCCAATTAAACGTGGGTATTGAAATGGTCTTGGTATCTCTTTTTCTTTTTATTTAATTGAAAATGATATTTTAGCCTCCAATATTGTTGAGAGAATGAATATATATCAACTCATTTTCCACTGAATTAGGTCCCACTTTATTTGGTGGCTAAACAAGGGCGTCATAAATTTGCTTGTGATGGTAGCTGCAAGGGTCTTCGCTGAAAGCCAGCCAGAGAAAACAAACAAAATACCTCAATTGCAGTTGGAGCACTAACATCCCTACAATATTAATTTGCTGAATTGAAATGTGTCCTTTAATTTGTTGTTCGAGGACATAATCAACTTTCACTCCAATGGGATTAGCTGTCCTAAATTCTACTAGTAGGAAACATCCAAGAAGTGTCTGCCAGTAACATATATGCTGATGCTGAAGGTGTTGGAAATATTCGTTAAAGTTTCTGTTTAATTAAAGCTCTCTCGTTAGAGAAGATGCAGATGCGTCCCCTCTTGCACCGAGTTAATCCGTGTTCCACTCCCACGATACAACTCTAATCTAGGAAGCTTTGTGTGTAACTAAAGTTTTTTTTTTTCTCGGCAAATGAAACTTTTTATAGAACTCGAAAGGGTTACATCAAGGGAATACATCCTAGCTCATAGGGCCTAGAAGCACCAAAAGAAAATACAAACACATCCAACTGATAGTTGGATAACACACCTCAATCTAAATTACAATTTTAGTATTCGGATACCATCTAGAAAGACCTTAAACTCTTCCACCGTATAGAACTTGATGTAGAACTTGGCCTTCATCCACATTGCGACCCTAGTTTTAACTACATCTCCCACTTCCCAGGCCTGTTTTGCTGAGTTGTTGAAGATGTAATCATTCCTCACCAACCATAGGGACCAAAGTGTTGCATAGAAGCATGCTTCACAAATATGTTTCTCCAAATTGGAAAATCCATTTGCAAACCACCAACTTGCTAAATCCAGAACCGAGACCGGGCACACCCATTTCATATTCCACCACTCTAATATTATTGACCAGACACTCCAAGAGAAATGGCAATGGAGAAATAAATGCTGATTTGATTCAAGATGCATAAAGCAGAAAGGACACAAGGCTAAATGAATTTTATTTATCACATTTCTACTAAAGAAGTTCTGACCTGGTAATAGTTTTTTCCTTGATAGCCAACCAAGCAAAAATTTCCACCTTGGGGGGGCTTAAGTTCTTCCAAATAGAACCCAGAAAAGCATTACTTGAATGGGACAGCAATTCCCAGTGGCCATACGCTGATTTCACAATGAAGTTACCATCCCCCGTCCACCGCCACATTAACTCATCGGGCTTTGTTTGGATTAACGTCACCTGTTGAAGTCGCAGCCTTAGGTTATCCATCTCTCCTTTCTCCCACCCAATCATGCCTCTCCTAAACAGAAGGTCCCAAGATCCTCCAGCATCGTCACCCCTCATATTACAGATCAGTTCCTCCTTTTGAGAAAATAATGAAAACAGTCTAGGATATTCTTCTTTTAAGGGTAACTCACCCAACCAAACATGTTCCCAGAACATTGTAGCATTACCTGAATTTACTTGCACTCTAAAGCTCTCACGGATGGAGTATCCCAAATGAGATGAGGAATTCTCCACTGAGCAAATATCTGCCCAAATTCTTGAGGTTGAACCTGAGCCATGAACATAAGGGAGCCAACAATTTCTAACCAATTTGTATTTATCTCTAATGACTTTCACCCAAAGAGAGCCTTTATCTGTACCAAATCTCCACCACCATTTGGCCAAAAGTGCTAGATTCTGTTGAAGCATCTTTTTCACCCCCAACCCTTCGTCAGCTTTCTTCCTTGTAATCTCGTCCCATTTTACCATGTGTATCTTTTTTTTTTCGCTCGTATCGCCCCAAAAGAACTGTCTCTGTATTTTCTCCAGCTTCCTCGCGACTGCTACTGGCATTTTAAACAAGGACATAAAGTAGATGGGCACGTTTGCAGAGTTGGAATTGATAAGGGTAATCCTCCCCCCCGTCGAAATACACTGTGATCTCCAAATACTCAGGATCTTCTCAGTCCTCCGGACTACGGGGTCCCAAGTCTTAATCCTACTTGGGTTTGCACCTAACGGCAACCCAAGGTATTTGATTGGTAATTTTTCCACCTTACACCCCAAAATACGAGTCAATGAAGTTGTCGCTTCGGGTGGAACATTCACTCCGCAAAGAGAGCTTTTTGAGAAGTTAATTCTTAAACCAGACATTAGTTGGAAGCACTTTAAGATTCTTTTAATGTTTGCCAACTCCTCCGGGTCGTTGTTGCAAAAGAGATTGATATCGTCCGCAAATTGTAGGTGAGTTAATGAGACTCCATTACTCCCTAATTTGGTTCCTTTGATAATATTTGCTTCCTTTGCTCTTTCTAGCATTATGTTAAGGGCTTCCACAATAATATTAAAGAGGAAAGGTGATAGGGGATCCCCCTACCTCAACCCCTTATGTGTGCAAAATTCCTGAGATGCTGAACCATTGATCAATATTGACATAGAGACCGTCCAGCAACACTCCATAATCCATCCTTTCCACCTATCCCCAAATCCCATCCTCAATGTCTTGTTGTTTAGAAAGCTTCAGTTGACACAATCGTACGCTCTTTCAAAGTCTAGCTTTAAAATAACGCCCCCGTGCGCCCTATTTTTCCAGCTGTGAATGACCTCATTGGCTATAAGAACACCATCCAGAATTTGTTTCCCACATACAAAGGCAGCTTGGGACTCCCCATTGACTGATCGCATATGCTCTTTGATTCTATTAGCCAAAACTTTAGATAGAACCTTATAGACCCACCCCACCATACTAATGGGTCTATATTCTTTAAAAGAAACCGGACAAGCTACATTAGGAATCAATGAAATAAAAGTGGAATTGATACCTTTAGTAAGCTTCCCATTGGCATGGAACTCAGTGAAGAATTGAGTGACTGACTCTTTCATAAAATCCCACCCTTTCTTGACAAAAGAGAAATTAAAGCCGTCGGGTCCCAGTGCTTTGAGATTGCTACATCCTTGCAGGGCTACCAAAATTTCCTTCTCCTCAAATTGTTTCTCAAGTTGCGACGCTATCGCTGGCTCTATCATTCTAGAGAAGAACCCCCCAACACTGGTCTGATCTTTCTATCTTCCTTAAAGTTATTCCGAAATTTTTTCTAGCGGCTTGTTTCATTTGATCCGGTTCCACCAGCAGACATCCATTCATTTTAATTGAACCCACCAAATTCCTCTTGAATCGGTTGTTAGCTGAGATTTGGAAAAACCTCGTGTTTCTATCTCCCAATTTCAGCCACTTGACTCTAGATTTCTGTTTCCAAAGAGATTCCGACAACTTAGAGAGCCTCCAATAATCTGACTTGACAGAACATCTTAGCGCTTTTTCCTTGTCATTCAATTGCCTAACTTTAGATAGAGTGTCGAAGTGATGTAGTTTAGCTTTGGCTTCTTGAAGAGCAGAATTGATGTCCCCGAAGTCCTCTTTATTCCAAACTCTTAGCCTGTCCTTAATTCCTTTTAATTTCTGCATAATGACAAAGCCAGCCCAGCCACTCACCTGAACCTCATCCCATGCAGCTTTAACTACCATCATACAATTAGGATCAGACAACCAAATGTCCAAAAACCTGAAAGGTTTCCCAATCTCTATTATCATCCAAAAACATGATAGGGCAATGGTCTGAAATTGGCCTACGTAGACCCCATTGCAAGACCCTAAACTTATCAAGAAACTGTTGGGATAGCAGAAATCTATCCGAGCGGCTGTGGATGGCGAAGTTCTGATAATTAGTCCATGTATACTTCCTGCCCAACATTGGGATATCTACCACTTCCATATTAATGCAAAATTCTTGGAAAATCCTTCATACCCCTATCTACTCTCACACACCCAACCCTATCAGATACATCCCTGATTTCATTATGGTCACCCCCAATGCACCATGGAACCTGAGAATTTGACTTAAGGACCAACAATTCCTCCCAGAGATCTCTACGGGATAGAACTACATTAGGGGCATAGAGATTCACAAAGGTACAAGGGAAATCATCAATGGACCCTTGTATCAAAATGAAGGATCTATTAACCATCACATTAGACACTTTAAAGAAAGAGTCATTCCAAATAATCAACAGACCCCCTGACGCTCCAACTGAATTAGAACATATGAAATCCATGTTGGTTGCACCCCATATTCGTTGAATTACAAAACGGTCTACTGATTCCAATTTTGTTTCCTGAACAAACACCATATCCGGTTTCCTCTTCTTAATAAGTTTTCCCAAAAAATGTTTTTTAGTATCACTCCCCAATCCTCTTATATTCCAGGATAAAATCTGCATAAAACTGACTTGACCAAAAACCACCACCAAAAATAAGATGCTCAAAGCTCTAAATACCTCCCTCCCTCTCAAGCAAGAGGGCAGCTTCCTTAGACTCAATCATAATCATCTTCTTTAAAATCTGATCGTCATTAGGTAAAAAATTGACATTCAATTGAGCAGCCATGGGGGCCCTTACCTCTTCAATGACGCACTGGGAGCTCTCTATAGAATCAGCAGAGGAATTTAGGGAGGATCAATATTAGTAGCAATTTTATTGTTATTAGTTTCACTGGTAACTAGAGTAGTCAATTTCATTGAATTGATTTCCGTACATTCATTCTTTTTATTCAGAGGACTAGCATAGTACTGAGCAATCCATTTTGTGATCTATCTTTCCGATCGAGGTGAGTGATTAAGCATGTGATCCCTTCTTTTGGACTCTTCTTGAGCCAATCTATTCTTGATATATAATTCGTTATTCGTTGTGATCCGATGATAATTATTCTTATTCGTTGCTCTCATAATTATTGACAATTGACGTATCCTTTGGCATATGAGGTTAATTGAGAATATTTGTGATTGATCAATTGTCCTTACTTGTATTGTCGTCGATTCATTGACTCCATGATATTATTGTGACTATGCAATGACACGGGGAATAATCCTGTAGGTGACTCTGGTTCGCTGTTCTTATGTGTTGGGACCATGAATTATGTTTATATTTGTTAAAGTCCAAGGAAAAGACCCGTCCATGAGATATCGTGGTGACTTTGGCCGCTAGGGAAAATACTTGTGAAATATCCTGGGACTCTAGTGCTCAACGGATAGGGAGAAGACTTGTGAAATACCCTGTGACCCTACTCTAGATTGGCTTAGGAAAAAGGTCCATGCGCCATCTTTTGGTGACTCAAAGTACGGTGTTGGATGAGGCCAACGGGTTGAGCTCTGAGAAAATATTTGGCATTTGGTATTTGGTGATTGGAAGATATGGTTCCTACTTTGGTTTAGACTTCCATTTATCGTTGTTCATCGTTCGGATATTATTGGCCTCATTGTTTGGTATAATTATTGTGGTGATTTGATTATTGTTCATATTATTCATTAATCCGTTATTCGTCCTGTGGATACTATTTGTTGAGCCATTGACTTCGTTAGTTTGTTGATATTATTCGTTGAACCCTTGATCCTTATTATTTGAGACTACTTCTTTGGAGCTCTCGTTATCGTTCATTTAAAGGTATGTCACGTTGTACTCTTTTTTTTTTTTTATCGACAAAAAAGATTTATTCAGGAATCTTGACAAATGGTACATCAAGAACGGGGAGGGGGAGGAAAATCCAACCAAGGGTTGGATGAACAAAATAAAAAATAAATAAAAAAATTAAAATGTTGGGGCAAAGCCCAAACACACCCAAACGGGCCAGGCCCCAAAAAATAAAACCCTAAGGCCTCGTTGGATAATAGTGAAAGATAGATGTGATTCGTAAGGAGATGAGATTAAGATTGTGATTGATAATAAGAAGGGATTGTTAATGACAAAGGATTGATAAGGAGTATGTTTGTTTAAGATAAAATTAGATAATGGGATTATTAATACAGGGCGGTTCCAGGAACCCTTAAAAAAACTTCTAAAAAACCCTCCAAATCTTAATCTCATAGTTTCTGATCAAATTTTGATGATCCGAGCCGCTCAATGTGTTCAGAACGTGATTTTGAGGATACCCGCAAGAAATTGGCAAAAAAAATAACCGAAAAGGGCTTGATTTGAGCAGTTTTTTATTGAATCATTCAATAAAGTTCAATAAAAAACTGTTCGGATGAAGCTCTTTCCGGCCATTTTTTTTGCTGATTTTTCATAGGTGCCCTTAAAATCATGTTCTGATTATATCGAGCGGCTCGGATCATCAAAATTCGTTCGGGAACTTGGGGGGTTTTTTTTAGAGGTTTTTTTAAGGGTCTCCGGAACCGCCCTGTAATTAATATCATGTTTGTTTGAGATGGGATTAGATGATGAGATTGGATTGGTAGAAGAAATTGGTAATGAGAAGGGATTGGGATTGGAGTATGAATACCAAGTTTCAAGGGGTATTGCTAATACCCCCTAAAGTCCGGCTTCCTCATCCCATGTGATTCACAATCCGGAGCCATTTGTGTTACCAAACAAGGAATTCACAGTCCGAAGGGACTATTAGTCCAATCCCAAGGCCGAATCCGGTTAACAAACGAGGCCTAAAAGCATATGGGCTTGACCCACACCTTGAAGGGCTAAGCCCAAAAAATTGGGCCACGCCTAGCGTAGAACCAAAACTAACCCTAACAAAGTGCAACATCCACTGCTGCCGCAACAAGACAACAGCCACCGTCATCACACCACAACTTGCCACCACCCAAGCTCTTACCTTTCCATACTCACTAGCTATATCAAGAACCAAAATACAAATGTCTAGATCCCTTAGATCCCTCGAGATACCAATTTCCATCCTCTATCTTTTGGCCGCTGAAACCAAACTTCAAAGTTTGAAAGCTCCAAGTCATCCAAAATATGCAGGGCATTCCTCACTTGGACTAAGAAACAGGCTTCATAATAATTCAGCATCACCATTCATCACCCCATCAACAACAAATTAGAAACAGAAAAAAATTCAATCCAAAACCAACAGAATAATCAGCATTAGTCATATAATTTCTCAGTGAAAGAGAACTCTTAGCCCTCCGAAAGATAGGAGTTGAAAAGCGGATAGTACTGTAAGCATAGTAGCTTGAACATCGGTGAATGAATTAATCCTCTTAGCCCTCTTGATAGTGGGAAGAGGAAAGGATTTGTGACTCTGTCCTTCATTAATGCTTAGATGTTCCTCCGAAGAGGAGCAAACCTATTTCTTTGAAGACGAGCGAATTCTTGAACTTCTCCTTCTATCATTTCTCTCACTCACATTACATTTTCCTCCTCGAAATCAATCCCCAGTGTGACACCAGCTGTTATAGTGGTTTTGAGTTCATTGTCAATCATATTCTATTCCTACTCTTGTGTAATAGGAATGGATCTGGTTCCATGTTCACTATCTTCAATTGACAGAGACTCCTCTAGTTGTTGGCTTCTAACTGCCTTCCTAACAGCACTTGGGTTCAAATCTACTAGCAGGTTAATACTTGCGAGTCGTATGCTGCAATCTGATCCAATCACCACCGGGCCATTGTAGAGATACTCACTTCTCTGATTCACTACTTGTTCCTCTGGGCTAAATGTTATCTTGGGCTACACTGTTTTGGGCCATATCACAAATGTTGACACTTACTTGTTGTTCTTCCTCTGATGGGCTTTCTGAATCATCAGGTATAAAAGATACCAGCCATGTGACGAATTTGAATTTGAATTTTCTTCATTAATATCTATACTTGCATTTGGGCTAGTGGTTCAGCCGTACTCTTTACCCTTAGCACGCTTAACTACTCACTGAGCTCGTCAGCGGACGGATTTATTCCACTTTTTTTTTCTTCAAGTTAGTGCATGGGTATTGTAGCGGACTCTGTGGCATTGTCGGGACCTTGTGTTTGGACTTCTAGGGCGTTTGCATTTTTATTTCTTTTATCATGTCAAATCGCTTCCGCACTTTTATTTATAAGCTTCCGCACTTTTATTAATTGGTAGTTCATTGTGGAATTTGGAGATTGGAAAATATGGGATATTGTGTCATTTGCTTAAGAAAAATATTGGTTTTTGGAGTCGCAAATTAATTTTATTGTAAGAAAATATCTAGTTTTTCTTTATTTGTTTCAAGTTGCTAAAAACATTTTAAACTAGGCTTCGTGTCCCATGATTGCTTCATGGTACACGGCCGGTCTTGCTCCCGGGTTTGGGAGTTTATTGGTACATTCATACATGAGTGGAGTGCATCTGATCGTCAGGGTATTTGGTATCTTTTGTCCTTAACTTTGTACTTTTTCTCGTTTGAGACTCCTAATTAGATGTTAGTCAGTTTAAAAGTGTCGCTATTACGTCAGGCCATGTTTGGGTTAGGATGAAAGATATCAATTGCCATGTGATTTAGTTATTTTGTATTTTTAGACGATTAGTTTGGCTTTGTCCAAGTCCTTTATAATGATCTACGTTTTGTAAGTGCCGCTGAGCATTTATCAATACAATTTTCTCACTTTTGACAAAAAAAGAAAGAAAAGAAGAAGCAATATCATGTGTGTACAAATAGTCTTGGTCTCTCTTTTTGTTTTCATTTAATTGAGAATGATGGTTTGTCGTCCAATGAGAGAATTATCAACTCATGGTGGAATGAGGGAATCAGAAGGACTGAATATGAAATGCATTTCATAAAAATGCATTTATAGTGTTTTTACAAAAAACTGCTCGGATCAAGCCATTTTTGATCATATTTTTTGTTAATTTCTCGCGGGTACCCTTAAATTGAGTTTTAAACACATTGAACATTTCGGATCATCAAAATTTGATCGGGAACAATGTCAAACTCATTAGGTCCTTAACTTAGCAAGTTAAGGAATCCCTTAATTAAATTTGTAAGAGTAATTGAAATAATTGTGACTTTAGCCTTCATAATCCTTAATAATGATACTCAAAATATTTAGCCTTGGTAATTGTTTCATTTCATTAATTATTCTTGGTATAGCAAAACAACGATCATGTATGAATCCCACAAGAAAGAGTGGTAGATAAGTGTGTTTGGGAACCACCAAACCATGTGGCGGTGGCCAAGATCTCAGAATAATTTTTCCTTGCTCAATACTAATGAGAGACTGAGATGGGATTAATACATGAAACAATTACTAATGAATTAAATAACCTTAGCGGGAATTAAAGATGATGTATTGTGAGAGAACGACATGTCTCGTAAAGCGAAAAATAAATACTTAAAAAAATAAGAATCTTAGCGGAATGAGACCTAAGGCAGGATCAATTTATATCAAGTGGAGCACGTTGACGAAGACGAAGACTACAGTCAATGGAGACGGAGACGGCCACATTGAGCGAGAGATCGAGAGAATCGAAGCACCATAAATTTTCCTTGTCGTATTTGAATATTTCGTGTTAATCGACATATATTGAGTGAACTGAGGAAGAAACAGTTAAAAATCCAGGGACTTTGACGAAGACTGCGGAGTCTGACGCATGCATGCATTGAGCGAGAAGCACCATTTTCCTTGTTCACATTGACTGGCTGACAATCACTAGATCGATATGGAGAAATATCTCAGTACTATGATCTTGCGGTAAGCTGTAACGTGTTCTAAGGTTATAATAATTCTCAAGCCATGTGTACAAATAGTCTTAGTAATTTATGTCGTTCGAAGGTGTTAGATTCGAAACTTCACAGATGCTATTAACATACTCTTATGGGACCGCTAGTCCATATAGATCGCTGTCCCATCCTTAATTGTGTCCTCGCTTGAGGGATGAAATTGATGCCTCTGAACTAGTTGAGATGAGCAAAAGCTGGCCAAACACCAGAGTTATTAAAAACGTGTATGAGTGAAAGTTGATAGTCCCTTGCTACTGAATAGTGGTGACTCCAAAAGTGTGAGAGCATCGAATCATTCATAAACATGAATACTCCTACCAAAATACATGCAATTCCCAAACTTAGGTCTTAGACTTCCATGCTTTTATATCTTAAGCTATATGTATGCAATTTATTCATATATCTATTACAATAGATACAGGGGAGTGATTTTCACTCCCTATTTTGATCTCCACACTTCTTTTTTTATTTTTTAGTGTTAAAAGTGATTTGAGTCATTTATATTTTTATAGCACTAGTAATTTTTATTCCCATAGGGTCACCCGACCTCAAGCTCCATAGTTTGGCGTCGCCACTGCTACTGAATAACTTCTTGAGTCGGCCACTCCATATGCATTTTATGAAATTTCCCTAATAAAACTAGAAAAAGATAAATCAACTTGGAAACCAAATATTGGTATTGAGCACATCATATATGCATTACAAATATTTGCAAGTATTTTTTTTTTATTTTTTATTGAATGAGTGTTGTTTTGTAGAACTATAATTTAATGAATAGTATACCATATTGATGAGGATTCTATATTTTGAGGAGTGAAGAGATAATCAAAAGCCTATACGTCTTTGCTCATGAGTGATACTGGGTTGAAGGGGTAGCTTACTACCTTGCATGGAATGATGGTTCCTATTAGTCGCAGATTTCAAGGACCACTGCAATATTCTCATAATAATTACAAGACAGTTGTATCCTTTATTTTTAGGCCTATGAGCTGCACAATTTATATCTAATTTTATCAATATGTGGGGCTCTGATGAACGTAGCTCGCTTCATCTGGAACTGTGGTTTGAGTGAGAGTGATTCCTAGCTTCCACTTAGTCTGCACAAGGAAGCATGACTAGAGACCACACCGGAGGAGCTCCGGAATGGCCCTCTGGTGTGTGGATGAGAAAATGTGCAGAGCAAGAGGCAAAGTACTGGGTTTAAGTGGTGGAGAAGCATGTACCTCTTTAGAGGTGCCATCAAAGGGTATTTATAGAGTCTTCCTTGCTTGCTCTCCAAGTACGCACATGTGTCTTGCACGCTTCGGCCGACGTTGCCCATGACGTAGCAAATAAGGGGGTTAGTGTGAGCTGTCGCCCCATGTGCGCCAATGATTACTTTGTTTGTGTAACCACTTCAGATGATATCATATACGTCACCTCGGATAAGGCATGGGAGACATGGCTGAGCCGCGTTGCCTAGCTTCGGGCCGAGCCGAGCCTTCGTGGATGAGCTGTCATGGGAGATACGGTCGAGCCTTGTGGCCTAGCTCTGGGCCAAGCCGAGCCGAGCCGAGCCGAGCTTCGTGGATGAGCTCTTATGGGAGATATGGCCGAGCCTCGTGGCCTAGCTCCAAGCCAAGCCAAGCCAAGCCTCGGGGATGAGCTCTCATGGGAGATATGGCCGAGCCTCGCGGCCTAACTCCGAACCGAACCGCAGGGAGGAGCATTGTGGCCTAGCACCAGGCCGAACCGCAGAGAAGAGCCTTGTCCTTAGTATAGGTCGATCATACGTACCCACTCGTCCGGACGCCGCTTGTGCCGAACCAAACCTGACCAAACCTAGCAAACTCGGTCAGTGCCTCGAGGAGTTTAACCCGGCCTTCCGCCGAACTTAGCGACTGTGGCCGAACCAGAATATTCGGCCCACTACACAATATAAGTGGTACTTTTCGGTTAAAAAAGAAGACGACAGATTTGGGTCCACCCGGTTGGGATGTATATATGCGTCATTCGTTTCCGACCAAGCTCTTATTTTCTCGTACTATTCCTTTAATTTATACTAATGAAACGCTTTCTTTGCCGATAAAAAAAGAAGAGAAGAGAAAAGAAAAGACAGACTTAGGTTTGAATTCCATCCCATTTGTGCAGTTCGAGTGATTATGTATTGTTGAACCCATGTTTGCACTTTTGGGGTGCGTCCAAAGCGCCCTGCCAGTGCTGGACTTCACAATCGATTGTAGAACTACTGTGTCCCGTCAACCACCAGCGTGCCACCAGTTTTTACGTTGACTCAATTCATACAAGACTTCTGTTTCAAAAAAAATTCATACAAGATTTTGTTCCGATTTCAATTGTACCTCCATCAATTAGATCTCCAAAGTTAATCGTTCTATTAATTAACCCGATCGACTAATTTATGAGCAGTACAAGGACGAGGATCAGGGGGAGGAAGATTGCAGCTCAACAGAGGATTGACCCATCCCAGCACTCCAGCAGAGATGGGCAGCACTCCAGAAGAGATGGCTAGGTAGCTCTTTTAATAACAGTTTAAACTCCCTTGACGCGTGTGGGGACAGTAACATCATCCGGTAATTATCACATTAGGAATCATGCCTCTTGTGAACATGCACGCTAAAAGTGTGATTATTCAACCCTCCCCCCGACTGTTATGTAATTATTTTTACCCGAAATTTTACAGGTAAAACTTAAAGATGGGCTTATGTATCGTACGTAGTTGGGAAAATAACCTAACCTATCCATCGTATAACGTTGCGGCAATTTTTTATTGGAAGGATAGTTTTGATAACTTCGCGATGTAATACTGTTTTGGATAATATTCACATCACTGCACTGAACTGTTTTGGATTCTTGAGGCGGCCTGATTACACTTTGTGCTGCTTTGATTTGCTGCTACTGCTGCAGCGAACTTCAAGTCCACATATGAATTTTTGAGAATCTAGATTTTTTTCTGCCAATACAAGGATCTCTTCCTTGTTCTGCATTTGTCTGTCACCATATTCCTTGTAATTATGCTACTATGTGCTCTTTGCTTATGTACTTTGTAATTTGTTCCCTTTGATTCGTAGGTTGACATCCTTGTAATCATCCTTTGGGGCTCGAGTGGTATATGATTGTCGGGAGAGTTGGGAGCCAACCTTGTTGGGATGTTTCGCTCCCGTTGTGATGCCATGCTCGCTCTTGCTGCTTATAATCTTAGTATCCGTTACAAGTGATATATAAAATTTCTTCGCTGTACAAAAGAATCTGACTTTGTGTTCGACGGGTACCATATTAATCTTCCATGCCATCAGAGAGTTGAGCAATGTTGCATTGAGATACTGCTGAAGAATTAACCTGTCAATACAAGTTGCAACAAGCTAGCCTCCTAGTTTGACAAGTAAACATGGGTATTGAAATGAAAATGATCTTTTAGCCTCCAATATTGAGAGAACCTCAACTCACTTTTCACTTGGAAAAGAATTTGGTCCCACTTTATTTAGTGGCAAAACCGGGACCTCGTATTTTGCATGTGATAGCTACAGAGGTCTTAACAGAAACTCTGCTAACAAGACAAACGACATATCTCTATTGCACGTGAGAGCATATCCCTAAATTAATTAAGGGATCTGAATTTGGACATACCCCAAAGATTGCAATAGAAGGGGTGCACTCATCTCTGTGGACTTTTGCATTGTGTGAGCCATCAGGGTAGATGAGTCCCAAAACCCAACTATAAAAGAACCTCAAAGGCATCAAGCTTTCTCATCCAAGATTCGGTAACTAGCGTTGGCTGTATACATACATCATGGATTCATGTTTGTATCTTCGCGCATACCTAATCTTGTGTTGCTTTAATCTTGTCATATTTACTCACTCTTCCTCTTCTATGCAGCCATTGTGCCATGAAAATGACAGCAAAGCCTTGCTGCAGTTCAAGCATAATTTCGTCATCGACAAGTCTGCGTCTGTTGACCCTTCTGCTTATCCAAAACTTGAATCATGGAAGCTACTTGATGGAAAGAGCAACGATTGCTGCTCATGGGATGGCGTTGAGTGTGACTACGACATTGGTCATGTGATTGGCCTCGACCTCAGTAGTAGCTTTCTCCATGGCTCTATCAACTCCAACAGTAGCCCATTCACCCTTGTCCACCTTCATAGCCTAAACCTTGCCGATAATAGGTTTAATTTCTCTGAAATACAGTCCAGAATTGGAAATCTTTCGGGGCTAACAAGTCTCAATCTATCCAACTTTGGATTTTTTGGTCAGATTCCTTCAGCAATCGCATCTCTTTCCAAATTGGTTATCCTAGATCTTTCACTTAAAATGAATTGGTATTCTCAAAGTCTTTTGAAACTTGAAAAACCCAGTCTAAGAGACCTAGTTCAAAACCTAACCTACCTGAAAGTACTTGACCTTTCTATGGTGAACATATCTTCTTCAGTGCCAAGTGTCATGTCAAACATATCCTCTCTAACAACTCTTAATCTTGTAAGTTGTTCGCTGTACGGTGAATTTCCAATGGACATTTTTTGTCTTCCAAAACTGCAGATTCTTAACGCGGCTTGGAACAAAAATCTCACTGGTTCTCTACCTGAATTTCAAAGCAACAGCCGCCGTGAGGCATTGATATTGTTGGGCACGGGCTTGTACGGTAAGCTCCCAGATTCCATTGGTAGACTTGAATCCTTTAGTTCTTTGGATTTCAGTCAAACTAGTTTATCTAGGATGCTTTCATCTCTAATTGGCAATCTAACCTGGCTCACTGTCCTAGACCTTTATTGGTGCAAGTTTAGCAGCCAGATTCCTTCTTCGTTGGCAAACCTATCACAACTAGCTAAATTTGGAATTGGCTACATCAACTTTGACGCAGGACCACTTCCTTTACCACCAGGGAAGCTACTCAAACTCACTCACTTGTATGCACTCGGAATGAATTTTCAAGGTGAGATCCCACTGTCGCTTGCAAACCTGACCCAACTTTCATATTTATTCATTAGCGAAAACAACTTGGTAGGCAAAATCCCATCCTGGTTCATGAACCTCACTCAATTAACATTTCTAGAACTTGCAGAGAATCACTTTCATGACACGATTCCTAGATCAATCACTCAACTCAAGCATCTTGATTATTTGAATCTTTATTATAACAACTTCACTAGTATAGTGGAGCTAGACATGTTAATGAAACTCCCAAACCTAGTCTCATTGCAATTACAGGACAACGATCTAACAGTGCTCCACAAAAATAGTACCAATGGTACTCATCCAAAGCTTCATATTCTAGGATTAGGGTCATGCAACTTAGTCGAGTTCCCTAGCATTCTGCGATTTCAAGATAAATTGCTAATGTTAATTATTAACAATAATAAATTTCAAGGCAAAATACCAACATGGGTTTGGAACTCGAGTAAAGAAACAATGGAAATTGTCGACCTTCACCAGAACTTTCTAACAGGCATTGACCAGCAGCCGGTTGTCCTCCCATGGCTCTAACAAGATACAAGGATTGCTTCCTATTCCACCACCAAGCATTGTTATTTATGATGCTTGGGATAACGCGTTGACGATAGCAATTCCACTGCCAATATGCCACAAGAATTTTCTTCGTATGCTTGATTTGTCCAACAACAATTTAAATGGCACAATACCTCCATGTTTGGCCAGTTCTAGCGAGGATCTTCTTATGTTGAATCTAAGTTGCAATAGTTTCTACGGAAATATTCCTTCAACATTCACAATGAATAGCCAATTGGTGATCATTGATTTAGGTCGAAATCAGCTAAAGGGGCCGGTGCCAAGATCATTGGCAAATTGTGCAATGCTAGAGTGTCTCATTCTTCAGAATAATCAGATTAGGATACTTTCCCTTCTTGGTTGGGAGCTCTTCCTAAGTTAGAACTTCTTTTTCTGGGATCAAACAAATTCCATGGCAATATTGGGAATCCCGAAAACAATTCAACGTTTCCAAAGCTGCGGATAGTTGACCTCTCTTGCAATCGCTTTTCAGGTAAATTGCCAACAGATTACATCCGCAACTGAAATGAAATGAAAATAATCAAAAAAGAAAAGTTGACATATATGCATGCAATTCCAAATATTCAATATCAGACACTTGCTGGTCCAACAACTAATGAGGCACAATTCTGGTGGTGGGGAAAAACTTATGAGTACTCACTGAAAGTGCTCAACAAAGGGACAAAAAGTTTATACAAGAGGTGATGGTTGATCTCTCAAGCAACAAATTCGTCGGGGATATCCCAGAATTCCTTGGAACTCTCAGTGGGCTTCTATTTCTAAACATTTCCAACAACAAACTTACCGGCGCTATCCCGTTATCATTGGCAAAATTGACGGAACTGGAGTCGTTGGACCTATCCCAAAACTTGCTCTCTGAACAGATCCCTTGGGAACTGACCCAACTCACTTTTCTATCAATCTTAAATGTTTCTCATAATCGACTCACTCGCCCTGTACCTCAAGAGAAACAATTCGATACATTTGAAAATAGTTCATATGATGGGAATTTAGGATTGTGTGGTGTCCCATTGCCGACGTTATGCCAAAATTCAATGACCTCACCTCCACCTCCGCCTATCTTTCAAGATCATGATTTTGAGTTTTCAAGAGGTATTTCTTGGGTTGTCATAGCCTTGGGATATGGAATTGGGCTACTAGTTGGGTTTGTTATTGGGACAACTTTGACAAGAAGGTATCACGAATGGTTTGTTGAGACCTTTGGAAGGGGGAAGAAGTTTCAGAAGAAGAAAAAAAGGAAGGGCCGAAGAACCTAAATAAGAAAGCAACATCCATTCTCTCACTTTGTTTTACTCATCTTTTTGCTATTAGCTTTCGCGAAGTAATTATCATATATTCTATCATTTGCAAAATTTCTAACTTTATTTTGGTGCGGAAATTGGTTTTGCATTTATTGGCAATAAAGTTATGGGTTCTTTCTTCATTACTGTCAGATATATTGGCACTTTTCGAGGTTGTTCAAAACCTTCATTGGTGTCTTTGTTATCGACTCCGTTTAATTATAATGGGTAGGTTCTTAGGGGGTAGTTTCTCGCACTTGCTTCTCCCATTATCTGCGTCAAGTTGACCGCTGCGAAATTGATCCATTTGCGTGAGAGGTAAAGACATTACGCACATCACATCATGCATATTATTTCCAAGATTAGAAATTTTATTTCTGCACGTTTGTCTTTCCTAAATCTCTCCGAATACTCGTTTCCGTGTGTGTGTGTGTGTGTGTGTGTGTGTGTGTGTATATATATATATCATTTACTCTTCGGAAAATATGTTTTCTTTTAAAACAAATATATATTTGTCAAAAGGAAAGATTGTCTACGTTTTAGATTGTGCTTACCGATGCTCTGGACTATCAATGAAGGTAGTATGGTAATATGCACATAAATTGATTTGGGTCTCTAGGTCTGCCCTCTCTGATGCCATTTGGCTTTGATTTGGGGGTATGGTTTTACAACAAAACGTCCTTGTAGCTCATCGGTTCTTGGAGGTTTAGAGGGGCCACTGTTATAGTGGTATTCTGAGAGTAGCCATTTTGTGCATGTATTGCCAAAGGTTATGTCTGTCTCCAATCATCCCCTGCCTATACCCCCAATGATTGGGGACTAGATGGGTTATGGTATGTTGTTGTTGTCTATGTTTTAGGTAAACAAATATATTTTTGAGGCGAGAGCTTTTGTTTGTTCATAAAAGAAAGAAAGGGTGGCACTGCTTTGAAGCCTGTGATAGGTTTTCGATGCAGCCTGTATCCGTATCTGTTTCCGTTTCTGTTTATATTATTCTTGCCTCCCTGAGGAGAGTTTTAAGGAGAAAACCTTATTTTTCCATTACGTTCTTGGTTCTAAAAATTCCTTGAATATTTTTGGGTTTTTCAAGATCACGTTACATTGCATCATATCATTCATCCATTCATTGTTCGTGATTTCTTGGTGCCGTTTGCTGCTGTGGCCGAATCTTTTGGAGATCGATTCGAAGCCGCTTGAATCCAGAGATCGGGTGTGAAGTCGGTGGTGCATCTATTGAATCTTGAAGAAGCTCTGGGAGCATCGGAGATTGTCGGGAATAGGTAAAGGCTTGGGTAAGGTTTTACTATTTCGCAATTTGTACTTCTTTTTGATTAATAGAATAAAGCAGTAGTGTTAGGCCGTGGTTTTGATTTAGGGTTATTTAGGACCCTAAGTTTTTCCACGTAAATCGTGCGTCTCTTGTCTCCATTTTATTGTACTGCACTACTTGAGTTTTTGTTTGGATTAATCGAGATAATCAACCCATTCAGCTATATAATTTTTTTATCTGTTAATCTTTCTCTAAATTGGTAATTTTTATCAAAACTCCTATTCACAAACCTGTTGGGCTTCATCCACGTGTGATAATTTATCGAGGCGGTGCTTGGTAATTATTCGCGTGTAGTTATGTTATATTTGGTTTTGGTTAGAGAATCAAATACTATGGCAAGTTGGAGGAGTTCCATACTTGGCGGTATTACTCTGGAAGAGTTTCCTTCTTGGTGTATTTCCCAGTCCGAGTAGGAAAAGGAATTATAAGGCAGTAGGAAGCCTTGGAGGTCAAGGCTTGATACTCTATAAATACCGAGGCGTATTTGAGATTTATGTGTGACATAATGTGAGGGAGAGGGTGAGGCGAGCGTGGGGGGCCGGTCTGTGGCCTCCCGGAGAGGAACCGGCGTGTGGTTCCCGGAGAGTTTTTTCATCTTTATTGTATATTGTGTGAATATATAATCAAAGGGAGTTTTTCTCTGAAATCACTGCGTTGTTTGTGTGCATGGTGTCCCTCACGGTCCCAACAATTGGTATCAAAATGGGGTTGAAGAAGAGGGTCACCAGAAAAACCACGGTTCGATTTCTGAAAAAAAAGGTGCTCGCGAACCTCATTTTTGTCACCCGAGGAGGTTGCACAGGCAATTGGAAGTGGTGGAAATGACGATTGACAGAGCAGACTTGCAAGGATCGGAGGTTGATCAATGCAAACATGCGCGAAACTAGTGAGCAAGGATACATTCAGGTTGGTAGTGACACAGGCACTTACTAGAGCGCAGGTTTGCGGAGATGATTAACAATGATCAGAGGCAGTCTGGTTCAATCGGGTTTGAAGACCTATCATCAGGAGTTGCAGTTGGGATTCGGACTGCATGAGGATGATGATGGGCAACCGATACATGCTTGTAGAGAGTACAAACAGATGGAGCTGATGTTTGGTACTAGACAAGCAGTATGAGTTTTTGTGATAGTGAACGTGTGAAGCGACAGTTGCGGAGACACACAGGAAGGGCACTGGAGTACGAGGAGTCATGACCTGAGATGTACAGGAGTGTCGGTTACCGGATCAAATTGTGTATGGAATAGTCTGCAGACAGCGGGCAACTGGTTGTTGAGAGATGTTCACAGAAGCTCCGGACAGAGGGATGGAGATGGAGACCAGAAGATGCATTGCTGGGATCTCTTCCTTTGTGGATTTTGTGATTGGATTCTTTCTATAGTATGCGGCTGCATGAGAAGGAGAGATGAAGTCACGGATTGTATCCTGATAAGGATGCGAGCACTCCGGTGCACCTAGGTGAGGGGGTGCAAAATCATCCCACATGGGCGAGGGGGTGATTGTTGGGCTTCACCCACGTGTGATAATTTATTGAGGCGGTGCTTGGTAATTATTCGCGTGTAGTTATGTTATATTCGGTTTTGGTTAGAGAATCAAATCTTATGGCAAGTTGGAGGAGTTCCATACTTGGTGGTATTACTATGGAAGAGTTTCCTTCTTGGTGTATTTCATAGTCCGAGTAGGAAAAGGAATTATAAGGCAGTAGGAAGCCTTGGAGGTCAAGGCTTGATACTCTATAAATACCGAGGCGTATTTGAGATTTATGTGTGACATAATGTGAGGGAGAGGGTGAGGCGAGCGTGGGGGGCCGGTCTGTGGCCTCCCGGAGAGGAACCGGCGTGTGGTTCCCGGAGAGTTTTTTCATCTTTATTGTATATTGTGTGAATATATAATCAAAGGGAGTTTTTCTCTGAAATCACTACGTTGTTTGTGTGCATGGTGTCCCTCACGGTCCCAACAAACCCCCCCCCCCTCCCCCCCAAGGAGTAGATTGAACGGTTTTGCATAATTTCAATTACTTAATTTTGTGCTTGTTCTCCCATCTTGGCTACAAGTTCTGTCCATAAAAGGGCCGGGTGTTGAGGAAATGCAGGTTTTAGCAGTAGAATAGTTGCAGTATTGTATTGTAAAGGTTTCTAAGAGAGATGTTCCCAGAGCTTGTGTTTCTTGCTCGCCTTGTAGCTACATAATATTGCAGTTATATCTTTCAATTACTCATGGTCTTGTCACGTATCGCGTATGTCAGATTTGCATATGTAGTATTGGTCTTAGATGATTAGTATGGACTGTTGTACTAGGAACTCTCCACCCTATTTTTAATGAAAAAGACAGTGAAATGCCAATATTTTGAAGAACTTCTCCAATGAGTTTGTAACTTGTGACACCATTCGGGCGAAAGTAGAAAAGACTTACCATCTCTCTTTAGCTCTTCTTGAACTCTGACTACTACTCCCCTGTTTGTTCATTCTGTAAATGTCAAACTGAGGATTCTTATTTTGTTTTAGTTTATGGTTTGGTTTCACTTGTGGCTTTTGATTGTTTTGAAAAACAAAAATTTTATAATATAATAAGTATACGTTATTATATCATCAAGTAAAGAGTGATATAATAACATAGGACAAATTGTTATCACAAGTGAAAAGAGACCCATACTGGACTTCACAGTCAACTGTATTACTGCGTTCCGCCTACCACCCGCATGCTCTCAGTTTTCACATTGAGTCAATTCATACGAAATTTTGTTCCGATTTCAATTCGAATACCATCAGTAAAGAGTGGAACTGATCTCCGGAATTAATCATTCTATTAACCCGACATATATGTGTGGGGACTGCAACATAATTTGGTAATCACTTTAGGAATCATGGATGCCTCATGTAAGCACATGATCACGTAGGTATAGCATAGCCAAAAGGGTGATTATTTGATTTTGACCCTCCTCATCACCAGTATGTGACATTTTTACACCAAATTTAATTATAGGGATAGAAGATAAGGGCTCCTTTACGTTGCCTTACCTATAATCGCATAACGCTGCAACATTTTCAGTTATTGGAAAAACATTTTTGAGAACGTCGTGACATAATATTTCTCCAGTGTAGGCGTAGGTCATAATTCACTGTAACAATATGACATGCCCAATCCTATATTCGTCTAATCGCAGTGAAGATAAATACTACAATTCTATAAAAGTATAGTCCCTTGGACCAACACCAAACCCCCATCATACTGTGTCCTACACCATGAGAGAATCTATACATATGATCTGATGTACATTTGTTTGACCAGAACAAAATTTAATCGAATACCTAATTAATTGTGATCCTTACGCTAAACGGTCCAATTCGATAATTACATCCAATTAAATGTGGATATTGAAATGGTCCTAGTCTCTCTTTTTTCTTTTCATTTAATTGAAAATGATCTTTTAGCCTCCAATATTGTTGAGAGAATGAATAAATATGTAAACTTATTTTCCACTGAATTAGGTCCCACTTTATTTGGTGGCAGATTGAGCACTAATATCCCTCATTAATTTGCTGAATTGAAATCTGTCCTCTGGTTGTTCGAGGACATAATCAACTTGACTCTAATGCGATTAGCTATACGTCCTACGTGATAACACATGTAAAGCTCTCATCATTGGAGAAGATGCGTCCCATCTTGCACCAGGTTAATCGGTGTTCCGCTCCCACGATACAACTCTCATCTAGGAAGCTTTGTATGTAACTAAAGCTTTCCACGTGAACCAAAGAGCCACTCGTATGCTCAGAATACCATAAACATATAACATATTCTCAAAATATATGTATGGCATGCCAAGTTTTTCATAAAATCACACAATCACCTTGTGCACTAGCCGCCTTTATATAGTAAAAATCAACCACAAACGCAATTAAACATTGCATATAATAGGAGCATAAATGCACAACGCAGAGATAATTTTATTTTTTTAATTTCGTCAACGAGGAGAAAGTTTATTGATCTGAAGGACGGAAGATGCCTAAACATTAGAGAGTACGGAACCCCATGGGGCCGGGCAGAGTAGTTGTCCACAAGCCGGACGAACGACCACAGATTGGCAGTTACAAATGCATGTTTACAGTACCCAAAAACATCGAAGAAGTGTCAGAGGCGAGATGTATATTTCTATTTCGAGGTTATCTCAGCATTGTTGACAAGTTCATAAACCAATAGGAAGATAAATAAAAAAGCAGCTTCTTGGCGAAATTTGGTAGAGAAACAGTCCCTTGTTTTGTGAAGGACTGTAAAATTTTTGGCTCAAATCCGACATTTGTTTGTACATTCATTAGTTTGGATTGGAAAAGCCAGCATTTCGCATAGGCTGTGATTTCAGCTAGCCTCCTTGTTTGACAAGTAAACATGGGTATTAAATTGGTCTTCCCGTTCGGCTAAATAAGCCAACTGATTTATTTTTTTGTCCTTATTCAATTTTTTTCGTATTTGTTAGTTTTTTATCAGTTTTTTGGGGATTATTGCATTGTCATGACGAGAGAAGTCTAAAAAGTAAAACATTACGAAACTTAATTTTTTTGAATAAAGACAAAAATAAGCCAATAAGTCAATTTTTTTCTTCTTTTTTCAAAAAAAAATTTTGATTATAATTTTTTAGGACACAAGCAAGTTTGATTCTAATATGATTAGCTGTTCTACATTCTAATAGAAGACATCGAAGAAGGCAAGATATATTTCAATTTCGAGGTTTATCTCAACGTTGTTGACATGCAAGGTTTTTTTATTTTTATCAGCAATAAATTTTATTAAAACTTGACAAATGGTACATCGAGAGTTTTTAAAAGTCATATCCAAGCCTCATTAGGAAGATGAGACCAAGGAAAATAACAAAAAAAAGAAAATTACATCCAACAGAAAATTGAAACCGGTTCTCTCAACAGAGAATACATCTTAATATTGGAAAAGCAGTTCTTAAATCAGTAAAAAGATAAATAAAAAAGCAGTTTTTTTTTTATGCCTAGAAATTTTCGGCTCATATACAATATTGGCTCATATACAATATTGGAAAACTCCGCCGCTGAATTGTTTGTTTGTACATTTATTAGCTTGGATTGGAAAATTAAGCCGGTACTCTCACCTCGACGAAGGTTTCTAAATTTTGGCACTTCTAATCTGTTCAGCCCGGGCTCAGGTTAACAAACCCCAACCATAGGGAGCAAACTGAGCGAAGTCACATATTGGGCGTATGCAAGCGAGAGCGTGAAAGAATCATACCAGAAAGATTAAGTGACTTAGATCCGGAGTGAGGGAACAGGGACAGGTCTTGACTTACAAATTAAGGGGGTCAACTCATCTCGATCTGTGGACTTTTCCATCGTGTGGGCTATCACGGCAGATGAGTCCCAACACCCAACTATAAAAGAACATCAAAGGCAGCAAGCTTTCTCATCCAAGATTTGGTAACTAGCTTTGGCTATATACATACATCATGGAGTACTCATGCTTGTATCTTCGCATTTACCTGATCTTGTGTTGCTTAAATCTTGTCATATTAACTTACTCTTCCTCTCATACGCAGCCATTATGCCCTGAAAATGAGAGCAAAGCCTTGCTGCAGTTCAAGCATAATTTTGTCATCGACAATTCTGCTTCTTTTGACCCTTCTGCTTACCCAAAACTTGAATCATGGAAGCTACTTGATGGAAAGAGCAACGGTTGCTGCTCATGGGATGGCGTCGAGTGTGACCACGACACCGGTCATGTGATTGGTCTCGACCTCAGTAGTAGCTTTCTCTACGGTTCTATCCACTCCAATAGCAGCCTATTCGCCCTTCTCCACCTTCAAAGCCTAAACCTTGCCGATAATGACTTTAATTTCTCTGAAATACCATCCCGAATTGGACGTCTTTCGAATCTCATAAGTCTCAATCTGTCCAACTCTGGAATTTTTGGTCAGATTCCTTCAGAAATCTCATCTCTTTCCAAATTGATTATCCTGGATCTTAATATGGATTGGTATTCTGTGAGTCCTTTGAAACTTGAAAAACCCAGTCTAAGCGACCTAGTTCAAAACCTAACCAACCTGAAAGTACTTGACCTTTCTATGGTGAACATATCTTCTTCAGTGCCAAGTGTCATGTCAAATATGTCCTCTCTAACAACTCTTAATCTTGTAAGTTGTTCATTGTATGGTGAATTTCCTATGGACATTTTTCGTCAACCAAAACTGCAGATTCTTAATGCAGCTTCGAACGAACATCTCACCGGCTCTCTACCTGAATTTCAAAGTAGCAGTCGCCTTAAGGCATTGAGTATCAGGGCCACGGGCTTCTACGGTAAGCTTCCAGATTCAATTGGTAGACTTGAATCCTTGAGTTCTTTGGATTTAAGTCAAACTAGTTTATCTGGGATGCTTCCATCTCCAATTGCGAATCTATCCCGGCTCACTATTCTGAACCTTGATTGGTGCAAGTTTAGCGGCCAGATTCCTTCGTCACTGGCAAACCTATCGCAACTAACTATGTTTGGAATTGGCACTAACGACTTTGACGCAGGACCACTTCCTTTTCCTCCAGGGAAGCTACTCAAACTCACTCACTTGAGTGCATGCAGCATGAATTTACAAGGGGAAATCCCATTGTCGCTTGCCAACATGACCCAACTTTCATCTTTATTCATTAGTGAAAACAACCTGGTAGGTAAAATCCCATCCTGGTTCATGAACCTCACCCAATTAACATGGGTAGATCTTGCAGGGAATTACTTCCATGGCACGATTCCTAGCTCAATCACTCAACTCAAGCGTCTTGATTATTTGAGTCTTTATTCTAATAGCTTCACTGGTATAGTGGAGCTAGACATGTTTATGAAACTCCCATACCTGGTCTCATTGCAATTACAGGACAACGATCTAACAGTGCTCCACAAAAATAGTACCAATGGTACTCATCCAAAACTTGATATTCTAGGATTGGGGTCATGCAACTTAGTTGAGTTCCCTGGCATTCTACGATTTCAAGATAAATTGCAGATGTTAATTATTAACAATAATAAATTTCAAGGCAAAATACCAACATGGGTTTGGAACTCGAGTAAAGAAACAATGGAAATTGTTGACCTTCACCAGAACTTTCTAACAGGCTTCGACCAGCAGCCGGCTGTTGTCCCATGGCCTTTTCTAAAATATTTTGACTTCAGCTCTAACAAGATTCAAGGATCGCTTCCTATTCCACCACCAAGCATTGTTATTTATGATGCTCACGATAACGCATTGACAGGAGCAATTCCACCGTCAATATGCCACAAGAATTCTCTTGGTGTGCTTGATTTGTCCTACAACAATTTAAGTGGCACAATACCTCCATGTCTGGTCAGTTCCAATGAGGATCTTCTCATGTTGAATCTAAGTTACAATAGTTTCCATGGAAATATTCCTTCAACATTCACAATGAATAGCCAGTTGGTGATGATTGATTTAGGTCGAAATCAACTAAAGGGGCTGGTGCCAAGATCATTGGCAAATTGTGCAATGCTAGAGTGTCTCATTCTTCAGAATAATCAGATTAAGGATACTTTCCCCTCTTGGTTGGGAGCTCTTCCTAAGTTAGAGCTTCTTGGTTTGGGATCAAACAAATTCCATGGCAATATTGGGAATCCCAAAAACAATTCAACATTTCCCAAGTTGCGGATAGTTGACCTCTCTGACAATAGCTTTTTAGGTAATTTGCCAACAGATTACATCCGTAACTGGAATGAAATGAAAATGATCAACAAAGGGAAGTTGACATATATGCATGCAATTTCAGTTGTTCATTATACGACACTTGCCGGTCCAACAACTCATGAGGCAATGTCCTGGTGGTGGACTATACCTTATGAGTTCTCAATGAAAGTGGTCAACAAAGGGACAAAAAGGTTATATGAGAAGATTCAAAGTGCCTTGGTGGTGGTCGATCTCTCAAGCAACACATTCGTTGGGGATATCCCAGAATCCTTTGGAAGTCTCAGTGGGCTTCAATCTCTAAACATTTCCAACAACAAACTGACTGGCGCTATCCCATCATCGTTGGCGAAATTGACAGAATTGGAGTCGTTGGACCTATCCCAAAACCTACTCTCTGGACAGATCCCCGGGGAATTGACCCAACTCACTTTCCTATCAATCTTAAATGTTTCTCATAATCGACTCACTGGCCCTCTACCTCAAGGGAAACAATTTGATACATTCGAAAATAGTTCATATGATGGGAATTTGGGATTGTGTGGTGTCCCATTGTCGAAGTCATGCAAAAATTCAATGATCTCTCCACCTTCTCCACCTATATTTCGAGGTGACGATCATGATTTTTCGAGAGGTACTTATTTGATGGTCATAGCCTTGGGATATGGAAGTGGGCTACTAGTTGGGCTGGTTATTGGGATAACTCTGACGAGGAGGTATCACGAATGGTTTGTCAAGACCTTTGCGAGGGGGTAGAAGATTCAGAAGAAGCAAAAAAGGAAGGGCCGAATTAAGAACCTAAGTAAGAAAGCAACATCCATTCTCTCACTTTGTTTTACTCATCTTTTTGCTATTAGCTTTCGCGAAGTAATCACATATATTCTATCATTTGCAAAATTTCTAACTTCATTTTGGTGCGGAAATTGGTTTTGCAGGTTTTGGCAATGAAGTTATGGATTCTTTCTTCACTACTTACTTTTGTGCTTGTTCTCCCATCTTGGCTAGAAGTTCTGTCCATAAAAGGGCCAGGTGCTGAGGATATGCAGGTTTTAGCAGTGAATAGTTGCAGTATTGTAAGCTTTCTAAGAGAGACCTTCCTGGAGCTTTGTTCTTGCTCGCTTTTGTCTTTCTATTACTCATGGTCTTGTCATGTATCAATTATGTCCGATTTGCATATGTAGTATCTGTTCTTAGATGATTAGTATGGACTGTTGTACTATGAACTCTCCACCTGTTTTTATTGCAAAAGACAGTGAAATGCCAATATCCTGAAAAGCTTCTGCAATGAGTTTGTGACTTGTGACGCCATTTGGGGGAAAGTAGAAAGGCCTTTCCATCTCTCTTTACTCTTCTTTAGCTCTTCTTGAACTCTGACTACGACTCCCGTTTGTTCATGCTCTGTAAATGTCAAACCTAGTAGGCTAGGACGTATCCCAAAACTCGACAATATAATGACATGACTCCCGATTATGATGAAAATTATGTTGTTGTTTTCAAAACAACTCTACTCCACATATACCCTCAACGCTACCTTAAGTTAATTGTAAAGAAATTAATTGGAAGAGCAAATATCAAAGTATTGTTGAACCCCTAGCCTGTTTGCACATTTCCGGTGCGTCCAAAGCGACCAGCATGGTTAGGACAAATTGTTAACAGAAGTGAAAAAGGCTAGTGCTGGACTTCACAATCGACTGTAATACTGCATTTTGCCTACCACCCGCATGCTCTCAGTTTTCAAATTGAGTCAATTCATACGAAATTTTGTCCCGATTTCAATTTGAACTCCTTTAGTAAAGAGTGGAACTGATCTCCGGAATTAACAATTCTATTAACCCGACACGTATGTGTGGGGACTGCAACATAATCTGGTAATCACGTTAGGAATCATGGATGCCTCATGTGAGCACATGAACACGTAGCTATAGCATAGCGAAAAGGGTGATTATTTGACCCTCCTCATGATTAGTATGTGACATTTTTACGCAAAATTTATTTTAACGGATAGAACATAAGGACTGCTTTACATTGCCTTACTTGAAATCGCATAACGCTGCAACAATTTCAGTTATTGGAAGAACAGTTTTGAGAACGTCGTGACGTAGTACGTCACCAATATAGACGCAGTAATTCGCTCTAACAATATGACATGCCCGGCCCTATATTCGTCTAATCGTAGTGAACATATATTATAATCTATCTATACTCCTGCTACTTTTAAAAGTACGAAGGTGTTTCCTACTCTTTCTTTTCCACAAATGCCCCTCCCACTAGCAAGTAATCTCTATCCCACCCTACACCTCTTCCCAACCGTTATTTTTTTTCCCATGATCCGACCTCTTCCCAACCGTTACAATGCAACAACCCAACGATTAAACCAGACAAAACCACAAACGCCTCTCCTCACCCTTACAAGTAATCCCCCCCCCTCCCCCCCCCCCCCCCCTTCAAAAAAAAAAAAAAAACATTACAGCCTCCCTCCGTCAGCCCGAGTTTTGCACAACCAACGCCGCCAGCCGACGACCAAGGCTCCAACTACAACAACATATTGGAGTGAACTCAAGTGCATCCCAATAGAAGTTCAAGACAGATAAGGCATCCATTCAACTTTCTTCCCTGCGTCACTTATGTCAACAACTCTGTAGACCACAATTTCGCCCACAAACTGTTTGACAAAATGTACCTTTGAGTAATTTGCAAACACTTCCCCTACAAACGACACTCTCCACCAATATCAACAACTCCGTAGACTATAACTCCGCACACCAACTGTTTGCCGAAATGTGCCTTTGAACTCTTTGGGTTGACAGATGGTTTTGTAAGGGCCAATCGAAGATGCTGAACATGACAGGAGCAATAAAACAACAGTCAAAGTTGGGATGCTATAATAAATGATACACAAAGACTTTACTTGAACCATCTTAAAAAAAAGAAAAAAGAAAAACCCTTTTCCGCAAATCCCAGCCTCATTCGGCCTGGTTGTGAATAGCAATTCCCCTCCAATGGCTCCTTAAAACAGTACAGACACTTGGAAAAAAAAGGCATGGAAGACAAAAGCACAGTTACCCACACTATACTAGCAATTAGAAATGAAAGAAATAGTTGAAAACAAAACGGGTCATTGGAAGACATCAAATTCCATTAAAATAAAAAAAATAGTATGCGCCATGTGCTTACGACATTGTCCATTGAATTGCTATCACTGTCGGCTGATTATATGTCGAAAACTTCAAACTCAGAAGTCAGAAAATGAAGTCAAGGAAACCAAAAAAAAAATTGTTTTGAACTTCTACCCCTCCATGAACCATCGCGAAAACATTACCATGAGTTTATGCTACCTGTCCACTTCAAGCGTTAATCGTGAACCACCTCTCTATTCCCTTTCCTTGTAAATTTACACGTGCTTCATAGATTATAACATGGTGTTTGATTTTTTCCCATTCTTGTTTTTTAAAAATGCAGGAAATGGACGAGACACAAGGTTTGGATTGCCTTGGCCAAGATGAAATCAGTTGGCGCCGCAATCGTCAAAGGAAGAAATATGTTAGGTTCACACCTACACAAAGAGCAGAATATATTCAGAAGACAATGCAAAATAGGAAGAGGAAACGCAATGCACATTATACTTCTCCAAACATAAATCATGGTTGTGAATTCTCAGATGGACAAACACAAATCCCCCTTAATTTGGAGGACAATCTAATGGAGTTCGAAATGATCGGTTAGTACTTTAGAACAAGATATTTGATTAAACCTTAATAGAATATACTTTCCACAAATGCCTTACCCTATATTTGTGAATATGCCATTCATAGGACAACGACTGCGAGAGGTCCATCTTTCCCAACCACATGATTTGCAGAGCTTGGCAGATTGCCGATTTTGTTAGGCTAAAAGGTTCCAAAACGAACCTCCAACTTTTTGCTGCCTCAACGGAGAAGTAGTTCTGACAAGCTCATCTGTCCCATTAAGCCTACGAAACTTGTTAACTTCTCAAACTGTTGAAGCTTTGGAATTTCGCAAACACATCCGTACCATAATAGCACCTTCGGTTTCACATCCTTTGGCGTCACATTAGACAAAGGACTTGCTAATTCAACAGAAGGAGTTCACACATTTCGTGCACAAGGGCAAATTTATCATGAACTACCATCCTTGATTCCATCATCTACTTCTCCTTGTTACTTCCAACTATACTTCTATGATACTGATAATGAACTCCAAAATAGCTTAGACATTATGGAAAAAAAGCTGGACAAAAAGAAATAACCTCCCACTTAACCCACACATTGTCCAAACACTAATGGATGTGCTCTCTACAAACCCTTATGCCATATTTCTTAGGAGACTAGACAATGTTCCTTGGATTCATATAGAATACGCATAAGGACTGATGTCAAGCTCGACCAAAGGGTTTACAACTCCCCATCAGCTGACTAGGTGGCTGCAATATGGCTAGAAGGAAGTAATGCAACTGTCTTTCATGAATGTGACATTATAGTGCACTTAAACTCTGGACATGAACATAGAGTGCAACACTATTATGGTTGCTATGATCCGTTGCAATACCCGTTTTTATTTCCTAAAGGTGAGGTTGGATGGCATCAAAATATCCTTACAAGAATTCAAGGTCGCACTTGTAACGCTCCAAGCAGACCACTGGCCCAATACCTTGATTTTGATCCACAAGCCACACCACATGGCCCAAAAGCTTAAGCACAAGGTACTAGTAGTAACCCACAAGGTTTGTTATATGTCCAAGATCATCCATGTAGACTTCTAATATGGGATGGGGTGTTACAATCTCCCCAACTTTATAGCCTCGCGCCCTTGCTAGGGGTTGAGCACTGTAATCACCAATACAAATCAAACCAACAACCAAATCAAACCAAACTCCAAGGCCCACATGGTCGTGCACATGGATGGCTTTGATACCACAATTGTCACACCTTAAAAATGAGAAGTGACCGGCCGTGAACCATGAGGCTAATCCATGGAACACGCAGCCTGAATAAATCAAAGTAACCAAAAATCAAATGATCGCTTTTTCATTATTAATCAAATCAAAAGCCGAATATGTCTCAACATAAACATAGGGCACAACCATCCAATGAACCAAACAATACCCAATAATCCAACAATAATTAAAAGAATTTGTTATTTGACAATTGTTTCAAATGCGGAAACGATTTTTAAAATAAAACTAGAATGAGACACCTAAGGAGGTTAACAAAAGAAAATCCCTGAGATGTCGCCAGAGGCCTTGCCTAACTCCCCAACTTGCCTGAAAAAGAAGTTGGAATAAATCCGTCAGCTGACGAGCTCAGTGAATAGCAAATATGTATAATAAATAAAGTTGAAAGTGGGGATTAAAATAATTTGCCATTAAATCATAATTTGGCATACGAGGTGTCCAATAGAATAATAAATTAATCAATGAAGCATTTAACCAAATAAATATTCTTGGTGATGATCACAACAATAACTCCAGCAACAATGGGGAACCACAATCAAATAGTACCATGGCCAAAATAAATCTCATCAAAATTGGATCCAATATTGAACTTAGAGTCACCGGGGTTGGCAGCAAGTGGTACTTTTCCCTAAGACGATCCGGCGAAAGAAAGCCGTTGAGCATTAGGGTCACCGGCCTAACACGGTCTTTTCCCCAATGGCCAGGGTCACCAACACGAGAAGGAATAATTTCCTGGACTTCCAAAATAAATGTTCCCATTAATATCCACCAAGTTCTCACCAAAAAGAATATTAATAATTGATCTCAGAAAATTCATCGCATGCCAATTTATAGAACTTATAAATAGTTTTGAGTCTCCGAATAACATTCATATAAATTTCTGAAGAAAATACTTTTAAGGGACACAGAGAACTTTCGAAAATACGTAACATACTTAACTACTCACTTGGGTCCAAAGCTAAAGCAATCGAACAACGCAAAAAGAGGCTAACCTGAACAAGATAACAAATCATGAAATGACCATCTATTCAAATATACACTACGTAATACAGAAAACTGCCTACTAGTACCATAAAATAAATAGAAAACTAGCCTAATCCTAATTACTACCCTTCAGTTAACACCAAAACTACAAAACCCAATTCATGCCTCCAATTCCACGTGCAATTTAATTCACCCGAACCACCACCCATGCACACGACACATCACCATCACCCTAAGCACAAATCTTGACTCCTGCTCACACCCACATCTCCCACAATATCCACCACCACTCCAATAAGTCAAATAGGATTAGAAGGAAAACCATTGGTGCCAAACCCGTGAACGACAAAGGATAATTAGGAACGGCAAAAACTCAATTAACCTCACAATAATACCATTGTCTTGTACCTTCCAAAAGTCCAGCCTTACCCCAATCCACGGGCGACAAACAATAGAAAAAGGTACAGGAATAAAGGGGTCAAAAATCTCTTACATGATCACAAACCAGCCAAAGTCAAGCGTCCTTGCGGCTTCTGCTTTTCTCACACAAAGTTCTCTCAAACTAAAACCCTAATAACGTTGTGAATATCTGACTAAGTAAAACTCCTAAAACTACCCCCTAATAACGTGGTACCCTAAACTATAGCTAATTAGTATTAGATGGAACGTAACACAATTTATAAAATTACCATTTGGTTCCACTATTTTATCCAACGTCAATCTCATACCGCAAAATATTACAATTGTGTCAACAATATCCATAGCGCGCACAAAATAATTAATTAGTTGGAACCCAATCATAACACCATTTAATAATGACAATATAAATTATTAAAATAAACGAAAATGCTAGGCTTTAACAGCACTAGCAATCGTGCATCAGATACGCAAAATGATCCGTCTTTTCAAAGTTTTAAATCAGCTGAAGATATTTTCAGATGAGAACAAGACGGTACCTAACTTTTCCTCTTTCTTGCAATTTGAAATTGCATAAAAGTCAATTGCATACTTACCAATTATATACGTTTGTGCTTTTAATTTGTAAAAAAACACGTGCGAGGCATGTGCACCTTTGGGAAATGCAGCTTATTTGGTATTACACATTTTGTACATTTGTTGATGGTTCAAATACAAAGAATTAAGGTATCATGTCGGGAATACTAATGCTATAAGTTGCAAATTAGAGATGACGATCCTTCTGTTCTACTTCTATCTGGTCGACTCTTGTAGCAATATGTTGTTGACATGTATATAAAACTGGAAAATACAAGGTTGGACTATTTCCGACAGAAACAGTCAGGTTTAAGGGCTGAACTATATTAAGGGATTGTTGATCGTGTGTTAGCAGGAGAGAGCAGAGGAAGCCTGGTGGGAAAAAGAGTTGTATTGCTCGGATCCTTTGTCGGTGGCCTGAGATATATGCGTATCTTAATGCAATCGCATTAGTCCAGCGCTTTGGAAAGACAAACCTTTTTTATCACAATGACCTGTAACCCTGATTGGAAGGAGATCAAAGACTCCTTAAAACAAGGCCAACTTGCACAAGATAGGCTAGATTTAACCGCAAGAGTTTTCCGAGCAAAGTTGCAAGACCTAAAAAATCAGCATTTTAAAAAGTGCATTTTTGGAAAGGTGGCTGCACACTTTCATGTCATTGAATTCCAAAAAAGATGTTTGCCTCATACTCATATGCTAATCATTTTGAAGTCAGTGTGCAAGATTACCGGCTCGGACAAATTTGATCAATTTGTATGTGCTGAAATTCCCAATCCAAACCAATTTCTTGATTTGTATGAGAAGGTTGCCAAGCATATAATGCATGGGCCTTGTGGAGTATTGAACAAAAAAAACCCCTGCATGTGTGGTGGCAAATGCAAAAACCATTACCCCGGTCTTTTGCAAAGGAGACGGTGCAAGGAGAGGATTCTTATCCAATTTAAAGGAGAAAGAAAGGATTCCTTTACAGTTAATAAGTGTGGTGGTTAGTATCTTATAATCCATATATCTTTTGAGTAGAACAATTCTGCACATTTGTTTGTCCTTCTACATTCATTTATTTTTATTTTATCTTCTACTAATAACAATGGCATTCAAATGTAAAGAAAGATACAACTATATTTTGAGAACAAAAGTAGTGAAGAATTAGTTCCTAATCTAACCCCAATATCACTCTGATAAGGTACATTAAATCCATCCCAAAAAAACGCGAGGAAGAAATTAAATTGGGTACCCCATACGAAGAATTATATGTTGGAAAAAATACCCACGTACAACGCACGTGACTAAACACCAGCGCAACCAAGAATGATAATCTTTTCACGGGCTTGCCTTAGGAAATTATTAATATCTGTAAAAAAGGTGTCCATTAATACTAATTGGACATCACTAAACGTAAGAATTAGTGATTGTTAACCAATCTCCGGCTCATTTTGGATGTCCTCTTTGGGTGCTATATCTTGAAGTAAGATAAAAAAACAAGTAGCAAATGGAAGGATGCTGGGTGCAGAAATGTAACCACCACGGCTTCTATTATTATTCATGAAGAGGTGCTATATTGAAGGTTTAAAAAGAAACAAGGTAAACCTTGGGAAAAGAATATTGTGCAATTCACGTGCCCAACCACTAGTTCTATAAAAGTTTAGTCCCATGGACCAACACCAAACCCGGCCCCATGATACTGTGTCCTACACCATGAGATTGAGAATCTATACATATCAGATGTACATTTGTTTAATCAGAACAAAATTTAATTGAATACCTAATTATTTGTGATCCTTGCCCTAACGGTCCAATTCAATAATCACATCCAATTAAACGTGGGTATTGAAATGGTCTTGGTATCTCTTTTTCTTTTTATTTAATTGAAAATGATATTTTAGCCTCCAATATTGTTGAGAGAATGAATATATATCAACTCATTTTCCACTGAATTAGGTCCCACTTTATTTGGTGGCTAAACAAGGGCGTCATATATTTGCTTGTGATGGTAGCTGCAGGGGTCTTCGCTGAAAGCCATGCCAGAGAAAACAAACAAAATACCTCAATTGCAGATGGAGCACTAATATCCCTACAATATTAATTTGCTGAATTGAAATGTGTCCTTTAATTTGTTGTTCGAGGACATAATCAACTTTCACTCCAATGGGATTAGCTGTCCTAAATTCTAATAGTAGGAAACATCCAAGAAGTGTCTGCCAGTAATATATATGCTGCTGCTGAAGGTGTTGGAAATATTCGTTAAAGTTTCTGTTTAATTAAAGCTCTCTCGTTAGAGAAGATGCAGATGCGTCCCCTCTTGCACCGAGTTAACCCATGTTCCACTCCCACGATACAACTCTAATCTAGGAAGCTTTGTGTGTAACTAAAGCTTCTTTTTTTTTTTCTCGGCAAACGAAACTTTTTATAGAACTTGAAAGGGTTAGATCAAGGGAATACATCCTAGCTCATAGAGCCTAGAAGCACCAAAAGAAAATACAAACACATCCAACCGATAGTTGGATAACACACCTCAATCTAAATTACAATTTTAGTATTCGGATACCATCTAGAAAGACCTTAAACTCTTCCACCGGATAGACCTTGATGTAGAACTTGGCCTTCATCCACATTGCGACCCTAGTTTTAACTACATCTCCCACTTCCCAGGCCTGTTTTCCTGAGTTGTTGAAGATGTAATCATTCCTCACCAACCATAGGGACCAAAGCGTTGCATAGAAGCATGCTTCCCAAATATGTTTCTCCAAATTGGAAAATCCATTTGCAAACCACCAACTTGCTAAATCCGGAACCGAGACCGGGCACACCCATTTCATATTCCACCACTCTAATATTATTGACCAGACACTCCAAGAGAAATGGCAATGGAGAAATAAATGCTGATTTGATTCAAGATGCATAAAGCATAGAGGACACAAGGTTAAATGAATTTTATTTATCACATTTCTACTAAGAATTTCTGACCTGGTAATAGCTTTTTCCTTAACAGCCAACCAAACAAAAATTTCCACCTTGGGGGGGCTTAAGTTCTTCCAAATAGAACCCAGAAAAGCATTACTTGAATGGGACAGCAATTCCCAGTGGCCATACGCTGATTTCACAGTGAAGTTACCATCCCCCGTCCACCGCCACATTAACTCATCGGGCTTCGTTTGGATTAACGTCACCTGTTGAAGTCGCAGCCTTAGGTTATCCATCTCTCCTTTCTCCAGCCCAATCATGCCTCTCTTAAACAGAAGGTCCCAAGATCCTCCAGCATCGTCACCCCTTATATTACAGATCAGTTCCTCCTTTTGAGAAGATAATGAAAACAGTCTAGGATATTCTTCTTTCAAGGGTAACTCACCCAACCAAACATGTTCCCAGAACACCGTAGCATTACCTGAATTTACTTGTACTCTGAAGCTCTCACGGATGGAGTATCCCAAATGAGATGAGGAATTCTCCACTGAGCAAATATCTGCCCAAATTCTTGAGGTTGAACCTGAGCCATGAACATAAGGGAGGCAACAATTTCTAACCAATTTGTATTTATCTCTAATGACTTTCACCCAAAGAGAGCCTTTATCTGTACCAAATCTCCACCACCATTTGGCCAAAAGTGCTAGATTCTGTTGAAGCATCTTTTTCACCCCCAACCCTCCGTCAGCTTTCTTCCTTGTAATCTTGTCCCATTTTACCATGTGTATCTTTTTTTTATCGCTCGTATCGCCCCGAAAGAACTGTCTCTGCATTTTCTCCAGCTTCCTCGCGACTGCTACTGGCATTTTAAACAAAGACATAAAGTAGATGGGCACGTTTGCAGAGTTGGAATTGATAAGGGTAATCCTTCCCCTCATCGAAATACACTGTGATCTCCAAATACTCAGGATCTTCTCAGTCCTCCGGACTACAGGGTCCCAAGTCTTAATCCTACTTGGGTTTGCACCTAATGGCAACCCAAGGTATTTGATTGGTAATTTTTCCACCTTACACCCCAAAATACGAGCCAATGAAGTTGTCGCTTCGGGTGGAACATTCACTCCGCAAAAAGAGCTTTTTGAGAAGTTAATTCTCAAACTAGACATCAGTTGGAAGCACCTTAAGATTCTTTTAATGTTTGCCAACTCCTTCGGGTCGTTGTTGCAAAAGAGAATGATATCATCCGCAAATTGTAGGTGAGTTAATGAGACCCCATTACTCCCCAATTTGGTTCCTTTGATAATATTCGCTTCCTTTGCTCTTTCTAGCATTATGTTAAGGGCTTCCACAATAATATTAAAAAGGAAAGGTGATAGGGGATCCCCCTGCCTCAACCCCTTATGTGTGCAAAATTCCTAAGATGTTAAACCATTGATCAATATTGACGTAGAGACCGTCGAGCAACACTCCATAATCCATCCTTTCCACCTATCCCCAAATCCCATCCTCAACATCATGTTGTTTAGAAAGCTCCAGTTGACACAATCGCACGCTCTTTAAAAGTCTAGCTTTAAAATAAAGCCCCCGTGCACCCTATTTTTTCAGCTGTGAATGACCTCATTGCCTATAAGAACACCATCCAGAATTTGTTTCCCACATACAAAGGCAACTTGGGACTCCCCATTGACTAATCGCATATGCTCTTTTATTCTATTCGCCAAAACTTTAGATAGAACCTTATAGACCCACCCCATCATAATAATGGGTCTATATTCTTTAAAAGAAACCGGACAAGCTACCTTAGGAATCAATGAAACAAAAGTGGAATTGATACCTTTAGTAAGCTTCCCATTGGCATGGAACTCAGTGAGGAATTGAGTGACTGACTCTTTCATAAAATCCCACCCTTTCTTGACAAAAGAGAAATTAAAGCCGTCGGGTCTTGGTGCTTTGAGATTGCTACATCCTTGCAGGGCTACCAAAATTTCCTTCTCCTCAAATTGTTTCTCAAGTTGTGACGCTATCGCCGGCTCTATCATTCTGGAGAAGAACCCCCCCAACACTGGTCTGATCTTTCTATCTTCCTTAAAGTTATTCCAAATTTTTTTTGTAGCGGCTTGTTTCATCTGATCCAGTTCCACCAGCAGACATCCGTTCATCTTAATTGAACCCACCAAATTCCTCTTGAATCGGTTGTTAGCTGAGATTGGGAAAAACCTCGTGTTTCTATCTCCCAATTTCAGCCATTTGACTCTAGATTTCTGTTTCCAAAGAGATTCCGACAACTTAGAGAGCCTCCAATAATCTGACTTGACAGAACATCTTAGCGCTTTTTCCTCGTCATTCAATTGCCTAACTTCAGATAGAGTGTTGAAGTGATGTAGTTTAGCTTTGGCTTTTTGAAGAGCAGAATTGATGTCCCCGAAGTCCTCTTTATTCCAAACTCTTAGCCTGTCCTTAATTCCTTTTAATTTCTGCATAATGACAAAGCCAGCTCAGCCACTCTCCCGAACCTCATCCCATGCAGCTTTAGCTACCTTCATACAATTAGGATCAGACAACCAAATGTCCAAAAACCTGAAAGGTTTTGGACCCCAATCTCTATTATCATCCAAAAACATGATAGGGCAATGGTCTGAAATTGGCCTAGGTAGACCCCATTGCAAGACCCTAAACTTATCAAGAAACTGTTGAGATAGCAGAAATCTATCCGAGCGGCTGTGGATGGCGAAGTTTTGATAATTAGTCCATGTATATTTCCTGCCCAACATTGGGATATCTACCACTTCCATATTAATGCAAAATTCTTGAAAATCCTTCATACCCCTATCCACTCTCACACACCCCACCCTTTCAGATACATCCATGATTTCATTATAGTCACCCCCAATGCACCATGGAGCCCGAGAATTTGACTTAAGGACCAACAATTCCTCCCAGAGATCTCTATGGGATAGAACTACATTAGGGGCATAGAGATTCACAAAGGTACAAGGGAAATCATCAATGGACCCTTGTATCAAAATGAAGGATCTATTAACATCGCATTAGACACTTTAAAGAATGAGTCATTCCAAATAATCAGCAGACCCCCTGACGCTCCAACTGAATTAGAACATACGAAATCCATGTTGGTTGCACCCCATATTCATTGAATTACAAAACGGTCTACTGATTCCAATTTCGTTTCCTGAACAAACACCATATCCGGTTTCCTCTTCTTAATAAGTTTTCCCAAAAAACATTTTTTAGCATCACTCCCCAATCCTCTTATATTCCAGGATAAAATCTGCATAAAACTGACTTGACCAAAAACCACCACCAAAAGTAAGACGCTCAAAGCTCTAAATACCTCCCTCCCTCTCAAGCAAGAGGGCAGCTTCCTTAGACTCAATCATAATCATCTTCTTTAAAATCTGATCGTCATTAGGTAAAAAATTGACATTCAATTGAGCACCTAAAGCCATGGTGGTCCTTACCTCTTCAATGACGCACTGGCAGCTCTCTATAGAATCAGCAGAGGAATTTGGTGCAAAATCCTCTTCACCTGGTTCACCCGACAGGTCCTCATAGATCTGGATGAGGTTGGATAGTTGTCTACGTCTTCTCCTTCTGCACGCAGCATCATTCAAATCCACCATGAGATTGATGCCTGGAGGTTGAGATGGGTGAGAGGTATGGGATGCGGCGCCCCCCCCGATAGGGGAATATTGTATTTGATCCTCTGAAAGCTCAAAATTCTCTGCCCTTGGCTTGAGAACGGGTAAAATAAATGTGAGCTCCTCCAACTCCTTTTGGGTCTGTGGCTGTTGCAAGACCACCTCACAAGCAGCCCTTTGTAGTTCTGGCCCAATTGTAATTGCTGTATTAGATGGGATACCTTGACCCATTATCAAGGCTTGGGAGACCCCCACCTGGGACCCCAGGTCCACCGACTCACCCACCACAGATTCAAAATCCCCTCCATCAGATTTGCTTAGAGTTGAGCTAGGCATTAAATGCTTGTCAACTTTATTTTGCTTAGAGCTCTGGACCTTGAACTGACCCGTCCCCTCCCTCTGCTCAAACATCACCTTTGTAGCCCTGGCCCCTCTGCATTCATCACCAACCCCCCTTCTCTCATTGGCTGGACTCTGAGCAAACCTTTCCATGTCATCATTTTCAACCTCCCACCTCCATGTCTCAGGATTCCTACCACCTTCTTCCTGCACCAATTCCCTGTTTTGTTTGCCACGCCAGATTTGTGGGAAGGCCAGGCCTTTTTCCAAATCTCCTCTGGATATACGCATGTCAATTCTTCTTTTACTAGAACATCATACCTTACACCATGCACCTCCAATCGAATCCATCTTTCTAGCCTTATAGATTCCTCTGTGGCTATAAGTATTTTTCCTTTTGCAAAAGACAGGTCCTTCAAGGATTCCTCATCTATCAAAATGAGAGACCCCCATACCTCCCCAATATGCTTAAAAGTTTCTAACATTCCAAGAATTAAGAGGCATACCAATACAACTCAACCAAGCAAACCTTTCAGTGCTAGCCGGCTCACCCTGCCATGGTTTCACCTTCGCAAACCAACGTTCCATCCACGGGCCTTTGATAAGAGAGCCTCTGACTTCGTTATTTTGGAACGTAATAAGCACGATCTTCCCCCTAGAGCTCGAAATTGGACTGCCTCCTCATGCTCCTTACTGAAACTCTCCTTCAATGTTTTAATTGGAACCACTCCACTCATAACAGCCACAGCTCTCCGGAATAGCCATCCATTCCCAATCCCATCAGTTTTGATGATGATCTCTTGATCCTTTGATAGGGCTGGATTAGAGGTCTCACCTGTTAACGCCTGAGCAAAAGAAACTCCTGGACATTTCCTTTTCCAACATGAACCCCCATTCCCATTAAAGGTGTTCACGCCTTCTCCAACATTATTGCTAGAGTTAACCTTCAAGCTGCCTCTTGGAATCCTATCTACGAAAAAACTGGGTAATTTGGGATTGCACTTTTCATTCTTAAAATCAAAACTTGCCTCTTTGACAAATAACCTCTTGTTATCCACCCAAACTCCATTCATTTTGGAGATTGCCAGACTTGCCGATGCATGGCAACCAAATCTAACAAACCCAAACTTGCTACCAGAGACTTTACTCCTCTTTCTCGGAATAAAAGCATCCTTTACTGCTCCAAACTTCGCAAACGTCCTTGAGAACCAGTGAAGATCCCTTTCCTCTGGGATGTTGTCAACAAATAGAGTAACCACTGACCCCCTACCTACCTGGGATCGATGATTCCTAATCACTGGAACCCAACCTCCAATATCTTCCTTCCCGTTACCTCTCTCTCCCTCTCTCTCGCTTGCTCTAATTTTTTCCAGTATTTTGAAGGTTTCGAACTTAAAACTTTTACTTCATACTTGTATGTAACTAAAGCTTTCCACATACATAAACCAAAGAACTGCCCATATGCTCAGGATCCGATAAACATATAACCTGTGACGTCTAACTCTATGATTTTGGAAACATAGGGTCATTTATAAGCACAAATTCTCCTACCAAATATAAATAAAAAAAATCAATAATAATGACAATTAATATTCTAGTTCGACAAAAAACACATCAAAAGCACAAAAAAAATATTTCAACGAAAATATAAAAGATATCAAAAGTAATGTGCTATTAATCTTCTTTTCAGTTTTAAAAAAAAATAATTGAAGAACTTCAACAATTGCATTCGATGGGGTTTCGCTAAGTGGTGCCCCAACAGTACCCCTCAATGCCACACATTTTTGTTGGATTCATATACTTAGCGGTGAACTCCACGAAAATTTGTAGTATTTAGAAGTATTGGGGCACCACATAGCAATGCCCTAGGACCACCAAATAATTTCTCTATGAGCGAAGTTAGATTTTTGAGAGGTTACTCATGCTACTATAACCTAGCTAGCTCTTCCTCAGTTAGGGTTGAACTTCTAAAGTTTTTGGAGACCCTGGAGGGGTTAGGAATGGAGCTAGGATTCAAGTTTGTGGGTGGCTAAAATTGAACAGACCAACCCTAAATAATAAAATAATACTATCTCAGTCCTATTTTCATTGTTTATTATTTTGTATGTCTCTTTTATGTTTTTTGCTTATATCTTTTAATATAGATCTTGAAAAATATGCAATATGGATCTTGTTTAATAGATCTCGATTATAGATCTATAATATAAAGTTTTCAAAATTATTAAAAACATTATAGATGAAAGATATAATCAATTAAAAAATGACACGCATTTCAAAATTAGACAATGAAAATGGGATGGAGGGAGTATATTTAACAACCGAGTAGGTATACGTGTTCCAAGGTTAAAATAATTCTCATGGAATAACGGTAATCATTTGTCAACATACAAAAAAATAGTTTACTGATCTATCAAGATGAAACTTGGCTTTTTTTCAACATGAAATTTTTCTTGAATTTCCGGCCTTATGTTTCTCTCTCTCTCTTTTTTTTTTTTTTTAATGAAAATCAGGGTTGGCCCATGCCACTATGCCCCCGCTTTACTTCCGCCCCTGAGAGGGCTCTTTGCTAGAATCTTACGACACTTGGAGTACAACATTTTACGGGAGTGATAAAAGTTTCGTTTGTCGAGGAAAAAAAAAAAAACCAACTACTACCTTCTGGAAAAGATATGCAGCCCCGATACTTTTTATCTTTTATCTTCTTTGTTTTTTGGGTATTGAAATACTGGCGACAATGAAACATTCATTTCTGCATGTGGGATTAATCTTGAATTTCCAAGCCACAACTGATATTTTGGCTTCAAATAAGTGACCGATAACATCGCATGGTACCGTTGCTCTAGAAAATTATTTGGTGGTCTTGGGCACCACATTGTGGTACCTTGACATCCTTATCCATCACACTTTTATAGCATTCAGTATTAGGCGTGTGAAGCCTACAAAAATATGCTTGATGAAAGTATTGTAACATCACATGATAGTGTCCAAGAGTTGGCCGCAGATGCAATGGTGGATCCGAAGTTGTAAGCACTGTTAGCGGCGTCAGCAACACTGGCACCAGTCTGAAAGGCTTCAGCAGCTTTGTTCTATAACCATCAAAACCCAAACACGTAGAAAGATGATCAGTGAGTAATAAAAAGCACAATGCGCATGCTCATAAACAACTTCAAACTCGGTGTACGAGACTCTTGTCATTGTGTGATCTGGGGAATGATTGATGTACGCAGCCTTATCCCTATAAGCAGAGAGACTTTTTCCGCGATTCGAACTAATGACCCCCAAGTCACAATAGAGAAACGTTATCGTTGCACTAGGCTCACCCTTCCAGAGAAATATTTAGAAGCGCATATCAAAAGCCTTGATCGTCTTTGTCCCCGACTATTGAAGAGGTATAGTAACTTGTACAAGGATTTTAAGGACACTTCGCAAAATACCGCATACTTTGTTGCATATAATTACAAGAGGGGTGTTGCTTGAAGTTTAACCAACAGCGTACTTTACTTCTCAATCAAGTGCATTGAGACGTCTACCATGCGCACACTATATATTAGTTTTTTTTATTGAGTCAGTCTTTACGAACTTTGTCTCGACTTTAATCGAATCCCCGCTTGTAAACGGTGGATGAGATCTATTCCAAATTAGTCGTTCTATTAGGTTGGATATCGAGTCATGTTGGAAGATAGATACCATGCACATTGAGTCTTCAAGTCAACATCAGGGAATTAATGGGTATGAAGATACAGATTGATTTTTCAGTGTCTCGGGGCACAACCACGTGGATATTCTTGTATTCTTAATTTATTTTCTTTTGGTTGAACCCAATCAAATCAATAACTATGACTGTGCAACCAAAACTAATGAGCTAACCAAGAATGGCCAATCTGATTCAAATATAGGCTCATTGGAAAAGATTATTTGGAGAAAGCAAGATTCCTTACTGTAGTTGCCCCGGAAATATGGCATGGTGCACTCACCGAGCCATAAGGCACTTGGCGCAACCAAGTGGATTTTCCCAGTTCCGTGTCGAGCATAAGAACCGAGGACTCCCTAGGATCCCTTCGGAGCATCGCTAGATAAGAGGTGTCGAGCATAAGAACCGAGGACTCCCCAGGATCCCTTCGGAGCATCGCTAGATAAGAGGCGTCAGGCCAGGCTTTGTCGCTATAAAAGGGCATGGAGCATGTCTGACCCGGGAACCCTGAGGCCGCATGAAGAAAGGCAATCATGACAGGGGGGCCCAAACGGTTATGCCCGAAGGATAATCATTGGGGTGTGACCTGGCCATGTGTTAGTTCCGTAACCGCCTTATTCCGTTCGTCACATGTGACATCACCCGAGGTAGTTATCCGAGCGTACCCTCCACACGCTTGTTTGAAGGCCATGCAAAGCAAGGTCTATAAAAGTAAAGAGACTCTAACTTAAAAAGGTATATCATTCTATCCTAACCATAGACCTACTCATTTCTTCCTAGATCTAACTTGATCGTCGGAGGGTCATTAGGTTTTCACAACTCTAGCGACTTGTTGCAGGTCCGGCGGCGGGCTCGCAGAGTAGCAGAGGAAGAACCGAAACTCCCTCATGGTTAAGATGTCGATAAACCGAACTCCTACACTTACTTTATATAATCATGCAGATCTCAATGTCTTGTGCCACTTTTAATTAGTTGGAGATAGATTCCCTAAATTGTCTTTCATTCCAACTATATCATTCACGAGAACGAGAATTAAAAAGGGGACAATAAATTGAAAATTAGAAACCAGATTGGAAGGTACGTACTGTTGGAAGATTAATTCTTGACCTAGGAATTACCAATTACCCTGCTGACAGGAACTTGTGTGTGGATCATCTTCTCCCTCTCTCTTCCTCTCTCTCAACTCTAGCCACGACAACTCCTCAATCTTCTCCCTTCCCCTCTCCCCCGTGGGTTCCATACCCTTGTGTGACGACAGTAGGGGGAGGCCATGGTACTACCAACTCCCTTTCTTTCTTTCTTTGTTTTTTTTTTCCTTCTATCTCTCCTGATTGACTTGTCGTCTGATTTGTGAGAGTTTTGTCTCTCTTTGAACGAGAGTTATTAGTTTCATTTTTGGACGAATTTTGTCAACAGATTGCTTCACAACGATATATGTGCTTCAGCGTTCTATCCTTACAAGATATCTTTGGCGATGCAACCTGTGGATGTGACATCCCACTTTTTCTGTTAAAAAAAATTATTTTTGACAAAAATAATTAAATCTTGCATTTTCTTTTTCAAATTTCTTCGTAATAAAAAAGGAGTTATCAGTTATCATCTACTTGTTTAGTTTATAGTTTCTCCTAAACTCGAATAACTTATAAATATGTGTGTATATATATACACACACACACACACACACACAGAGTCCGGATCCCATAAGGATCCCTTATGGCCTTACAGTGCGGGACTCCCCTTTTCCGATCGAATTGTGACGATCCGAGCCACTCAAAGTGTGCAGAACGTGATTTTAAGAGTACTCGCGAGAAATCAGCAAAAAAAATGATCGGAAAGAGCTTGATCCGAGCAGTTTTTTACTGAACCATTCAATAAAAAACTGTTCAGATCAAGCTCTTCCCAATCAATTTTTTTGCTGATTTCTCGTGGGTATCCTTAAAATCACGTTATGATCACTTTGAGCAACTCGGATCGTCGCAATTCGATCGGAAAAGGGGAGTCCCGCACGGTAGCACCGTGTGGGATCCCTCATTGGATCTGGACTGTATATATATATATATATATATTGTAGAGCAGCTCTATGTATGTTATTTGGTTGGGCTGCTTATTTTTTGACATCGGTTAGATGTTTCGTCTAAAATCCTAAGTTGGTTAAACTAGGAATGGTTTCCCCGCAAGCAAGGGATTAGATAACGTGAACAATAATGATGTGTAATTAGACAAGATAAGTTTTAAGTTTGAACGTGAGTAGTTTGTTAGGGTGAGGAAACGTTTGAAAAGTAGGGTTATTTTATTCCATACGTTGGGGAGGAGAGTGTGAAAGAGCAGTCACAGTCGAGAGTTCGTCGGTAGTTTTCGAATCAGTGAATCTTCCAGTAAGCTTAATGTTTTCATCGTCTCTTTTATCCTTGCTCGGTATATATAGTTTATAGTTATAGATATGTAAATTATGGATTTTGGTTGATGACAGTGGGGTTTTGTTTGGTGGCGAGGAGGGAGAGAGGTGCGTGCATGTGTTTTTTTTTTTTTTTTTTATCGGCAAAAGAAAATTTTATTAATCTCTGCAAGATTACAAAGATTAAAAGGACAAGGACAAAAGCAAAAGGAACTTAAAATTACTTAAATTATGTATGTGTTAATATGTATATATAAGTATATTATGAACCTGTATGCATGTATAGTGTGTGCGTGTGTCGAGATGAGAGAATTGAGAGATTAACCCATAAGGTTGTTCCGGGAGTTAACTTAGGGAGGATCAATATTAGTAGCAATTATATTGTTATTAGTTTCACTGGTAACTAGAGTAGTCAATTTCATTGAATTGATTTCCGTACATTCATTCTTTTTATTCAGAGGACTAGCAGAGTACTGAGCAATCCATTTTGTGATCTATCTTTCCGATCGAGGTGAGTGATTAAGCATGTGATCCCTTCTTTTGGACTCTTCTTGAGCCAATCTATTCTTGACAATTCATTATTCGTTGTGATCCGATGGTAATTATTCTTATTCGTTGCTCTCATAATTATTGGCAATTGACGTACCCTTTGGCATATGAGGTTAATTGAGAATATTTGTGATTGATCAATTGTCTTTACTCGTATTGTTGTCGATTCATTGACTCCATGATATTATTGTGACTATGCAATGACACGGGGAATAATCCTACAGGTGACTCCGGTTCGCCGTTGTTCTTATGTGTTGGGACCATGAATTATGTTTATATTTGTTAAAGTCTAAGGAAAAGACCCGTCCATGAGATATCGTGGTGACTTTGGCCGCTAGGAAAAATACTTGTGAAATACCCTGTGACTCTAGTGCTCAACGGATAGGGAGAAGACTTGTGAAATACCCTGTGACCCTACTCTGGATTGGCTTAGAAAAAAGGTCCATGCGCCATCTTTTGGTAACTCTAAGTACGGTGTTGGATGAGGCCAACGGGTTGAGCCCTGAGAAAATATTTGGCATTTGGTATTTGGTGATTGGAAGATATGGTTCCCACTTTGGTTTAGACTCCCGTTTATTGTTGTTCATCATTCGGATATTATTGGCCTCATTGTTTGGTATAATTATATGGTGATTCGATTATTGTTCATATTATTCATTAATCCATTATTCGTCCTGTGGATACTATTTGTTGAGCCATTGACTTCGTTAGTTTGTTGATATTATTCGTGGAACCCTTGATCCTCATTATTTGAGACTACTTCTTTGGAGCTCTTGTTATCGTTCATTTAAAGGTATGTCACATTGTACTCTTTTTCTTTTTCTTTTTTGTCGGCAAAAAAGATTTATTCAGAAATCTTGACAAATGGTACATCAAGAACGGGGAGGGCGAGGAAAATCCAACCAAGGGTTGGACGAACAAAATAAAAAATAAATAAAAAAATTAAAATGTTCGGGCAAAGCCCAAATACACCCACACGAGCCAGGTCCCAAAAAATAAAACCCTAAGGCCTCTTTGGATAACAGTGATAGATAGATGTGATTCGTAAGGAGATGAGATTAGGATTGTGATTGATAATAAGAAGAGATTGTTAATGACAAAGGATTGATAATGAGTATATTTGTTTGAGATAAATTAGATAATGGGATTATTAATACGGGGCGGTTCCGGGAACCCTTAAAAAAACCTTTAAAAAAACCCTCCAAATCTTAATCTCATAGTTTCCGATCAAATTTTGATGATCCGAGCCGCTCAATGTGTTCAGAACGTGATTTTAAAGATGCTCGCAAGAAATTGGCAAAAAAAATAACTGGAAAGGGCTTGATTTGAGCAGTTTTTTATTGAATCATTCAATAAAGTTCAATAAAAAACTGTTCGGATGAAGTCCTTTCCGGTCATTTTTTTTGCTGATTTTTCATAGGTACCCTTAAAATTACGTTCTAATTATATCGAGCGGCTTGGATCATTAAAATTCGTTCGGGAATTTGGGGGGGTTTTTTTAGAGGTTTTTTTAAGGGTCTCCAGAACCGCCCTGTAATTAATATCATGTTTGTTTGAGATGAGATTAGATGATGAGATTGAATTGGTAGAAGAAATTGGTAATGAGAAGGGGTTGGGATTGGAGTATGAATACCAAGTTTCAAGGGGTATTGCTAATACCCCCTAAAGTCCGGCTTTCTCATCCCATGTGATTCACAATCCGGAGCCATTTGTGTTACCAAACAAGGAATTCACAGTCCGAAGGGACTATTAGTCCAATCCCAAGGCCGAATCCGGTTAACAAACGGGGCCTAAAAGCATATGGGCCTGACCCACACCTCAAAGGGCTAAGCCCAAAAAATTGGGCCACGCCTAGCGTAGAAGCAAAACTAACTAACAAAGTGCAACATCCACCGCCGCCGCAACAAGACAACAGCCACCGTCATCACACCACAACCTGCCACCACCCAAGCTCTTACCTTTCCATACTCACTAGCTATATCAAGAACCAAAATACCAATGTCTAGATCCCCTAGATCCCTCGAGATACCAATTTCCATTCTCTATCTTTTGGCCGCTGAAACCAAACTTCAAAGTTTGAAAGCTCCAAGTCATCCAAAATATGCAGGGCATTCCTCACTTGGACTAAGAAACAGGCTTCATAATAATTCAGCATCACCATTTATCACCCATCAACAACAAATCAGAAACAAAAAAAATTCAATCCAAAACCAGCAAAAAAATCAGCATCAGTCATATAATTTCTCAGTGAAAGAGAACTCTCAGCCCTCCGAAAGATAGGAGTTGAAAAGCGGATAGGACTGTAAGCATAGCAGCTTGAACATCGGTGGATGAATTAATCCTCTTAGCCCTCTTGATAGTGGGAAGAGGAAAGGATCTGTGACTCTGTCCTTCATTAATGCTTAGATGTTCGTCCGAAGAGGTGCAAACCTGTTTCTTTGAAGACGAGCGAATTCTTGAACTTCTCCTTCTATCATTTCCTCACTCACATTACATTTTCCTCCTCGAAATCAATCCCCAGTGTGACACCAGCTGTTATAGTGGTTCTGAGTTCATTGTCAATCATATTCTGTTCCTGCTCTTGTGTAATAGGAATGGATCTGGTTCCATGTTCACTATCTTCAGTTGACAGAGACTCCTCTAGTTGTTGGCTTCTAACTGCCTTCCTAATAGCACTTGGGTTCAAATCTACTAGCAGGTTAATACTTGCGAGTCGTATGCCGCAATCTGATCCAATCACCACTGGGCCATTGTAGAGATACTCACTTCTCTGATTCACTACTTGTTCCTCTGGGCTAAATGTATCTTGGGCTACACTGTTTTGGGCCGTATCACAAATGTTGACACTTGTTGTTCTTCCTCTGATGGGCTTTCTGAATCATCAGGTATAAAAGAAACCAGCCATGTGAGGAATTTGAATTTGAATTTTCTTCATTAATATCTATACCTGCATTTGGGCTAGTGGTTCAGCCGTACTCTTTACCCTTAGCACGCTTAACTACTCACTGAGCTCGTCAGCGGACGGATTTATTCCACTTTTTTTTTTCTTCAAGTTAGTGCATGGGTATTGTAGTGGACTCTGCGGCATTGTCGGGACCTTGTGTTTGGACCTCTAGGGCGTTTGCATTTTTATTTCTTTTATCGTGTCAAATCGCTTCCGCACTTTTATTAATTGGTAGTTCATTGTGGAATTTGGAGATTGGAAAATATGGGATATTGTGTCATTTGCTTAAGAAAAATATTGGTTTTTGGAGTCGCAAATTTTATTGTAATAAAATATCTAGTTTTTCTTTATTTGTTTCAAGTTGCTAAAAATATTTTAAACTAGGCTTCGTGTCCCATGATTGCTTCATGGTACACGGCCGGTCTTGCTCCCGGGTTTGGGAGTTTATTGGTACATTCATACATGAGTAGTGCATCTGATCGTCAGGGTATTTGGTATCTTTTGTCCTTAACTTTGTACTTTTTTTCGTTTGAGACTCCTAATTAGATGTTAGTCAGTTTAAAAGTGTCGCTATTACGTCAGGCCATGTCTGGGTTAGGATGAAAGATATCAATTGCCATGTGATTTAGTTATTTTGTATTTTTAGACGATTAGTTTGGCTTTGTCCAAGTCCTTTATAATGATCTACGTTTTGTAAGTGCCGCTGAGCATTTATCAATACAATTTTCTCACTTTTGACAAAAAAGAAAAGAAAAGAAGAAGCAATATCGTGTGTGTACAAATAGTCTTGGTCTCTCTTTTTGTTTTCATTTAATTGAGAATGATGGTTTGTTGTCCAATGAGAGAATTATCAACTCATTGTGGAATGAGGGAATCAAAAGGACTGAATATGAAATGCATTTCATAAAAATGCATTTATAGCGTTTTTACAAAAAAATGCTCGGATCAAGCCATTTCTGATCATATTTTTTGTTATTTCTCGCGGGTACCCTTAAATTGAGTTTTAAACACATTGAACATTTCGGATCATCAAAATTTGATCGGGAACAATGTCAAACTCATTAGGTCCTTAACTTAGCAAGTTAAGGAATCCCTTAATTAAATTTGTAAGAGTAATTGAAATAATTGTGACTTTAGCCTTCATAATCCTTAATAATGATACTCAAAATATTTAGCCTTGGTAATTGTTTCATTTCATTAATTATTCTTGGTATAGCAAAACAACGATCATGTATTAATCCCACAAGAAAGAGTGGTAGATAACCATGTGACTGAGATGGGATTAATACATGAAACAATTACTAACGAATTAAATAACCTTAGCGGGAATTAAAGATGATGTATTGTGAGAGAATGACATGTCTCGTAAAACGGGAAAATAAATACTTAAAAAAATAAGAATCTTAGCGGAATGAGACCTAAGGCAGGATCAATTTATATCAAGTGGAACACGTTGACGAAGATAAAGACTACAGTCAATGGAGACGGAGACGGAGACGGACACATTGAGCGAGAGATCGAGAGAATCGAAGCACCATATATTTTCCTTATAGTATTTGAATATTTCGTGTTAATCCACATATATTGAGTGAACTGAGGAAGAAACAGTTAAAAATCCAGAGACTTTGACGAAGACTGCGGAGTCTGACGCATGCATGCATTAAAGCGAGAAGCACCATTTTCCTTGTTCACATTGACTGGGTGACAATCACTAGATCGATATGGAGAAATATCTCAGAACTATGATCTTGCGGTAAGCTGTAACGTGTTCTAAGGTTATAATAATTCTCAAGCCATGTGTACAAATAGTCTTAATAATTTATGTCGTTCGAAGGTGTTAGATTCGAAACTTCACAGATGCTATTGACATACTCTTATGGGACCGCTAGTCCATATAGATCGTTGTCCCATCTTTCATTGCATCCTCGCTAGAGAGATGAAATTGATGCCTCTGAACTAGTTGAGGTGAGCAAAAGCTAGCCGAACACTGGAGTTATTAAAAATGTGTATGAGTGAAAGTTGATAGTCCCTTGCTACTGAACAGTGGCGACTCCAAAAGTGTGAGAGCATCGAATCATTCATAAACATGAATACTCCTACCAAAATACATGCAATTCCCAAACTCAGGTCTTAGACTTCCATGCTTTTATATCTTAGGCTACATGTATGCAATTTATTCATATATCTATTACAATAGATATAGGGGAGTGATTTTTCACTCCCCATTTTGATCTCCACACTTCTTTTTTTATTTTTTAGTGTTAAAAGTGATGGAGTCATTTATGTTTTATTTTATAGCACTAGTAATTTTTTTTTCCATGGGGTCACCCGACCTCACGCTCCATAGTTTGGCGTCACCACTGCTACTGAATAACTTCTTGAGTCGGCCACTCCGTAGAGAATGCGTTTTATGCATTTTCCCTAATAAAACTAGAAAAAGATAAATCAACTTGGAAACCAAATATTGGTATTGAGCACGTCATATGTGCATTACAAAATATTTGGAAGTATTTTTTTTTTTTTTATTGAATGAGTGTTGTTTTGTAGAACTATAATTTAATGAATAGTATACCATATTGATAAGGATTCTGTATTTTGAGGAATGAAGAGATAATCAAAAGCCTATACGTCTTTGCTCATGACTGATACTGGGTTGAAGAGGTAGCTTACTACCTTGCATGGAACGATGGTTCTTATTAGTCGCAGATTTCAAGGACCACAGCAATATTCTCATAATAATTACAAGACAGTTGTATCTGTTGTTTTTAGGCCTATGAGCCGCACAATTTATATCTAATTTTATCAATATGTGAGGATCCGATGAACGTGGCTTGCTTCCTCTGGAACTGTGGTTCGAGTGAGAGTGATTCCTAACTTCCACCTAGCTTGCATAAGGGAGCACGACTAGAGACCACACCGGAGGAGCTCCGGAATGGCCCTCCGGTGTGTGGATGAGAAAATGTGCAGAGCAAGAAGGGAAGTACTAGGGTTTAAGTGGTGGAGAAGCAAGCATGTACCTCTTTAGGGCTGTCATCAAAGGGGATTTATAGAGTCTTCCTTGCTTGCTCTCCAAGTACGTGCATGTGTCTTGCAAGCGTCGGCCGACGTCACCCATGACGTAGCAGATAAGGCGGTTAGTGTGAGCTGTCGCCCCATGTGCACCAATGATTACTTTGTGTAACCACTTCGGATGACGTCATATACGTCACTTTGGATAAGGCATGGGAGACATGGCTGAGTCTTGTCGCCTAGCTCTGGGCCTCGCCTCGCCTCGTGGATGAGCTGTCATGGGAGATATGGCCGAGCCTCGCGGCCTAACTCCGGGCCGAACTGCAGGGAGGAGCATCGTGGCCTAGCACCGGGCCGAAGCGAAGAGAAGAGCCTCATCCTTAGTATAGGTCGATCATATGTACCCACTGGTCCGGATGCCGCTTGTGCCGAACCAAACCTGACCAAACCTAGCAAACTCAGTCAGTGCCTCGAGGAGCTTAACCCAGCCTTCCACCGAAGTTAGCGGCTGTGGCCAAACCAGAATATTCGGCCCATTACACAATATAAGTGGTACTTTTCCGTTAAAAAAGAAGAAGACAGATTTGGGTCCACCTGGTTGGGATGTATATATGCTTCATTCCTTTCCGACCAAGCTCTTATTTTCTCTCAGTATTCCTCTAATTTATACCGATGAAACGCTTTCTTTGCCGATAAAAAAAGAAGAGAAGAGAAAAGAAAAGGCAGACTTGGGTTTGAATTCCTTCCCATTTGTGCAGTTCGAGTGATTATGTATTGTTGAACCCATGTTTGCACTTTTGGGGTGCATCCAAAGCGCCCTGCCAGTGCTGGACTTCACAATCGAGTTTAGAACTACTGCGTCTCATCAACCACCAGTGTGCCACCAGTTTTTACGTTGACTCAATTCATAGTTCATACAAGACCTCTGTTTCAAAAAAAATTCATACAAGATTTTGTTCCGATTTCAATTGTACCTCCGTCAATTAGATCTCCAAAATTAATTGTTCTATTAATTAACCCGATCGACTAATTTATGAGCAGTACAAGGACGAGGATCAGGGGGACGAAGATTGCAGCTCAACAGAGGATTGATCCAACCCAGCACTCCAGCAGAGATGGGCAGCACTCCAGAAGAGATGGCTAGGTAGCTCTTTCAATAATAGTTTAAACTCCCTTAACGCGCGTGGGGACAGTAACATCATACGGTAATTATCACATTAGGAATCATGCCTCTTGTAAACATGCACGAGAAGATATCATATCCTAGCTAAAAGTGTGATATTCAACCCTCCCCGAGTGTTATGTAATTGTTTTTACCCGAAATTTTACAGGTAAAACATAAAGATGGTCTTATGTATCGTACGTAGATGGGAAAATAACCTAACCAATCCATCGCATAACGTTGTGGCAATTTTAGCTATTGGAAGGATAGTTTTGATAACGTCGCGATGTAATACTGCTTTGGATAATATTCACATCTCTGCTCTGAACTGTTTTGGATTCTTGAGGCGGCCTGATTACATTTTGTGCTGCTTTGATTTGCTGCTACTGCTGCTGCGAACTTCAAGTCCACATATGAATGTTTGAGACACTAGATTTTTTTTCAGCCAATACAAGTATCTCTTCCTTGTTCTGCATTTCGCTGTCACCATATTCCTTGTAATTATGCTACGATGTGCTCTTTGCTTATGTACTTTGTAATTTGTTCCCTTTGATCGACATCCTTGCAATCATCCTTTGGGGCTCGAGTGGTATATGATTGTCGGGAGAGTTGGGTGCCCACCTTGTTGGGATGTTTTGCTCCCGTTGTGATGCCGTGCTCGCTCTTGCTGCTTATAATCTTTATATCCGTTACAAGTGATTTATAAAATTTCTTCGCTGTACAAAAGAATCTGACTTTGTGTTCGACGGGTACCATATTAATCTTCCATGCCATCAGAGAGTTGAGGAATGTTGCATTGAGATATGCAACTACAATACAGAAGGTACTGCTGAAGAATTAACCTGTCATACTAGTTGCAACAAGCTAGCCTCCTAGTTTCACAAGTAAACATGGGTATTGAAATGAAAATGATCTTTTAGCCTCCAATATTGAGAGAATCTCAACTCACTTTTCACTTGGAAAAGAATTTGGTCCCACTTTATTTAGTGGCAAAACCAGGGCCTCGTATTTTGCATGTGATAGCTACAGAGGTCTTCACAGAAACTCTGCTAACAAGACAAACAACATATCTCTATTGCACGTGAGAGCATATCCCTAAATTAATTAAGGGATCTGAATTTGGACCTACCCCAAAGATTGCAATAGAAGGGGTGCACTCATCTCTGTGGACTTTTCCATTGTGTGAGCTATCAGGGTAGATGAGTCTCAAAACCCAACTATAAAAGAACCTCAAAGGCATCAAGCTTTCTCATCCAAGATTTGGTAACTAGCGTTGGCTGTATACCAACATGGGTTTGGAACTCGAGTAAAGAAACAATGGAAATTGTTGACCTTCACCGGAACTTTCTAACAGGCTTTGACCAGCAGCCGGCTATCATCTCATGGCTCTAACAAGATTCAAGGATCGCTTCCTGTCCCACCACCAAGCATTGTTATTTATGATGCTCGCGATAACGCGTTGACGGGAGCAATTCCACTGTCAATATGCCACAAGAATTCTCTTCGTATGCTTGATTTGTCCATCAACAATTTAAATGGCACAATACCTCCATGTTTGGCCAGTTCTAGTGAGGATCTTCTCACGTTGAATCTAAGTTACAATAGTTTCCACAGAAATATTCCTTCGACATTCACAATGAATAGCCAATTGGTGATGATTGATTTAGGTTGAAATCAGCTAAAGGGGCCGGTGCCAAGATCATTGGCAAATTGCGCAATGCTGGAGTGTCTCATTCTTCAGAATAATCAAACAAATTCCATGGCAATATTGGGAATCCCGAAAACAATTCAGCATTTCCAAAGCTGCAGATAGTTTACCTCTCTTGCAATCGCTTTTCAGGTAATTTGCCAACAGATTACATCCGCAACTGGAATGAAATGAAAATGATAAAAAAGAGAAGTTGACATATATGCATGCAATTCCAAATATTCAATATCAGACACTTGCCGGTCCAACAACTAATGAGGCACAATTCTGGTGGTGGGGAAAAACTTATTTTTCCATTACGTTCTTGGTTCTAAAAATTCCTTGAATGTTTTTGGATTTTTCAAGATCACGTTACACATCATATCATTCAGCCATTCATTATTAGTGATTTCTTGGTGCCATTTGCTGCTGTGGCCGAATCTTTCGGAGATCGGGCGTAAAGTCCGTGGTGCATCTCTTGAATCTTAAAGAAGCTTTGGGAGCATCGGAGATTGACGAGAATAGGTAAAGACTTGGGTAAGGTTTTACTATTTCTCAATCTGTACTTTTTTTTGATTAATAGAATAAAACAGTAGTGTTAGGCCGTGGTTTTGACTTAGGTTATTTAGGACCCTAAGTTTTTCCACGTAAATCGTGCGTCTCTTGTCTCCATTTTATTCTATTGTACCACTCGAGTTTTTGTTTGGATTAATCGAGATAATCAACCCATTCAGCTATATAATTTTTTTATTTGTTAATCTTTCTCTAAATTGGAAATTTTTATCAAAACTCCTATTCACCCCCCTCTAGGACTAGATTAAACGCTTCCGCATAATTTCAATTGCTTACTTTTGTCTTGTTCTCCCATCTTGGCTACAAGTTCTGTCCATAAAAGGGCCGGGTGTTGAGGAAATGCAGGTTTTAGCAGTAGAATAGTTGCAGTATTGTATTGTAAGGTTTCTAAGAGAGATGTTCCCAGAGCTTGTGTTTCTTGCTCGCCTTGTAGCTACATAATATTGCAGTTATATCATTCAATTACTCATGGTCTTGTCACGTATCACGTTTGTCCGATTGCATATGTAGTATCTGGTCTTAGATGATTAGTATGGACTGTTGTACTATGAACTCCACCTATTTTTAATGAAAAAGACAGTGAAATTCCAATATTTTGAAGAACTTCTGCAATGAGTTTGTAACTTGTGACACCATTCGGGCGAAAGTAGAAAAGCCTTATACCATCTCTCTTTACTATTCTTTAGCTCTTCTTAAACTCTGACTACTACTCCCCTGTTTGTTCATTCTGTAAATGTCAAACAGAGGTTTCTTATTTTAGTTTATGGTTTGGTTTCACTTGTGGCTTTTGATTGTTTTGAAAAACAAAAATTTTATGATATAATAAGTATACGTTATTATATCATCAAGTAAACAGTGATATAGTAACGTAGGACAAATTGTTATCAGAAGTGAAAAAAGACCTGTACTGGACTTCACAATCAACTATATTACTGCGTTCCGCCTACCACCCGCGTGCTCTCAGTTTTCACGTTGAGTCAATTCATACGAAATTTTGTTCCGATTTCAATTTGAATACCATTAGTAAAGAGTGGAACTGATCTCCGGAATTAATCATTCTATTAACCCACATGTATGTGTGGGGACTGCAACATAATCTGGTAATCACATTAGAAATCATGGATGCCTCATGTAAGCACATGATCACGTAGGTATAGCACAGCCAAAAGGGTGATTATTTGATTGGACCCTCCTCATCACTAGTATGTGACATTTTTTGATTGGACCCTCCTCATCACCAGTATATATGACATTTTTACACGAAATTTAATTGTAGGGATAGAAGATAAGGACTCCTTTACGTTGCCTTACCTAAAATCGCATAACGCTGCAACATTTTCAGTTATCGGAAAAACAATTTTGAGAACGTCGTGACATAATACTTCTCCAGTATAGACGTATGTCATAATTCACTCTAACTATATGACATGCCCAGTCCTATATTTGTCTAATCGTAGTGAAGATAAATACTACAATTCTATAAAAGTATAGTCCCATGGACCAACACCAAACCCCCATCATACTGTGTCCTACACCATGAGAGAATCTATGCATATGATCTGATGTATATTTGTTTGACCAGGACAAAATTTAATCAAATGCCTAATTAATTGTGATCCTTACGCTAAACGGTCCAATTCGATACTCACATCCAATTAAATGTGGCTATTGAAATGGTCATAGTCTCTCTCTTTTTCTTTTCATTTAATTCAAAATGATCTTTTAGCCCCCAATATTGTTGAGAGAATGAATAAATATATCAACTCATTTTCCACTGAATTAGGTCCCACTTTATTTGGTGGCAAAACAAGGGCTTCATATTTCGCTTGTGTATACAGTAGCTGCAGGGGTCTTCGCTGAAAGCCTGCCAGAAAAACAAACAATATCTCAATTGCAGATTGAGCATTAATATCCCTCATTAATTTGCTGAATTGAAATCTGTCCTCTGGTCGTGGAGGACATAGTCAACTTGACTCTAATGTGATTAGCTGTCCTACGTGATAATATAAAAAACTTATCGAGGCACGCGTAAAGCTCTCATCATTAGAGAAGATGCAACCCCTCATGCACCAGGTTAATCGGCGTTCTGCTCCCACGATACACATCTAGGAAGCTTTGTATGTAACTAAAGCTTTCCACGTGAACCAAAGAGCCACTCGTATGCTCAGAATACCGTAAACATATAACATATTATTAAAATATGCGTAAGACATGCCAAGTCTTTCATAAAATCACACAATCACCTTGTGCACTAGCGCCTTTATATAAAAAAATCAACCACAAACGCAATTAAACATTGCATATAATAGGAGCTTAAATGCACAACATAGAGATAATTTTATTTTTTTAATTTCGTCAAAAAGGAGAAAGTTTATTGATCTGAAGGACGAAAGATGCCTAAACATTAGAGAGTACAGAATCCCATGGGGGCAGAGTAGTCGTCCACCCGGACGAACAACTACGGATTGGGAGTTACAAATGCATGTTTACAGTACCCAAAAACGTCGAAGAAGTGTCAGAGGCAAGATGTCTATTGCTATTTCGAGGTTATCTCAGCATTGTTGACAAGTTCATAAACCAACAGGAAGATAAATAAAAAAGCAGCTTCTTGGAGAAAATTTGGTAGCGAAACAGTCCCTTGTTTTGTAAAGGACTGTAGAATTTTTGGCTCAAATCCGACATTTGTTTGTACATTCATTAGTTTGGATTGGAAAAGCCAGTATTTCGCATAGGCTGTGATTTCAGCTAGCCGCCTTGTTTGACAAGTAAACATGGGTATTAAAATGATCTTTCGATTCGGCTAAATAAGCCACCTGATTTATTTTTTTGTTTTTATTCAATTTTTTTTCGTATTTGTTAGTTTTTTATCAATTTTTTTGGGGATTATTGCATCGTCATGACGAGAGAAATCTAAAAAGTAAAAAATTACGATCGAATCCTATTTTTTTTGAATAAAGACAAAAATAAGCCAATAAGCTAATTTTTTCGTTTTTATTAAAAAAAAGATTTCGATTATAATTTTTGAGGACACAAGCAAGTTTGATTCTAATATGATTAGCTGTTTTACATTCTAATAGAAGACATCGAAGAAGGCAAGATATATTTCAATTTAGAGGTTTATCTCAACGTTGTTGACATGCAAGTTTTTTTTTTTTAATCAGCAATAAATTTTATTAAAACTCGACAAAGGGTACATCGAGGATTTTTAAAAGTCATATCCAAGCCTCATTAGGAAGATGAGAACAAGGAACATGACAAAAGGAAAATAACAAAAAAAGGAAATTACATCCAATAGAAAATTGAAACCAGTTCTCTCAACAGAGAATACATCTTAATATTGGAAAAGAAGTTATTAAATCAATAAGAAGAAAAACAAAAAAGCAGTTTTTTTTTTATGCCTAGAATTTTTCGGCTCATATACAATATTGGAAAACTCCGCCGCTGAATTGTTTGTTTGTACATTTATTAGTTTGGATTGGAAAATTAAGCTGGTACTCTCGCCTCGACGAAGGTTTCTAAATTTTGGCACTTCTAATCAGTTCAGCCCGGGCTCAGGTTAACAAACCCCAACCATAGGGAGCAAACTGACAGAAATCACATATTGGGCGTATGCAAGCGAGAGCGTGAAAGAATCATACCAGAAAGATTAAGTGAATTAGATCCGGAGTGAGGGAACAGGGACAGGTCTTGACTTACAAATTAAGGGATTTGATTTTGGGCCTACCCCAAAGATTGCAATAGAAGGGTCACTCATCTCGATCTGTGGACTTTTCCATTGTGTGAGCTATCATGGCAGATGAGTCCCAACACCCAACTATAAAAGAACATCAAAGGCATAAGGCTTTCTCATCCAAGATTTGGTAACTAGCGTTGGCTATATACATACTCCATCATGGATTCATGTTTGTATCTTCGCGCATACCTAATCTTGTGTTGCTTAAATCTTGTCATATTAACTTACTCTTCCTCTTCTACGCAGCCATTATGCCCTGAAAATGAGAGCAAAGCCTTGCTGCAGTTCAAGCATAATTTTGTCATCAGCAAGTCTGCTTCTTTTGACCCTTCAGCTTACCCAAAACTTGAATCATGGAAGCTACTTGATGGAAAGAGCAACGGTTGCTGCTCATGGGATGGCGTCGAGTGTGACCACGACACTGGTCATGTGATCGGTCTCGACCTCAGTAGTAGCTTTCTCTATGGTTCTATCAACTCCAACAGCAGCCTATTCGCCCTTGTCCACCTTCGTAGCCTAAACCTTGCCGATAATGACTTTAATTTCTCTGAAATACCATCCCGAATTGGACGTCTTTCGAGTCTCATAAGTCTCAATCTATCTAACTCTGGAATTTTTGGTCAGATTCCTTCAGAAATCTCATCTCTTTCCAAATTGGTTATCCTGGATCTTAACATGGATTGGTATTCTGTGAGTCCTTTGAAACTCGAAAGACCGAGTCTAAGCGACCTAGTTCAAAACCTAACCTACCTGAAAGTTCTTGACCTTTCTATGGTGAGCATATCTTCTTCAGTGCCAAGTGTCATGTCAAATATATCCTCTCTAACAACTCTTAATCTTGTAAGTTGTTCGCTGTATGGTGAATTTCCTATGGACATTTTTCGTCTACCAAAACTGCAGATTCTTAATGTAGCTTCGAACGAACATCTCACCGGCTCTCTACCTGAATTTCAAAGTAGCAGTCGCCTTAAGGCATTGAGTATCTGGGGCACGGCTTCTACGGTAAGCTCCCAGATTCAATTGGTAGACTTGAATCCTTACATTCTTTGGTTTGAGTCAAACTAGTTTATCTGGGACACTCCATCTCAATTGGCAATCTAACCCAGGTCACTCTCCTGAACCTTGTGGTGCAAGTTTAGCGGCCAGATTCCTTCGTCGCTGGCAAACCTATCGCAACTAACTACGTTTGGAATTGGCCTAACGACTTTGACGCAGGACCACTTCCTTTTCCTCCGGGAAAGCTACTCAAACTCACTCACTTGTATGCTCCCGAATGAATTTACAAGGTGAGATCCCTCTGTCACTTGCCAACATGACCCAACTTTCATTTTTTCATTAGCGAGAACAACATGGTAGGTAAAATCCCATCCTGGTTCATGAACCTCACCCAATTAACATGGGTAGATCTTGCACGGAACCACTTCCTTGGCACGATTCCTAGCTCAATCACTCAACTCAAGCGTCTTGATTATTTGAGTCTTTATTCTAACAGCTTTCACTGGTATAGTGGAGCTAGACATGTTTATGAAACTCCCATACCTGGTCTCATTGCAATTACAGGACAACGATCTAACAGTGCTCCACAAAACTAGTACCAATGGTACTCAACCGAAGCTTGAGATTCTAGGATTGGGGTCATGCAACTTAGTCGAGTTCCCTGGCATTCTACGATTTCAAGATAAATTGCAGATGTTAATTATTAACAATAATAAATTTCAAGGCAAAATACCAACATGGGTTTGGAACTCGAGTAAAGAAACAATGGAAATTGTCGACCTTCACCAGAACTTTCTAACAGGCTTCGACCAGCAGTCGGCAGTTGTCCCATGGCCTTTTCTAAAATATTTTGACTTCAGGTCTAACAAGTTTCAAGGATCGCTTCCTATTCCACCACCAAGCATTGTTATTTATGATGCTCGCGATAACGCATTGACGGGAGCAATTCCACCGTCAATATGCCACAAGAAATCTCTTGGTGTGCTTGATTTGTCCAACAACAATTTAAGTGGCTCAATACCTCCATGTCTGGCCAGGACCAACAAGGATCTTCTCATGTTGAATCTAAGTTACAATAGCTTCCATGGAAATATTCCTTCAACATTCACAATGAATAGCCAGTTGGTGATGATTGATTTAGGTCGAAATCAACTACAGGGGCCGGTGCCAAGATCATTGGCAAATTGCGCAATGCTGGAGTGTCTCATTCTTCAGAATAATCAGATTGAGGATACTTTCCCCTCTTGGTTGGGAGCTCTTCCTAAGTTAGAGCTTCTTGGTTTGGGATCAAACAAATTCCATGGCAATATTGGGAATCCCAAAAACAATTCAATGTTTCCAAAGTTGCGGATAGTTGACCTCTCTGGCAATCGCTTTTCAGGTAATTTACCAACAGATTACATCCGTAACTGGAATGAAATGAAAATGATCAAAAAGGGAAGTTGACATATATGCATGCAATTCCAGTTGTTCAATATAAGACACTTGCCGGTCCAACAACTAATGAGGATCTATTCTGGCGGTGGAGTATACCTTATGAGTTCTCAATGAAAGTGGTCAACAAAGGGACAAAAAGGTTGTATGAGAGGATTCAAAGTGCCTTGGTGGTGGTTGATCTCTCAAGCAACACATTTGTTGGGGATATCCCAGAATCCTTTGGAAGTCTCAGTGGGCTTCAATCTCTAAACATTTCCAACAACAAACTTACTGGCACTATCCCATCATCGTTGGCGAAATTGACAGAATTGGAGTCGTTGGATCCTATCCCAAACCTGCTCTCTGGACAGATCCCCGGGAATGACCCAACTCACTTTCCTATCAATCTTAAATGTTTCTCATAATCGACTCACTGGCCCTGTACCTCAAGGGAAACAATTTGATACATTCGAAAATAGTTCATATGATGGGAATTTGGGATTGTGTGGTGTCCCATTGTCGAAGTCATGCAAAAATTCAATGACCTCTCCACCTTCTCCGCCAATATTTCGAGGTCACGATCTTGAGTTTTCGAGAGGTACTTATTTGATGGTCATAGCCTTGGGATATGGAAGTGGGCTAGTAGTTGGGCTGGTTATTGGGACAACTCTGACGAGGAGGTATCATGAATGGTTTGTCGAGACCTTTGGGAGGGGGAAGAAGATTCAGAAGAACCTAAGTAAGAAAGCAACATCCATTCTCTCACTTTGTTTTACTCATCTTTTTGCTATTAGCTTTCGCGAAGCAATCTTCATAGATTCTATCATTTGCAAATTTCTAACTTCATTTTGGCACGGGAAATTGGTTTTGCAGTTGTTGGCAATGAAGTTATGGGTTCTTTCTTCAGTACTTACTTTTGTGCTTGTTCTCCCATCTTGGCTAGAAGTTCTGTCCATAAAAGGGCCAGGTGCTGAGGATATGCAGGTTTTAGCAGTGAATAGTTGCAGCATTGTAAGCTTTCTAAGAGAGACCTTCCTGGAGCTTTGTTCTTGCTCTCTTTTGTCTTCTATTACTCATGGTCTTGTGATCTTGTCATGTATCGCTTATGTCCGATTTGCATATGTAGTATCTGTTCTTAGATGATTAGTGTGGACTGTTGTACTAGGAACTCTCCACCTGTTTTTATTGCAAAAGACAGTGAAATGCCAATATCCTGAAAAGCTTCTGCAATGAGTTTGTGACTTGTGACGCCATTTGGGCGAAAGTAGAAAGGCCTTTCCATCTCCCTTTACTATTCTTTAGCTCTTCTTGAACTCTGACTACGACTCCCGTTTGTTCATTCTCTGTAAATGTCAAACCTAGTAGGCTAGGACGTATCCCAAAACTCGACAATATAATGACTCCCGATTATGATGCAAATTATGTTGGTTTGGTTTGGTTTTCAAAACAACTCTACTCCACATATACCCTCAACGCTACCTTAAGTTAATTGTAAATAAATTAATTGGAAGAGCAAATATCAGAGTATTGTTTGAACCCTTAGCCTGTTTGCACATTTGCGGTGCGTCCAAAGCGCCCAGCATGGTTAGGACAAATTGTTAACAGAAGTGAAAAAGGCCAGTGCTGGACTTCACAATCAACTGTAATACTGCGTTTTGCCTACCACCCGCATGCTCTCAGTTTTTAAATTGAGTCAATTCATACGAAATTTTGTCCCGATTTCAATTTGAACTCCTTTAGTAAAGAGTGGAACTGATCTCTGGAATTAACAATTCTATTAACCCGACACGTATGTGTGGGGACTGCAACATAATCTGGTAATCACGTTAGGAATCATGGATGCCTCGTGTAAGCACATGAACACGTAGCTATAGCATAGCGAAATTTACACAAAATTTTTACGCAAAACTAGTCATGGATGCCTCCTCATGACTAGAATGTGACATTTTTACGCAAAATTTATTTTAATGGATAGAACATAAGGACTGCTTTACATTGCCTTACTTGAAATCGCATAACGCTGTAACAATTTCAGTTATTGGAAGAACAGTTTTGAGAACGTTGTGATGTAGTACTTCACCAATATAGACGCAATAATTCGCTCTAACAATATGACATGCCCGGCCCTATATTCATCTAATCGTAGTGAACATATATTATAATCTATCTATGCTACTATACTTTTAAAAGTACGAAGCTGTTTCCTACTCTTTCTTTTCCACAAATGCCCCTCCCGCTAGCAAGTAATCTCTATCCCACCCTACACCTCTTCCCAACCGTTATTTTTTTTCCCCTGATCCGACCTCTTCCCAACCGTTACAATGCAACAACCCAACGATTAAACCAGACAAAACGACAAACGCCTCTCCTCACCCTTACAAGTAATCTCTGCCCTGCCCCCACACCTCTTCCCAACCGTTATAATGCAAAACTCCAACCATTTTACCATACAAAACCACAACTGCATCCCCCCCCCCTCCCCCCCCCCCCCCCCCCCCCCCCCCCAAAAAAAAAAAAAAAAAAAAAAAAGGCGTTACAGCCTCCCTCCGTCAGCCCGAGTTCTCCACAACCAACGCCTCCAGCCGACGACCAAGGCTCCAACTACAACAACATATTGGAGTGAACTCAAGTGCATCCCAACAGAAGTCCAAGACAGGTAAAGCATCCATTCAACTTTCCTCCCTGCGTCACTTATGTCGACAACTCTGTAGACCACAATTTTGGTCACAAACTGTTTGATAAAATGTACCTTTGAGTAATTTGCAAACACTTCCCCTACCACCGACGCCGTCCACCAATATCAACAACTTCGTAGACCATAACTCCGCACACCAACTGTTTGCCAAAATGTGGCTTTGAACTCTTTGGGTTGACAAATGGTTTTGTAAGGGCCAATCGAAGATGCTGAACATGACAGAAGCAATAAAACAACAACAGTCAAAGTTGGGATGCTATAATAAATGATACACAAAGACTTTACTTGAACCATCTTAAAAAAAAAAACCCTTTTCCGCAAATCCCAGCCTCATTCGGCCTGGTTGTGAATAGCAATTCCCCTCCAATGACTCCTTAAAACAGTACGGACACTTGGAAAAAAAAGGCATGGAAGACAAAAGCACAGTTACCCACACTATACTAGCAATCAGAAATGAAAGAAATAGTTGAAAACAAAACAGGTCATTGGAAGACATCAAATTCCATTAAAATAAAAAAAATACTATGCACCATATGCTTACGACATTGTCCATTGAATTGTTATCCCAGTCGGCTGATTATATGTCGAAAACTTCAAACTCAGAAAATGAAGTCAATGAAACCAAAAAGAAAAATTTGTTTTGAACTTCTACCTCTCCATGAACCATCGCGAAAACATTACCATGAGTTTATGCTACCTGTCCACTTCAAGCGTTAATCGTGAATCACCTCTCTATTCCCTGTCCTTGTAAATTTACACGTGCTTCATAGATTATAGCATGGCATTTGATTTTTTCCCATTCTTGTTTTTTAAAAATGCAGGAAATGGACGAGACACAAGGTTTGGATTGCCTTGGCCAAGATGAAATCAGTTAGCGCCGCCATCGTCAAAGGAAGAGATATGTAAGGTTCACACCTACACAAAGAGTAGAATATATTCAGAAGACAATGCAAGATAGGAAGAGGAAACACAATGCACATTTACTTCTCCAAACATAAATCATGGTTGTGAATTCTCAGATGGACAAACACAAAATCCATTGCCAAATCCCCCTTTGGAGGACAACCTAATGGAGTCCAAAATGATTGGTTAGTACTTTAGAACAAGATATTTGATTAAACCTTAATAGAATATATTTTCCACAAATGCCTTACCCTTTATTTGTGAATATGCCATTCATAGGACAACGACTGCGAGAGGCCCATCTTTCCCAACCACATGAATTGCGGAGCATGGTAGATTGCCGATTTTGTCGGGCTAAAAGGTTTCAAAACGAACCTCCAACTTTTTGCTGCCTCAATGGAGAAGTAGTTCTAACAAGCCCATCTGTCCCATCAAGCCTACGAAACTTGTTCACTTCTCAAACTGTTGAAGCTTTGGAATTTCGCAAACACATCTGTACCATAATAGCACCTTCGGTTTCACATCCTTTGGCATCACATTAGACAAAGGACTTGCTAATTCAACAGGAGGAGTTTACACATTTCGTGCACAAGGGCAAATTTACCATGAACTACCATCCTTGATTCCATCATCTACTTCTCCTTGTTACTTCCAACTATACTTCTATGATACTGATAATGAACTCCAAAATAGCTTAGACATTATGGAAAACAAGCTGGACAAAAAGAAAAAACCTCCCACTTAACCCACACATTGTCCGAACACTAATGGATGTGCTCTCTACAAACCCTTATGCCATGCATGTTTCTTAGGAGACTAGACAATGTTCCTTGGATTCATATAGAATACGCATAAGGACTGATGTCAAGCTCGACCAAAGGGTTTACAACTCCCCATCGGCTGACTAGGTGGCTGCAATATGGCTAGAAGGAAATAATGCAACTGTCTCTCATGAATGTGACATTATAGTGCACTTAAACTCTGGACATGAACATAGAGTGCAACACTATTATGGTTGCTATGATCCATTGCAATACTCGTTATTATTTCCTAAAGGTGAGGTTGGATGGCATCAAAATATCCTTACAAGAATTCAAGGTTGCAGTAGCAATAGTGCATCAGATATGCAAAATGATTCGTCTTTTCAAAGTTTCAAATCAGCTGAAGATATTTTCAGACGAGAACAAGACGGTACCTAACTTTTCCTCTCTCTTACAATTTGAAATTGCATAAAAGTCAATTGCCCTTGTATTCTATCTTTTCAACACAATGATGACTAATTTATAAGGACAATTTTGGAAAACTAAAAGCTTTTTAGTTTGACTTTTCAAAGAGACTAATATTTTGGGACATCCAAAAAAGGAAAGGAGGACCAACAATTTGGGACGGGGGAGTAACTATTAAGTAACCAAACCATATCAAACCACAACTTGTGTCCGGGCAAAGTGGATTAGCTACATGAATTCTCTTCGCTATTCTCTCTGTCAAATGCTTAGTTTTAATAAAATCATTTCATTGTTTAATTTTTATCACATCATCCCCCATGTCATACACACTAATCTCACTGATTTTTTTTTTTTTCGACATAGCCTGTCAAGCCTCGAAAGTTTGGACATGATCTTCGACAATGATCCGAACCATTCGCCAGTTGAGGGTTTGTGTAAAATTAGGTACATAATTTCACAAAATCATCATCGACACACATTACTTTACCTACGTCTGGTCTTTCTTTTGCTTCAAATGAAGAATCATATGAGAATCCACCCGCACAATCCAACCAAAAACATAAGTATTGCCGAAAACAAACAGAAAATACTTAAAATTATTCAACCGTACAATTGTCTAATGTGTAGTTTTTTTGAACAAAAATTTTAAGACGAAATATACAGGCAATACTACACAAAAGTAGCATCATTGTAACAATCATAATGAAGAAGCCTAGAAGAGGTAACAGTGCAGCAATGAAACACATACACAATGGAAAATATGGTGAAGTACATACGTAGTACAGCACCCCACTTCACCAACGACAGGGGTACCCCTGTCGTTAGCTAATCCACCCGAAGGTGAATATATAATCCCATCTCGCCAAATCCGAGAAGCAAATCCGGGTGTGCTTTTGCCCTTCCAAACACCCAAACACTGGAGATGAGGAGAAACTGGAGATGTAATCCGGGAGCTTCACAAATCCGGCTTCATATGCGGCATCCAAACAGGCCGTAACTACATACAGAAAAAGGTGTCATAGATCATGGTTACATGTTACAGAAAAGCTATGAGTACCGACCATTTTGGAGGGAAATCGTACCGACGGCCGCTTTCGGGCCGTCTCCGGCCACTGGACGGCCGATCCGAGCCGTCCAAAAATTTTTTTAAAAAAAACCGATGGGGTTTACGCGAGAATCAACGGCATCCGAGGTGTGTAGGGTGTTTGATCTAAGCACCCTTTTTCGTGTATATACACAAAAAAGGGATACTCGGATCAAACACCCTACCCACCTCGGATGCCTTTGATTCCCGCGAGAGCCCCATCGGTTTTATTTTTTAGAATTTTTGGACGGCTCGGATCGGCCGTCCGGTGGCCGGAGACGACCCACCGGCGGCCGTCGGTATTGCTCTCATAATTATTGACAATTGACGTACCCTTTGGCATATGAGGTTAATTGAGAATATTTGTGATTGATCAATTGTCCTTACTTGTATTGTCGTCGATTCATTGACTCCATGATATTATTGTGACTATGCAATGACACGGGGAATAATCCTGCAGGTGACTCCGGTTCGCCGTTGTTCTTATGTGTTGGGACCATGAATTATGTTTATATTTGTTAAAGTCCAAGGAAAAGACCCGTCCATGTGATATCGTGGTGACTTTGGCCGCTAGGGAAAATACTTGTGAAATATCCTGTGACTCTAGTGCTCAACGGATAGGGAGAAGACTTGTGAAATGCCCTGTGACCCTACTCTAGATTGGCTTAGGAAAAAGGTCCATGCGCCATCTTTTGGTGACTCTAAGTACGGTGATGGATGAGGCCAACGGGTTGAGCTCTGAGAAAATATTTGGCATTTGGTATTTGGCATTTGGTGATTGGAAGATATGGTTCCCACTTTGGTTTAGACTCCCATTTATCGTTGTTCATCGTTCGGATATTATTGGCCTCATTGTTTGGTATAATTATTGTGGTGATTCGATTATTGTTCATATTATTCATTAATCAGTTATTCGTCCTGTGGATACTATTTGTTGAGCCATTGACTTCGTTAGTTTGTTGATATTATTCGTTGAACCCTTGATCCTTATTATTTGAGACTACTTCTTTGGAGCTCTCGTTATCGTTCATTTAAAGGTATGTCACGTTGTACTCTTTTTTTTTTTTATCGACAAAAAAGATTTATTCAGAAATCTTGACAAATGGTACATGAAGAACGGGGAGGGGGAGGAAAATCCAACCAAGGGTTTGATGAACAAAATAAAAAATAAATAAAAAAATTAAAATGTTGGGGCAAAGCCCAAATACACCCAAACGGGCCAGGCCCCAAAAAATAAAACCCTAAGGCCTCGTTGGATAACAGTGATAGATAGATGTGATTCGTAAGGAGATGAGATTAGGATTGTGATTGATAATAAGAAGGGATTGTTAATGACAAAGGATTGATAATGAGTATGTTTGTTTAAGATAAAATTAGATAATGGGATTATTAATACGGGGCGGTTCCGAGAACCCTTCAAAAAACCTAAAAAAAAACCCTCCAAATCTTAATCTCATAGTTTCCGATCAAATTTTGATGATCCGAGCCGCTCAATGTGTTCAGAACGTGATTTTAAGGATGCCCGCAAGAAATTGGCAAAAGAAATAACCGGAAAGGGCTTGATTTGAGCAGTTTTTTATTGAATCATTCAACAAAGTTCAATAAAAACTGTTCGGATGAAGCCCTTTCCGGTCATTTTTTTTGTTGATTTTTCATAGGTACCCTTAAAATCACGTTCTGATTGTATCGAGCAGCTCGGATCATCAAAATTAGTTCGGGAACTTGTGGGGGGGTGGGCTTAGAGGTTTTTTTAAGGGTCTCTCCAGAACCGCCCTGTAATTAATATCATGTTTGTTTGAGATGGAATTAGATGATGAGATTGGGTTGGTAGAAGAAATTGGTAATGAGAAGGGGTTGGGATTAGAGTATGAATACCAAGTTTCAAGGGGTATTGCTAATAACCCCTAAAGTCCAGCTTCCTCATCCCATGTGATTCACAATCCGGAGCCATTTGTGTTACCAAACAAGGAATTCACAGTCCGGAGGGACTATTAGTCCAATCCCAAGGCCGAATCCGGTTAACAAACGGGGCCTAAAAGCATGTGGGCCTGACCCACACCTCGAAGGGCTAAGCCCAAAAAATTGGGCCACGCCTAGCGTAGAACCAAAACTAACCCTAACAAAGTGCAACATCCACCGCCGCCGCAACAAGACAACTGCCACCATCATCACACCACAACTTGCCACCACCCAAGCTCTTACCTTTCCATACTCACTAGCTATATCAAGAACCAAAATACCAATGTCTAGATCCCCTAGATCCCTCGAGATACGAATTTCCATTCTCTATCTTTTGGCCGCTGAAACCAAACTTCAAAGTTTGAAAGCTCCAAGTCATCCAAAATATGCAGGGCATTCCTCACTTGGACTAAGAAACAGGCTTCATAATAAATCAGCATCACCATTCATCACCCCATCAACAGCAAATTAGAAACAGAAAAAAATTCAATCCAAAACCAGCAGAAAAATCAACATTAGTCATATAATTTCTCAGTGAAAGAGAACTCTTAGCCCTCCGAAAGATAGGAGTTGAAAAGCGGATAGGACTGTAAGCATAGCAGCTTGAACATCGGTGAATGAATTAATCCTCTTAGCCCTCTTGAAAGTAGGAAGAGGAAAGGATCTGTGACTCTGTCCTTCATTAATGCTTAGATGTTCCTCCGAAGAGGTGCAAACCTGTTTCTTTGAAGATGAGCGAATTCTTGAACTTCTCCTTCTATCATTTCCCTTACTCACATTACATTTTCCTCCTCGAAATCAATCCCCAGTGTGACACCAGCTGTTATAGTGGTTCTGAGTTCATTGTCAATCATATTCTATTCCTGCTCTTGTGTAATAGGAATGTATTTGGTTCCATGTTCACTATCTTCAGTTGACAGAGACTCCTCTAGTTGTTGGCTTCTAACTGCCTGCCTAATAGCACTTCGGTTCAAATCTACTAGCAGGTTAATACTGGCGAGTCGTATGCCGCAATCTGATCCAATCACCACTGGGCCATTGTAGAGATACTCACTTCTCTGATTCACTACTTGTTCCTCTGGGCTAAATGTATCTTGGGCTACACTGTTTTGGGCCGTATTACAAATGTTGACACTCACTTGTTGTTCTTCCTCTGATGGGCTTTCTGAATCATCAGGTATAAAAGAAACCAGCCATGTGAGGAATTTGAATTTGAATTTTATTCATTAATATCTATACCTGCATTTGGGCTAGTGGTTCAGCCGTACTCTTTACCCTTAGCATGCTTAACTACTCACTGAGCACGTCAGCGGACGGATTTATTCCACTTTTTTTTTTCTCTTCAAGTTAGTGCATGGGTATTGTAGTGGACTCTGCGGTATTGTCGGGACCTTGTGGTTGGACCTCTAGGGCGTTTTGCATTTTTATTTCTTTTATCGTGTCAAATCGCTTCCGCACTTTTATTAATTGGTAGTTCATTGTGGAATTTGGAGATTGGAAAATATGGGATATTGTGTCATTTGCTTAAGAAAAATATTGGTTTTTGGAGTCGCAAATTTTATTGTAATAAAATATCTAGTTTTTCTCTATTTGTTTCAAGTTGCTAAAAATATTTTAAACTAGGCTTCATGTCCCATGATTGCTTCATGGTACACGGCTGGTCTTGCTCCTGGGTTTGGGAGTTTATTGGTACATTCATACATGAGTGGAGTGCATCTGATTGTCAGGGTATTTGGTATCTTTTGTCCTTAACTTTGTACTTTTTCTCGTTTGAGACTCCTAATTAGATATTAGTCAGTTTAAAAGTGTCGCTATTCTGTCAGGCCATGTCTGGGTTAGGATGAAAGATATCAATTGTCATGTGATTTAGTTATTTTGTATTTTTAGACGATTAGTTTGGCTTTGTCCATATCCTTTATAATGATCTACGTTTTGTAAGTGCCGCTGAGCACTTATCAATACAATTTTCTCACTTTTGACAAAAAAGAAAAGAAAAGAAGAATCAATATCGTGTGTTTACAAATAGTCTTGGTCTCTCTTTTTGTTTTCATTTAATTGAGATTGATGGTTTGTCGTCCAATGAGAGAATTATCAACTCATTGTGGAATGAGGGAATCAAAAGGACTGAATATGAAATGCATTTATAGCGTTTTTACAAAAAACTGCTTGGATCAAGCTATTTTTGATCATATTTTTTGTTGATTTCTCGCGGGTACCCTTAAATTGCGTTTTAAACACATTGAGCATTTCGGATCATCAAAATTTGATCGGAAACAATGTCAAACTCATTAGGTCCTTAACTTAGCAAGTTAAGGAATCCCTTAATTAAATTTGTAAGAGTAATTGAAATAATTGTGACTTTAGCCTTCATAATCCTTAATAATGATACTCAAAATATTTAGGCTTGGTAATTGTTTCATTAATTAATTATTCTTGGTATAGCAAAACAACGATCATGTATTAATCCCGCAAGAAAGACTAGTAGATAAGTGTGTTTGGGAACCACCAAACCATGTGGCGGTGGCCAAGATCTCCGAATAATTTTTCCTTGCTCAATACTAATGAGAGACTGAGATGGGATTAATACATGAAACAATTACTAATGAATTAAATAACCTTAGCGGGAATTAAAGATGATGTATTGTGAGAGAATGACATGTCTTATAAAGCGAAAAATAAATACTTAAAAAAATAAGAATCTTAACGGAATGAGACCTAAGGCAGGATCAATTTATATCAAGTGGAGCACGTTGACGAAGACGAAGACTACAGTCAATGGAGACGGAGACGGACACATTGAGCGAGAGATCGAGAGAATCGAAGCACCATAAATTTTCCTTGTCGTATTTGAATATTTCGTGTTAATCCACATATATTGAGTGAACTGAGGAAGAAACAGTTAAAAATCCAGAGACTTTGACGAAGACTGCGGAGTCTGACGCATGCATGCATTGAGCGAGAAGCACCATTTTCGATATGGAGAAATATCTCAGTACTATGATCTTGCGGTAAGCTGTAACGTGTTCTAAGGTTATAATAATTCTCAAGCCATGTGTACAAATAGTCTTAATAATTTATGTCGTTCGAAGATGTTAGATTCGAAACTTCACAGATGCTATTAACATACTCTTATGGGACCGTGAAATTATGCGGAAGCGTTCAATCTACTCCTAGAGGGGGGGTGAATAGGAGTTTTAATAAAAATATACCAATTTAGATTTAAAAATTAATAAAGATAAACGGGTTGATTATCTTGATTAATCAAAATAAAAAATAAAGTACTGCAGTAGAATAAAAATTGTAACAAGAGATGCACGATTTACGTGGAAAAACTTAGGGTCCTAAATAACCCTAAGCCAAAACCACGGCCTAACACTACTGCTTTATTCTATTAATCGAAAAGAAGTACAGATTGCGAAATAGCAAAAACCTTACCCCAAGCCTTTACCTATTCTCGCCAATCTCCGATGCTCCCAGAGCTTCTTCAAGATCCAATAGATGCACCACGGACTTCACGCCCGATCTCCAGACTCAACCGGCTCCGAATCGATTTCCAAAAGATTCGGCCACAGTAGCAAATAACACCAAGAACCACGAATAGTGAATGAATGAATGATATGATAAGAAGCGTGATCTAAACAAACCAAACGGCGTTCAAAGAAACAATATGCAAGAACGGAAAGAAGGAATCTGGGTGGCAATGAGAAAACTGTTAATCTCGCCCCCTACAGCAGTCGTGCACCCATTCTTTCTTTTATAAAATCTCTCACACCTCTCTGTAAATTTATCTTTCGTGCGCACCTATTTATGACCCAATGGGTCAGTATATATACACATGCAGATGCAAACAAAATCCTTGGTTTTCCTAAAAACGTACGTAGATGGTCTTTCCTTTTGGTATATATATATTTTCCGGAGAGTAAATGATATATGATGGTAAACGAGTGTTCGGAGAGATTTAGTAACCTTTTTTATACTCCATGAAGAAAATCTCGTAATGATATGTGTGTATGGAAAACGAAATTTCGGAGAGAATTTGTAGGAAAGACAAACGTGTAGAAATAAGATTTCTAATCTTGGAAATAATATGCATGATATGTTGTGTAATACTTTTACCTTTCATGCAATTGGCTCGATTTTGTAGTGGTCAATTTGGCGCAGATAATGGGAGGAGCATTGAGCGAGCAACTACCCCCTAATTAACCTACCCATTACAATCAAATGGAGTCGATATAATAAAGACACCAATGAAGGTTTTGAACAACCCCGGAAAGTGCCAAAAATACTAACAATCTCCCCCTTTGGCATTTCCGGGACAAAACCAACTGCACTAAAACACAATGGAAAAATACAACTTAAAGAGACAAACACTAGTCTAAACTAGGTCTATCCAATGAAGTTTGAGTTGCACTTTCAATACCTGCAAAGATAGCTCAACAAAAACTACACGACAAAATATATGTTTCGAAAAGTAGAATGGGTCAGCATAATTTAATAATAAATGATAAAGCAACATTATATCCAAAAACATGAAAACTCAACCAGCGATTCATCAATAAAATAAATCTCTCCTTATAAGTATCTCCCCAAATGAACAAAGCACTCATAAATTCTCTATCTTTATGTAAGACTCAACGACACATATCACTCTCCATTACTCCCCAACCCATGACCATAAAAACTCTCCCCCTTTTTGTCATGGAAAAACAAAGGAAATGACTGTATCCGAGTGAGATACATGCAACCTGAAAGCATACGAGAGAATCATACGACATGTAATAACAAGAATCACATAGGCAAGATGGCTATAAGAGAAATGCATCGAATGAAAAATTTAAGACCATATCAACTCATGGAAGCAGAATGATGCAGATCAAAGAATGGACAGAATACCATGCTCAAGCCTATGAATGTGAAGCGTAAACGCCGTGCATGAGGAGCAAGAAAACTTATCAAGGACTAAGTGGCACTACAAGAAAATGCACCAAAGGCGACCCGATTGCCGACGCAATGCATTTTTTGTTGGCAAAAGAAAGCTTTTGCCGATGCAAAACTAGTTCGTGTCGGTAAATGTAGATGTTTTGGCGATGAAAGTAAGTGCATCGGCAATATTGTTGGCAAAAGTAAGGTTGGCGGGAAATATTCTCCCGCAAAATATTTGCCGACGAAATTTGTTTTCTAGTGACGAAATGTGCATCGGCAAAAGTTCAGCATTTTGGCGACGACATTTTTGTGTCGGTGATTGTCCTAGGGGAAATTTTAGCGATAGAATGTGCATCGCCAAAAGATAAATCTTTCGGCGATGACATTTTTGTGTCGGCAAAAGTTAAATTTTCACTTTTTGCAAAAATTTAAAGAACACATGGATTTCTAGTAATTTGCAAAAAGAGAGTTTGAATTATTTTTTTAGGTTCTAAGTTTGTGGACAAAAAAAATTTTGTGGAACGGAGAGAGGATATACAATACGAAAAGAGAGTTTGAATTGTTTTTTTAGGTTCTAAGTTTGTCGAAAAGAAAACTTCGTGGGACAGAGAGAGTATATACAATACGAAAAGAGAGTTTGAATTATTTTTTTTAGGTTCTAAATTTGTGGACAAAAAAAACTTTGTGGGACAGAGAGAGTATATACAATACGAAATGTCTAATAACATCCAATACAAAAAAAAACAACTAATATTAATATCCAAGTGTCTAATAACGTTCATTTAAATGTCAAATAACATCCAATAAAAAATACAATATCCAAGTGTTCCTAGCAAATCAAAAAATAACTAATATTAATATTGAAATTTAGAAAAAAAAAATCCCGAACCAAGGCCCCCATAAGCCCCATAGTAGTTCCGTCTCTGTATATGTGTTTGTGTTATTTGTATGTATATACAATATATTTTTATAAATATATATATAAAGTACTTATATTTACCTAATAAAACACAAGGGTGTGGAGACCACACAAACACAAGTTGAAAGAAGAGCTGAGATTCATTTGATCCAAGGGGTGATGTGTGCTCTCCAACTCTCTTAAAAAAACACCTACACTCTTACAAATATATATATTACAAAAATGCAATCGGTTCTTTTTACCCACTGCTCGACTTCTGGCGTTGACATAAAAAAACAAAATATATTACAAAAATGCTCGTGCCTACAGCACTATCGGGATGCGTAGTGCCGTAGGCACGGGCAAAGCACTAGTAACACTATATATAAGAGTATGTTATGCTGTGTGTCTAGTGTAAAATTGTATATGTACTGCGTATGTAAGTGATATATAATAGATATTGCAAAATTAGTAAAGAAGAGTACGTTGGTGCAGTTGGTAGATAGATCTAGGACACGGAGACTTGACGTCCACAATTCGAAACATGGGGTAGGCGGAAATATAACGGAAGTAGCAACTCTTATTTTTAAAATTGACTTTCGGCGATGCAAAAATCTCATCGGCAAAAGTGTTTTCCTTTACCGACGCAATACTATTTGCCGACAGAAATTGCCGATGCAAACCCGCGTCGCTGTAACTATACTTTTGCCGATGAAGGACAATTCACGTCGGCGAAACCCTTTCCCGACATATCAACGCCGACAGCTTGCCGACACAAAATTTTTCATCGGCGAAAACCTTTGCCAACCCATATACACTTTTGCCAATGTACTTCGTTGTGTTGCCAAATCCGCATTTTCTTGTAGTGTGGGCGTATAATCTTATCTCAAGAAAGGTTTAAACAAAACTATCACAAGGAAGTCAAACCAGAAATGCTCGGACCTAGGAACTTAAGCACAAACCTCATCGGTTGTTTTAGACTCAAGATTAGCGACTTACACCTAGCCTTGTGGGGCAAAGGACCAGGCAGCTATAACCTCAAAGGTGAAGAGACAAATGTAAATAAACCCCCTTTTTTTTTTGTTGATTTTCTGCTTCTTCTTTTTTCTTTTTATATAAGGGTATTGTTTCTTTTTTTTTTAAGTAATAGACAAGAAATAAAAGAAAGTCTCAATTTGATTTTTCCAAACCTTAGAGGTGCATTACACACCAATCCATAGGCGGCCCATCTCACAAGGAGTCAAATGAGGGAAAGCATCCCTAGGTAAACAACGAACATGTGGTCAATCAAAGTGATTAGTTAAGATAAACCCAACTGAGACTCAATAGAGACCACTTAGACAATGTAAGTTTACTAGCTCCAAGTGAGATTGTGTGCATAGAAACATGAGCATGAGATTCTAATACCAAAACAGAGAACAATATCACTATGTAACAGATTGATATGATCGAAAAAAAAAAAAAAAAATTTGATTCGATACATTACTCTCAAAGGCATAAACATATGTGAAACTGATATCAAGATAGCACATGATTCCCAAGCACGCAAAAGACATTGCAAGCACACACACGATTTAAAAATTTTTTTTGACTCAAAACAATACACAAAAAATACTACTAAGTACATAACAACACATGATAACTCAAAATTAAAAACAATCAAAGCAAGTATATGAGATGACATGTGACCCCACACACAACCTAATCTAGAGAAATTAAACTAAGAGATTTCCTAAGGTACTCAAACCTAAGAGAATCTAAAGGCTTAGTGAAAATATCCGCTTTTTGATCTTGTGTGGGTATAAACTCCAGTGCCATGACCCCATCTTCAACCAAATCACGAATAAAATGATGACGGATGTCGATATGTTTAGTCCTTGAATGTTGAACTGGATTTTTAGAAATATTAATGGCACTTGTGTTATCGCAAAAAACAGTCATTACACCTTGAGATAGACCGTAGTCTTGAAGCATTTGCTTCATCCATAAAAGTTGGGTGCAACAACTACTAGTGGCAATATATTCAGCCTCTGCAGTGGACAATGAAACACAATTCTGCTTCTTGCTATGCCAAGCAACCAAGCAGTTTCCCAAATAAAAACAACCACCGGAGGTACTCTTCCTATCATCCGCGCTTCCAGCCCAATCGGCATCGGAAAATGCGGCTAAGTCAACATTAGTACCCTTAGGATACCAAAGACCAAGCGTGGAGGTGCCCTTAACGTAGCGTATAATTCGCTTGACAGCAATCAAGTGAGACTCTTTAGGGTCAGATTGATAGCGGGCACACACTCCAACACCAAACGAAATATCAGGACGACTAGCAGTAAGATATAATAAGCTTCCTATCATACTACGATAAAGCGTGGAGTCAACACTAGCGCCCTCAATATCTTTAGCAATTTTAACGGTGGAACCCATGGGAGTACGAGTACTCTTGGAATCTTCCAAACCAAATTTTTTGACTAATTCTTTCGCATATGTGGATTGGGACAAAAATATCCCATCGTTCAACTGACGAATTTGAAATCCTAGAAAGTAAGTCAATTCTCCCATTAGGCTCATTTGAAACTCATGAGACATTTGTGCCCCAAATTGTTTCGCATGCCGCTCATTTGTGGAACCGAACACAATATCATCAACATATATTTGAGCAATTAAAAGGTCGCTTTCAATTTTCTTCAGAAATAAGGTTTGGTCTACTCCCCCTTTCACAAAGCCGGTATTTAAAAGATGATCGGTTAAACGTTCATACCAAGCTCGAGGGGCTTGTTTAAGGCCATAAAGGGCCTTACGAAGGCGGTACACATGATCAGGAAATGAAGGATCAATAAACCCTTTAGGTTGTTCCACATACACCTCCTCCTTAAGGTCACCATTCAAAAAGGCACTTTTAACATCCATTTGAAATAATTTAAAATTAAAATGAGATGCAATGCCAAAAAGTAACCTTATTGACTCCATTCTTGCTACGGGGGCAAAGGTATCATCGAAATCAATTCCCTCAATTTGGGTGTACCCCTGGGCAACTAACCGAGCCTTATTACGCACAACTATTCCATCTACATCCTTTTTATTTTTAAATATCCACTTAGTGCCTATGACGTTAGTGTGAGAGGGTCTCTGTACTAAGTACCAGACATCATTCCTCACAAATTGTTGTAGTTCTTCTTGCATGGCTCCTATCCAATAGTCATCTCCTAAGGCCTCTTCTACCCTTTTTGGCTCTAATGTGGACGTGAAACACACATAATTGATCTCATTCCTAATTTGCCTCCTAGTTTTCATCTCATCATTGGGTTCTCCTATGACTTGGCTAATGGGATGGTTAAGCTTTACTCTAGCCGAGGGTTCTCTGGCAGAGAAAGGAACTAAGTTGTGTTGACCTAACTCCTCATCTTCTAAAGGCTCATCTACCTCAACCTCACTATCTTTTTCAACTCTCTCATCCACACCCGTAGGAATATCAACAACCTCTTTAGAAGAAACTCCCTCATCTAAACCATTGGATTGAAACTCCCCCTCAAAAATTTCCCAACTCCCTTCATCATCATCATTAACATGAGGGACTGACTGATCAAGAGTGGTATCATCAACAACTACATTGGCCGACTCAACTAGGGTAGAGGTGCGTAGATTATATACTCTAAAAGTTCTGCTCGTGTTGGAATACCCTAAAAAGATGCCATCGTCACTCTTTGAGTCAAATTTGCCTAAGGACTCACTATCTCTCAAAATATGGCATTTACTACCGAACACCCTAAAATACTTCACTGAAGGCCTCTTACCATTCCAAATTTCATAGGGTGTGAGAGTAGTCCCTGGTCTAACATACACTCTATTTATAGTATAGCACGCAGTATTAATAGCTTCAGCCCAAAGGTTTCTAGGGACACGCTTTGCATGAAGCATAACTCTCGCCATCTCTTGAAGAGTTCTATTCTTTCTTTCAACAACCCCATTTTGTTGGGGTGTGCGAGGTGCGGAGAACTCGTGCTTTATACCCTTTTTATTACAATATTTTTCAATGTCGGAGTTCTCAAACTCACGACCATGATCACTGCGGACTCGTGTGATAGGGTACCCTTTCTCATTTTGAATACGTTGACAAATAGTTTTGAAACAAGCATAAGCATCAGATTTTTCTCTAAGAAAACCAATCCATGAGAAGCGAGAAAAATCGTCAACTATAACCAGTATATATCGCTTGCCCCCTAAACTTTCAGTACGTGAGGGTCCCATCAAGTCCATGTGAAGTAACTCTAAACATTTTGTGGTTGCAACTAAATTTGTCTTTTTATGAGGGCTTTTTATTTGTTTGCCCTTCATGCAACCACCACACACAAGCCCTTGCCCATTGGCAAGTTTGGGCACTCCCCTCACAATCTCGTTCTTGGTTATTCGATGCAATTCTGGAAAATTTACGTGTCCTCAACGTTGGTGCCAAATTTCTACATCATCAAGCAAGACTCGATGACACACATTAGACCTTGCAGTTTCAACATAATAACAATTATCCGAAGATCAAATACCTTTAACCACACACACAACCTTATCATCTATAATAGAGCAATTATCTTTAGAGAAATTTACTTCATGCATATTATCACAGAATTGCCCTATGCTTAACAGGTTAGCTTTTAAACCCTCAACATATAACACATTATCTATCAGAGGGATTCCGGGTGCGTTTACGGTGCCTTGTCCTACAATTTTACCCGTATTACCATCGCCAAATGTGATAAAACCACCATTATACTTCTCTAGCTTAGCAAAGAAAGATTTATTTCCGGTCATGTGTCTAGAACATCCATTGTCTAAGTACCAAGCGCAAGCATCATGTGCCCGAAAAGCAGTGTGTGCTACATGACAAACGACATCGACTCTCTTCCATGTTTGCTTTGGTTTGGTGTTCACATGCGATGTGTGACCGTGTGTGATACGTCTTTCAACATTCCTATTAGTCTCTCCATTGTAATTAGCCAAATTTGACAACTTTTTGATTTCCTCGACGAGGTGAGAAGTTTGATTCGCCAACTGACTCAATGTCTTTTGAAAATTCTCATTCTTAATGTTTGTGGGAGATTGACGCACAACTTGAGGTCTTCCCACATTGGGTTGACCATACCAAACACTTTTATTAATTGGGGCTATAAACAGTTTCCCCTTTGTTCTCTGATTGTCCCTTCTAAGTGTATAACAAAAAGGTCGAATGTGACCTTGACCACCACAGTAGTGACAAATAAACAGATTTTTCTTTTCAGGAACATGATTACTGTTGTAAGCATTCTTAATGATGGTGGGAGATTTAATAGAAGATTCAAGTTTATCGCTCACTACCTCATTCTTTGCAATATTAGATTTCACAAACTTGATTTCGTTCTTTGTGACCTTGTTAGCCATAGGTGTCAATGAAGGTGGATCAATAAACCCTAAGCCGCTTCTATTTCTAAACGTACGTGTCATTTCGGCAATACGAGTTGCGCCACACTCATTATGCTTTATGGCCTCAGTGGCCTCCCTAAGGTCACGCTCCAATTCAAAAATCCTATCCTTAGACCTTTCGAGAGCCTTTAAGGCATCCACATGCTCTCTCTCAATTTTGGCAAACTTGTCTTTCAAATTAGCGGTATAGGTTTTTAATTCTTTAAGCTCGATGTTCTTAGATTCAATGTCATCACTAAATTTGTTCCTCTCACCACTAATTTTCTCGACGACACTCATGAGTTCCTTCTTTTTCTTTTTCAATTTTACACCTTCTTTAAACAATTGATTATAGGCCTCATGAATAGAATCTATATCATCATCACTATTCTCACAGTCTTCATCAGTCGAAACATACTTACTATCATCGCTAAGAGTTGAAGAAAGTTTGACCGATTTGGGGGACGTGGGGGACTTAATGTTGGCAACAAGCACAGAATATCTAGGAGCTTCAGAATCCCCATCACTACTGTCATCACTATCGTCATCCCACGTAGCCTTATAACCCTTGGCCACTTTCTTTTTAAGAGTATTTGCACACTCTGCTTGAACATGCCCGAAACCGTGACACTCGTGACATTGTATACCTTGGGGTTTCTTGGATTTGTCAATAAAAGATTTCTTTTCATTATCCCCAGAATTAAAATTCTTGCCCCCACTAGTTGAAGAAGAAAAATTTCTAGAATTATTATTTTTACGAAATTTAACAAATTTTCTAAATTTTTTAGCAAAGAAAGCAAGTTCTTCTACGTCAAGGTTATCATCACTCTCTTGTGTCATAGAGGATTCTTCTTTAGAAGATTTAAAAGCAATGCTTTTATTAGGCTTTAATGTAGGTTTCTTTGAGAGATGATTCAATTCAAACGTTTGAAGTTTACCTACAAGTTCCTCAAAAAGAATGTCATCAACTTTATCACTTTCTTCGATCGCAACTACCTTAGCCCTAAACCTCTCAGGAAGTGACCTAAGCACTTTTCGACAAACTTTAAGATTAGGGATTGGTTCACCTAATGCGTGGAAGGAATTAACGATGTCACTCAACTTAGTGATAAAACTATCAAATGTCTCATCTTCCTGCATTCTTAAATCTTCGAAACGTGTTGTAAGCATTTGGAGTTTTGAAGTTTTAACAGTCTTAGTACCCTCGTGGGTGACTCGGAGAATATCCCAAGCCTCTTTAGCAGAAGTGCACGCGGAAATACGACTAAATTCAGTTTTACTCAATGCTCCATAGATAGCTCCTAAAGCTTTAGAGTTTGCCTCAAAACTTTCATTGTCAGCAGAATTCCACTCAGTGTCCTCCTTAGCCCTCATTTGTTTAGTCGTAGTGTCTTCTATGGTAGGGGCCTCATAGCCATACCTAACAGATCTCCAAACCCTAACTCCTAGGGAACTCAAATGCGTGGTCATACGGGCTTTCCAATACAGATAATCATTACCGTCAAAAAATGGTGGCCTTGAGTTTGAGGCTCCTTCTCGTGGTGTGTTCATGTCCATTATACCCAGAATAAAACTCAGGTGGTTAAACCTAAACAGGGCAACCTGGCTCTGATACCAATTGAAATTATGCGGAAGCGTTCAATCTACTCCTAGAGGGGGGGGGGGGGGGGGGGGGGGGGGGGGATGAATAGGAGTTTTAATAAAAATATACCAATTTAGATTTAAAAATAAATAAAGATAAACGGGTTGATTATCTTGATTAATCAAAATAAAAAATAAAGTACTGCAGTAAAATAAAAATTGTAACAAGAGATGCACGATTTACGTGGAAAAACTTAGGGTCTTAAATAACCCTAAGCCAAAACCACGGCCTAACACTACTGCTTTATTCTATTAATCGAAAAGAAGTACAGATTGCGAAATAGCAAAAACCTTACCCCAAGCCTTTACCTATTCTCGCCAATCTCCGATGCTCCCAGAGCTTCTTCAAGATCCAATAGATGCACCACGGACTTCACGCCCGATCTCCAGACTCAACCGGCTCCGAATCGATTTCCAAAAGATTCGGCCACAGTAGCAAATAACACCAAGAACCACGAATAGTGAATGAATGAATGATATGATAAGAAGCGTGATCTAAACAAACCAAACGGCGTTCAAAGAAACAATATGCAAGAACGGAAAGAAGGAATCTGGGTGGCAATGAGAAAACTGTTAATCTCGCCCCCTACAGCAGTCGTGCACCCATTCTTTCTTTTATAAAATCTCTCACACCTCTCTGTAAATTTATCTTTCGTGCGCACCTATTTATGACCCAATGGGTCAATATATATACACATGCAGATGCAAACAAAATCCTTGGTTTTCCTAAAAACGTACGTAGATGGTCTTTCCTTTTGGTATATATATATTTTCCGGAGAGTAAATGATATATGATGGTAAACGAGTGTTCGGAGAGATTTAGTAACCTTTTTTATACTCCATGAAGAAAATCTCGTAATGATATGTGTGTATGGAAAACGAAATTTCGGAGAGAATTTGTAGGAAAGACAAACGTGTAGAAATAAGATTTCTAATCTTGGAAATAATATGCATGATATGTTGTGTAATACTTTTACCTTTCATGCAATTGGCTCGATTTTGTAGTGGTCAATTTGGCGCAGATAATGGGAGGAGCATTGAGCGAGCAACTACCCCCTAATTAACCTACCCATTACAATCAAATGGAGTCGATATAATAAAGACACCAATGAAGGTTTTGAACATCCCCGGAAAGTGCCAAAAATACTAACAGACCGCTAGTCCATATAGATCGTTGTCCCATCTTTAATTGCGTCCTCACTAGAGGGATGAAATTGATGCCTCTGAACTAGTTGAGGTGAGCAAAAGCTGGCCGAACACTGGATTATTAAAAACGTGTATGAGTGAAAGTTGATAGTCCCTTGCTACTGAATAGTGGCAACTCCAAAAGTGTGAGAGCATCGAATCATTCATAAACATGAATACTCCTACCAAAATACATGCAATTCCCAAACTTAGGTCTTAGACTTCCATGCTTAAAATATCTTAGGCTATATGTATGCAATTTATTCATATATCTATTACAATAGATACAGGGGAGTGATTTTCACTCCCCATTTTGATCTCCACACTTCTTTTTTTATTTTTTAGTGTTAAAAGTGATTGAGTCATTTATATTTTTTAGTAGCACTAGTAATTTTTTTTCCCATAGGGTCACCTGACCTCACGCTCCATAGTTTGGCGTCGCCACTGCTACTGAATAACTTCTTGAGTTGGCCACTCCATAGCGAATGCGTTTTATGAAATTTCCCTAATAAAACTAGAAAAAGATAAATCAACTTGGAAACCAAATATTGGTATTGAGCACATCATATATGCATTACAAATATTTGCAAGTAATTTTTTTTATTGAATGAGTGTTGTTTTGTAGAACTATAATTTAATGAATAGTATACCATATTGATGAGGATTCTGTATTTTGAGGAATGAAGAGATAACCAAAAGCCTATACGTCTTTGCTCATGACTGATACTGGGTTGAAGAGGTAGCTTACTACCTTGCATGGAATGATGGTTCCTATTAGTCGCAGATTTCAAGGACCTGTTATCAAAATTCTCGTTTTCTTTCCAATCGACGGAGAATCGACGGGAAAATTGTATCGTAAGCTTGCTGGAATGTGGGTGTAAAAAGTGGAGTTTGGTTCCTTGCCGTATTTCAGGACTTCTTTGGAAACAAACAATGAAGTGAATGAAGTATGGAAGAAGATTAACAAAATGAACTTTATTAACCCTCAAAGTAGACGAACAATCAATCGAGATGATTGAGTGAGCAATTACAAGTTAACTCTACTCCTAGAAAAAGAAAAGATAAAGGCCTGATTGGCGTTGTTTGTCTGTCCCTGAAACTGCTACTAACTCGTACTTAAAATAGGCCTCCTTACATTACATTTGAATTCAAAACTTCCCCCCAAAGTAGCAGTTGAAAACCCCTCGGATTCTGATTATGAACCTCCTTCAACTGCCGATCATGCCCACGTTGAGAGAATTGTTTTGTTGATTGCGGTTTCCACCCTCTTCAATCGTGGAGTCATGGGATCCAATTCCATTTAACACCTGTCACCTGATCGACGGTCAAAAATGCCATAAGAATACGCCACGTGTAGGCCAATCGATGGACAAGACTTCTTATAGTTTCACCATCGATTCACCTCCATTCTGAATCACTTTGAGTCAATTCTATCCTTATATTTGCCCATATTTTACCCTTGCCACGTGTCACCTGATCGACGGGTAAAAATAGAAATCTCAATTGTGGTACAAACAGGACCACTGCAATATTCTCATAATAATTACAAGACAGTTGTATCCTTTATTTTTAGGCCTATGAGCCGCACAATTTATATCTAATTTTATCAATATGTGGGGCTCTGATGAACGTGGCTCGCTTCATCTGGAATTGTGGTTTGAGTGAGAGTGATTCCTAGCTTCCACCTAGTCTGCACAAGGAAGCATGACTAGAGACCACACCGGAAGAGCTCCGGAATGGCCCTCTGGTGTGTGGATGAGAAAATGTGCAGAGCAAGAAGCAAAGTACTGGGTTTAAGTGGTGGAGAAGCATGTACCTCTTTAGAGCTGCCATCAAAGGGTATTTATAGAGTCTTCCTTGCTTGCTCTCCAAGTACGCAAATGTGTCTTGCACGCTTCGGCCGACGTCGCCCATGACGTAGCAAATAAGGGGGTTAGTGTGAGCTGTCGCCCCATGTGCGCCAATGATTATTTTGTTTGTGTAACCACTTCAGATGACATCATATACGTCACCTCGGATAAGGCATGGGAGACATGGCTGAGCCTCATCACCTAGCTTCGGGCCGAGCCGAGCCTCGTGGATGAGCTGTCATGGGAGCTATGGTCGAGCCTTGTGGCCCAGCTCTGGGCCGAGCCGAGCCGAGCTTCGTGGATGAGCTCTTATGGGAGATATGGCCGAGCCTCGTGGCCTAGCTCCAAGCCGAGCCAAGCCAAGCCTCGGGGATGAGCTCTCATGGGAGATATGGCCGAGCCTCGTGGCCTAACTCCGGACCGAACCGCAGGGAGGAACATTGTGGCCTAGCACCAGGCCGAACCGCAGAGAAGAGCCTTGTCCTTAGTATAGGTCGATCATACGTACCCACTCATCCAGACACCGCTTGTGCCGAACCAAACCTGACCAAACCTAGCAAACTCGGTCAGTACCTCGAGGAGTTTAACCCGACCTTCTGCCAAACTTAGCGACTGTGGCCGAACCAGAATATTTGACCCACTACACAATATAAGTGGTACTTTTCGGTTAAAAAAGAAGACGACAGATTTGGGTCCACCTGGTTGGGATGTATATATGCGTCATTCCTTTCCGACCAAGCTCTTATTTTCTCGTACTATTCCTTTAATTTATACTAATGAAACGCTTTCTTTGCCGATAAAAAAAGAAGAGAAGAGAAAAGAAAAGACAGATTTGGGTTTGAATTCCTTCCCATTTGTGCAGTTCGAGTGATTATGTATTGTTGAACCCATGTTTGCACTTTTGGGGTGCGTCCAAAGCGCCCTGCCAGTGCTGGACTTCACAATCGATTGTAGAACTACTGCGTCCCGTCAACCACCAGTGTGCCACCAGTTTTTACGTTTACTCAGTTCATACAAGACTTCTGTTTCAAAAAAAATTCATACAAGGATTTGTTCCGATTTCAATTGTACCTCCATCAATTAGATCTCCAAAATTAATCGTTCTATTAATTTACCCGATCGACTAATTTATGAGCAGTACAAGGACGAGGAGCAGGGGGACGAAGATTGCAGCTCAACAGAGGATTGATCCATCCCAGCACTCCAGCAGAGATGGGCAGCACTCCAGAAGAGATGGCTAGGTAGCTCTTTTAATAACAGTTTAAACTCCCTTGACGCGTGTGGGGACAGTAACATCATCCGGTAATTATCACATTAGGAATCATGCCTCTTGCAAACATGCACGCGAAGATATCATATCCTAGCTAAAAGTGTGATTATTCAACCCTCCCCTTACAGGTAAAACATAAAGATGGGCTTATGTATCGTACGTAGTTGGGAAAAGAACCTAACCAATCCATCGCATAACGTTGCAGCAATTTTAGCTATTGGAAGGATAGTTTTGATAACTTCGCGATGTAATACTGCTTTGGATAATATTCTCATCACTGCTCTGAACTGTTTTGGATTCTTGAGGCGGCCTGATTACACTTTGTGCTGCTTTGATTTGATGCTGCTGCTGCGAACTTCAAGTCCACACATGGAGGTTTGAGAAACTAGATTTTTTTGCAGCCAATACAAGGATCTCTTCTTTGTTCTGCATTTGGTTGTCACCATATTTCTTGTAATTATGCTACTATGTTCTCTTTGCTTATGTACTTTGTAATTTGTTCCCTTTGATTCGTAGGTTGACATCCTTGTAATCATCCTTTGGGGCTCGAGTGGTATATGATTGTCGGGAGGGTTGGGTGCCAACCTCGTTGGGATGTTTCGCTCCCATTGTGATGCCGTCCTCTCCCTTGCTCCTTTAATCTTTGTATCTGTTACAAGTGATGAATAAAATTTCTTCGCTGTACAAAAGAATCTGACTTTGTTTTCGACGGGTACCACATTAATCTTCCATGCCATCAGAGAGTTGAGCAATGTTGCATTGAGATATGCAACTACAATACAGAAGGTACTGCTGAAGAATTAACCTGTCATCCTAGTTGCTACAAGCTAGCCTCCTTGTTTGACATGTAAACGAGGGTATTGAAATGAAAATGATCTTTTAGCCTACAATATTGAGAGAATCTCAACTCACTTTTCACTTGGAAAAGAATTTGGTCCCACTTTATTTGGTGGCAAAACAAGGGCCTCGTATTTTGCACGTGATAGTAGCTGCAGGGGTCTTCACAGAAACTCTGCTAACAAGACAAACAATATATCTCTATTGCACATGAGAGCATATCCCTAAATTAATCAAGGGATCTGAATTTGGACCTACCCCAAAGATTGCAATAGAAGGGGTGCACTCATCTCTGTGGACTTTTCCATCGTGTGAGCCATCAGGGTAGATGAGTCCCAAAACCCAACTATAAAAGAACTTCAAAGGCATCAAGCTTTCTCATCCCAGATTTGGTAACTAGCATTGGCTGTATCCACACATCATGGATTCATGTTTGTATCTTCGCACATACCTAATCTTGTGTTGCTTTAATCTTGTCATATTTACTCACTCTACCTCTTCTATGCAGCCTTTGTGCCATGAAAATGACAGCAAAGCCTTGCTGCAGTTCAAGAATAATTTTGTCATCAACAATTCTGCGTCTGTTGACCCTTCTGCTTATCCAAAACTTGAATCATGGAAGCTACTTGATGGAAAGAGCAACGGTTGCTGCTCATGGGACGGCATTGAGTGTGACTACGACACTGGTCATGAGATTGGCCTCGACCTCAGTAGTAGCTTTCTCCATGGCTCTATCAACTCCAACAGCAGCCTATTCACCCTTCTCCACCTTCGTAGCCTAAACCTTGCCGATAATAGGTTTAATTTCTCTGAAATACCGCCCAGAATTGGAAATCTTTCGGGGCTAATAAGTCTCAATCTATCCAACTCTGGATTTTTTGGTCAGATTCCTTTAGAAATCTCATCTCTTTCCAAATTGGTTATCCTGGATCTTTCACTTAAAATGGATTGGCATTCTCAAAGTCTTTTGAAACTTGAAAAACCCAGTCTAAGAGACCTAGTTCAAAACCTAGCCTACCTGAAAGTACTTGACCTTTCTATGGTGAACATATCTTCTTCAGTGCCACGTGTCATGTCAAACATATCCTCTCTAACAACTCTTAATCTTGTAAGTTGTTCGCTGCATGGTGAATTTCGAATGGACATTTTTCATCTTCCAAAATTGCAGATTCTTAACGCGGCTTGGAACAAAAATCTCATTGGCCCTCTACCTGAATTTCAAAGCAACAGTCGCCTTGAGTCATTGATATTGTTGGGCACGGGCTTGCATGGTAAGCTCCCAGATTCCATTGGTAGACTTGAATCCTTGAGTTCTTTGGATTTCAGTCAAACTAGTTTATCTGGGATGCTTCCATCTCCAATTGGCAATCTAACCTAGCTCACCGTCTTGGATCTTTATTGGTGCAAGTTAGCGGCCAGATTCCTTCTTTGTTGCCAAACCTATCACAACTAGCTAAATTTGGAATTGGCTACAACGACTTTGTCACAGGACCACTTCCTTTACCACCAGGGAAGCTACTCAAACTCACTCACTCGTATGCACCTGGAATAAATTTACAAGGTGAGATCCCACTGTCGCTTGCAAACCTGACCCAACTTTCATATTTATTCATTAGCAAAAACAACCTAGTAGGTAAAATCCCATCTTGGTTCATGAACCTTATCCAATTAACATTTCTAGAACTTGCAGAGAATCACTTTCGTGGCACGATTCCTAGATCAATCACTCAACTCAAGCGTCTTGATTATTTGTGTCTTTATTCAAATAGCTTCACTGGTATAGTGGAGCTAGACATGTTTATTAAACTCCCATACCTGGTCTCATTGCAATTACAGGACAACGATCTAACAGTGCTCCACAAAAATACTACCAATGGTACTCTTCCAAAGCTTGATATTCTAGGATTAGGGTCATGCAACTTAGTCGAGTTCCCTAGCATTCTACGATTTCAAGATAAATTGTAGATGTTAATTATTAACAATAATAAATTTCAAGGCAAAATACCAACATGGGTTTGGAACTCGAGTAAAGAAACAATGGAAATTGTCGACCTTCACCAGAACTTTCTAACAGGCTTCGACCAGCAGCCGGCTGTCATCCCATGGCATTTTCTACAATATTTTGACTTCAGCTCTAACAAGATTCAAGGATCGCTTCCTGTTCCACCACCAAGCATTGTTATTTATGATGCTCACAATAACGCATTGATGGGTACAATTCCATCATCAATATGCCATAAGAATTCTCTTCGTATGCTTGATTTGTCCAACAACAATCTAAATGGCACAATACCTCCATGTTTGGCTAGTTCCAGCGAGGATCTTCTCACGTTGAATCTAAGTTACAATAGTTTCCACGAAAATATTCCTTCAACATTCACAATGAATAGCCAATTGATGATGATTGATTTAGGTCGAAATCAGCTAAAGCGGCCCGTGCCAAGATCATTGGCAAATTGCGCAATGCTGGAGTGTCTCATTCTTCAGAATAATCAGATCGAGGATACTTTCCCCTCTTGGTTGGGAGCTCTTCCTAAGTTAGAGCTTCTTTCTTTGGGATCAAACAAATTCCATGGCGACATAGGGTGTCCCATAAACAATTCAATGTTTCCAAAGTTACGGATAATTGACCTCTCTTGCAATGACTTTTCGGTTAATTTGCCAACAGATTACATCCGTAACTGGAATGAAATGAAAATGATCAACAAATGGAAGTTGGCATATATGCATGCAATTCCAAATATTGATCAATATCAGACACTTGCCGGTCCAACAACTCATGAGGCACAATTCTGGTGGTGGGGAAAAACTTATGAGTACTCAATGAAAGTGGTCAACAAAGGGACAAAAAGGTTGTACGAGAGGATTCAAAGTGCCTTGGTGGTGGTTGATCTCTCAAGCAACGCATTCATTGGGGATATCCCAGAATCCCTTGGAACTCTTAGTGGGCTTCTATTTCTAAACATTTCCAACAACAAACTTACTGGCGCTATCCCATCATCGTTGGCAAAATTGACAGAATTGGAGTCGTTGGACCTATCTCAAAACCTGCTCTCTGGACAGATCCCCTGGCAACTGACCAAACTCACTTTCCTATCAATCTTAAATGTTTCTCATAATCGACTCACTGGCCTAGTACCTCAAGGGAAACAATTTGATACATTCAAAAATAGTTCATATGATGGGAATTCGGAATTGTGTGGTGTCCCATTGTCGAAGTCATGCAGAAATTCAATGACCTCACCACCACCTCCGCCTATATTTCAAGGTCACGATCTTGAGTTTTTGAGAGGTATTTATTGGATGGTCATAGCCTTGGGATATGGAATTGGGTTAGTAGTTGGGTTTGTTATTGGGACAACTTTGACTAGAAGGTATCACGAATGGTTTGTCAAGACCTTCGGGAGGGGGAAGAAGTTTCAGAAGAAGCAGTAAAGGAAGGGCCAAATAACCTAAGTAAGAAAGCAACATCCATTCTCTCACTTTGTTTTACTCATCTTTTTGCTATTAGCTTTTGCGAAGTAATTATCATATATCCTATCATTTGCAAAATCTCTAACTTTATTTTGGGGCGGAAATTGGTTTTGCAGTTGTTGGCAATGAAGTTATGGGTTCTTTCTTTGGTACTGCTTTCGTGCTTGTTCTCCCATCTTGGCTAGAGGTTCTGTCCATGAAAGGGCCAGATGTTGAGGAAATGCAGGTTTTAGAAGTAGAAATAGTTGGGGTATTGTATTGTAAGGTTTCTAAGAGAGATGTTCCGAGAGCTTTTGTTTCTTGCTCGCCTAGTTGCTACATCATATTGCAGTTATGTCTTTCGATTACTCATGGTCTTGTCATGTATCACTCATGTCCGATTGCATATGTGGTATCTGGTCTTAGATTATTAGTATGGACTGTTGTACTATGAACTCCACCTATTTTTATGAAAAAGAAAGTGAAATGCCAATGTCCTGAAAAGCTTCTCCAATGAATTTGTAACTTGTGACGCTATTCTTTAGCTCTTCTTGAACTCTGCCTACGACTCCCCTGTTTGTTCATTCTGTAAATGTCAAACTTAGATGGCTATAACGTATCCTAAAACTCAACAATATAACGACTCCCGATGATGATGCAAAACTGAGGTTTCTTATTTTGTTTTAGTTTATGGTTTGGTTTCACTTGTGGCTTTTGATTGTTTCGAAAAACAAAAATTTTATGATATAACAAGTATACGTTATTATATCATCAAGTAAAGAGTGATATAATAACGTAGGAGAAATTGTTATCAGAAGTGAAAAAAGACCTGTACCAGACTTCACAATCAACTGTATTACTGCTTTCCGCCTACCACCCGCGCGCTCTCAGTTTTCACGTTGAGTCAATTCATACGAAATTTTGTTCCGATTTCAATTCGAATACGTACCATTGGTGAAGAGTGGAACTGATCTCCGGAATTAATCATTCTATTAACCCGACATGTATGTGTGGTGACTACAACATAATCTGGTAATCACATTAGGAATCATGGATGCCTCATGCAAGCACATGATCACGTAGGTACAGCATAGCCAAAAGGGTGATTATTTGATTCTGACCCTTCTCATCACTAGTATGTGACATTTTTATGCGAAATTTAATTATAGGGATAGAAGATAAGGACTCCTTTACGTTGCCTTGCCTAAAATCGCATAACTTTGCAACAATTTCAGTTATTGGAAAAGCAGTTTTGAGAACGTCGTGACATAATAGTTCTCCAGTATAGATGTAAGTCATAATTCACTCTAATTGACAATATGACATCTCCAGTATAGACGTAAGTCATAATTCACTCTAATTGACAATATGACATGCCCAATCCTATATTTGTCTAACCAACTCCAAACCAATTGGCAAAGAGTGGAAAGGCCGCCCAGGCTCATATACTAGTTTTGGAGCAGACCACTGGCCCAGTACCCTGATTTCAATTCACAGGCCACACCACATGGCCCAAAAGCTTAAGCACAAGGTACTAGTAGTAGCCCACAAGGTTTGTTATATGCCCAAGATCATCCATGTAAACTTCCGATGTGGGACGGGCGCGAGGGGTTGAGCACTATAATCACCAATACAAATCAAACCAACAACCAAATCAAACCAAACTCCAAGGCCCACATGGTCGTGCACATGGATGGCTCTGATACCACTTGTAATGCCCCGAGCAGACCACTGGCCCAGTACCCTGATTTTGACCCACAGGCCACACCACATGGCTCAAAAGCTTAAGCACAAGGTACTAGTAGTAGCCCACAAGGTTTGTTATATGTCCAAGATCATAGGTTTGTTATATGCCCAAGATCATCCATGTAGACTTCCGATGTGGGACGGGGTGTTACAGAAACAAAGTGCAACTGTGGCACGAACAAAGGGGAAAAGCCTCTGAAAGCTTAGCTCTGATACCATGTTAAAGCGTCCAACTCCAAACTAATTGGCAAAGAGTGGAGAGGCCACCCAGACTCATATACTAGTTTTGGAGGAGATAATTAACTGATGTGGGACAAATCCCATATTGTATCCTACACCATGAGAGAATCTATACGTATATATGATCTGATGTACATTTGTTTGACCAGAACAAAATTTAATCGAATACCTAATTAATTGTGACCCTTACGCTAAACGGTCCAGTTTGATACTCTCATCCAATTAAATGTGGGTATTGAAATGGTCCTAGTCTCTTTTTTTTCTTTTCATTTAATTGAAAATGATCTTTTAGCCTCCAATATTGTTGAGAGAATGGAAATTGTAGCGGGCCGAGCAAAATGGCTCGGTCAATTTCCGAACATAATCGATAAATACGCTCGGCTCTATGCTGTCTTTCTCCCAACGTTCGAAATAACAACCGTTGCCGAGGGTCTCGCGGACGTAAACTTTCGTGAACGCTCCCTCCTGAGTACCCGTGGATGGGGGACATGATCATTCATTCGGTTGCCGAGGTTGAATCTCATGCTCGGTGCCGAGCATGTCTTTACTGACGAATCAGCTCGTCCATGTTCAAACAGTAGCAATGACAATGACGATGATAGTGATGTCATCCGAACGGTTAGAAGGATAACGATGGGGGCACGTGAGGGTGCCAGCTCATCTAGAAAAACGGTTGCAAAACCCTAATCATGATGAAAGAATGACGTCAGCCGACGCGTGTCGAGCGGAGGTGAGACCTTGGGGATCAAGCTAAGGGTTCTCTATAAATATCCCATTATGCCTCTTGGAGAAGGTATGCACAACAGAAACCCTAGCTCTCACTTTCTGAGTTCTTCCTAGCAAAGAAATTGATTCTTGCACCGGAGGGCCATCCCGGGGAACCTCCGGTGTGGTCCTTAGTCGTGCTTCGTTTTGCAGGACAGAGCTGGGAAGTCAGGAGCCAAATCCCAAGACCCATATTCTTGAAACGGAGCCCCCACAGAAATATATATCAACTCATTTTCCACTGAATTAGGTCCCACTTTAATATCCCTACATTAATTTGCTGAATTGAAATCTGTCCTCTGGTTGTTCGAAGACATAATCAACTTGACTCTAATGTGATTAGCTGTCCTACGGGATAATATAAAAAAGTTATCAAGGCACTCGTAAAGCTCTCATCATTAGAGAAGATGCGTCCCCTCTCGCACCAGGTTAATCGGCGTTCCGCTCCCACGATACAACTCTCATCTAGGAAGCTTTGTATGTAACTAAAGCTTTCCACGTGAACCAAGGAGCCACTCGTATGCTTAGAATATACCATAAACATATAACATATTCTCAAAATATACGTATGGCATGCCAAGTCTTTCATAAAACCACACAATCACCTTGTGCACTAGCCGCCTTTACATAGTAAAAATCAACCACAAACGCAATTAAACATTGCATGTAATAGGAGCTTAAATTCACAACATAGAGATAATTAACTTTATTTTTTTAATTTCGTCAAAAAGGAGAAAGTTTATTGATCTGAAGTACAGAAGATGCCAAAACATTAGAGAGTACGGAACCCATTGGGAGCAGAGTAGTCGTCCACAGGCCGGACAAACGACTACATGCAGATTGGGAGTTACAAATGCATGTTTACAGTACCCAAAAACATCGACGAAGTGTCAGAGGCAAGATGTATGTTGCTATTTCGAGGTTATCTCAGCATTGTTGACAAGTTCATTAACCTACAGGAAGATAAATAAAAAAGCAGGTTCTTGGCGAAATTTGGTAGCGAAACAGTCCGTTGTTTTGTGAAGGAGTGTAGACTTTTTGGCTCAAATCCGACATTTGTTTGTACATTCATTAGTTTGGATTGGAAAAGCCAGTATTTCGCATAGGCTGTGATTTCAGCTAGCCCTCCTTGTTTGACAAATGAACCTGGGTATTAAAATGGTCTTAGTCTCTCTCTTTCTCTACATTTAATTGAAAATGACCTTTTACCCTCCAATATTGAGAGTGTCTGAACTCATTTTTCCCTTGGAAAAGAATTTACTCCCACTTAGTTATTTGGTGGCAAAACTAAACATCTCTATTGCATATTGAATGAGAGCATATCCCTAAATTAATTTCCTAAATTGAAATGTTTCCTTTTGCTTGTTTGAGGACACAAGCAACTTTGATTCTAATAGGAGTTTTTAATTAATCATCCTTTTTTGGGGCACTATGTAAGTTTCCATCCCTCGTAATTTTGGGGGTTATGTTTTCATCCCCTTTGTGTGTGCTTTACCATATTTACCCTTATTATTATATATATACGTCAAGTTTTTTGAATTTGGGGATGATGATTTTATTTCCATATATAACTGATTTGATGGGGATTCCAAAATGAGAGTCCATGATTTTAGGCCCATTTGTAACTGATTGAGCATTTTTGATAATTAAAGAAGTTTTTGAAATTTGTAGTGGGGGCAAGATTAGGGGGATGATTGCATTCCATATATAACGCAATTAGTGAGACTAATCTGATCATTTTTTTAGGGATCATTTTTGGTTTAGAACATGGCATATTGAGAGTGTCTGATCATGTTTTTTAGGTTGCCCTGTTTGTAGAACACGGCATATTTGGTTTAGAACATGGCATGTTTAGAACGTTTTCATGATTTCATGAAAACATGACTTCCAAATCTTATACCAAAAAATCGATCATCTTTTTCATGAATACACCCTGATTTAAGTCCAACAAATTTCACGGTTATTCAAATAAACCATGAATAAAACAATAATCATCATTTATTTTTGAATCATTCAAATAGGCCATGTTTGTTCAGATAGGCCATGTTTATTTTTGAATCATTTATGTTTAATTTCATGACCTATGAATCATGATTTCATGTTCACGAATGGAATATCGTCTAGAAACTTCAATCCGAAAAATAGGACTCTAATCTGATACGGAAACCTTATTGGCCGAACATGACCTATAAATTATGATTTCTAAAATAATGTTCTTAACATGACAACTTACTGGGTTTCCACAAAATAGGTGATGTTCATGTTTTCATGACCTATAAATCATGATTTCATGTTCATGAATAAAATATCGTCCAACAACTCCAATCTGAAAAATAGGACTAATCATGTTTAGCCAGAAAAGAAGAAGAAGAAGAAGCTAGCGGCAGCCATATTTGAATGTTTCAAATCATGACGAAATAAGAAGGATCGGGGATTATACAACTACTACTTAATTAACAAACTAGGACAGTACTACAATATCATGTATGTAAGATTTGAAAGGAGCTCCGATCTGAAAAACCCACCGATAGCTTCTTTTTCCCTTTCCGGCAAACAAAGTGGAAAAAAAAGTCGACGAATTCGTCTACGCTAAACGCTCCGGGCAGCGGCGGTGGAGGAAGACGGCAAGCATCTGTTGAGCACCGCCGATTCCGTCGCCTCGACGGTTGCAACCATCCCATTGTGACCTGGTCAATCGGTGACGATTTGCTTATCGGTGACGGTGCGCCGGATTAGTTGTTCATGCGGCTGTGATCTTGATTGGTGGGCATGCAACCATCCCATTTTGACAAAATGGTTGAGGATGAAATGGTTTTGTATTGGGGAGGTGGTGGTCGAGATTTTTGGGATTGGATGATCGAATACATAGGCTGAATTACGGGGACTTCCGGAGTTATCTTTTCGTCCCATTTTTCTGTGAATATATATATATATATATATATATATATATATATATATATATATATATATATATATATATATATATATATATATATATATATATATATATATATAAGGGTACTATTGGTATTAAAAAAGAGGAAGGATGAAATCATAAGTAGAAAAAAGTCAAAGGATGAAAACTTACGAGGAGTGATGCAGGAGGACGATTCTTTAAGTCCCCCTCTAATATGATTAGCTAGCTGTTCTACATTCTAAATAGGAGACATCGAAGAAGGCAAGATATATTTCTATTTAGAGGTTTATCTCAACGTTGTTGACATGCAAGTTTTTACTTTTATTTTTATTTTTTTGATCGGCAATAAATTTTATTAAAACTTGACAAAGGATACATCGAGGGTTTTTAAAAGTCATAACCAAACCTCATTAGGAAGATGAGAACAAGGAAAATGACAAAAGGAAAATAACAAAAAAAGGAAATTACATCCAACAGAAAATTGAAACTGGTTCTCTCAACAGAGAATACATCTTGATATTGGAAAAGCGGTTCTTAAATCAATAAGAAGATAAATAAAAAAGAAGTTTTTTTTTTTTTATGCCTAGAATTTTATGGCTCATATACAATATTGGTAAACTCTGCCGCTGAATTGTTTGTTTGTACATTTATTAGTTTGGATTGGAAAACTCGGTACTCTCGCCTCGACGAAGGTTTCTAAATTTTAGCACTTCTAATCAGTTCAGCCCGGGCTCTGGTTAACAAACCCCAACCATAGGGAGCAAACTGAGCGAAGTCACATATTGGGCGTATGCAAGCGAGAGCGTGAAAGAATCATACCAGAAAGATTAAGTGACTTAGATCCGGAGTGAGGGAACAGGGACGGGTCTTGACTTACAAATTAAGGGATTTGATTTTGGGCCTACCCCAAAGATTGCAATAGAAAGGGTCAACTCATCTCGATCTGTGGACTTTTCCATTGTGTGGGCTATCACGGCAGATGAGTCTCAACACCCAACTATAAAAGAACATCATAGGCAGCAAGCTTTCTCATCCAAGATTTGGTAACTAACTTTGGCTATATACATACATCATGGAGTACTCTTCCTCTTTGGTAACTAGCATTTACCTGATCTTGTGTTGCTTAAATCTTGTCATATTAACTTACTCTTCCTCTTATACGCAGCCATTATGCCCTGAAAATGAGAGCAAAGCCTTGCTGCAGTTCAAGCATAATTTTGTCATCAACAAGTCTGCTTCTTTTGACCCTTCTGCTTACCCAAAAGTTGAATCATGGAAGCTACTTGATGGAAAGAGGAACGGTTGCTGCTCATGGGATGGTGTCGAGTGTGACCGCAACACTGGTCATGTGATCGGTCTCGACCTCAGTAGTAGCTTTCTCTATGGTTCTATCAACTCCAACAGCAGCCTATTCGCCCTTGTCCACCTTCGTAGCCTAAACCTTGCCGATAATGACTTTAATTTCTCCGAAATACCATCCCGAATTGGACGTCTTTCGAGTCTCATAAGTCTCAATCTATCCAACTCTGGAATTTTTGGTCAGATTCCTTCAGAAATCTCATCTCTCTCCAAATTGGTTATCCTGGATCTTAACATGGATTGGTATTTTGTGAGTCCTTTGAAACTTGAAAAACCCAGTCTACGCGACCTAGTTCAAAACCTAACCTACCTGAAAGTTCTTGACCTTTCTATGGTGAACATATCTTCTTCAGTGCCAAGTGTCATGTCAAATATATCCTCTCTAACAACTCTTAATCTTGTAAGTTGTTCGTTGTATGGTGAATTTCCTATGGACATTTTTCGTCTACCAAAACTGCAGATTCTTAATGCAGCTTCGAATGAACATCTCACCGGTTCTCTACCTGAATTTCAAAGTAGCAGTTGCCTTAAGGCATTGAGTATCTGGGGCACGGGCTTCTACGGTAAGCTCCCAGATTCAATTGGTAGACTTGAATCCTTACATTCTTTGGTTTTGAGTCAAACTAGTTTATCTGGGATGCTTCCATCTCCAATTGGCAATCTATCCCGGCTCACTATCCTGAACCTTGAGCGGTGCAAGTTTAGCGGCCAGATTCCTTCGTCGCTGGCAAACCTATCGCAACTAACTTCGTTTGGAATTGGCAGCAACGACTTTGACGCAGGACCACTTCCTTTTCCTCCAGGGAAGCTACTCAAACTCACTCACTTGCGTGCACCCGGAACGAATTTACAAGGTGAGATCCCATTGTCGCTTGCCAACATGACCCAACTTTCATATTTATTCATTAGTGACAACAACCTGGTAGGTAAAATCCCATCCTGGTTCATGAACCTCACCCAATTAACATGGGTAGATCTTGCAGGGAATTACTTCCATGGCCCAATTCCTAGCTCAATCACTCAACTCAAGCGTCTTGATTATTTGAGTCTTTATGATAATAGCTTCACTGGTATAGTGGAGCTAGACATGTTTATGAAACTCCCATACCTGGTCTCATTGCTATTAGAGGACAACGATCTAACAGTGCTCGACAAAACTAGTACCAATGGTACTCATCCAAAGCTTGAAATTCTAGGATTGGGGTCATGCAACTTAGTCGAGTTCCCTGGCATTCTACTATTTCAAGATAAATTGCAGATGTTAATTCTTAACAATAATAAACTTCAAGGCAAAATACCAACATGGGTTTGGAACTCGAGTAAAGAAACAATGGAAATTGTCGACCTTCACCAGAACTTTCTAACAGGCTTTGACCAGCAGCCGGCTATTGTGCCATGGCCTTTTCTAAAATATTTTGACTTCAAGTCTAACAAGTTTCAAGGATCGCTTTCTATTCCACCACCAAGCATAGTTATTTATGATGCTCACGATAATGCATTGACGGGAGCAATTCCACAGTCAATATGCCACAAGAATTCTCTTCGTCTGCTTGATTTGTCCAACAACAATTTAAATGGCACAATACCTCCATGTTTGGTCAGTTCCAACGAGGATCTTCTCATGTTGAATCTAAGTTACAATAGTTTCCACGGAAATATTCCTTCAACATTCACAGTGAATAGCCAATTGGTGATGATTGATTTAGGTCAAAATCAGCTAAAGGGGCTGGTGCCGAGATCATTGGCAAATTGCGTAATGCTGGAGTGTCTCATTCTTCAGAATAATTAGATTGAGGATACTTTCCCCTCTTGGTTGGGAGCTCTTCCTAAGTTAGAGCTTCTTTTTCTGGGATCAAACAAATTCCATGGCAATATTGGGAATCCCAAAAACAATTCTACGTTTCCAAAGTTGCGGATAGTTGACCTCTCTAGCAATCGCTTTTCAGGTAATTTACCAACAGATTACATCCGTAACTGGAATGAAATGAAAATGATCAACAAAGGGAAGTTGACATATATGCATGCAATTCCAGTTGTTCAATATACGACACTTGCCGGTCCGACAACTCATGAGGCAATAAACTGGCGGTGGAGTATAACTTATGAGTTCTCAATGAAAGTGGTCAACAAAGGGACAAAAAGGATATATGAGAGGATTCAAAGTGCCTTGGTGGTGGTTGATCTCTCAAGCAACACATTCGTTGGGGAAATTCCAGAATCCTTTGGAAGTCTCGGTGGGCTTCAATCTCTAAACATTTCCAACAACAAACTTACTGGCGCTATCCCAGCATCGTTGGCGAAATTGACAGAATTGGAGTCGTTGGACCTATCCCAAAACCTGCTCTCTGGACAGATCCCCGGGGAATTGACCCAACTCACTTTCCTATCAATCTTAAATGTTTCTCATAATCGACTCACTGGCCCTGTACCTCAAGGGAAACAATTTGATACATTCGAAAATAGTTCATATGATGGGAATTTGGGATTGTGTGGTGTCCCATTGTCGAAGTCATGCAAAAATTCAATGACCTCTCCACCTTCTCCGCCAATATTTCGAGGTCACGATCTTGAGTTTTCGAGAGGTACTTATTTGATGGTCATAGCCTTGGGATATGGAAGTGGGCTAGTAGTTGGGCTGGTTATTGGGATAACTCTGACGAGGAGGTATCACGAATGGTTTGTCAAGACCTTTGGGAGGGGGAAGAAGATTCAGAAGAAGCAGAAAAGGAAGGGCTGAAGAACCTAAGTAAGAAAGCAACATCCTTTCTCTCACTTTGTTTTACTCATCTTTTTGCTATTAGCTTTCGCGAAGTAATCATCATATATTCTATCATTTGTAAAATTTCTAACTACATTTTGGGGCGGAAATTGGTTTTGCAGTTTTTGGCAATGAAGTTATGGGTTCTTTCTTCAGTACTTACTTTTGTGCTTGTTCTCCCATCTTGGCTAGAAGTTCTGTCCATAAAAGGGCCAGGTGCTGAGGATATGCAGGTTTTAGCAGTGAATAGTTGCAGTATTGTAAGCTTTCTAAGAGAGACCTTCCTGGAGCTTTGTTCTTGCTCTCTTTTGTCTTTCCATTACTCATGGTCTTGTCATGTATCAATTATGTCCGATTTGCATATGTAGTATCTGATCTTAGATGATTAGTATGGAGTCTATGGACTGTTGTACTGGGAACTCTCCACCTGTTTTTATTGCAAAAGACAGTGAAATGCCAATATCCTGAAAATCTTCTGCAATGAGTTTGTGACTTGTGACGCCATTTGGGCGAAAGTAGAAAGGCCTTTCCATCTCCCTTTACTATTCTTGAGCTCTTCTTGAACTCTGACTACGACTCCCGTTTGTTCATTCTCTGTAAATGTCAAACCTAGGACGTATCCCAAAACTCGACAATATAATGACATGACTCCCGATTATGATGAAAATTATGTTGTTTTCAAAACAACTCTACTCCACATATACCCGCAACGCTACCTTAAGTTAATTGTAAAGAATTAATTGGAAGAGCAAATATCAAAGTATTGTTGAACCCCTAGCCTGTTTGCACATTTGCGGTGCGTCCAAAGCGCCCAGCATGGTTAGGACAAATTGTTAACAGAAGTGAAAAAGGCCAGTGCTGGACTTCACAATCAACTGTAATACTGCGTTTTGCCTACCACCCGCATGCTCTCAGTTTTCAAATTGAGTCAATTCATACGAAATTTTGTCCCGATTTCAATTTGAACTCCTTTAGTAAAGAGTGGAACTGATCTCCGGAATTAACAATTCTATTAACCCGACACGTATGTGTGGGGACTGCAACATAATCTGTTAATCACGTTAGGAATCATGGATGCCTCTTGTGAGCACATGAACACGTAGCTATAGCATAGCGAAAAGGGTGATTATTTGACCCTCCTCATGATTAGTATGTGACATTTTTACGCAAAATTTATTTTAACGGATAGAACATAAGGACTGCTTTACATTGCCTTACTTGAAATTGCATAGCGCTGCAACACTTTCAGTTATTGGAAGAACAGTTTTGAGAACGTCGTGACGTAGTACTTCACCAATATAGACGCAATAATTCGCTCTAACAATATGACATGCCTGGCCCTATATTCGTCTAATCGTAGTGAACATATATTATAATCTATCTATACTACTACTACTTTTAAAAGTACGAAGGTGTTTCCTACTCTTTCTTTTCCACAAATGCCCTCCAACTAGCAAGTAATCTCTATCCCACCCTACACCTCTTCCCAACCGTTATTTTTTTTCCCCTGATCCGACCTCTTCCCAACCGTTACAATGCAACAACCCAACGATTAAACTAGACAAAACCATAAACGCCTCTCCTCACCCTTACAAGTAATCGCTGCCCCGCCCCCACACCTCTTCCCAACCATTATAATGCAAAACTCCAACCATTTTACCATTCAAAACCACAACTGCCTCTCCGCCCGCCCCCACCACCCAAAAAAAAAAAAAAAAAACATTACAGCCTCCCTCCGTCAGCCTGAGTTCTCCACAATCAACGCCGCGAGCCGACGACCAAGGCTCCAACTACAACAACATATTGGAGTGAACTCAAGTGCATCCCAATAGAAGTCCAAGACAGATAAGACATCCATTCAACTTTCCTCCCTGCGTCACTTATGTCGACAACTCTGTAGACCACAATTTCGCCCACAAACTGTTTGACAAAATGTACCTTTGAGTAATTTGCAAACACTTCCCCTACCAACGACACTGTCCACCAATATCAACAAATCCGTAGACCATAACTCCGCACACCAACTGTTTGCCAAAATGTGCCTTTGAACTCTTTGGGTTGACAGATGGTTTTGTAAGGGCCAATCGTAGATGCTGAACATGACAGGAGCAATAAAACAACAGTCAAAGCTCGGATGCTATAATAAATGATACACAAAGACTTTACTTAAAAAAAAAAAAAAAAACCCTTTTCCGCAAATCCCAGCCTCATTCGGCCTGGTTGTGAATAGCCATTCCCCTCCAATGGCTCCTTAAAACAGTACAGACACTTGGAAAAAAAAGGCATGGAAGACAAAAGCACAGTTACCCACACTATACTAGCAATTAGAAATGAAAGAAATAGTTGAAAACAAAACGGGTCATTGGAAGACATCAAATTCTATTAAAATAAAAAAAATACTATGCGCCATGTGCTTACGACATTGTCCATTGAATTGCTATCACTGTCGGCTGATTATATGTCGAAAACTTCAAACTCAGATGTCAGAAAATGAAGTCAAGGAAACCAAAAAAAAAAAAATTGTTTTGAACTTCTACCTCTCCATGAACCATCGTGAAAACATTACCATGATCGAGTTTATGCTACCTGTCCACTTCAAGCGTTAATCGTGAACCACCTCTCTATTCCCTTTCCTTGTAAATTTACATGTGCTTCATAGATTATAACATGGTGTTTGATTTTTTCCCATTCTTGTTTTTTAAAAATGCAGAAAATGGACGAGACACAAGGTTTGGATTGCCTTGGCCAAGATGAAATCAGTTGGCGCCGCAATCGTCAAAGGAAGAGATATGTTAGGTTCACACCTACACAAAGAGCAGAATATATTAAGAAGACAATGCAAAATAGGAAGAGGAAACGCAATGCATATTATACTTCTCCAAACATAAATCATGGTTGTGAATTCTCAGATGGACAAACACAAAATCCATCGCCAAATCCCCCTTTGGAGGACAACCTAATGGAGTCCGAAATGATCAGTTAGTACTTTAGAACAAGATATTTGATTAAACCTTAATAGAATATACTTTCCACAAATGCCTTACCCTATATTTGTGAACATGCCATTCATAGGACAACGACTGCGAGAGGTCCATCTTTCCCAACCACATGAATTGCGGAGCATGGTAGATTGCCGATTTTGTCAAGCTAAAAGGTTCCAAAACGAATCTCCAACTTTTTGCTGCCTCAACGGAGAAGTAGTTCTGACAAGCTCATCTATCCCATTAAGCCTACGAAACTTGTTCACTTCTCAAACTGTTGAAGCTTTGGAATTTCGCAAACACATCCGTACCATAATAGCACCTTCGGTTTCACATCCTTTGGCATCACATTAGACAAAGGACTTGCGAATTCAACGGAAGAAGTTTACACATTTCGTGCACAAAGGCAAATTTATCATGAACTACCATCCTTGATTCCATCATCTACTTCTCTTTGTTACTTCCAACTATACTTCTATGATACTGATAATGAACTCCAAAATAGCTTAGACATTATGGAAAACAAGCTAGACAAAAAGAAAAAACCTCCCACTTAACCCACACATTGTGCGAACACTAATGGATGTGCTCTCTACAAACCCTTATGCCATGTTTCTTAGGAGACTAGACAATGTTCCTTGGATTCATATAGAATACGCATAAGGACTGACGTCAAGCTCGACCAAAGGGTTTACAACTCCACATCAGCTGACTAGGTGGCTGCAATATGACTAGAAGGAAATAATGCAACTGTCTTTCATGAATGTGACATTGTAGTGCACTTAAACTCTGGACATGAACATAGAGTGCAACACTATTATGGTTGCTATGATCCGTTGCAATACCCGTTATTATTTCCTAAAGGTGAGGTTGGATGGCATCAAAATATCCTTACAAGATTTCAAGGTCGCACTAGCAATCGTGCATCAGATACGCAAAATGATCCGTCTTTTCAAAGTTTCTAATCAGCTGAAGATATTTTTCAGACGAGAACAAGACGGTACCTAACTTTTCCTCTTTCTTGCAATTTGAAATTGCATAAAAGTCAATTGCATACTTACCAATTACGTTTGTGCTTTTAATTTGTAAAAAAACACATGCGAGGCATGTGAAATGCAGCTTATTTGGTATTACACATTTTGTACATTTGTTGATGGTTCAAATACAAAGAATTAATGTATCATGTCGGGAATACTAATGCTATAAATTGCAAATTAGAGATGACGATCCTTCTGTTCTACTTCTATCTGGTCGACTCTTGTAGCAATATGTTGTTGACATGTATATAAAACTGGAAAATACAAGGTTGGACTATTTCCGACAGAAACAATCAGGTTTAAGGGCTGAACTATATTAAGGGATTGTTGATCGTGTATTAGCAGGAGAGAGCAGAGGAAGCCTGGTGGGAAAAAGAGTTGTATTGCCCAAATCCTTTGTTGGTGGCCTGAGAGATATGCGTATCTTAATGCAATCGCATTAGTCCAACGCTTTGTATAGACAAACCTTTTTTTTATCACAATGACCTGTAACCCTGATTGGAAGGAGTTAGAAACTTGGATTCATCTAAAACCAAGGAACTTGAAGTAAGATCAAAAAACAAGTAGCAAATGGAAGGATGCTGGGTGCAGAAATGTAACCACCACGGCTTCTATTATTATTCATGAAGAGGTGCTATATTGAAGGTTTAAAAAGAAACAAGGTAAACCTTGGGGAAAGAACCACGTGGAACACGCACGTGCCCAGCCACTAGTTCTATAAAAGTATAGTCCCATGGACCAACACCAAACCCGCCCCCATGATACTGTGTCCTACACCATGAGATTGAGAATCTATACATATCAGATGTACATTTGTTTAATCAGAACAAAATTTAATTGAATACCTAATTATTTGTGATCCTTGCCCTAGCGGTCCAATTCAATAATCACATCCAATTAAACGTGGGTATTGAAATGGTCTTGGTATCTCTTTTTCTTTTTATTTAATTGAAAATGATATTTTAGCCTCCAATATTGTTGAGAGAATGAATATATATCAATTCATTTTCCACTGAATTAGGTCCCCCTTTATTTGGTGGCTAAACAAGGGCGTCATATATTTGCTTGTGATGGTAGCTGCAGGGGTCTTCGCTGAAAGCCAGCCAGAGAAAACAAACAAAATACCTCAATTGCAGATGGAGCACTAATATCCCTACAATATTAATTTGCTGAATTGAAATGTGTCCTTTAATTTGTTGTTCGAGGACATAATCAACTTTCACTCCAATGGGATTAGCTGTCCTAAATTCTACTAGTAGGAAACATCCAAGAAGTGTCTGCCAGTAATATATATGCTGCTGCTGAAGGTGTTGGAAATATTCGTTAAATTTTCTGTTTAATTAAAGCTCTCTTGTTAGAGAAGATGCAGATGCGTCCCCTCTTGCACTGAGTTAATCCGTGTTCCACTCCCATGATACAACTCTAATCTAGGAAGCTTTGTGTGCAACTAAAGCTTTTATTTTTTTATTTTTTGCTCGGCAAACGAAACTTTTTATAGAACTCGAAAGGGTTACATCAAGGGAATACATCCTAGCTCATAGAGCCTAGAAGCACCAAAAGAAAATACAAACACATCCAACCGATAGTTGGATAACACACCTCAATCTAAATTACAATTTTAGTATTCGGATACCATCTAGAAAGACCTTAAACTCTTCCACCGTATAGACCTTGATGTAGAACTTGGCCTTCATCCACATTGCGACCCTAGTTTTAACTACATCTCCCACTTCCCAGGCCTATTTTGCTGGGTTGTTGAAGATGTAATCATTCCTCACCAACCATAGGGACTATAAAGCATTGCATAGAAGCATGCTTCCCAAATATGTTTCTCCAAATTGGAAAATCCATTTGCAAACCACCAACTTGCTAAATCCGGAATTGAGACCGGGCACACACATTTCATATTCCACCACTCTAATATTATTGACCAGACACTCCAAGAGAAATGGCAATGGAGAAATAAATGCTGATATGATTCAAGATGCATAGAGCAGAGAGGACACAAGGCTAAATGAATTTTATTTATCACATTTCTACTAAGAAGTTCTGACTTGGTAATAGCTTTTTCCTTGACAGCCAACCAAGCAAAAATTTCCACGTTGGGGGGGCTTAAGTTCTTCCAAATAGAACCCAGAAATGCATTACTTGAATGGGACAGCAATTCCTAGTGGCCATACGCTGATTTCACAGTGAAGTTACCATATCCCCTGTCCACCGCCACATTAACTCATCGGGCTTCGTTTGGATCAACGTCACCTGTTGAAGTCGCAGCCTTAGGTTATCTATCTCTCCTTTCTCCCGCCCAATCATGCCTCCCCTAAACAGAAGGTCCCAAGATCCTCCAGCATTGTCACCCCTCATATTACATATCAGTTCCTCCTTTTGAGAAGATAATGAAAACAGTTTAGGATATTCTTCTTTCAAGGGTAACTCACCCAACCAAACATGTTCCCAGAACATTGTAGCATTAATTACCTAAATTTACTTGCACTCTGAAGCTCTCACGGATGGAGTATCCCAAATGAGATGAGGAATTCTCCACTGAGCAAACATCTGCCCAAATTCTTGAGGTTGAACCTGAGCCATGAACATAAGGGAGCCAACAATTTCTAACCAATTTGTATTTATCTCTAATGACTTTCACTCAAAGAGAGCCTTTATCTGTACCAAATCTCCACCACAATTTGGCCAAAAGTGCTAGATTCTGTTGAAGCATCTTTTTCACCCCCAACCCTCCGTCAGCTTTCTTCCTTGTAATCTCGTCCCATTTTACCATGTGTATCTTTTTTTTATCGCTCGTATTGCCCCAAAAGAACTGTCTCTGCATTTTCTCCAGCTTCCTTGTGACTACTACTGGCATTTTAAACAAGGACATAAAGTAGATGGGCACGTTTGCAGAGTTGGAATTGATAAGGGTAATCCTTCCCCCCGTCAAAATACACTGTGATCTCCAAAAACTCAGGATCTTCTTAGTCCTCCGGACTACGGGGTCCCAAGTCTTAATCCTACTTGGGTTTGCACCTAACGGCAACCCAAGGTATTTGATTGGTAATTTTTCCACCTTACACCCCAAAATACGAGCCAATGAAGTTGTCACTTCTGGTGGAACATTCACTCTGCAAAGAGAGCTTTTTGAGAAGTTAATTCTCAAACCAGACATCAGTTGGAAGCACCTTAAGATTCTTTTAATGTTTGCCAACTTCTCCGGGTCGTTGTTGCAAAAGAGAATGACATCATCCGCCAATTGTAGGTGAGTTAATGAGACCCCATTACTCCCCAATTTGGTTCCTTTGATAATATTCGCTTCCTTTGCTCTTTCTAGCATTATGTTAAGGGCTTCCACAATAATATTAAAGAGGAAAGGTGATAGGGGATCCCCCTGCCTCAACCCCTTATGTGTGCAGAATTCTTGAGATGCTGAACCATTGATCAATATTGACTTAGAGACCATCGAGCAACACTCCATAATCCATCCTTTCCACCTATCCCCAAATCCCATCCTCAACATCATGTTGTTTAGAAAGCTCTAGTTGACACAATCATATGCTCTTTCAAAGTCTAGCTTTAAAATAAAGCCCCCGTGCGCCCTATTTTTCCAGCTGTGAATGACCTCATTGGCTATAAGAACACCATTCAGAATTTGTTTCCCACATACAAAGGCAGCTTGGGACTCCCCAATGACTGATCGCATATGCTCTTTGATTCTATTTGCCAAAACTTTAGATAGAACCTTATAGACCCACCCACCATACTAATGGGTCTATATTCTTTAAAAGAAACCGGACAAGCTACCTTAGGAATCAATGAAACAAAAGTGGAATTGATACCTTTAGTAAGCTTCCCATTGGCATGGAACTCAGTGAAGAATCGAGTGACTGACTCTTTCATAAAATCCCACCCTTTCTTGACAAAAGAGAAATTAAAGCCGTCGGGTCCCGGTGCTTTGAGATTGCTAAATCCTTACAGGGCTACCAAAATTTCCTTCTCCTCAATTTGTTTCTCAAGTTGTGACGCTATCGCCGGCTCTATCATTCTGGAGAAGAACCCCCCCAACACTGGTCTGATCTTTCTATCTTCCTTAAAGTTATTCCGAAATTTTTTTGTAGTGGCTTGTTTCATCTGATCCGGTTCCACCAGTAGACATCCGTTCATCTTAATTGAACCCACCAAATTCCTCTTGAATCGGTTGTTAGATGAGATTTGGAAAAACCTCGTGTTTTCTATCTCCCAATTTCAGCCACTTGACTCTAGATTTCTGTTTCCAAAGAGATTCCGACAACTTAGAGAGCCTCCAATAATTTGACTTGACAGAACATCTTAGCGCTTTTTCCTCGTCATTCAATTGCCTAACTTCAGATAGAGTATTGAAGTGATGTAGTTTAGCTTTGGCTTCTTGAAGAGCAGAATTGATGTCCCCGAAATTCTCTTTATTCCAAACTCTTAGCATGTCCTTAATTCCTTTTAATTTTTGCATAATGACAAAGCCAGCCTAGCCACTCACCCGAACCTCATCCCATGCAGCTTTAGCTACCTTCATACAATTAGGATCAGACAACCAAATGTCCAAAAACCTGAAAGGTTTTGGACCCCAATCTCTATTATCATCCAAAAACATGATAGGGCAATGGTCTGAAATTGGCCTAGGTGGACCCCATTGCAAGACCCTAAACTTATCAAGAAACTGTTGGGATAGCAGAAATCTATCCGAGCGGTTGTGGATGGCGAAGTTTTGAAAATTAGTCCATGTATACTTCCTGCCCAACATTGGGATATCTACCACTTCCATATTAATGCAAATTCTTGAAAATCCTTCATACCCCTATCCACTCTCACACACCCCACCCTTTTAGATACATCCCTAATTTCATTATAGTCACCCCCAATGCACCATGGAACCTGAGAATTTGACTTAAGGACCAACAATTCCTCCCAGAGATCTCTACGGGATAGAACTACATTAGGGGCGTAGAGATTCACAAAGGTACAAGGGAAATCATCAATGGACCCTTGTATCAAAATGAAGGATCTATTAACCATCACATTAGACACTTTAAAGAAAGAGTCATTCCAAATAATCAGTAGACCCCCTGATGCTCCAACTGAATTAGAACATACGAAATCCATGTTGGTTGCACCCCATATTCGTTGAATTACAAAACGGTCTACTGATTCCAATTTCGTTTCCTGAACAAACACCATATCCGGTTTCCTCTTCTTAATAAGTTTTCCCAAAAAACGTTTTTTAGTATCACTCCGCAATCCTCTTATATTCCAGGATAAAATCTGCATAAAACTGACTTGACCAAAAACCACCACCAAAAATAAGACACTCAAAGCTCTAAATACCTCCCTCCTTCTCAAGCAAGAGGGCAGCTTCCTTAGACTCAATCATAATCATCTTCTTTAAAATCTGATCATCATTAGGGAAAAAATTGACATTCAATTGAGCACCTAAAGCCATGGTGGCCCTTACCTCTTCAATGACGCACTGGGAGCTCTCTATAGAATCAGCAGAGGAATTTGGTGCAAAATCCTCATCACCTGATTCACCCGGCAAGTTCTCATAGATCTGGATGAGGTTGGATAGTTGTCTATGTCTTCTCCTTCTGCATACGTCTTCTCCTACTGCACGCAGCATCATTCAAATCCACCATGAGATTGATGCCTAGAGGTTGAGATGGGTGAGAGGTATGGGATGCGGCACCCCCCCCGCTGGACAGGGGAATATTGAATTTGATCCTCTGAAAGCTCAGAATTCTCTACCCTTGGCTTAAGAACGGGTAAAATAGATGTGGGCTCCTCCAACTCCTTTTGGGTCTGTGGCTGTTGCAAGACCACCTCATAAGCAGCCCTTTGTAGTTCTGGCCCAATTGTAATTGCTGCATTAGATGGGATACCTTGACCCATTATCAAGGCTTGGGAGACCCCCACCTGGGACCCCAGGTCCACCGACTCACCCACCACAGATTCAAAACCCCCTCCATCAGATTTGCGTAGAGTTGAGCTAGGCATTAAATGCTTGTCAACTTTCTTTTGCTTAGAGCTCTGGACCTTGAACTGACCCGTCCCCTCCCTCTGCTCAAACATCACCTTTGTAGCCCTGGCCCCTCTGCTTTCATCACCAACCCCGCTTCTCTCATTGGCTGGACTCTGAGCAAACCTTTCCATGTCATCATCTTCAACCTCCCACCTTCATGTCTCAGGATTCCTACCACCTTCTTCCTGCACCAACTCCACTGTTTTGTTTTTGCCACGCTAGATTTGTGGGAAGGCTAGGCCTCTTTCCAAATCTCCTCTGGATATACACATGTCGATTCTTCTTTTACTAGAACATCATACCTTACACCATGCACCTCCAATCGAATCCATCTTTCAATCCTTATAGATTCCTCTGTGGCTATAAGTATTTTTCCTTTTGCAAAAGACAGGTCCTTCAAGGATTCCTCATCTATCAAAATGAGAGACCCCCATACCTCCCCAATATGCTTAAAAGTTTCTAACATTCCAAGAATTAAGAGGCATACCAATACAACTCAACCAAGCAAACCTTTTAGTGCAAGCCGGCTCACCCAGCCATGGTTTCACCTTTGCAAACCAACGTTCCATCCACGGGCCTTTGATAAGAGAGCCTCTGACTTCGTTATTTTGGAACGTAATAAACACAGATCTTCCCCATAGAGCTCGAAATTGGACTGCCTCCTCATGCTCCTTACTGAAACTCTCCTTCAATGTTTTAATCGGAACCACTCCACTCATAACAGCCATAGCACTCCGGAATAGCCATCCATGCCCAATCCCATCAGTTTTGATGATGATCTCTTGATCCTTTGATAGGGCTGGATTAGAGGTCTCACCTGTTAACGGGGGAGCAAAAGAAACTCCTGGACATTTCCTTTTCCAACATGAACCCCCATTCCCATTAAAGGTGTTCACGCCTTCTCCAACATTATTTCTAGAGTGAACCTTCTGGCTGCCTCTTGGAATCCTATCTACGAAAAAACTGGGTAATTTGGGATTGCACTTTTCATTCTTCAAATCAAAATTTGCCTCTTTGACAAATAACCTCTTGTTATCCACCCAAACTCCATTCATTTTGGAGATTGCCAGACTTGCCGATGCATGGCAACCAAATCTAACACACCCAAACTTGCTACCAGAGCCTTTACTCCTCTTTCTCGGAATAAAAGCATCCTTTACTGCTCCAAACTTCGCAAACGTCCTTGAGAACCAGTGAAGATCTCTTTCCTCTGGGATGTTGTCAACAAATAGAGTAACCACTGACCCCCTACCAACTTGGGATCGATGATTCCTAATCACTGGAACCCAACCTCCAATATCTTCCTTCCCGTGAATCCCGTTACCTCTCTCTCCCTCTCTCTCGCTTGCTCTAATTTTTTCCAGTATTTTGAAGGTTTCGAACTTAAAACTTTTACTTCATACTTGTATGTAACTAAAGCTTTCCACATACATAAACCAAAGAACCGCCCATATGCTCAGGATCCGATAAACATATAACCTGTGATGTCTAACTCTAGGATTTTGGAAACACAGGGTCATTTATAAGCATAAATTTTCCTACCAATTATAAATAAAAAAAATCAATAATAATGACAATTAATATTCTAGATCGACAAAAAACACATCAAAAGCACAAAAAAAATATTTCAACGAAAATATAAAAGATATCAAAAGTTATGTGCTATTAATCTTCTTTTCAGTTTTAAAAAAAATAATTCAAGAACTTCAACAATTGCATTCGATGGGGTTTCGCTAAGTGGTGCCCCAACAGTACCCCTCAATGCCACACATTTTTGTTGGATTCATGTACTTAGCGGTGAAGTCCACGAAAAAATTGTAGTATTTAGAAGTATTGGGGCACCACAAAGTAGTGCCCTAGGACCACCAAATAATTTCTCTATGAGCGAAGTTAGATTTTTGAGAGGTTACTTATGCTACTATAAACTAGGTAGCTAGCTCTTCCTCAGTTAGGGTTGAACTTCTAAAGTTTTTGGAGACCCTGGAGGGATTAGGAATGGAGCTAGGATTCAAGTTTGTGGGTGGCTAAAATTGAACAGACCAACCCTAAATAATAAAATAATACTATCTCAATCCTATTTTCATTGTTTATTATTTTGTTTGTCTCTTTTATGTTTTTTGTTTATATCTTTTAGTATAGATCTTGAAAAATATGCAACATGGATCTTGTTTAATAGATCTCGATTATAGATCTATAATATAAAGTTTTCAAAATTATGAAAAACATTATAGATGAAAGATATGATCAATTAAAAAATGACACGCATTTCAAAATTAGACAATGAAAATGGGATGGAGGGAGTATATTATTTAACAACCGAGTAGGTATACGTGTTCTAAGGTTAAAACAATTCTCATGGAATAACGGTAATCATTTGTCAACATATAAAAAAATAGTTTACTGATCTATCAAGATGAAACTTGGCTTTTTTTCAACATGAAATTTTTCTTGAATTTCCGGCCTTATGTTTCTCTCTCTCTCTCTCTCTCTCTTTTTTTTTTTATAATGAAAATCAGGGTTGGCCCATGCCACTATGCCCCCGCTTTACTTCTGCCCCTGAGAGGGCTCTTTGCTAGAATCTTACGACACTTGGAGTACAACATTTTACGGGAGTGATAAAAGTTTCGTTTGTCGAGAAAAAAAAAAAAACCAACTACTACCTTCTGGAAAAGATATGCAGCCCCGATACTTTTTATCTTTTATCTTCTTTTTTTTTGGGTATTGAAATACTGGTGACAATGAAACATTCATTTCTGCATGTGGGATTAATCTTGAATTTCCAAGCCACAACTGATAGTTTGGCTTCAAATAAGTGACCGATAACATCGCATGGTACCGTTGCTCTAGAAAATTATTTGGTGGTCTTGGGCACCACATTGTGATACCTTGACATCCTTATCCACCACACACTTTTATAGCATTCAGTATTAGGCGTATGAAGCCTACAAAAATGTGCTTGATGAAAGTATTGTAACATCACATGATAGTGTCCAAGAGTCGGCCGCAGATGCAATGGTGGATCCGAAGTTGTAAGCACTGTTAGCGGCGTCAGCAACACTGGCACCAGTCTGAAAGGCTTCAGCAGCTTTGTTCTATAACCATCAAAACCCAAACACAGTAGAAAGATGATCAGTGAGTAATAAAAAGCACAATGCGCATGCTCATAAACAACTTCAAACTCGGTGTACGAGACTCTGGTCATTGTGTGATCTGGGGAAGGATTGATGTACGCAGCCTTATCCCTATAATTAAGCAGAGAGACTGTTTCCGCGATTCGAACTAATGACTCCCAAGTCACAATAGAGAAACGTTATCGTTGCACTAGGCTCACCCTTCCAGAGAAATATTTAGAAGCGCATATCAAAAGCCTTGATCGTCTTTGTCCCCAACTATTGAAGAGGTATAGTAACTTGTACAAAGATTTTAAGGACACTTCGCAAAATACTGCATACTTTGTTGCATATAATTACAAGACGGGTGTTACTTGAAGTTTAACCAACAGCGTACTTTACTTCTCAATCAAGTGCATTGAGACGCCTACCATGCGCACGCTATTTATTAGTTTTTTTATTGAGTCAGTCTTTACGAACTTTGTCTCGACTTTAATCGAATCCCCGCTAGTAAACGGTGGATGAGATCTATTCCAAATTAGTCATTCTACTAGGTTGGATATCGAGTCATGTTGGAAGATAGATACCATGCACATTGAGTCTTCAAGTCAACATCAGGGAATTAATGGGTACGAAGATACAGATCGATTTTTCAGTGTTCAGGGGCACAACCACTTGGATATTCTTGTATTCTTAATTTATTTTCTTTTGGTTGAACCCAATCAAATCAATAACTATGACTATGCAACCAAAACTAATGAGCTAACCAAGAATGGCCAATCTGATTCAAATATAGGCTCATTGGAAAAGATTATTTGGAGAAAGCAAGATTCCTTACTGTAGTGGCCCCGGAAATATGGCACGGTGCACTCACCGAGCCATAAGGCACTTGGCGCAACCAAGTGGATTTTCCCGGTTCCGTGTCGAGCATAAGAAACGAGGTCTCCCTAGGATCCCTTCGGAGCATCGCTAGATAAGAGGTGTCGAGCATAAGAACCGAGGACTCCCCAGGATCCCTTCGGAGCATCGCTAGATGAGAGGCGTCAGGCCAGGCTTTGTCGCTATCAAAGGGCATGGAGCATGTCTGACCCGGGAACCCTGAGGCCGCATGAAGAAAGGCAATCATGACAGGGGGGCCCAACCGGTTATGCCCGAAGGATAATCATTGGGGTGTGACCTGGCCATGTGTTAGTTCCGTAACCGCCTTATCCTGTTCGTCACATGTGACATCACTCGAGGCAGTTATCCGAGCGTACCCTCCACGCGCTTGTTTGAAGGCCATGCATAGCAAGATCTATAAAAGTAATGAGACTCTAACTTAAGAAGGTATGTCATTCTATCCTAACCATAGACCTACTCATTTCTTCCTAGATCTAATTTGATCGTCGGAGGGTCATTAGGCTTTCACAACTCTAGCGACTTGTTGCAGGTCCGACGGCGGGCTCGCAGAGCAGCAGAGGAAGGAACCGGAACTCCCTCATGGTCAAGATCTCGATAAACCGAACTCCTACACTTACTTTATATAATCACGCAGATCTCAATGTCTTGTGCCACTTTTAATTAGTTGGAGATAGATTCCCTAAATTGTCTTTCATTCCAACTATATCATTCACGAGATCGAGAATTAAAAAGTGGACAATAAATCGAAAATTAGAAACCAGATTGGAAGGTACGTACTATTGGAAGATTAATTCTTGACCTAGGAATTACCAATTACCCTGTCGATAAGAACGTGTGTGTAGATCATCTTCTCCCTCTCTCTTCTTCTCTCTCAACTCGATCTAGTCACGACAACTCCTCGATCTTCTCCCTTCCCCTCTCCCCCTTGGGTTCCATACCCTTGTTGGACGACAGTAGGGGGAGGCCATGGTACTACCAACTCCCTTTCTTTCTTTCTTTGTTTTTTTTTCCCCTTCTATCTCTCTAGATTGACTTGTCGTCTGATTTGTGAGAGTTTTGTCTCTCTTTGAACGAGAGTTATTAGTTTCATTTTGGACGAATTTTGTCAACAGATTGCTTTACAACGATATATGTGCTTCAGCGTTCTATCTTTACAAGATATCTTTGGCGATGCAACCTGTGGATGTGACATCCCACTTTTTCTGTTAAAAAAAATTATTTTTTAAATCTTTCATTTTCTTTTTCAAATTTCTTCGTAATAAAAAAGGAGTTATCAGTTATCATCTACTTGTTTAGTTTATAATTTCTCCTAAACTCGAATAACTTATAAATATGTGTATATATTTATATATATAAACACACACAGAGTCCGGATCCCATAAGGATCCCTTATGGCCTTACGGTGCGGGACTCCCCTTTCCCGATCGAATTGCGACGATCCGAGTCGCCCAAAGTGTGCAGAACGTGATTTTAAGAGTACTCGCGAGAAATCAGCAAAAAAAATGATCGGAAAGAGCTTGATCCGAGCAGTTTTTTATTGAACCATTCAATAAAAAACTATTCGGATCAAGCTCTTCCCAATCAATTTTTTTGCTAATTTCTCGCAGGTGTCCTTAAAATCACGTTCTGATCACTTTGAGCAACTCGGATCGTCGCAATTCGATCGGAAAAGGGGAGTCCCGCACGGTAGCACCATGTGGGATCCCTTATTGGATCTGGAGTGTGTGTGTGTGTGTGTGTGTGTATATATATATATATATATATATATATATATATATATAATGTAGAGCAGCTCTATGTATGTTATTTGGTTGGCTGCTTATTTTTTGACATCGGTTAGACGTTTCGTTTAAAATCCTAAGTTGGTTAAACTAGGAATGGTTTCCCCGCAAGCAAGTGATTAGATAACGTGAACAATAATGATGTGTAATTAGACAAGATAAATTTTAAGTTTGAACGTGAGTAGTTTGTTAGGGTGAGGAAACGTTTGAAAAGTAGGGTTAGTTTATTCCATACATTGGGGAGGAGAGTGTGAAAGAGCAGCCACAGTCGAGAGTTCGTCGGTAGTTTTCGGATCAGTGAATCTTCCAGTAAGCTTAATGTTTTCATCTTCTCTTTTATCCTTGCTCGGTATGTATAGTTTATAGTTATAGATATGTAAATTATGAATTTTGGTTGATGACAGTGGGGTTTTGTTTGGTGGCGAGGAGGGAGAGAGGTGCGTGTGTTTTTTTTTTTTTTATATTTTTATTAATCTCCGCAAGATTACAAAGATTAAAAGGACAAGGAAAAAGGCAAAAGGAATTTAAAATTACTTAAGTTATGTATGTGTTAATATGTATATATAAGTATATTATGAACCTGTATGCATGTGCAGTGTGTGCGTGTGTCGAGATGAGAGAATTGAGAGATTAACCCATAAGGTTGTTCCGGGAGTTAACTTAGGGAGGATCAATATTAGTAGTAATTATATTGTTATTAGTTTTACTGGTAACTAGAGTAGCCAATTTCATTGAATTGATTTTCGTACATTCATTCTTTTTATTTAGAGGACTAGCAGAGTACTGAGCAATCCATTTTGCGATCTATCTTTCCGATCGAGGTGAGTGATTAAGCATGTGATCCCTTCTTTTGGAATCCTCTTGAGCCAATCTATTCTTGACAATTCGTTATTCGTTGTGATCCAATGATAATTATTCTTATTCGTTGCTCTCATAATTATTGATGATTGATGTACCCTTTGGCATACGAGGTTAATTGAGAATATTTGTGATTGATCGATTGCCCTTACTCTTATTGTCGTCGATTCATTGACTCCATGATATTATTGTGACTATGCAAAGACACGGGGAATAATCCTGCAGGTGACTCCGATTCGCCATTGTTCTTATGTGTTGGGACCATGGATTATGTTTATATTTGTTAAAGTCCAAGGAAAAGACCCATCCGTGAGATATTGTGGTGACTTTGGCCGCTAGGAAAAAGATTTGTGAAATACCCTACGACTCTAGTGCTTAACAGATAGGGAGAAGACTTGTGAAATACCTGCTAGAATTAAGGATATGATTTGGTCAATATCCTTAATTGTGTAATCTTATTTTATGCCATAAGTGTAGAATATTTCCATGTAATCTTGTATTCTTTCCTTGTTAATGTTTGTACTATATATATTGTACAACTACGATGAATGGAATTATTAGAAAATTACTCCACAATTGTGTTTATTTTCATGGTATCAGAGCCACCTTCAATCTCCTTTTCTTAAACTTTAGGAATTGAAGTAGGTCCTGTATTCACAATTGTTGGTGTTTCTGTTCATATCATTCCGCTGCAAAATTTTCTTCTAGTGCTGTCATGACTGAAGTAAGTGGTGCTAAATCACCAAAGAAGAACGAATCTTCGACTATTGTGTCTGGTCTCCATATGCAGGAAACATCCTTTCTCATCACTCCGGAACGGCTGGACGGTACCAATTATGTGGAGTGGTCTTTGAATGCCCGAAATAAAATCCGTGGGAGAAAACGTTGGGGTTATATTTCGGGTACCAAGGCTGCTCCATCAAATAAAAAGTCAGAAGAGTATGAAGAATGAGAGGATGAAAACTGTTTGGTCAAATCTTGGCTTCTTGATGCGATGACAAAGGATATTCGGTCTCTCTTTCTTCGATTGTCTACGGCAAAGGAGATATGGGAGGCAGTTAAAAACACGTATTCGGTTGATCAGGATGTCTCAAAAGCCTATCAACTTCATTGCAAGGTATTTTCTGTCCGCCAGAATGGAGGTTCTGTTATTTCTTACTTTGGCAAACTACAGAAAATATGACAGGAACTTGATGATATTGATGCATGTATTATGGAGTGTGCTAATGATATTGCTATATACACCACAAAGGTTAATTCCGAACGGGTGTATAAGTTTTTGGCTGGTCTTGATCCTCATTTAGATGGGGTTCGAGGTCGTGTATTGTCTACAAAACCACTTCCTGATATACAGGCAGCTTATGCTATAGTGTGTTCGGAAGCTAATCGCCAAGATGCTATGCTTGGAGAAAATATTGGAGAAGGGACTGTAATGGCTTCTCGGAAGATGACCATCTCAAAGAAAGATAAAAAATGTACTCACTGTAATGGTACCGGTCATACGGTGGACACGTGTTTCCGACTTCATGGGTATCCAGAATGGCATCCAAAGGGTAAGAAGGCATCTCATAAGGAGGCGAACTCTGATCCAAAAGCAAATCTAGCTACAACCCTTGCATTCACTGCTAAGTCTCGTATGTCTTTTACTGGAAATAGTAATTGGATAATTGACTCTGGCGCAACAGACCATATGACTTGTGATCGTTATAAGTTTAGTCATTTATCTCCTAAATGTTCCAAAGCCACTATTACCACTGCTAATGATGTATCATCTCCGGTTATTGGAGTTGGTACAGTTCCATTATCTTTCACGTTAGAAATCCAGGATGTCTTATTTGTGCCGTCGTTAAATTGCAATATTCTCTCTGTGAATCAATTAGCCAAATCTCATGATTGTGTTGCTCTATTTTTTCCTACTCACTGTGTCTTTCAGAACATCCATACTCGGGAGAAGATTGGCAGTGGTAGACAAATGGGCGGATTGTACTATCTTGAAGATGGATTCCAACAATCCGATAAAAAAGGGCACGCTCTTGTGGTAAATGTGAGATTCGATGAATAAGAAAAAAGAGGAAATTTGGTTATGGCATAGGAGGCTGGGACATCCTTCCTTTGGCAATCTTAGGAGATTATTTCCATCCTTGTTTCATGGATGTAATCTTTCAGATTTTGTTTGCGAAACTTGTGTGAAAACAAAAAGCCATCGTGCTACTTTTCATTTGAGTGATCATAAAACAGATTTACCTTTTTCATTAGTTCATTCAGATGTTTGGGGACCGGTCCCAATTTCTACTCTTAATGGGATAAGGTGGTTTATAACTTTTGTTGATGATTGCACTCGCATGACTTGGGTTTATCAAATGAAACGCAAAAGTGATGTTTGTTCAATTTTTCTCATGTTCCATCAAATGATAACTACTCAGTTTGGTGTTCCAATAAAAGTCTTTCGTTCTGATAATGGTTGTGAGTACGAAAAGAAAGAATTGATGGAATTTATGCACTCTAAAGGGATTATTCACCAAACATCTTGCACAGATTCTCCTCAACAAAATGGTGTCGCAGAGCGAAAAAATCGACATTTATTGGAAATTACTCGGTCTCTTTTAATTGGGGGTCATGTTCCTATTTACTTGTGGGGTGAAGCTTTGAATTCAGCGGTTTATTTAATGAACCGTACGCCATCCAGTGTTCTTAATTTTCGAAGACCATTGGATGCCCTTTCTAACCATTGCACTCTCCCACCGGTAGTACTTCTGGCTCCACGAATTTTTGGGTGTGTAGTTTATGTTCATTTGCATCTGCGCCAACAGACTAAGCTTGAATCTCGTGCTTTGAAGTGTGTTTTTGTGGGATATGGGAACAATAAAAAAGGCTACAAGTGTTTTGATCCAAAAACTCGAAGGCTTTATGTTTCCATATCCATGCATGGATATTACGACCTTCCATGAGACCGAACTTTTTTACAGGGCGCCAACTCCTAATTTACCATTTCCTGGGGAGAATTCAGATGAAGTGATAAATTATGCAGAACTGGAAGCATTTTTTACCTCGAAAAATATTTCTTTGTCTGGAGATTCTTCAGGACAGGGTGAATTTTCAGATGAAAGGGAAGAGTTATCGGTTGTTGAACCAGAGACGTCTCATACTGAAGATAATGCTCTTCATGATAGTACAATGCCTCCCAACAATTCAACACAACCACTGAGCCAGTCTTCTTCTGAGATTCCTCCTGAGGTATCCACTAACCCTAACTCCGCTTGTAGTGATGATCTTTTTTCTGAATCTCAAGTGTCTCAATATCGTCTTCCGCCTCATTCTAATCGTGGTGTACCACCTGTTAAATATGAGCCTGATCCTAAATCCAACGTTAGATACCCCATTAGTAATCATGTGTCTTGTCAAAAACTGTCCAAGTCATATGCGTCTTCTGTGCTACAGTTATCATCTGTTCCTATTCCTAGTAAAATGCAGGAGGCTCTAGTAGATGATAGATGGACTCAAGCCATGGTAGAAGAAATGGGAGCGCTTGAGAAAAATGATACTTGGGAGCTTGTGACTTTACCGAAAGGAAAAAAGACAATGGGATGTAGATGGGTCTTTGCGGTCAAGCATAAAGCAGATGGGACAATTGAGAGGTATAAAGCTCGATTGGTTGCGAAAGGATATACGCAATCTTATGGGGTTGACTATCAGGAAACTTTTGCACCTGTTGCCAAACTTAATACAGTTAGAGTGCTCCTGTCTTTGGCGGTGAACCGAGATTGGCCACTTCTTCAGTTTGATGTAAAAAATGCTTTTTTACATGGAGATCTTACAGAGGAAGTGTATATGGATCCCCCTCTAGGTGTGGAAAAATACTCAGCTATTACAATAGTATGCAAACTTAAAAATGCGTTGTATGGGTTAAATCAGTCTCCAAGAGCTTGGTTCGGTAGATTTACCAAGTCTATGAAGAGCTTCGGATATAAGCAAAGCAACTCAGACCATACGTTGTTTTTAAAGCATCGAATGGGTAAGATTACTGCTTTGATTATATATGTTGATGACATGGTGGTGACAGGAGATGATCAAGAAGAAATTGAGAGCTTACAACGATACTTGGCCTTAGAGTTTGAAATGAAACAACTTGGAGATTTAAAATACTTTCTCGGAATAGAGGTAGCCCGCTCAAAGAATGGTATTTTCTTGTCTCAACGAAAATACGTTATTGACTTGTTAACTGAAACAGGTATGCTTGGATGTAAGCATGCAAATACCCCTAACAAATCCACAAGTTGTTTAATTGTTTACATGCAACTTCTACTGATAAAGCAAGGTACCATAGACTTGTGGGAAAATTAATTTACTTGTCCCATACTAGGCCAGATATTGCTTATTCAGTATGCGTAGTAAGCCAGTTTATGCAAGATCCTCGTAAACCTCACATGCATGCTGTGGAACGCATATTGCGATATTTAAAGTCTGCTCTGGGTAAAGGGTTATTGTTCAGCAAGAATAATCACTTGAAGGTAGAAGGTTACACTGATGCAGATTGGGCTGGTTCATCTGACGACAGAAAATCTACATCAGGATACTTTACTTTTGTGGGGGGCAACCTTGTGACTTGGAGGAGTAAAAAACAACCGGTGGTAGCAAGGTCAAGTGCAGAAGCTGAATATAGAGGCATGGCTTTTGGAGTATGTGAGTTACTATGGTTGAGGAACTTGCTTAAGGATTTGGGTATTCACTCTCAGGAGACAATGAAGCTGTATTGTGATAACACTTCTGCTATAGAGATTGCTCATAATCCAGTCCAACATGATCGGACGAAGCATGTGGAAATTGATAGGCACTTCATTAAAGAAAAAATTGAAGCCGGAATCATTGCTTTCCCATTTGTGAAGTCTGCAGACCAACTAGCCGATATCCTTACCAAAGCTGTTGCTAGCAGTGTTTTCAGTCACTCTTTAGACAAGTTAGGCATGTGCGATATACATGCTCCAACTTGAGGGGGAGTGCTAGAATTAAGGATATGATTTGGTCAATATTTGATTTGGTCAATATCCTTAATTGTGTAATCGTATTTTATGCCATAAGTGTAGAATATTTCCATGTAATCTTGTATTCTTTCCTTGTTAATGTTTGTACTATATATATTGTACAACTACGATGAATGGAATTATCAGAAAATTACTCCACAATTGTGTTTATTTTCAGTGTGACCCTACTCTGGATTGGCTTAGGAAAAAAGTCCCATGCGCCATCTTGTGGTGACTCTAAGTATGATGTACGTTGGATCTAGCCAACGGGTTAGGCCTTGAGAAAATATTTGGCATTTGGTATTTGGTGATTGGAAGATATGGTTCCCACTTTGATTTAGAGTCCCGTTTATCGTTGTTCATCGTTCAGATATTATTGGACTCATTGTTTGGTATAATTATTGTGGTGATTCGATTATTGTTCATATTGTTCATATTATTCATTAATCCGTTATTCCTCCTGTGGATACTATTTGTTGAGCCTTTGACTTTGTTAATTTGTTAATATTATTCGTTGAACCCTTGATCCTTATTATTTGAGACTAATTCTTTGGAGCTCTCGTTATAGTTCATTTAAAAGTATGTTACGTATTCTTTTTTTTTTTTGATCAGCAAAAAAAGTTTTATTCATAAATCTTAACAAAGGGTACATCAAGATTAGTTGGGGTTGGGTGGGGGGGGGGGGGAGGGAGGTGGGGTAATCCAACCAAGGATTGGATGAAAAAAAAAAAAAAAAAAATAAAAAGATTAATATGTTGGGGCAAAGCCCAAACACACCCAAACGGGCCAGGCCCCAAAAAATAAAACCCTAAAAGCATACGGGCTTAGCCCAAAAAATTGGGCCACGCCTAGCCTAGAACCAAAACTAACCCTGACAAATTGCAACATCCACCGCCGCCGCAACAAGACAACGGCCATTGTCATCACACCACAACCTGCCACCACCCAAGCTCTTACCTTTCCATACTCACTAGCTATATCAAGAACCAAAATTCCAATGTCTAGATCCCCTGCAGATACCAATTTCCATTCTCTGTCTTTTGGCCGCTGAAACCAAACTTCAAAGTTTGAAAGCTACAAGTCACCCAAAATATGCAGGGCATTCCTCACTTGGACTAAGAAACAGCCTTTATAATAATTCAGCATCACCATTCATCACCCCATCAACAGCAAATCAGAAACTGAAAAAATTCAATCCAAAACCAGCAGAAAAATCAACATCAATCATATAATTTCTCAGTGAAAGAGAACTCTTAGCCCTCCGAAAGATAGGAGTTGAAAAGCGGATAGGACTGTAAGCATAGCAGCTTGAACATCGGTGAATGAATTAATCCTCTTAGCCCTCCTGATAGTGGGAAGAGGAAAGGATCTGTGACTCTATCCTTCATTAATGCTTAGATGTTCCTCCAAAGAGGTGTAAACTTGTTTCTTTGTAGACGAGCGAATTCTTGAACTTCTCCTTCTATCATTTCCCTCACTGACATTACATTTTCCTCCTCGAAATCAATCCCCAGTGTGACACCAGTTGTTATAGTGGTTTTGAGTTCAATGTCAATCATATTCTGTTCCTACTCTTGTGTAATAGGAGTGGATCTGGTTCCATGTTCACTATCTTCAGTTGACAGAGACTCCTCTAGTTGTTGGCTTCTAACTGCCTTCCTAATAGCACTTGGGTTCAAATCTACTAGCAGGTTAATACTTGCGAGTCGTATGCCGCAATCTGATCCAATCACCACTGGGCCATTGTAGAGATACTCACTTCTCTGATTCACTACTTATTCCTCTGGGCTAAATGTATCTTGGGCTACACTGTTTTGGGCCGTATCACAAATGCATGTTGACACTTACTTGTTGTTCTTCCTCTTATGGGCTTTCTGAATCATCAGGTATAAAAGAAACCAGCCATGTGAGGAATTTGAATTTGAATTTTCTTCATTAATATCTATACCTGCATTTGGGCTAGTGGTTCAGTCGTACTCTTTACCCTTAGCACGCTTAATAACTCCTCACTGAGCTCGTCAACGGACGGATTTATTCCACTTTTTTTCTTCTTCTTCAAGTTAGTGCATGGGTATTGTAGTGGACTCTGCGGTATTGTCGGGACCTTGTGTTTGGACCTCTAGGGCGTTTGCATTTTTATTTCTTTTATCGTGTCAAATCGCTTCCGCACTTTTATTTATTAGCTTCCGCACTTTTATTAATTGGTAGTTCATTGTGGAATTTGGAGATAGGAAAATATAGGATATTGTGTCATTTGCTTAAGAAAAATATTGGTTTTTGGAGTCGCAAATTTTATTGTAATAAAATATCTAGTTTTTCTTTATTTGTTTCAAGTTGCTAAAAATATTTTAAACTAGGCTTCGTGTCCCATGATTGCTTCATGGTACACAGCCGGTTTTGCTTCCGGGTTTGGGAGTTTATTGATACATTCATACACGAGTAGAGTGCATCTGATCGTCAGGGTATTTGGTATCTTTTGTCCTTTACTTTGTACTTTTTCTCGTTTGAGACTCATAATTAGATGTTAGTCAGTTTAAAAGTGTCGCTATTACGTCAGGCCATGTCTGGGTTAGGATGAAAGATATCAATTGCCATGTGATTTAGTTATTTTGTATTTTTAGACGATTAGTTTGGCTTTGTCCAAGTCCTTTATAATGATCTACGTTTTGTAAGTGCTGCTGAGCATTTATCAATATAATTTTCTCACTTTTGACAAAAAGAAAAGAAAAGAAGAAGCAATAACGTGTGTGTACAAATAGTCTTGGTCTCTCTTTTTGTTTTCATATAATTGAGAATGATGGTTTGTCGTCCAACGAGAGAATTATCGACTCATTGTGGAACGAGGGAATCAAAAGGACTGAATATGAAATGCATTTCATAAAAATACATTTATAGCGTTTTCACAAAAAATTGCTCGGATCAAGCCCTTTCTGATCATATTTTTTGTTGATTTCTCGCGAGTACCCTTAAATTGCATTTTAAACACATTGAACAATTTGGATCATCAAAATTTGATCGGAAACAATGTCAAACTCATTAGGTCCTTAACTTAGCAAGTTAAGGAATCCCTTAATTAAATTTGTAAGAGTAATTGAAATAATTGTGACTTTAGCCTTCATAATCATTAATAATGATACTCAAAATATTTAGCCTTGGTAATTGTTTCATTTCATTAATTATTCTTGGTATAAGCAAAACAACGATCATGTATTAATCCCACAAGAAAGGGTGGTAGATAAGTGTGTTTGGGAACCACCAAACCATGTGGTGGTGGCCAAGATCTCCGAATAATTTTTCCTTGCTCGATACTAATGAGAGACTGAGATGGGATTAATACATGAAACAATTACTAATGAATTAGATAACCTTAGCGGGAATTAAATGTGATGTATTGTGAGAGAATGACCTGTCTCGTAAAGCCAAAAATAAATACTTAAAAAATAATAATCTTAACAGAATGAGACCTAAGGTAGGATATCAATTTATATCAACTGGAGTACGTTGACGAAGACGAAGACCTACAGTCAACGGAGACGGAGAGGGACACATTGAGCGAGAGATGGAGAGAAATTTCCCTGTCGTATTTGAATATCTCGTGTGAATCCACATATATAAAAATTGACGACTTTGACGAAGACTGCGGAGTCTGACCCATGCATGCATTGAGTGAGAAGCACCATTTTCCTTGTTCACATTGACTGGCTGACAATCACTAAATCGATATGGAGAAATATCTCAGTGCTATGATCTTGCGGTAAGCTGTAACGTGTTCTAACTTCTAAGGTTAAAATAATTCTCAAGTCATGTGTACGAATAGTCTTGGTCCCTCCTTTTGTTTCGGAGAAAACACGGAATGTGGCCCCAATCCTTCACTCCCCATGCCAATGGAAAAGCATTGGAAATTCAATGGGGCATAAGGCAGGCACAGGCGACAGGGGCCTTGGCTCATTGATTTTAATTAGAAGGAAATTACTTCGGTGTCTCCTTCTGTTTTGGAGACATCGTGTTTCTTTCTTGTGATTCGCATGTGTTACATCATGTTACAAATAGACAATAGGGTAAGCGGTGTCAGCAATTTTCCAGCCGGTCTCAAATGCTTTAAGTGCTTCCTTATTTTATTTTATTAAAGGGTAAATCTCTGCCACTCCTGAGGTTAACTTTTCTCTAATGACGGGGAGCCCCTTTACGTAAGAGAAATGGCAATGAACCTTCTGTGACTTCTCTGTGCGTTTCAGCAACACCACAAATTGACAATTGTTTGTCCAATCATTTGATAGAATAAGACAAAAGTGACTTATTTCTGAAAATTTCCCTTTTTTTAGTAAAAGTACTAAAAAAATATCAACTCTCACTTATTTTTAATCACAATGAATTTTTTTTTCCCTCCATTTTAAAGAGCTATTTTGATCCGATAGGGTGAATTTTACTAGCTAGCCCTTTATTTTTTACTCCTTGAAGGTACAGTTTGGTCAGAAAGAACATATTATTACCTTAGGTCCAAAAAATAAGCTAGAGAATTAAGAACTTACTCGTATTATTTATTTTATCATCAAAAGGGTGCAATTGTCAATACATGGTACTTTTGGCTAATATCATCAGGGGTTTGGCAAAAGAATTACTGGTTTGGTATCGGTAAAAAATTGACATTGAAACCACATGGATTGTATATTCAATTTTCATTCGTAAATAAAGGGATCGAATTTCAACGCATGTTTTATTAATAAACTAAGTGTGTTCCGGTTTATCTTACCCGCATCTTAACTAGCAGGGCTAGAGAACGTACCCATTCTATCGTTCACTAGCGAGAGACTCAATTAAAGCCGTGAAAAAATCTCATATATAACCTTAACTCTTTTTTTTTCCAAAAACTTAACGGAACAAGACATAAAGCACTCGGTTTTTTTTTTGGTACTTAACTCGTTTTGTTTGAAATTCTGCTTTTTGTACTTGTAGGAGATAATTAAAGAAGCAGTTGAAAATTTTGACTTGGGCTATAAAATCGGAACAATTGGGGTCCAAACTGATAATGCTGCCACTGTCGTTGCCCACTCTGCTAGTGCCCACGCTGTTGCAACTGCTGCTGTCCATGCTGGTTGTAAGGCTTGGAGCTAGCAACGATATTTGATGTTAGTATTTGAATATTTGAAGCCAAAAATATCAGTGATGCTGGTTGTACTATTATGTAATAAGGCTTGGAGCAACGACATTTGATGTTAGTATTGAAGCCAAAAATATCAGTTGTGACTTGATCACTGGCTTCGATGTTTCCTAATATGTGTAGCTGTAACGCCCCGATTTTTGGGAAGCAATATAAAATAAAATCTTAAGAAAATTTGCTAAATAAATATAATTTTTCAAAATAAAGTTTACCTACTATAGTCACAAGATAAATTTACTGATTCAAAATACATTAACTTCAGAGCTGACTCTAGGCTTGATACAAATCCGAAGCATACTTGATCTTCGTTCCTGATGTTCTTTCCGTGTCAAACTGCATCATCTTTGAATCCTCTCCATTGAATCCTACGCCCTCTGGCAAATTCATTGCCAAAGCAAACGATTTTCCAGGATACAGACGTATCCGTGAGTGATAAATCACCCACTAGAATAATCCAACTCAACCACCCCTCCTACTATACAACTAGCCGGTAACAAGATAATATTGAATCGAAGAAGTCAAATAGATATTTTTCACATAAGCCAGTTCATTACTATCCATTAACCTATCGTGAAATTTAAGATCTCTTCGCGAGATCTTTCCTCCCCCAACCGCTAGCCATGCTCGGTCCCATGAGATCACTTCCCTTTGCTGTCTCAGATATACCTAAGTTATATACCGAGTGTGCACCCCAATAACTACAACAAGGGGAAAGCTTTATCATGCCTGAATCACAACTAGGGATTCGCCTATCTTATACACCACTTCACAAATTACTTCACAATCATCACTGGACTCCTGCCAGTTTCAATCTCATCACAAATCTCATCACTATCTCAAAATCACGCCTGCAGGCAATCTAAGAATAAAACTTCCGATTCATCGATTACCTAGCATCGTCTAGGTGAATTCTATTCGCATACCACACCATGTCTTTAAGTTCCAATCTAGCATTTCGAATCAAGTATCGGTGCAATATACAATTAAAACGAATAATAATTAAAACAAATTACAAGCAAAGCAATCACACAACCTTTTATGAATGGGCCGTTGCCCTTAGTTTTGTATGGCCATGATGATAATAAGTAAGAACTTTTAAAAAAAAAAATTAAAAAAATATTTTTCTAGGCTCTCATTAATTATTTCTAAGTAATTAGATTGATTAAAAACTAATTAAATACATTAATTAGGTAAAAATATTAAAATAATTAACATGACCTTAATAAGAGTCCTAAAGGTTCTATGCAACCAGTTGAGTATCAAAAGTTGGGTTCGAAGGGTCGCGGGATTATTTTAAATAAAGATATTAACAAAAGTTGCCGAAAGTAAAATAAATAGATAATAAATAATCTAATAAATAAAATATGTTGAGTTTAACAAAGTTTCATCTTCGGAATGTAAGGAGTCTAAATAAAATTACTCGGGCATTAATAATAAGGTTTATAAGGTCGTAAGGTAATTTTGATTTGGAAACACTAAAAAATAACAATAAATAGTAAATTAAGTAAAAAAAAATATGAAGTTAACAAGATATCATCTTTGAGATGCGAGGAGTCTATAAAAAAATAGTTTGGGTGGCAAAACGTTCTTCGGTAGGTCGTAAAGATTTTTTGTTTGTAAAATCTTGAAAGATAACGAATAAATAATTAATAAATAGATAAATAAAATATGATATTAACAAGGTATGATCTTTAAGGTGTGTAAAGTCTAGAAAAAATAGTCTGGGTGTCAAAAATAAGGTTTGGAAGGTCGCAAAGTTGTGTCGAATTATTTAAAACCAACTCAATCTACCAGATAAATTAAATTGATATAACTAATATATTTTATACTAATATGCTATTACACTGTAAGAAAATAATATCATATCAGTAGTCTTTAATAATATTAATATCAGAAGGATTGTAAAATAAATATAATAAGGGTCATCTTCTACAAATAAAGCGTCGGGCTCAAACATAATATCAAATTGGTGAATATTGCAGAAAACGCGCAGTGAGCTATATTTTTCGTTCGGGCTCATTTCATGCCCTAATAAATAGTCAAAACAATTTAATTATACTTAGGGAAAGTAGAGAAGTAGTTGGATAGGATTATAGTATCTTGAATTGGATCGGATTGATTTAAAAACGAATATTGAATTTTGGGAAAGAAGACTTCGGGTTCTTTGATCGGGAGACCTTGGGACCGAATTAGATGATGTTGAGGGATGCTTGGAGTTGTAGGAAGTAATTGGAACGGGGGAATTGGGTTTCGGTTGAATGTAACTATGAAATCCACTTTTCTCATTGTAACTTTTTCTCTCTAAAACTCCATTGATTGGAGCTTGGTTTTCTTCTGTTTTTCTCTTCTTTTCTGGTCAGTGGAGTGTGAGAAATATCGTGGTATGCTCGTGGGTCAATGGGGTGGGGTATTTATAGGTAAATTTTGGTGGTGTAGGATATGATTGATTTTAATGAAAATCTATCTCTTGGGCTTTGAGATAGACGAGATAAGGGCGAAAATATGATCAGGGAGGAAGTAGAGACTGAGTAGGAGAGGGAGAGATGGAAGGAGTGTGCATGCTTGCAAATTGAATAAGATAAATAAGATAAGATCATTATATTTGTACATATCTATTAAGGAAAAGAATTTTATTATTACGAATAACACTTTTTAAATGATATTATTAATGATAAAAATTACGGATTGTTACAGTAGCTTTGTAGGTTAAGGTTGCTTGTTGCTGTTTCTATAGTTTGTTTCCCTTGCTTTGCTTCGATTGGCGTTTGTGCCTTGTTGTTTTGATTCTGGAGCATGCCCCTTAATTAGCACCATGGCCAGTATGTGTTTTGGTTCAATAAATCTTTAAACTACCCGTCCAATAAATTAATAAATAAATCAGTTGTGATAACAAATAACGTGCATGGGGTTCTAGAGGGTGATAAGGCTGTTTTGAGGGATATCCTCCCTATTCCTGAGGCCCATCTTCCTGTCAAATACTTGGGTGTTCCCCTTATTTCTACCAGGCTAAAAGCTGCTGACTGTTTGGTTCTAAAAGAGAAAATCTTAAGGAGAATCCATAGTTGGTCTGCCAATACTTTGACATATGGGGGGAGGGCTCAATTAATTCAGTCTATTCTTTTCAGTATACAGGTCTATTGGAGCTCAATTTTTGTTATCCCTAGCAAAACAATCAAAGAAATTGAGAGCACTTTGATGGCTTTCCTTTGGTCAGGTTTTGAGATGAAACATTCTGCTGCAAAGGTTGCTTGGGATCAGGTTTGTAGCCCTAAGGAGGAGGGTGGTTTGGGTTTCAGGAGACTTAGGGAATGGAATAAAGCAACGATGCTTAGGCATCTCTGGGCCCTTTGTAACAAATCAGATTCCTTGTGGGTAAAGTGGATTCACTCATACTTCATTAAGGGACACTGTTTGTGGTCCATGGATATTCCTAGTGATGCTTCATGGACAATGAGAAAGTTGTTGAATCTCCGAAGTGTGGCGCAACCTCTGATTCAGTACTTGATTGGCAATGGACAAGGTACCTTTCTTTGGCTTGAAAACTGGCATCCCCTCGAACCTCTTTTTAATAAATTTGGTGAGAATATTGTATATAATCTTGGTAGATCATTGAACTCTAAAGTCTCCTCAATTATTCATGACGGGGTGTGGAGGTGGCCTAGACAAAGGAATAGGACCACTCAGTTTATCATAGAGCATACACCTGCTGATTTTAAACCAATTTGTGATAGGCTGGATTCAGTTGTGTGGATCCCTCATCCAGCTGGTTTTACTGTGTCTTCTGCTTGGGAGGCGATTCGGCTTAAACTTCCTATTCAGCCTTGGTCAAGTATAGTTTGGTATAGTAAGAATGTGCCTCGTTGGGCTTTCATTCTGTGGCTAGCTGTGCTTCAGAGACTAAGTACAAAGGATAGGTTATTGAGTTGGGGGATGAATGTAGAGGATGGTTGTGTTCTCTGTAACAATGGCCAAGAGTCTCATGAACATCTGTTTTTTCATTGTGTTTTTTCTCAATCAGTTTGGGGTGCTATTTGGCAACGATGTTCTGCTGCTCAAATCCCTTCTTCCTTATCTGATATGATTGTTTGGTATATCCAGAATGCTAAAGGGTCAGGTTTTAAATGCTGGCTTTTGAAGAGTGTGCTAGCTGCTTGTGTCTACAACTTGTGGATAGAACGTAATCTACGGATTTTTCAGCACAAGTTTTCTCCTTTTGATCAGGTTGTACTTAAGATTGTAACTTCTATTCGGGAATTAGGGCACTCAAAGAGGGGGGTTAAACAATCCCAAAAGAACATGGAGTTATGTTGTAGTTGGGGGCTCTCAAATAGGATTTTTACTCCATCTGTTTTGTATAGACAAAATCTGTAAAGATTAGGTAGCCCTTTCGGTAATTTTTTTGGCCTTGTTTCCTTTTTTTCTCTCTAGTGGTTCTCTGAGGTTTTTGTCTCAGGTGCCTTAGGAGTTGTGTTCTTTCGGGGGTATGCCCCTTAGAGTTGTCAAATGAGTTTGCGCTTTATAAAAGGAATGTGCTTATCCAAAAAAAAAACAAATAACGTGCATGTAGAATTTGTGAGCAATGCGTTGAGCGTACCACATAAATTAATAGATGCAAATTAGGTAAAACTGTGTTTTATTTTTGTATTTGTAACTTGTGACAAGATGCTTGTTTGTCAAATTAAATTAACGAATGGCAACTTTAGTCTTCAAGCCAATGGCGTAGCCATTACAGCCTGTGTGTTAGAGGTAAAAGGAAGCCGGATATGGATGAGAAGCCGGATATCTTTGCATTTTGCAAGCTGGATATGTTTTGGCTGGGATATGCTGGGATATGTATATCCGGGTGGAGGGGGATCAGTTTTGGACACCTCCCCTCCAAATTTAATCCGGTTCACAATTTATTTTGATTAATTAGTTTTTTGTAATCGACTTTAAAGTACTTAATTGTACAATTTATTATGAGATGGGGGTTTTTTCATTTACAAAGTTCGACCCCTCCCAAAATGAAATCCATGCTCTGCCCTTGCTTCGAGCTTTTATTTTACTAAACTATAAATATATTTGGGTCCAGTTGGGGATCGAGGGGGAGAGTTGGCAGTTTCAGGAAAAACAGAAATTATTTTTCAAAAGGCTGGAGGCCAACCAAGCCTCCCATGGCGACAACGAAAGAATGAATGATGTAGGACAAAAATGGAATAATCTTGCAGTGACTCTGGTTCGCCATTGTTCTTACGTGTTTGGACCATAGATTATGTTTATATTTGTTAAAGTCCAAGGAAAAGACCCGGTTGTGAGATATCATGGTGATTTTAGGCGCTAGAGAAAAGACTTGTGAAACACCCTATGACTCTAGTGCTCAACGGATAGGGAAAAGACTTGTGAAATACCCTGTGACCCTACTCCGGATTGGCTTAGGGAAAAGGTCCTATGCGCCATCCTGTGGTGACTCTAAGTACGGTATTGGATTCAACGAGCTAAGCCCAAGAAAATATATATTTGGCATTTGGTACTTAATTAGTGATTGGAAAATATGATTCCCACTTTGGTTTAGACTCTCGTTTATCGTTGTTCATCGTTAAGATATTACTGGACTCATTGTTTGGTATAATTATTGTGGTGAGTCGATTATTGTTCATATTATTCATTAACAGAGGCGGTTCTATGTAGAGCATTGCATTGTCAACTGAATACCAAACAATTTTTTTTGCTTAGAATACATGTAAAAATTGTGTTAATTTTTTTTTGAACACTCAACTCAAATATCATTGAACACCCAATTCTAATAGTCTTGAACATCTACCCCAAAAAAATTGAACACCCAACCCAAAACTAGTTGAACAATCAATTACAACCAAATTATAGCCCATTAATCTAGATAATTTGAACACCTTACACATTATCTTAAATAAAACTCCTAATCATAATTAAAACATTGAAAAAAGAAAGAGAAAATGAAGAATTTATAGGGGTAAGTATTATGTTTGTGTGTGTGTGTGTGTCTAGTTAGCTTATAGAATTACAAACAAAGCTTTAAAAAAACTCAACTACATTGCAAACCCCGTTAACTTGAATAATATTCTTTGAATTTAAGACTGCGATAGAAAATCTCATCATGTCATCATAACGAACGACAATTTTGAGAAGGTAAGCCCCAACATACTAGCTATAATTTCTTTCAAAAGGTTTTTAGTAGATTAATACGGTTAAATGTAGGCACAAAATATGAAAACTCATGTAGGACATGTCACGACTTGCCTTTTATTAGAAATAAACTCCAAAATACCCTATATATTACGCACTTCCAGGCCCCATTCTCTAAATATCCAAATTTAAACTACCAAAATAAAGTAAAAGTTTATATGCCTCGATGACCTTACAAACAAAAATTTACAAGTATCTGATTAAATTCTAAAAAAAAAAAAAAAAGAGCTAGAACATATTCATGATTCTTAAGCCTTTAGATCCATCTCGAAACCTGAAAAATTTGAGTTAACAACAACATGAGCCACAGCTCGTGCAGGAAATATGCTAAATGAAAAGATATGAACATACAAAACTTGATACACAAAATATACTCTTTCTATATATAAGTATTGAAAAGTTTTTTATGCTTTCTTCTCTTTCAATTTTTACAATGAAGTTAAAAAAACCAAATTCAAAGTCAAGCCAACACAGTAAAAGTAACGCTCAGAAAAACCGTCGGTATAGATGGTGTATAGTAACGGTTTGCAAAACGTTACTAGAAACAGGACTATAGCGACGATTTTCATGCAACCGTTAGTAGATTACAAGACTATAGCGACGTTTTTGAGTAACTATTACTAAAAACTGGACTATAGCAACGGTTTTCATTAACTGTTAGCAGATTTTTACACTGCCAAAACCAATTTTCTTTCATGCGATCGGTTTTCCAAACCCGAACTAATGATCGAGGCAGTTGACTTTTTTTTCCATGTTGATTAAATCATTCGCATAAAAATTTGACTCATTCGGGTTTAGAAAGCTTCTTTATCGAGACACCATTTCATTAACAAAATGAGTCTTTTTATCCGATCAAGTGTGTCGTGATACTGATTAACTTCCTTTTTGGTACAAATGATGTACGAATGAAGTACTTGTTAATATGTAAAAGATAGATGGTTTCAATCGGGAAAAATATGACTCAGGTGAGGGTCGGGTCTTACAATCTAATACTTTAATGTCACGAGATGCATCAAATGTGGTCCGATCAGGCGGTCGCCGATATCCGACGATCTTCGATGTTGGTGACAACGACGGAATTAGTGAGACATGAAATCCCAACGGTTTAGATTGTCGTACGACTGTAAAAATTGAGTTTGTAATTACATTTAAAATAAATACGTTCAATGTAATTCATAACAAACTACGTCTTGTATACTTGAACGTATAGTAGCCACTCGACCACGACACAACCGTGATGATCGAGACCATTGATTTCCTTGTTGATTAAATCATTCTCGTAACAATTTGGCTTGATCGAGTTTAGAAAACTTCTTTATTGAAACAAAATTTCATTAATGAAATAAATTTTTCTGCCCGATCAAGTGTGTAGCGATCTCCGATTAATTTCACTCTTGGTATGAAGGATGTACTCTTTACTATGTAAAAAATAGACGGTTCCAATCGAAAAAAGAAGAAGTTAGTAGGTGTTTGTATAGTATAAACCGAATTGAAACCTAATTTAAAAAATTAGATTAAGAAAAATTCGGTTTGTTTAGTAAAAATATTAGAAGGTGTTTGATTTAACACAAGTTGTGGAATAACTCGGCTGGTTCGCTCGTGCGCGCTCACACACGAGGTCGTGGGTTTGATTCCCATGAGGAGCAAACATTATTTCGTTGCCACGTGGGCGCCACATCAGCGCCACGTGGAGGTCACGTGGGCATTACATTACACAGTGGTGGTTTTTCAAATAAAAAATAAAAAATTTCTTTAGCAATGGTTATAAGTTTCACTAAAGAAACCGTTACTAAAAAAATATTTGTACCAACGCTCATCAAAACTGTTGCTATATCTCTACAGCGATGGTTTGGCCGACGGTTGGTGAACCGTTGGTATAGCCTTTAGTAACGCTTTTTGTGTTTTTTAGTGACACTTTTGATCATTGTAAGATCCCAATTTTCTTGTATTGATGTAAAAGTTCACCGTTGTGTATTGTTGCTCCAAGCCTCTCTCTCTCTCTCTCTTTTTTTTTTTTAACAACAAAGAAATATTTTTACTCTTTGAATAAGTATTAAAAAGACTAAAGAGAGCAAGCTATTTTTTTTAATCAATAAAAGTGACATTTTATTTAAGAGAACTTGACGCATAATACATCGAGAGAGGAGAGGGAAATACAAAGAAAGGTTGAATGAAAAGGAAACACCAAATAGGACAAAGCCCTAAACACCCAGTGGACTAAGCCCGAAACAATACACCAAATGGGCCAAGCCCAACACCCAATGGGCGAAGCCCAAGAAACCAAAAACACTTAAATGGCCAAGGTCCAATACGCCGTAAAATGTAGAATTTTACTAACGGGACTAGTGCTTTAATTTCGGATAGTGATAATGCCTAAACAGTTTTTGTTGGTGCCAAAGCTCTAGTGCATAAAAGTTTTGTACGCTGCACATGGTACAAGTCATCTTGTGTACTACAGTTTTGATACCAACAAAAATAATTTTGGCATTATCATTCCTCTTAAATAATTCCGTTCAAACCTAAAAACAAACGCCAAGTGAATCCAGCACCGCCCTTTGCCACCTTCTTCAATTTGTCCTAAACGCATAAAAGACCACAATTAGTTAACAAACAAATCAATTCAAGTTTAAGATAAAAAAACTGCACATTAACAGGTCCAGTTCATTACAAAACTGAAGTTTCCTAAAGCAAAAGAATTGTTAGCAAATTAATTCTGTCTTAACGCTTATAAAGTACCTTCCTATAACGTACGGTATTTGCTAGGGAGGTTTGTGGGTGGCAGCAGTGATGGCTTTTAGCGGTGGTGGGGCTTTGGTGCAGTGGTGGTCATGGCGGTGGTGGTGTCTCATTCAACGGTGGTGATGGTTGGGATGCGAGGCGTTAGCAGCCAGCTCGGGGCGATTTTGGGACCCACGGATTCACGGCGGACTGCGTGACGGTTGCGGTGTTTCAAATCCTGATCGTTTGTCAAAACAGAGACGAATTTATTTTTTCGTCGCCAAATATACTCATTTAACGACAAAATTAAATTTTGTCGCCACTTTTTTGTCACTAAATGTACTTTTTCTTGTAGTGGCTTTCAGTTTTTGAGTGTTTAGGGCTTTGGTTGGTCTCGGTAGTGTGGAGATTAAATAATTTTAATTTTCTTTCTGTCATTGTCCTTTTAATCTTTGTAGTATTACATAGATTAATAAAAAATTTATGCGGATCAAAAAAAATGTACGGTATTTACTTTTTAAAAAGTTGACGTTATTAGCATCTCTTTTTTTTTTTTTAACAGTAACGTTATTAGCTTTTGTTGCGGTTTTTTTTTTATCTGCAAAAAAAATTACTAATAAACTTGACAATGGCACATCAAAGAAAAAAAGACAAGCACCGGCCACAAGATATTGGTACATGTAGCAAGGAGAAAGTCCAAGACACAAAAGAAGAACCATCTAACAAAAAGTCAAATGGAAGAGCCAAAACCAAATCCCGGCAACCCATTTCGTCCACCCATGGTTATAAACCAACCATGTGTGGGACATAGTGCTGGCCCTGATTTTACAGGAGCTTAAAACGAAAATTAAAAATGAGTCTTTTTGTTAGACTATTAAAAATCCTGATTGGTAGGAAAAAAAAACAAATTGGGGGTGTTTTTGTAATATATTTATAAGAGTGTGAGTGTTTTCTTAAGAGAGTTGGAAAACACACATGAGCCCTTGGATCAAATGAATCCTAGTCATTCCAACAACTTGTCCCAACAATCGTTTTGTTTTATAATAGAGATGATTACATACAAAAGGTTTTTGTTCTGCAAAGGGTGTGGACGTACCTACCTATGGGGCCTCGATTTCGTATGTACGTGTCAAATGTTACAAGGTTAACAAGGAGAAGTCGTACGACCTCCGGCTGTTTATGTTATCGTAATAAGAACTTCAACCATGAATACAAATAAAAATCCAGTTTATAATAACAGCAAACAGTTAGTTGTATGTAGGAGGAAGGGTAGTAGTATGTTACCATGGCTCGTTCAGCCCGGAGGAGTGCATAGTTGTCCATGAAAGAGGAGTGCTTATGGGTGAAGTTCTTGTTACGATAACAGGAACAACACAGCTCATACGTCTTCTTCTTGTTAGCATTGTAACATTTGACGCATAGGAAATGGACGCCCCACAGGTAGGACCGACACCCACCGCAGATCACCAGCCTGTTGTTCGCGAACATATAGAAAAACGTAACGGATTCCTCAAAATCCAGAGTGCCGCCGTCGTCCTTGTCGAGGAGTTTGAACAGATCTGGCGGCACTTGTTCGGTGAGGCCATTTTGTACGAGGAAATCCAAGTACTCTTGGATGCTCACTTTCCCGTCTCCGTTTGCGTCTAATGATTTGTAGAATTTCAGAAGCTTTTTTTGTTTGTCTTTGGGCAAGTTCACGTAATAAGCCATTGCTGCCTCACGCATCTCCTCCATCTCTCTCTTTCCCTCTCTCCAAAGTATTTGTTTTGGATGAAGGGACAGTACCGTGCATACCTTGTATTTATAGTAAGAGTCAAGAATGGACCTAGCTACCTCGGTATAACCATGCAACTAGCAAAAAGCCCTCGCTACAAACGCAGTGACGACTACATGAATTTGTGAGCGTGAGGTTATTCACAATTTAAATATCAATTATATAGTATTATAAAGAAAATAGCATTTGTACTAGTAATAATTAACCTATTTGCAACAAACTACATATTAAAAGCTCGGCTAAACTTTTCAACTCGATGATAACACAAAAATATATACCACGCGACTTAAAAGCGGCTAACTGTTACTCCCTCTGCCCCTTTTTAAGTGTTCTGCTTAGTAACTCCAACTTATTAAAAAGACATTATCATTATACATTTCACATCAAATTTTTTCTTCACTTTCCCTTCTTACCTATTATCATTACACTTTTACTCACTTACTTTCAAAATGGAATCTACTTTTAGTGACAAAATAGACAATGCACCAATTTTTTCCCACAAAATTTACAAAATGAACACTTATAAAGGGATAGCCCAAAATGGAATACTGGACTCTAAATAAAGGACGGAGGGAGTATTTGTTAATTTACTGCTTAGATAAGTTCAAATGAGGCATCAACACTTGTAGCAGCAGCAATATCTGCTTGGTCACTCCTCCTTATCTCAGTTGATGAACGGCAACTTGATCACAAGTGCTGGCAAGGATAAACATTACAACTTGTTCGTGAACAGTCATTATAACCAAAGATAAAAAAACAATACCTTAATGTTTAGGTACGAATACCTTAATTAATAAAAAGAATACCTTAACACTGCTTTGCTTTTGATTAAAAAAAAAAATGATGCTATGTTTCTCGTTTCCTGTGACTTATAATAACAGCCCGATCAACCACGGTTTTAAAACCGTGATTAAATTATAACAATCACGGGTAAAACCCACGATCTTTTACATTTATTGAAGTAGTACGTGCTTGCATTTGATTAAAAAAAAAAATGATGCTATGTTTCTCGTTTCCCGTACGTGTTCTTATACCTTTGAACAGAAGTCGTGACTTCCAACCAAGACAGCAAGTTTCACATAGCTTTAAGACAAGCAAGACCTTCGGTTGAACCTTGCTTGATGCTAACTGAATTAAAAAATTTCCCCATATTAACTGAATTGTGTGTTGTTTACTTGCTTCTCAATTATAATCTCATACAGTAGTTATAAATTACTTTTAGAGATCTCCAATTCTTTTATATATTTTTGTGTACGTTGGGGAGCCAACAAATTAATGTTATTAAATTTTTGATTAATCACGTCAGGTATCTATACTATATATTAAATAAATGATTTCTACTAGATTAGAATAAACAAATTCCCCGAAAAACGGAAAAATAGTAAAAGGAGAAGGAAGGAACATGGTAATGATTGAACTTTATCAGAAATTTATAGACCTTCCATTCTAGAAATATATATTCCAATGGCAACAAGATATTTTGAGTGATTTATATTTGTATTTTTATCTTCGTCCATCCTAAAAGCAATGATTTTCCTACTGAATCTATTTGAATACAACGTACCATTAGAATCTTATATATATTATTGCAGGACAATTTTTCGTAAGAAGAAAATTGGGGGCGACAAAAAAAGATAGTATTGGTCACTGCCTTTAAAACACTAATTAAAATTAGATATTTGAAAATTTGAAATTTACCCAACACAATCCATGAGGTACGTTTGCAACAATACCAATATGCTGTTTGAATTTTCCTCATAGGCGCCTCATCAGTCCTAACAATTTACGTAACAGCAAATTATTCGGTAGGAACATCATCATTCACTTGGTTAGGTGGTTAGGAGATAAAGAGTGACCCAAATAATTTGGTCACGATATATTTGCAGAAGTCGCAAAAATTGGGAATCAACTTTTCTTTTTTCGGGGTGACAAAGAGTGTCCCGATCGATGAAATTTCCATCTCATCACACATTGGGTCTTTCAAACGTTCTAATCGGTTCTCAATATCAAATTATCGTGCATGGAGGGGTAGACTTGAGTTGCTTGACGTTGGACTCGGGCTCGGGCCCCGGTCACTTTGTTTTCCTTTCCTCCCACTGCAGCAAGTACTGATGATGGAAATTTTGTAGTTGTCTGGACCATAACGAGGATGACTGATGAGAACAATTTGCAGAAGTTGCCAAAATCAATCAATATCAACACGCATGTACAGCCAATTAACATGGAATATATCAAATTACTACACGTACGACATTTAGCTAGAAAGAAGTGGGAACTTAATTATCACCATCAATTTTCTGGGCCCCGTAGACTTGACTATGGTGGCCGGCTATTGGTCACCTTCGATCTCTTCCCTTGGAGGCCTCTGGGAGGCAAGAAGAGAGGCCCAAAATTATTCAAATGCTTTTAACAGCTATTAGCATATGGCAATCTTACAACAGCAGCGCGCACACCCCTAAGACGTAGTGGTAGTTATGCTTGGGTGTTTTATTTCCGATGTTCCTTTTTGTTTAATTTGGTTGGTGTCTTGCCTTCGGGTTTTAGGTTTTGGGTGGCGATTGCCGCTGTGCCCTTAATTGGTCCGTTTAATCTTGGTATTCTTTTTGAAAGATTGATAATTTTTTTTTGCCGAGTAACTAAAGAAAAAACAGCACAGACCTATGATATAAATTTTGTGCGTTGTGTGGTATTGACGGGCAAGATGGTAATGAATGGCGATTGGGTTAATCCTTTGACCCAGGGACGGATCTAGCTCACACAAAAAAACTGATTTAAGTTGGTTCAATACTATATATCATGTTGAGTACCCTCGATCCCCTGCAATCTATTTTTCTTAATTTGAAGATGATATATGTAATCTTTGACGCATGAAAAAGTAGAAATGACCGTGTATCATTTAAGAACATACTTGAAGTGGATATAAGACTAAAGATGACAGTGGAATAATATTCATCCAACTAGGCCTTCGTCCCAAAGCAGAATATGTCTGTTCAGGACAGTTTGTCGGGGTACTTGCAGGAAGTTAATTAATCATCTGATGCGGATTTGGTGTGAATTTGAGAGCCTGCTGGCTCATTAATTCGCGTTCTGTTTTAGGTTCAGAGCTTCTGACTTGCTCTGTGTACTGAACAGAATTCATTTAAAATTGAATTATAGTCTTGCGCGGATTCGATTGATTCTTGCCCTGTGGTAAGAATCCTCAGAAAATCTGTTTGCTTAGGTAAGGATTGTTAGCTGGCGTGGCAGGGTCATTGGGTCATCGACAGCCTTGGATCTGTCTCTTAGGGGCATCGACAGCCTTAAATCTTTTCGTTAGTTTCTTAATTGGATCTGCTTACATTTGGGTTTTAGGACTCATCTACCTGGATACTTCACACAGTGGAAAGGTCCAGAGGTGAGTGGACCCCTTCTTTGGGAATCCTTGGGTTAAGTCCAAAACTCATTGTACAAAATCTTCTGGTATGATTCTTTCACATTCTCGCTTCCAAATCCCTTTTTTGTTTTTTGGCTTTTTTAGTCAAGCATGCTGTGACATTCACTGAGCTAGCACATTACAGAAAAATCAACCAAACTTTTCACAGTTAACGGAGAAGACGAGAGATAGGAAAAGACAAATGGCAGGACTCGAAAAGATTCTTGCACACTAAAGAGACAGGAGGAAATCATTAAGGTATGCAGTAAGGCTTCTAATTAACGAGTCCAACAAGTCGAGCAGTAAATTGTTAGGTTTAGTTCTCAAAATTACTTAATCGTTGTCACATCGATTCTCTAATCTCCTTGACGACCAACAGCCATGTGGTTTACTTTGCAAGATTTAGCAACTAAATATTTCTCATTAGAGTGCACCGTACAAGCATAGGGAAGGGTGATCATAATGATAGGCATGGACAACGGATTGAATTGGGTTCAGTTTTTCTCCGGTCAAAGTTTTAGACTAGACGGGACAGATCAAATCTGTGGCAGAAGAAGGTCCAGACCTAATGATTGTCAGCCAGTCAATGTGAACAAGGAAAATGGTGCTTCTCGCTCAATGCATGTGCAATCGAGACATTTCATTTGTTTATTTTAGCAGACTTTCAGTGAAAACCCCTGTAGCCAACTTCAATAACAACATATGAGGCCCTTGTTTGCCACTAGTTGATAAAGTGGGAACCTATTAATTCAGTGGGAATTGGGAAATGAATTTCATATTCAGTCCTTTTGATTCAATTCTTTCGTTCCACATTGAGTTGATAATTCTCTCAATGGACGACAAACCATCATTCTCAATTAAATGCAATCTTCGTCAAAGTCGAGGATTTTTAACTGTTTCTTCCTCAGTTCACTCAATATACTATGTGGATTCACACGAAATATTCAAATACGACAAGGAAAATATATGGTGCTTTGATTCTCTCCGTCTCTCGCTCAATGTGTCTGTCTCCGTCTCCATTGACTGTAGTCTTCGTCTTTGCCAACGTACTCCTGTTGATATAAATTGATCCGGTCTTAAGCCTCATTCCGCTAAGATTCTTAAAAAATATGTATTTATTTTTCGTTTTACGAGACAAGTTATTCTCTCAAAATACATCACATTTAATTTCCACTAAGGTTATTTAATTTATTAGTAATTGTTTCATCCAAAAGTGCTACACGTACAACGGTTGTGTAAAACACAACACACAACCAATTTCTAGCTATCCATTGTTGGAATAAATTGTGGGGTTCCGATCTATCTGGTTCGTTCCTTTGGATTTCGCTCTTGACCTTCCTCTTCTCCTGCAAAACGAAGCACGACTACAGACCACATCGGAGGCTCTCCAGAATGGCCCTCCGGTGCAAGAATCAGTATATTTGCAGAGAGAAGAGCCAAAAACCAAGAACTAGGGTTTTAGGGATTTATTGTGCATACCTCTCTAGAAGGCATAATGATGTATTTATAGAGAACCCCTAACTTGGTCTCCAAGATTGCACCAATGCCCGACACGCGTCGGCTGATGTCACCCCTGTGTCACGTTTAGGGTTTTGTAACTGTTTGTAGGATGAGTTGGCACCTTCACGCGCTCTCATCCTTATCTTGACAACCGTTCGGATGACGTCATGTTCGTCATCATGGCCAAGGTTGTTATTCCTAAGCGGGCGAACGAAAATGATGGCCCCCACAATCGTTCGGGGCCGAGCGTGGTGTGCAACCGTTGAAGGGCCTTTAGCTGAACATGTTTCTTGGCCGTGAGAGGATCGAGGCCGAGCCGATTATACGAATTGTCATTGATAGCACATTCACCGCGAGACCACTGCCACGCCGAGCGTCAAGGATAATACAGCTTGGACTCAAATTGGGCCATCGGATTACGCTCGGCATGGCACGAGCCATTTTGCTCGGCCTGCTACATAAATGGTCATGATGTATTTGGACAATCGTTGTGTTGGTTGTATGCGTAATTATGACCGTCAAGATGTATTTGGATGGTCTCGATTTTAAAAAAAAAAATTCAAGGAAAAGTTTAACATTTTATGGGGAAGAGTTTAAGTGAATCCTGACCATTTATTACAGCAATGGATGGCTAGAGATTGGTTGTGTGTTGTGTTTTATACAACCGTTGTGTGTGTAGCACTTTTGTTGTTTCATGTATTAATCCCACCTCAGTCTCTCATTAGTATCGAGTAAGGAAAAATTATTCAATGATCTTGGCCACCGCCACAGGATTAATTTTGTGATTCCCAAAAACACTTATCTACCACCCTTTTTTGTGAGATCCCTTAACTTGCTAAGTTTAGGATCTCATGAATTTGACATTATTTTCGATCAAATTTTGATGATTCGAACCGTTCAATGTGTTTAAAATGCGATTTTAAGGGTACACACGAGAAATCAACAAAAAATATGACCGGAAAGGATTTGATTCGTGCAGTTTTTTTTGTAAAAATGCTATAAATGTATTTTTATGAAAAAAATGTTCGGATTAAGCCCATCCTAGTCATATATTTTGCTAGTTTCTCACGAGATTCTTTAAAATCACATTTTGATCACATTGAGTTATTCGAGCGATCGAAAAAGGGAGGTCCTTAACTTAACTCAATAAGGGATATCCCTTATTGGAAGGGCACTATATATATACATCTATGTATAAAGTCCGGATCCTATAAGGGATCCCACATGGTGCTACTGTGCAAGACTCCCCTTTTTCGAACAAATTTCAATGATCCGAGCCGCTCAAAGTGATCAGAATATGATTTTAAGGATACCCGCGAGAAATCAGCAAAAAAAAATGATCGGGATGAGCTTGTTCCGAACAGTTATTTATTGAATGGTTCAGTAAAAAACTGCTCGTACCAAGCCCTTCCCGATCAATTTTTTTACTGATTTCTCATGGGTACCCTTAAAATCACGTTCTACACACTTTGACCAGCTCGGATCATTGAAATTTGCTCAGGAAAGGGGAGTCCCGCGTTGTAGCACCGTGCGGGATCCCTCATCGGATCCATGGTGTATATGTATGTGTATATATATATATATATGTGTGTGTGTGTGTGTGTGTGTGTGTATATCGGGACGGTTCCGGGGACCCTTAAAAAAATCTCTAAAAAAACCCTTCAAATCTTAATCTCATAGTTCCCATTTAAATTTTGATGATCCGAGCCACTCAATGTGTTCAGAACGTGATTTTACGGGTGCTCGCGAGAAATTGGCAAAAAAAAAATAATCGGAAAAGACTTGATTTGAGCAGTTTTTTATTGAACCGTTCAATAAAGTTCAATAAAAAATTATTCGGATGAAATCCTTCCCAGTCATTTTTTTTTGCTGATTTATTGCGGGTACTCTTAAAATCACTTTCTGATTACATTGAGCGGTTCAGATCATCAAAAATCGATCGGAAACTTAGGAGGATTTTTTTAGAGATTTTTTTAAGGGTCTCCAGAACGGCCTATATATATATATATATGTGTGTGTGTGTGTGTGTGTGTGTGTGTGTGTGTACAGTGCGTTTCAGGTAAGGATCCCTGCATTTTAGCCTAAAACGCAGACCACTCAACTACCATTGGATCGTGTTTTGAATGGTCTAAATTTTAATGAAACTTTTTCGAGGAAAAGATAATTGTGACCGGTCATAAACCATCTGCGATTCCGAACTAGGGATGGCAATGGGGTGTGGGCTACCACAGCCCCGGATGGATCTGGGCGGCCTGTGAAATAAAGTATGATTTGAAAAATTGAAGAATCGCCACCCGGATTTATGGTTTGCCACCCGAGAAACCGCTTTGATTTGAAAAATGATTGCTTTGAATTGAAAACCAGAGATTGGTTTGAGGGTTCGGAAGCCTTGTTACGAAGGGAGAACGGTTTTACAGCACCCCCCTCGCCCGATTTTAATTCGGTCTCTACTAAACATTTGCGGGGTTTTGAAAAGTGATTTTGTTGCATTGTCTGTCTTTTACTGATTAGTTAGTATGTATTGACAAACATATGAAGCTAAATTGTGTATACATGTGCTCATGTACAATATGTATTAATTGAAATGATACAAAATATAGAATGTTGCATGAAAAACGGAGATCAGTTTCTAAGGTCACTCCCGAGCGCTCGAGACTGCACTCCTGAGTGCTCAAGAGTATTGCTGCCAGTTCTTGCACACTTTGGTTAGACAAACACGTTGGAATAAATATAAATCATTGTTCAGCAGAAAATTTGAATAACCAAGAACTGGTCCTGGACATCGAACTTTTGCTTCATTGCACTTGAAATCAAATTAAGAAAGGATAGATTCTGAGAGCACTGGAATGTTTTATAACAAAGGCGGTGTAGATGGATATTCAAGGAAGATGAGACTTTATCATGTAGGCATTGACACATTATTTTTTTTGTTTTGCCTTCTACAAAATAATAAGTTACTGAAAGCAAATAAAAATTTGCATTATGAACAATGAAATTTAGAAATAATAGGTACCAGATCCATGATAACCCTCATTTTCCTTGAATACTTGACAGAGAAATACAAAATGTGAATAAAATCATTCCCGAGTGCTCAGCAGCATTCCTGAGCGCTCAGGAACACTGCAGAGCCTTATTAAAAAATGTTGTTTGCAGCTCTTTTGCCCTGGATTTTATGTTAAGGCCATTCAACCACACCCTCAGTATGAAATACCAGAATGAGCTGAATGACCTCCCTCAGAAAGATAATAGCCTCTTTTATTTAAAAAATAGAGAAAATCTACCTTTTCAAATGCGAACTTTGCTTCTTGACTGAATTCTTGAGATGAAATGGTGTGAAAAAAAATTCAAAGGACTAGGAATGCATATGACTTCACATTTCCTGAATTTTCTTGATAAGCTTGAAGTTATTTTGATTTTTTTTTTTTGACAAGGCTTGAAGGATTGATTTTTTGTAAAGGAGAGACTTTTCTTTTGGAAATAAGAGAATGAGGGCAGAATTTTGTGGTACTTTCTGGTTTTTTTCTCCTCTCCAAATGCAGCATTGAAGCTGCTCTTTATAGGCTAAGGGAAATTGAATTATGAAAATATTTAAAGAGCCATGATTTGATCTTTCTGATTAATTCAGGTCAAAAATACTATAGCAATGACCAACATGGTGGAAAACATAGCCATGTGATGGCTGAAAAAGCTGAGAAATTCAAATTTCTATGGAAAATTAGTTGACCCGAGCGCTCGGGAGTGGATCTGAGCGCTCTGGAATCAATAGCCACATGTCATTCCCCATGACCTCTCCACGTGTCTTTCTATGGTTGGTTGGTCAAATTTTCTCTTGGGTCAACAGTCATGCTTTTAATTGCACCTACAATGATATTTTTTAAATTATATAAAAACAAGACAGTTCCGGGGACACCTAAAAAAATACCTCATAGTTTCCAATCAAATTTTGATGATCCAAGCCGCTCAATATGATCAGAATGTGATTTTAAGGGTACCTGCGAGAAATCAACAAAAAAAATGACCGGAAAGAGCTTGATCCGAACAGTTTCGAACAGTTTTTTATTGAACGGTTCAAATAAAAACTGCAAATCAAGTCTTTTCCGGTCATTTATTTTGCTCATCTCTCGCGGGAAGCCTTAAAATTATATTCTACACACATTGAATGGTTCGGATCATAAAAATTCGATCGGAAACTATGAGATTGAGATTTTGGGGTGTTTTTTTAGGTATTTTTTTGGGTGTCCCTTGAACCGCCCCGTATATAAAATTATAGATTGTGAGATATATACAAGTTTTTGAAGGACACGTATGTTTAAATTGGACAAACAAACTGGGAAGGATGGAATAGTATTTTCACTTAGAATAATTGAACCCCAAACAAATAACACTTCATTCTGCCACAAATACGTACATGCACCACAAGAAATTTGGAGTCTTCCAACGTTTTTTTTTAGTAACGCTTGGAAAAATCGTCGGTATAGATGGTGTATAGTAACGGTTTGCAAAACATTACTAGAAACAGGACTATAGCGACGGTTTTCATGCAACCGTTAGTAGATTTTTACACCGCCAAAACTATTTTCTTTCATGCAATCAGTTTTCCAAACCCGAACTAACGATCGAGACGGTTGACTTTTTTAATCATTCTCGTAAAAATTTGACTCAATCGGGTTAAGAAAGCTTCTTTATCGAAACACAATTTCATTAACAAAATGAGGTTTTTTATCCGATCAAGTGTGTAGTGATACCCGATTACCTTCCTTTTTGGTACGCATGATGTATGAATGAAGTATTCATTAATATGTAAAAGATAGACGGTTTCGATCGGAAAAAATATGACTCAGGTGGGGGTCGGGTCTTATAATCTAACACTTTAATGTCTCGGGATGCATCAAACGTGGTCCGATCAGGCGGTCGCCGATATCAGACGATCTTCGATGTTGGTGACAGTGACGGAATTAGTGAGACGTGAAATCCCAATGGTTTAGATTGACGATTGTAAAAATTGAGTTTGTAATTACATTTAAAATATATGCGTTCAATGTAATTCATAACAAAGTACTTCTTGAGTTGTACTTGAACGTATAGTAGCCACTCGACCATGACACAACTGTGATGATCAAGACCATTGATTTTGTTTTCCTTGTTGATAAAATAATTCTCGTAAAAATTTGGCTTGATTGAGTTTAGAAAACTTCTTTATTGAGACAAAATTTCGTTAATGAAATAAAATTTTATGCCCGATCAAGTGTGTAGCGATCCCCGATTAATTTCATTCTTGGTATGAATGATGTAATCTTTACTATGTAAAAAATAGACGGTTCCAATCGAAAAAAAGAAGAAGATATTAGTTGGTGTTTGTATAGTACAAACCGAATTTAAAAAATTAGACTAAGAAAAATTTGGTTTGTATAGTGTAAATATTAGAAGGTGTTTGATTTAACAAAAGTTGTGGGATAACTCGGCTGGTTCGCTTGCTCGCGCTCACACATACGAGGTCGTGGGTTTGATTCCTAGGAGGAGCAACCATTATTGCGCTGCCAAATGGGTGCCACGTCAGCGTCACGTGGGCATTACATCACACAGTTGTGGTTTTTCAAAAAAAATAAAAATTCCTTTAACAACGCTTATAAGCGTCGACAAAAGTGACATGTTATTTAAGAAAACTTGACGTATAGTACATCGAGAGAGGGGAGAGAAATACAACCAAATGTAAAATGCAGAATTACTAACGGGACTAGAGCTTTAATTTCAGGTAATGATAATGCCAAAGTTATTTTTGTTGGTGCCAAAACTCCAGCACAAAGAAGTCTTGTACACTGCACATGGTACAAGTCTTTTTGTGTACTATAATTTTGGTACCAACAAAAATAGTTTTGGCATTATCATTCCTCTTAATTAATTCCGTTTTAACCTTTAAAAAAATCCCAAGCGAATCCGCCCTTTACCACCTTCTTCAATTTGTCCTAAACGCATAAAAGACCACAATTAGTTAACAAACAAATCAATTCAAGTTTAATAAAAAAAAAAACTGCACATTAACAGGTCCAGTTCATTACAAAACTGAAGTTTCCTAAAGCAAATGTATTGTTAGCAAATTAATACTGTCTTAACGCTTATAACGTACCTTCCTATAACGTACGGTATTTGCTAGGGAGGTTTGTGGGTGGCAGCAGCGATGGCTTTTAGCGGCGGTGGGGCTTTGGTGCAGTGGTGGTCATGGCGGTGGTGGTGTCTCATTCAACTGTGGTGATGGTTGGGATGCGAGGCGTTAGCTGCCAGCTCATGGTGATTTTGGGACCGGCGGATTCACGACGGTCTGCGTGACGGTAACGTTCAAATCCTGATCGTTTGTGGTTTCCGACAGTGTGGTGGTTTTAGTGGTGGGCTATCAGTTTTTAGGTGTTTTGGGCTTTGGTTGGTCTCGATAGTGTGGAAATTAAATAATTTTAATTTCTTTTTGTTCTTATCCTTTTAATCTTTGTAATATTACATAGATTAATAAAAAATTTATGTGGATCAAAAAAATGTACGGTATTTACTTTTTAAAAAGTAACCTAAAGTTCGGTTCAAACTCGGCTAGAATGCGACCAATCATTTAAAAAGGCATCTTGACGTTATTAGCATCTCTTCTTCTTTCTTTTGTTTTTAACAGTTACGTTATTAGCTTTTGTTGCGCGTTTTTTTTTATCGGCAAAAACAAATATTAATAAACTTGACAATGACACATCGAAGGAAAAAAGACAAGCACTAGCCACAAGATATTGATACATGTAGCAAGAAGAAAGTCTAAGAGACAAAAAAAGATCCATGTAACAAAAAGTCGAATGGAAGAGCCAAAACCAAATCCCGGCAACCCATTTTGTCTTCCCGTGGTTATAAACCAACCATGTGTGGGACACAGTGTTGGCCTTGATTTTTCAAGAGTTTAAAGCAAAAATTAAAAATAAGTTTTTTTGTTAGACTATTAAAAATCAGTAGGAGGACCCTCTAAAATTCAAAATGTTTTGGAGGTCTAAAGTGATCGCAACACAAATTTTAGCTCAGGATCAACTCTGGTGAGGCATAGAAAGCACGCGCGCTCTCTCTCTCTCTCTCCCTCTCTCTCTTAATAAAGTAATAAATTCAAAAAAAAAACACATTATCTGCTTAAACAAACACGGTACCCGTAGCATTAGGAGCATGGAAATTTATTTATTTTCCCTCGATCTCTTAATTTGTTCGTTTTTTTCACTCGAAAAAAGAAGAAGAAAGGTTTTTGTTCTGCAAAGGGTGTGGGACCTACCCATGGGGCCTCGATTTCGTATGTACGTGTCAAATGTTACAAGGTTAAATTAGAGAAGTGGTACGACCTCCGGCTGTTTATGTTGTCGTAATAAGAACTTCAACCATGAATACAAATAAAAATCCAGTTTATAATAACAGCAAACAGTTAGTTGTATGTAGGAGGAAGGGTAGTAGTATGTTACCATTGCTTGTTCAGTCCGGAGGAGTGCATAGTTGTCCTTGAAAGAGGAGTGCTCATGGGTGAAGTTCTTGTTACGATAACAGGAACAACACAGCTCATATGTCTTCTTCTTGTTAGCATTGTAGCACTCGACACATAGGAAATGGAGGCCCCACAAGTAGGACTGACACCCACCACAGATCATCAGCCTGTTGTTCGCAAACATATAGAAAAACGTAACGGATTCCTCGAAATCCAGAGTGCCGTCGTCATCCTTGTCGAGGAGTTTGAACAGATCTAGCGGCACTTGTTGGATGAGGCCTTTTCGTACGAGGAAATCCATGTACTCATGGATGCTCACTTTCCCGTCTCTGTTTTTGTCTAATGATTTGTAGAATTTCTGAAGCTTTTTTTGATGCTTTTCGGCCATGTTCGCGTAATAAGCCATTGCTACCTCACGCATCTCCTCCATCTCTCTCTTTTCCTCTCTCTAAAGTATTTTTTTCGAAACTTTTTTTTGGATGAAGTGACAGTACCGTGCATATCTTGTATTTATATAAGAGAAACTCAATGGTCAAGTTATTGACCTACCACGGTATAACCAGGCAACTAGCAAAAAGCCCTCGCTACGAACGCATAGACAACTACAGGAATTTGTGAGCGTGAGGTCATTCACAATTTAAATATCAGTTACAGTATTATAAAGAAAATAGCATTTGTACTAGTACAGTAATAATTAATTAACCTATTTGCAACAAACTACACATCAAAAGCTCGGCTAAACTTTTCAACTCGATCATAACCCAAAAATATATACCACGCGACTTAAAAGCAGCTAACTGTTATTTGTTAATTTACTGCTCAGATAAGTTCAAATGAGGCATCAACACTTGTTGTAGCTGCAGCAATATATTAAATAAAGAATTGTGATTTTGGCACTCCAAAAATTGATGAAGGGGCTTCAAATTAAACTGTGTTAATACACAAAACGGCGTCGTTTTGGAGTCCCTCTATCAATTTTTGAGTGCTAATTAAAATCAATTTCCTAAACTAAAGCGCCTATTAATGAGAAGGTCTCACGTCGCGGCAACTGACAATGTTTAATTAGATGCAAGATAATTAATGTGAAACAAATGATTTCCACTAGATTAGAATAAACAAATTACCCAAAAAACGAAAAAATAGTAAAAAAAGAAGAAAGAAACATGGTAATGATTGAACTTTATCAGAAATTTATAGATGTTCCATTCTAGAAATATTCCAATGGCAACAAGATATTTTGAGTGATTTATATTTGTATTTTTATCTTTGTCCATCCTAAAAGCAATGATTTCCCTTCTGAATCTATTTGAATTCTATATACGTACCATTAAAACACTAATTAAAATTAGATATTTGAAATTTTGAAACTTACCCAACACAATCCATGAGGTACGTTTGCACCAATACCACATATGCTGTTTGAATTTTCCTCATAGGCACCCATCAATCCTAACAATATACGTAATAGCAAATTATTCGGTAGGAACATCATTATTCACTTGGTTAGGTGGTTAGGAGATAAGGAGTGACCCACATAATTTGGTCATGATATATTTGCAGAAGTCGCTGAAATTGGGAATCAGCTTTTCTTTTTTCGGGGTGACAAAGAGTGTCCCGATCGATGAAATTTCCATTCCATCACTGTAGAGACCCGTAAATTTCCCATTTAATTTTAATATTTGTAGTAAAAGAAAATAAAAGAAAAGAAAAGGGTGAAAATGGCTTGAATATGAATGTGAGGGTTAATTGTGCAAATGATTGGAAAGCTTGGGGTGTTATTGCAATTAGTGCATGTGTGCATATGTGTGGCGTGTATTTCACCTGGGAAATGTTTTCTTTTTTTTTATTTTCATTCTCCTCTCATCTCTCGATCTCTCTCGGTCTCTCTCTCACTCTCTCACCCAACCACTCAAAAACCCATACCAATCAACTCCCAAACCCTCTTTAATTTGCATAATCGAGCTTGTATCGCGTCGGACAAAGCTTGGTTTGGAGTATTTTCGCTTGATTTGAATTCCGGAAGCTAGGGCTTGCACAATCTTCTTGATTTTGGTTTGGATACTCGAGGTAGGGAATTCTACCTTTCTTTATATGTTATTTGGGTTCTCTTATGTCTTGTTTGAGTGTTTCCAAGCTCTGTTTGAGTTGATATTGGTTGTGGTGTGGTCTGGATCAAAATCTGTTATCTGATGAAAAATCGTCAAATTCCGGATTCCTACCAGTAGGCCCGTCCTTTCTACCGGTAGAACGTTGTTGCGTTGTCAAAAAAAAATTAGCTTCCTACCGGTATAACTTTTCTCCTACCGGTAGGCTGTCTCACATTTTCTTCGTGCATAAATAATGGCCTTTCTGATCAGCTTTTATACCGGTAGGACTTTACCCTTACCGGTAGAGCCTCAGAAATTTCTTTTCATTTCCTACCGGTACCTTTTATTTTTCTACCGGTAGAAATCTGGGAAGGCAAATTGTTGTTCACGTTATTTCCGGATCGTACCGGTAGCTCACAAATTCCTACCGGTAGGCCACCTAACGATTGTCAGGATCTCTTGTGCCGTTCAATCCCTTTCTTTTCTAAACCTTTGACTATTCAATGAGTTATTAAGATTATTTTATCATATATAATAAGAATATTGGGCAATCATGCGTGTTCTTTGATCAATGGGAAATATCTAAGGAATTTGTTCAAATAAGTGGAACTATGACATGATAAGTATGGGTTTCTTGCACGACATTTGTACGAACGATACACTTGAACTTGTGAATGACGCGCGAACATTCAGGGCCCATCGACGGGTGGGTGCCTGGCACGGGATATCAGGGTCCCATAATTAGCCTGGCAGGAGCTAATGCTCAAAATAATTTTTTTCAAGGCCTAACCTTCAAGGTGGGTGCTTGGCAGGGGATATCGGGGTCCCAAAATTAGCCCGGCAGGAGCTTCGGCTCAGACACATAAACGACACGACATGTTGAGACACGAATTGAACGGGTGTGATTTATGGGTTGAATAAAAGAAAATTGGGGATTTTGGGACACTTGTTCATGAAAATTTTGCTTCCTCCGTTGTCTTGTGATCTCTTATCATTCGTTCATTCGTCTCGCTCATTTGCATATAGAGTTTGCGTAGACTTTTCTACTGGGCTAGTGTAGCTCAAGCCTTATATTATTTTCAGGTGCTAATCCGGAACCATAGCTTGCATTGCTTGGCGTGCTTGAAGTGTGGTCATTATTTTTGAAAGCTAACCGAAGGAGTTACTTATTCATCTTTGTAAGTTTATTTTGAAATATGTATTCGTAACTTAAATTGAAATTCTTTTGATTTGGAATATTGTAACCCGTAATCCTCTTTCGATATTTGATACTTATGTTGATTTGGGGCCGTTGAGCCTATATTGTAATATTTTGGAAACTTGTGAATTTGGAAGCTTAACTAGGGGAATGAGAACACAGTGATCTTTTGGGTACCGTACGGGTATTTGTGAGTATTTTATTATGTAAATCAATTGTAATTATGTTTAAAATCGAGGACGTGACAACTTGGTATCAGAGCATAGGTTTAGAACACCTAGAGACCATGGGGAGACGTTCCGTCTCATGGGTTCAAATGTCGCACCTTCTAACATGACTTGTGCATGCTTGTGTGACTAACATTTATGTGATTACTTGGCATTGCATTTTCATTATCGTAGAGTGGCGTAAAATTATTAACCCGTGTCAAGAAGTTGAGGGCTTCAACCCCATAGTAATAATGTTGTGGTTAATGGTTTCTTTTCTTATATCGTGTAGTAAGATGCCTCCGAAGACGCGTGTCAGACGAGTTGGGGCTGGAACCCGGGGTGGTCGAGGCCGTGGTCGTGGCCGTGGGGTACCTCTTGAGGACGAGGTTAGTCAGCATGGGGAGAACCCAGGTGGGAACCCGGGGGCTAGGGTCGGTTGAGGTGCAGGAGTACCTCAAGCTCAGAATCAGTTTGCTAGGGATCTCGTCACAGCACTTACAGCTGCAAATCTTCTAAACCAAGCTCCTAGGGAGAATGTTGAGGATCGAGCTATGGTGGCGATGCGGGAGTTTAGACGTAGAAACCCTCCAGTGTTCGATGGAACTAGTAGCGACCCTTTGGTGGCGGACCATTGGCTAGCTCAGATTCGTAAACTCTTTAGAGCTCTCAATATCACCGAAGACACCATCAGGGTAGGTATCGTGGCTGTGCAACTAGTTGGGGAGGCTGGTGAATGGTGGGAATCTGTTCTAGAAAGTGGAAAGGACGCAAGGAGAGCGGCAAGGACCGCGGCTCAAGTAGATGAGCCAGACGTTGAGAATTTGACATGGGCTGAATTTGAGGCGTTATTTGAGGAGCAGTATTTTCCAGAAACTAGCCGTGAGCAATTGAGGGACCAATTTGAAAAGTTAGAGCAAGGAAGCATGACCGTGTCGGAGTACGCACAAAAATTTCAATCCTTATCACATTTTGCGCCAGAGTTGGTGGCGACGGAAGAGAGGAAATGTAGACGCTTTGAGAAAGGACTGCATAATGCCGTGAGGAGAATGGTAATGGTGCAACGCAAGACAAAATACGCCGAGGTAGTTGAGTGTGCGAGAAGTATTGAGATACCGAAAGAGGCATAAAGGAATAGAGGGGTTTGGGAACCGCGACAACCAACCGTGAACACGAGTTCTTCATCAGGGAGCTTTGGAAGCCAAGGGAGAAAAAGGGCAAGAGAACCATCTCAGACACCGCAGGGTAGTTCGTCGAACTTTAGGCCGCCTTCTTCTTCTTTGGGGACTCGGGGTGCTTTGTCTAAACCTTCGACCGTGTGCTATAAGTGTAATCAACCTGGACACATTCGTGCTCAGTGTCCACGCCTCGGGGAAACTTGTTATATTTGTGGTAAAATGGATCATTTCGCAAGGAGTTGTCCTCAGGGGTCGGGAGTGCGCAGTGAGTCAGGTTCTGTACAGCAGTCGGGAACGGGGCGTAATGTGGGCCAGTCGTTTAGGGGTCCTCAGAGGCAGCAGCAGCCTTATTTCCGGCAGACGACATCGGTTCAGAGTTCCGGGGTTGACAAGGGAGCGAGTTCTTCCGCGCTTGCTCAGGGTTTTGGTCAGAGAGGGGGTTTTATGTAGGGTCAGGGTACCCAGGGGCGAATTTTCAACATCACTTCTGCTATCCCACCTACCACTTCTCAGGCTCCGGAAACTTCTGTTGTGAGGGGTACTTTTCTTTTGTTCAACTCATTTGCTAAAGTACTCTTTGATTCTGGAGCATCGCATTCTTTCATTGCTGCATCATTTGTGTGTACTTTGGAATTGGAATCGGAAACTATTAGCCCTCCTTTGTTTGTCGAGACACCTTTAGGGGGTAGAACGCCTCTTGATCGTATTTGTCGAGATTGTGAGTTGAATATTCGTGATCGTCGTTTCGTGTTTGACTTCATCGTTTTGGGAATGTCGGGATTCGATCTTATTTTGGGGATGGATTGGCTATCCACGTTTCATGCTACTATCGATTGTTTCAAGCGTCGAGTTCGTATTTGTCCTCCCGAAGGTCCTTGTTTCGAATTCTTGGGGGAGCGTCGGGAACCATTGGAACCTTATTTATGTGGGCCTTGTGAGCTAGGGTCGGTTTATTCATTGTTGGCGAGCTTAACGTTAGATGAGGATGCCTCCATGCGTGGGGAGTTACCCTTAGTGGTTTGCGACTTCCAGGATGTATTCCCGGAAGAGTTACCTGGTTTACCTCTCGAGCGAGAGATTGAGTTCACCATTGATCTACTTCCTGGTACCGCTCCTATCTCCGTACCTCCGTATCGTTTCGCGCCCGCCGAATTGAGAGAGCTAAAGACTCAGTTACAAGAATTGGAGAACCTAGGATTCATTCGTCCAAGTACGTCTCCGTGGGGAGCACCGGCTTTGTTTGCCCAAAAGAAGGATGGTTCACTCCGTCTATGCATCGACTATCGTAAGCTAAACCGAGTAACCATTAAGAACAAGTACCCTATGCCTAGAATCGATGATTTGTTTGATCAACTTCGGGGTGCCACTTGTTTTTCTAAAATCGACTTGAGGTCCGGTTATCATCAGTTGAGGGTTCGTAGAGAGGACATTCCTAAAACCGCTTTCCGCACTCGTTATGGCCATTATGAGTTCGTTGTTATGCCTTTCGGACTGACGAACGCTCCAGCTACATTCATGGACTTGATGAATCGTATTTTCCGTGCCTATCTTGATCGCTTCGCCGTCGTCTTTGTGGATGATATTTTGATCTATTCGCCTACGGAGGAGGAACACCAAGCCCATCTCACCATCGTTCTTGAACTCTTGAGAGAGCACCAACTATACGCTAAACTTAGTAAGTGCGAGTTTTGGTTATCCGAAGTTAAATTCTTAGGCCACGTGGTTTCGAAGGGTGGAGTGTCTGTTGATCCAGGGAAGATAGAGTCCATTATGAATTGGCAGCGACCAAAGAACGTATTCGAGATTCGAAGCTTCTTGGGTTTGGCTGGGTACTACCGCCGTTTCGTTTTAGACTTCTCTCGTTTAGCGGCACCAATGACTAGGTTGACGCGTAAGGGTACCCGATTCATTTGGAGTGACTCGTGTGAGACAGCCTTTGAGGAGTTAAAGAAGCGATTGACTACCGCACCTGTCTTGATTGTGCCCGAATGTGGAGTTGGCTACTCCGTGTATTGTGATGCGTCAAAAGAAGGGTTGGGATGCGTGTTGATGCAGGCGGGGCGAGTGGTAGCGTATGGGTCACGACAGTTGAAAACACATGAGCGGAATTACCCGACACACGATCTAGAACTTGCAGCCGTCGTATTTGCTTTGAAAAGTTGGCGCCATTACTTGTACGGTGAGAGATTTGAAGTCTTCTCCGATCATAAGAGCTTGAAATACTTGTTCTCTCAAAAGGAACTTAACCTTCGTCAACGCCGTTGGATGGAGCATTTGGAGGATTATGACTTCGAATTACAATACCACCCGGGGAAAGCGAACGTTGTGGCTGACGCATTGAGTAGAAAACCGACATATCTAGCGAGCCTAGCGATTCATGAGTGGAAAGCAATAAACGATTTGGGCTCCTATGCCATGCACTTTGAGGAAGTTCGGGAAGGGGTCACATTGTGTAACCTGACGGTGCAATCGACTTTATCGACGAGAGTGATTGAGGCTCAGCAATATGATGAGGAAGCGGAGGAACTCCGTGCTAGATTCCTTAGTGGAAACGCTCAAGAAGGGTGGATGATTCACGCCGACCGAAGCTTGCGCTATCAAGAAAAGTTGTTCGTACCCGTTTCGTGTCGAGAAGAAATCTTATGAGAGTTTCATCATTCTCCGTTAGCCGTTCACCCGGGAGGAACGAAAATGTATCATGACTTGCGTAGACAATTTTGGTGGTCCGGAATGAAGAGGGACGTTGTGATTTTTGTGTCCAAGTGTCTCACGTGCCAACAAGTGAAAGCCGAACATCAACGACCCGCGGGGGAGTTGCAACCATTACCAGTGGCCGAGTGGAAGTGGGAGCATGTGACCATGGATTTCGTTACGGGTTTACCGAGATCGCCGAGGGGGCATGATGCTATTTGGGTAGTTGTGGACCGTTTGACTAAAACCGCTCATTTCTTACCCATTCAGGTCACCGATTCCGTGGATGCGCTTAGCCGTTTGTATATTCGAGAGATCATTCGACTTCATGGGATTCCCGTATCCATCGTGTCCGATCGAGATCCGAGATTTACCGCGCATTTTTGGCAGAGTTTACAAGCTGCTTTGGACACTAACCTTCTATTTAGTACCGCGTATCATCCTCAAACCGATGGGCAATCTGAGAGAACGATTCAGATTTTGGAAGACATGCTTCGGGCTTGTGTGATGGATTTCCGGGGTAGTTGGGAGGACCACTTGCCATTAGTTGAGTTCGCGTACAGCAATAGCTATCAATCTAGTATCGAAATGGCACCGTATGAGGCTTTGTATGGAAGACCGTGTCGATCGCCTGTGTGTTGGACCGAATTGGGAGAGGCTATACTTGTAGGACCGGATATGGTTAAGGAGACCTCCGAGAGCTTGAAAGTAATTCGTCAGCGACTTAAAGAAGCTCAAGAGAGAACGACCGAACAAGTCAAAGTGATTCGCCAAAGATTGCTGACCGCGGAAAGCCAACAAAAGAATTATGCCGATCGTCGTCGTCGCCCGTTGTCTTTTGAAGAAGGGGATCACGTATTCCTTAAAGTATCGCCGCGTAGAGGTTTGTCTCGTTTTGGGAAAAAGGGGAAGCTATCGCCGCGTTACATCGGGCCGTTCGACATTATTGAGAAGATTGGGGAGGTTGCGTATCGCTTGGCTTTACCACCGAGGCTGTCGGGTATACATGACGTGTTTCACGTGTCTATGCTGAGGAAGTACGAACCGGATCCGTCGCATGTATTGGAGTGGTCCGAACTCGAGTTAGAGGCCGATGCGTCTTATGGGGAAGAACCGATCCGTATCCTAGATTCGCGCGATCAAGTGTTGAGGGGTAAGACGATACCGTTAGTACGAGTCTTATGGAGAAGTCAGGGTAGCGAGGATCAAACTTGGGAACGAGAAGATGAGGTTAGAGAGAAGTATCCGTATTTATTCCCGGAGTAACCCAAAGTGAGTACTTAAGATTGAAGTATTTTGATGATTTAGCATGTTGCATAATATTTGTGATTGAGGTTTTGCATGCATAGGTGATATGTGTGTTAGCTAGTTTTGGCTTGGAAAATTTCGAGGACGAAATTCCTTTAAGGAGGGTAGGATGTAGAGACCCGTAAATTTCCCATTTAATTTTAATATTTGTAATAAAAGAAAATAAAAGAAAAGAAAAGGGTGAAAATGGCTTGAATATGAATGTGAGGGTTAATTGTGCAAATGATTGGAAAGCTTGGGGTGTTATTGCAATTAGTGCATGTGTGCATATGTGTGGCATGTATTTCACCTGGGAAATGTTTTCTTTTTTTTTATTTTCATTCTCCTCTCATCTCTCGATCTCTCTCGGTCTCTCTCTCACACTCTCACCAAACCACTTAAAAACCCATACCAATCAACTCTCAAACCCTCTTTAATTTGCATAATCGAGCTTGTATCGCGTTGGACAAAGCTTGGTTCGGAGTATTTTCGCTTGATTTGAATTCCGGAAGCTAGGGCTTGCACAATCTTCTTGATTTTGGTTTGGATACTCGAGGTAGGGAATTCTACCTTTCTTTATATGTTATTTGGGTTCTCTTATGTCTTGTTTGAGTGTTTCCAAGCTCTGTTTGAGTTGATATTGGTTGTGGTGTGGTCTGGATCAAAATCTGTTATCTGATGAAAAATCTTCAAATTCCGGATTCCTACCGTTAGGCCCGTCCTTTCTACCGGTAGAACGTTGTTGCGTTGTCAAAAAAAAATTAGCTTCCTACCGGTATAACTTTTCTCCTACCGGTAGGCTGTCTCACATTTTCTTCGTGCATAAATAATGGCCTTTCTGATCAGCTTTTATACCGGTAGGACTTTACCCTTACCGGTAGAGCCTCAAAAATTTCTTTTCATTTCCTACCGGTACCTTTTATTTTTCTACCGGTAGAAATCTGGGAAGGCAAATTGTTGTTCACGTTATTTCCGGATCGTACCGGTAGCTCACAAATTCCTACCGGTAGGCCACCTAACGATTGTCAGGATCTCCTGTGCCGTTCAATCCCGTTCTTTTCTAAACCTTTGACTATTCAATGAGTTATTAAGATTATTTTATCATATATAATAAGAATATTGGGCAATCATGCGTGTTCTTTGATCAATGGAAAATATCTAAGGAATTTGTTCAAATAAGTGAAACTATGACATGATAAGTATGGGTTTCTTGCACGACATTTGTACGAACGATACACTTGAACTTGTGAATGACGCGCGAACATTCAGGGCCCATCGACGGGTGGGTGCCTGGCAGGGGATATCAGGGTCCCATAATTAGCCTGGCAGGAGCTAATGCTCAAAATAATTTTTTTCAAGGCCTAACCTTCAAGGTGGGTGCTTGGCAGGGGATATCGGGGTCCCAAAATTAGCCCGGCAGGAGCTTCGGCTCAGACACATAAACGACACGACATGTTGAGACACAAATTGAACGGGTGTGATTTATGGATTGAATAAAAGAAAATTGGGGATTTTGGGACACTTGTTCATGAAAATTTTGCTTCCTCCGTTGTCTTGTGATCTCTTATCATTCGTTCATTCGTCTCGCTCATTTGCATATAGAGTTTGCGTAGACTTTTCTACTGGGCTAGTGTAGCTCAAGCCTTATATTATTTTCAGGTGCTAATCCGGAACCATAGCTTGCATTGCTTGGCGTGCTTGGAGTGTGGTCATTATTTTTGAAAGCGAACCGAAGGAGTTACTTATTCATCTTTGTAAATTTATTTTGAAATATGTATTCGTAACTTAAATTGAAATTCTTTTGATTTGGAATATTGTAACCCGTAATCCTCTTTCGATATTTGATACTTATGTTGATTTGGGGCCGTTGAGCATATATTGTAATATTTTGGAAACTTGTGAATTTGGAAGCTTAACTAGGGGAATGAGAACACAGTGATCTTTTGGGTATCGTACGGATATTTATGAGTATTTTATTATGTAAATCAATTGTAATTATGTTTAAAATCGAGGACGTGACAATCACACATTGGGTCTTCCAAACGTTCTAATCGGTTCTCAATATCAACTTATCGTGCATAGAGGGGTAGACTTGAGTTGCTTGACGTTGGACTCAGGCCCAGTCACTTTGTTTTCCTTTCCTTCCACTCCAGGAAGTACTGATGATGGAAATTCTGTAGTTGTCTGGACCATAACGAGGATGACTGATGAGAACAATTTGCAGGAGTTGCCAAAATCAATCAATATCAATGCTCATGTGCAGCCAATTAACATGGAGTATATCAAATTACTACACGTACGACATTTAGCTAGGAAGAACTGGGAACTTAATTATCACCATCAATTTTCTGGGCCCCCGTAGACTTGACTTGACTATGGTGGCCGGCTATTGGTCACCTTCAATCTCTTCCCTTGGAGGCCTCTGGGAGGCAAGAAGAGAGGCCCAAAATTATTCAAATGCTTTTAACGGCTATTAGCCTATGGCAATCTTACAACAACAGCGCGCACACCCCTAAGACGTACTGGTAGTTATGCTTGGGTGTTTTATTTCCGACGTTCCTTTTTGTTTAATTTGGTTGGTGTCTTGCCTTCTGGTTTTGGGTCTTGGGTGGCGATTATTGTTGTGCCCTTAATTGGTTCCTTTAATCCTGGTATTCTTTTTGAAAGATTGATAAAAAAATTTTGCCGAGTAACTAAGGAAAAAAACAGCACAGACCTATGATATTAATTTTGTGCGTTGTGTGGTATTGACCGGCAAGATGGTAATGAATGGCGATTGGGCTAATCCTTCAACCCAGGGACGGATCTAGCTCACACACACAAAAAAAAAAAAACTGATTTAAGTTTGTTCAATACTATATATCATGTTGAGTACCCCCGATCCCCTGTAATCTATTTTTCTTAATTTGAAGATGATATATGTAATCTATTTTTCCCAAACACACTTATCTACCTCCTTTTCTTGTGGGATAAATACATGATCGTTGTTTTGCTATACCAAAAATAATTAATGAAATGAAACAATTACCAAGGCAAAATATTTTGAGTATCATTATTAAGGGTTATGAAGGCTAAAGTCACAATTATTTCAATTACTCTTGTAACGATCCGGATTTTTGACCTAATTTTTTTTAATACAAATTTATATTGTTAAATTTCTAATTCAATAATTAATTAGATTGAATAATTAAAATATATTATTACGTGTATAATTTATATTATTTGCGCTATTGTTTAAGATATATATTTAAACTTTAGATATACAGGAAATTAGGGATTCATATTCATCTCTTGTCTTTTCTATCTAAATCCTAACTAGAACTCTATTCAAATTAACTCTCCACTTCTCTCTCTCTCATCTTATACATAAACGCGTCCACATACATTCTTATCTTATATATATATATGCGTCCACATACATTAGATTAAAGAAAACCCCACCAAATGTGGCACTTGTCCTCTATCTCTTTTATCATTATCAGTATCTTTCTCATTCACTCTCATTCCTCATTCTACCACTTCCACAGTTATTCTCTCACATTCTCACTACCTTATTCTCACCCATTATACATACTCACATAAATCCGAAAATTGAACACCAGTATATTATTTCACTTCCAATTCTATTATTAAGTCTAGAATAGAGAGAGAGAGAGACGAATTTCTCCATAAAATCCATTCGTACATCATATTCAGGTTCTCAATCAACCACTACATCACCAAGTATCCACAAAACCACCTTTCAATTAGCCCCGAGTCTCCTGCTGCCGCCGCCATCCTTTTCATTTTATCGAAATCATCCGCAAATTAGTACCCGCTCTTTCGGTCGGATTTAAGGTAGAATAATTGCTTCTCTATTTTCTCTTAAATATTAAATAATTTCTATATGATGAATTTGAAAAGTTATAATGGGATTTATCATACTCCCAAATCAAACCAGAAGTCCTTTGTTTTTTGAAAAATTGAAAACCGAAGGCTACTGTAACATGCACATTTTTCTTTTAAAGTGAGATATTATGAAATTGCAGTTTGCCCCCTGAATATACTTTAGTTCTCAATTTGAACCTAAACTATGTGGTTGATTTATTTTTAGTAGAATAAGCGCATGCTATAATTAATTAATTTACTTGTTCAACGAATCTTAAGGGCATCGGTCCAATTATAAAATATTATGTGTTTAATTACCCGCACAATATTATTTGATATGTACTTTTTATCTCATTGAAATGTATTATATTATGAATTGAGCTGTTATTGATTGTATCATGTTGTTCCTGTTGGAATGGGCTTGGGTTCATAGGTGGTTTCAAGTAGTGAACAAGTAGACGCGGTTAAGTAAAGGATAAAATCGTAAAGTTGATTAAGAATGTTGGGTGCCGGTAAAGGACCCTAGTACAGTAAAATATCTTTAGTTGAGTTGGAAAACAGTAAAAGATCCCGAGTACAGTAAAGTACTCAGAGTGTGTGGAGGACGGTAAAGGACTCCGGGTACAATATTTGGGATACGGTAAAGGATCCTAAATACGGTACAATACCCAGTGTATGTGTGGAGAACGATAAATAACTTCGGGTACAGTATTTGGGATACGGTAAAGGATCCTAAATACGGTACAGTACCTAGTGTGTGTGTGGAGGATGGTAAAGAACTCCGGGTACAGTATTTTGAAAAACGGTAAAGGATCCTTGAATACGGTATAGTACACAGTTTGTAGATTGTGGGTATGGTAAAGTACCCAGTGTGTAGAGTTGGGAGACGGTAAAGGATCCTGACAATGAGATGGTGCGACTGCTAATGCTCAGTTGTCATGGTGAGCTGTTCCTTTATTATGGTTGTAAGCGAATCCAGACTGGATACATAATTTAGTAGTATTCGCTTAGAACCCTGGTGCAGGACAAATAAAGGGAGAGTTATTCCATGGGACGGTCAAAGTTAGTGGATATGGGAGGAAAGGACCTTGTGGAAAGGATCCTTAGATTTCATGAAAGATAATGGATAGTAAAGGAAAGGGCGATGTGTTATTATTCTGTACCTCCTATGAATTGATATATTGTTGATCTGCTAAATGTAGAGTAAGGGGTTGGTAGGATTGAGATTATTCTACTGGGTGAATTATCACTCACGGATACGTTTGTATCCTGGTAAATCGTTTGCTTCGGCGATCAATTTGCCAGAGGGGTGCAGGGTTCAATAGTGGAGCTGTTTGACACAGGAAGAATACCAAGAGCGGAGACCAAGTATGCTTGAGATCTGAATCAAGACTAGAGTTGCTCTGAAGATATTTAAATAAAATGTTGGATTCTTTTTGTTGTATTTTTTTTTAATGTACATTTTGTATAACGACAAATAGGAGCCTAGTAGTTTATAAAATTCAGTGTATTTTAGAGTTAATGCTTTCGAAATTCCCTAGAAAATCGGGGCGTTACAACTCTTACAAATTTAATTAACGGATCCCTTAACTTGCCAAGTGTAGGACCTCATGAGTTTGACATTATTTTTGATCAAATTTTGATGATCCGAACTGTTCAATGTGTTTAAAATGCGATTTTAAGGGTACTCACGAAAAATTAACAAAAACTATGACTGGAAAGGGCTTTTTTTTTTTTGTTAAATTGCTATAAATGCATTTTTATGAAAAAAATTGCTTGGATCAAGTCCTTCCTGGTCATATTTTTTGCTGGTTTCTCGCGAGGACCCTTAAAATCACGTTTTGATCATATTGAGTGGTTTAGATGATCGGAAAAAGGGAGGTCCTTAACGTAACTCAATAAGGGATCCCTTATTGGAAGGAGATTGTATATATATACTAGTGTAATGCCCATGCTTTGCACATTTTCGCGTGCTCATTGGATGTTTTGATATCGGGAAGTGATTTGGGTTCTCGTAGCGATAGTAGAAAACTATTGAGGTGTTATTGAAGTAGAAATGAGTTTTAGTTTTTGAAATAGTAGGCATTTGTTTTTTGGGCACATCTTGTGTGTTTCATTTTCAGAATTGCCAAAATTGCAAGTTATTTTTGGGCCAACTCTTCAAAGAAGAGCAAGGCATGAGCTAAATCAAGTTCTAAACCAAGAGCATAATGTTGGTAGTAAATCAAGTTTCGAACCTAGAGCATAATATTGGCACGTTCCTCTGGGGGATCTAACTTAGAAGCAATTTTTTGGCTTTAAGGCTAGAATTACTTTTTTTTAAGCTTCTAAATTTCACTCCGCTCTTGGTATCTTAACTTCGAGCACAAAAGTTGGATACGCAGAAGCAAGTCAGATGTTCAGCTTAATAGAAGGAACCACAGTGCATTGAAGGCTTTAAAAATCTACAAGCATGCAGGCAAGAATAATTGATAGTATAAGTTTTTATACCTAGCTTGAAAGATAGGAGTGAATGGCAAACCAGCGGACTGCATGATTTTTGTTGGAAAATGGAATTTTACCAAAGAGAATTTGGTAGGACCCACACCGCGTGAGGTGGGCCCAACAACAATGAATAAATTCCATTAAAGATGAATGAGAAATTGTCTCATTATGGGAATTGAAAAAGCCAAATAACGTGTGTGTGAACTGTCACCAAATACCTAAATTAGATCGGGGCTGGGGCCGGGGCTCAGGATTCGTGGGCCCGTGACCTGTGGTTCGAGGCCTGTGGTCTATGGTCTAGTCTAGATTGGTTTGGAATTAATGATTGTGCTTTATTGGGTCCAAACTATTCGCATTTGGATGGTTCTGTTACAGAATCAGTTGTGCACAGCTGATTAATACTGGGTAGAATGCCCAGAATAAAACCCACGATTTGATTATGAAATCAATTGCTAGATTAATGGCTGTAGCATTTTTTCTTCAGAAATTGAATTCCCCGTATTCAATTTCCTATATTCAATATGAATATTGAATTTGCCCTATTGAATGGGCAGCTCCCCCTATTGAATTCTCGTATTCAATGAGAAAGCTCATCATAGATTATATAAAGGAGTTCGGCTCTTTTGTTTCAATACACCAAAAACCACACCGAAAATCTAAAGCTCTTTGGCTTCTGCAATATCGTTCTTCCTTTGAGAGAGAGAGTACAAACACAAGTTCGTTCGACGAGCAGTCTACGGCGGTGCTCCGGCGGCTGAGTAGTAACCGAGTCAACCCTGGGAGACAAACACCGACACAACTTCCAGCACCAGTGAAGCGACGAATTTGTCTTAAGGGCACCGTTGAACAAAACGGGTCTCGGTTTGCAAATTCTTGATCATTTACAGTTCATGTTCCATTTACCGTAATTTTATGTTCAAGTTGTAAATCCCTAAATTTGTACTCCCTCCATCCCTATTTTATAGTCTAGTATTCCATTTTGGGCTGTCCCTCAATAAGTGTCCATTTTGTAAAGTTAGTGGGTAAAAGTTGGTGAATTTTCCATGTTGCCCCTAAAAGTAGATTCCATTTTGAAAAGTTGGTGAGTAAAAGTGTAATGATGATGGGTAAGTAGGGAAAATGGAGGAAAAAATTGATGTGAAAGGTATAATGATGATGTCTTTTTAATAAGTTGGAGTTACGAAGCAGGACACTTAAAAAAGGACGGAAGGAGTAATTTCTAGAAATTAGTGAATTTCATTATTGTTTTCTGTACTATTTTCCTACAATCTTAAGACAAAATTCTTTGGAAAATTAGTTTCGGCCATGTTGAAAACAGTTTCTGGATTTCCCATTACAAACAGTTTTTTGGAAAAAAAAAAAAGGAAACCAGATTTGTGAACTTGGTTTCGAACAGTAGAGTTGGGAACATGTTTTCTCCTTCTCTAATTGTGAAAACAGAGACTTTTGGAGTACACTTAGTTAATTTTTGACTCTTTAGTCAGTGGGTTTTTTCTCCATTCCAAAAATGGATAAAGACAGTGCTTTGTTTCTAGTTAGCATTTCTCATTATCATATTATTCTGGTTATATAATTTTTAGATTATATATTCCGTGGACTAATAGCTTGGCAAGCGGGTTTGTGATCAGAAAGTCTCGGATCAGTGGATAAGTTTTTATACTTGGTGGTGCAGCTATTTCTTAGAAATCTTCAAAATAGATGTGCGTTGCATGGTCTATGATGGAATTTGAATTCATTGCTTTAGATAAAGCAACTGAAGAGGCAGAATGGCTACGCCAGGTTTTAGAAGATATTTCAAAAAGGTTGAAACATGTGCCCAATAATTTGCATTCATTGCGATAGTAAATTAGCAATAGGAAGGGCACAATGTAACATGTATAATGGTAAGTTGTCATAGACACAATACCATTAGACAACTGCTCTCAACTGGAATTGTTACTATTGACTGTGTGAAGTCAAAGGACAACATTGCGGATCTGCTAACCAAAAAGTTAAACAAAGAGCTAGTTGAGAAAGTATCGAAAGGAATGGGGCTAAAGCCTACTACGCTCGTGTTACTGTGAAGGAAACCCAACCTAGCTGACTGGAGATCCCAAGATCTAGGTTCAATCGGACAACCTACTTGTGAGTAACGGAGAACGATCACTGTGGAGACATGCTCTCCTGCTCATTCCTATGGTGAGAAACAGTGATGCCTGCAAATGGAAACAGGTTAAGCGTTGGCTTTTAATGACTCTTATGCGCTGGAATGCCAGGCAAGGTATAGCAGGATACCCTTTATAAGAAGGTCACCTATGTGAGTATGAAGTGGGGCCGCTTTTGTGAGAATTTAGAAAAGCAAAATTCTTGAGAAAATACTTGCAGAACCAGGAAGGGGTGTCATGGCCAAAATGAACCCAACAGTGAGAACTAAACTGTATTTGGAGAAGTTTCGTGTGAGGCCTATTGTCTCGGTTTACACAAACGACAGAACAGGTCAAGACATCATGTTCATTGGTCAGCCAGTAAACCCGATAGGTCTTCACAAGGGAAGGTTCAAAGCCAAAAGCTACCTATCCTATGCGGGATTTTTTCGTTGTACTCTCTCTTGTGTCAGTTTTGTCTTCCAAGTCGGTTTCTGCCAATTTAATTCATGTGGGAGATTGTTAGAAAATGAAATTTTACCAAAGAGAATTTGGTGGGACCCACACCTCGTGAGGTGGGTCCAACAACAGTGAATAAATTCCATTAAAGATGAATGAGAAATTGTCTAATTATGGAAATTGGAAAAGTCAAATGACGTGCGTGTGCAGCGTCACCAAACACCTAAATTAGATCGGGGCCGGGGCCGGAGCTCAGGATTCGTGGGCCCGCGACCTGTGGTTTGAGGTTTGTGGTCTATGGTCTAGTCTAGATTGGTTTGGAATTAATGATTGTGCTTTATTGGGTCCAAACTATTCGCATTTGGATGGTTCAATTACAGAATCAGTTGTGCGCAGCTGATTAATACTGGGTAGAATGCCCAGAATAAAACCCACGATTTGATTATGAAATCAATTGCTGGATTAATGGTTGTAGCAAGTCCCGCTATTGAATTCTCGTATTCAATGAGAAAGCTCCTCATCAATTATATAAAGGAGTTCAGCTCTTTTGTTTCAATACACCAAAAACCACACCGAAAATCCAAAGCTCTTCGGCTTCTGCAATATCATTCTTCCTTTGAGAGAGAGAGAGTACAAACACAAGTTCGTTCAGCGGGCAGTCTACGGCGGTACTTCAGCGGCTGAGTGGTAACCGAGTCAACCCTGGGAAACAAACACCGACACAACCTCCAGCACCGGTGAGGCGACGAATTTGTCTTAAGGGCACCGTTGAACAAAACGGGTCTCGGTTTGCAAATTCTTGATCCTTAGTTCGTGTTCTATTTACTGTAATTTTATGTTCAAGTTGTAAATCCCTAAATTTTTAATTTCCAGAAATTAGTGAATTTCATTATTGTTTTTCGTACTATTTTTCTACAATTTTTTCATTGGACATGGAAATTGTTTGCGAAATTGAGAGATTGTTCTGAAGGTGTAATATTTGAGAACACCAGAAAGGTTTTCCAAATTCAGTCATCAAATCGTATTAGGAAGTAGCATTCATATGAGGCAGCTCAATTTTCCTATCTATTTGAATCAGAAAACCAGTACAGAGGACACATAAATTGGTCCTTATCACGTGACCACAAAAGATTGACTTCATAAAATTTGGGTTATGCTAACTACACTTTTTCTCAAACAGGCTGCATGTCTGAAGTGCACAGACTGTTTTACCATTCCTAGGAGCAGTAGTCTCACCAGAAATCCCACGGAATTTGCATGTATAGTTCTGACGGTGCCGATGACCATAGGGAAGCATTTGAAGAAAAGAGAAAAAAGTGAATAAGCCAAATCCTAACAAAGCACTCATATCCAACAAGCACAACATAAGCTTAATCTATTTGATTTCAAAATTTTCACTCATTGTCCAACTTTGCTGCCACGACTTTGATTGCAAGAAACAATGTGGTCATCTTATTTTGAACCTTAGGTGATCCACCTTTTTTTTTTTTTTTGACATTTCCCCTTTTCTGTCCTCTACAATATAACTGTCTAATCTTAGCAACATGAAACTTTTCTGCCTTCTACGCTCCATAAGATAGCAACACGAGCTGATAAACATGGAGCTAATGCATCATCCCGATTAAATGAAGCTAATGCAATTTTTGCATCACCCACTCAAAACTCAAAACAAAAAGAGTTTCAAGGTTTTTTACTTTCCTTCATTCTATAGAAACCCGGACCTCTATAATAATGAGAGGTAATCCTCCCTTGTCGTCTTATGCGCCACAAATGGGTTGTGCACACTTCCCCTTTTACACTTTGGTTATGGGCTAAACTACGTTTTTAAAATATTAGATCCAATTCTAAACAGAGACATTTTGTAGACAACTATAAGTCCACATCCTCCTTTCTCTAGACTCTTGTAACAGTATCCAATCATCTTCCATGAGTGATTACACTAATCAAAATTTTCTCTTCTCCCAAGCCTAATGTTCCAGGTTATCTATCCAATGTCACCACAAGGTTAAAAGATGCAAAGACAAACAACTAATTCAGCGTTGACGCGCATAAACATAAACAAGATAACCAAAACAAAGTGCAACATATTTGATCATGCTTCCGTACTTTTATGATTAAGCAGCTCTGATGAAATGTTGCAGGGCAACCATCAGAACACATCAAATCCCCACCATCACCACAGAGGCTACAAGTATCATCACTTGGATCATCACCAATTTTGTCCACAGTGTGAAAACCACAGAGTCTAGATTCCTCCTGTGTATTCCATGCATCTTTCTGACATTGTAAAAGGGAAACACCAAACTCCAAATACGTAGTACATGTTTTGGAATGGCTGACGCAATTTGCTTCCGGCATGAATCTCAAACTTCGAAACTAATAGGATTTTGCAACAGCAACCACAATGTATCCCGGCTTTTGTGATCCAGCTCTCTACGATTGCCTTTGTCCGTCTTTGGTTCATGTACTGCACTTTTTCACTTAAATGCACCACTCCAGAGTCAATAAACCATGAAAACAGTGTTCTTTTCCCCATATACGGAACATAGCCATTGCTTTGTGAATTTAACTCCTTATCACAACTTCGAATCAACAACATACGTGCGCCAATGTTCTGACATTTTCTTCCTCGTTTAATATCAGAATTGGATGCAACGAATAATTTTTCAGCCCCCTCCTGCTTGGGTGATTGATAAGTGCCGAAATATTAATATTTTGACTCTCAAAAACTACACTTGTTAGTCATTTATATTTGATACTTGATATTTATTTTGCTTTATGTTTGTTGATAGGTTGTTTGAACTCGTTGTCCAAAATATTGAAAAAAAAGAAGAGTTTAATGATGTTCGGGGTCAAAGTGTAGAATGCTTTAAAGTTGAATCATTAGTTTATCATTACATCAAGTCAAAAGGACCTTGGTGTGATTAATGGACTAATGCCCTATATAAGTGAAAGTGTGAAACTGCAGGCTGCGGCAATCAGAAAGAAAGAAAAGATTTCGGCCAGAAAAAGAGAAAAAACAGGGTTTCAGAGAAGAGGGTTTCAGACTTTTTGACCCATCGACAGTAGAGAAAAAAAAGAGAAAGGCTGCCGCTTCGAGCATCATGTCTACTGTCAGCCGGACCTCAATGTTTTCTCTTCCGATGTCCGGCTAAACTCGTTTCTAGGGTATAGATGAAACTCGATCTCTGAGTAATAATATTTATATTTTGATTTAGTGTTTTATTATTCGAATCATGGTTGTATGACTTGGAGGATTTATTTGCGGCATTAATTTTCTTTATCAAATCTTGTGTATGATTTTCTAGATTTTCATGCACGTTCATACAACAGTTCTTTATTGTTTTGTGATAACTGAGTAAGATGGATTATGCTCCGTTAGACGCGCCGTGCTATTAGACGATCCATGCCATAGAGACGGATCGTACTAGTAAGACGGTTCGTGTTAGGCGGCGATACCCCATGCTATTCGGTGATTCATAGAAATCTTTTAGCGATACCGTGAGGGCCTGCGAACCCTAACGATATCTGGATTGATTCGAATAATAGATCTTTATCATCATATAGAAATTGTTACAACGGGTCGAGTGGATTCGAAACCCTAGATCTTTCCCTCATAAACTTTCATTATTCCTTAATTGTTTTAATTTAATTTAGCTTTTAATATTTTCGAAATCCAACAATCAAATCCTTTTCCGAATTAAGTTAGAAATTAGTTAGAACAATTGCAATTCAGCCTTCGTAATCCCTGAGGACGATACTCGGAGTACTTACCGCTATCTTTTAGGTAGTAGTAATTATTCTGTTTTATTAATTATTTTTGATACGGAAACGACTCGATCAAATTTTGGCGCCGTTGCCGGGGGATTACAAGCACGGTTGCGTTGTCTTAGTTGATTTTTATTTTAATTCCTAGTTTAGGTATTTTTTATTTTTTTTATTATTCCTCATATTTGTTTAATTGCATTCTTTCTTTGTTAGCATTTTATTGTGTCAAGCACAGGAATCGAGAAATTGTAGCGCACAGGAGTAAGAAGTAAGCGGCAACATTGCAGCTTGACAGTGCAATTCAATTGGCTTTTCCTTGCGCCGTGAGTTTTCTTATTTTTCTTGGTTTAGTGTTTTGTTTGTTTTATTTATTTATTTGTTTTTGTTTTTATTTGAGTTAGGGGCATTTTGCGTTATATGTTTGGTCATCGATCATTGGACCCATTACTTGATAATTTTGACCCAGAGATCGAACGTACCTTTAGAGTTAATCGAGCAGCCTCTCGTAACCCTTGGTCTTCACCCACTTCACTTGTTAGAATGGCTGAAAGAATAGAGGCTGAGGTTCCACCTGCGATAGGGGAGTACTTTCTCCCATCCGCTTACACCTCACCATCATGCATAGCATTGCCTACCACTGCCTCAACACAATTTGAAATCAAGTCCAGTTTGTTACAAACACTTCCATCATTCTATGGACTTGATAATGAGGACCCATATCGGCATTTAGGGGACTTCGAAGAGATTTGCTCCACTGTTAAAATTCAGCACTTCACTGATAATGCCCTTAGGTTGAAGTTATTCCCATTCTCACTTAAAGATAAAGCCAAATACTGGCTTAATACTTTGGCACCGAATAGCATTAACTCTTGGGATCAAATGAAGAATGAGTTTTTGAAAAAGTACTTTTCCATAGGCAAAACAAAAGAAATTCGCCAAGAACTCACTAGTTTCTTTCAAAAAGAAGGCGAACAATTTCACCAAGCATGGGAAAGGCTTAATGATATCATTAGGAGTTGTCCACACCACCAAGTTCCTAAATGGCAGTTAGTCCAATGTTTCTACGATGGACTATGCGAACAACACCGATATATGGTGGATGCCTCATGTGGAGGCACATTTATGCTTAAGAATGAGAATCAGGGGTGGGACTTGTTTGGGCAGTTAGCGGAGAATTCACGACACCGAGCCGCATCATCTCGCACAAATAGGACAACTTCTACCTCTTCAAAACATAGTGGCCTTTATGAGGTGGGCTGCTCTGATGATCTTTCCTATAAGGTAGATGCATTGACCCGCAAGTTTGACACCTTCTTGTCTTTGGGTCATGGTCCTTCACATTCTTCACCTCCTGCTACTGTTGCGGAGGTTTGTCAATTGTGTTCTAGTCCGTGCTATCAAATAAATGAGTGCCACATGGCATCTCAATTTCCAGAATTTCTTCAAGAGCATGTGAATGCAGCCCAGGGGTTTGGTAGGCCAGCAAATGACCCCTATTCTCATACTTACAACCCCGGCTGGAAGAAACATCCTAACTTTGGATGGCGACAGCCAGACCAAGGGCAACCACTTGCCCAACCTATGAGGCCTTCATTTCCTAATACTTCCAACACACAGGCCTATTGTCCACCACCTGCACCACCCCAGTACCAACAACCTCCTGCTCCTCCTGCGTCCTCCCAAAGGACACCTGCTTTTGAGGAGCAAATGTTGAAGGCCATGGCTGAAATGAGAGCCGATTGCCAACAAATGAAAGCTGACTCCTAATTGCTTTACTCCCACTCTCAATCCATTGCCAAGATGGAAACCCAAGTGGGTCAGCTAGCTAATGCTCTTAACCATCGGGATGAGGGTAGATTACCAAGTCAGCCAGTGGCCAACCCACGAGGGATGCACCATATTGACAATTCGCAAGGTTATGAACAAGTGAAATTAGTTGTCACCCTCAGAAATGGGAGAGATGTAGAGACCCGACCGGAGGAGGTCAAAGCGAAGGAGAAAGTGTCTCCACCTGTCGCTGAGAGGTCTAAGGTTGATAAGAGGTCTAAAGAGAAGGAGACCGATCCAGTGTCTACAGATGTTCCAGGGTCATCTGAGACCCCATCTTATATTCCTAAGGCACCTTTTCCGATTTGCCTGAATGCACCTTCACCCTTTCGTAAGAAGGGAGTATCCACTGATAATATCATAGAGGTGTTCAAGCAAGTTAAGATGAACATCCCATTGCTTGATGCCATTGAGCAAATCCCATCTTATGCCAAGTTCCTCAAGGACTTGTGCACTCACAAGCGGAAAGCGCGAGCCAAGTTTTTAGAGCCCATCCCCATTCCTCACCAAGTTAGCTCTGTTCTTCAATCTAACACTGCCCCCAAGCTTGCTGATCCTGGTGTGCCCACAATCTCTTGTGTCATAGGCAATCACTTTATTAGTAGGGCACTCTTAGATTTAGGGGCAAGTGTCAATCTTTTACCATACTCTGTGTATGAGGAGTTGGGGCTTGGTGAGTTGAAGCCCACATCGGTTACTCTACAGTTGGCCGATCGTTCTGTGAAAGCCCCACGGGGCATGTTAGAGGATGTCCTTGTCAAGGTGAACAATTTCTACTTTCCTGCTGATTTCATTGTCCTTGACACAGAGCCAGTCCATCCCACATCCCTTAAATCTCAAACACCTGTCATCTTAGGTCGTCCCTTTCTAGCCACGGCCAATGCACAAATTTCTGTGAGGAGTGGAGTGATGGAGGTTTCATTCGGCAATATGAAACTGAGTTTGAATATGTATTCGGCCACTCGACAGCCTCATGAGGAGGAAGATTGCTTCGCAGTCGATGTCGTTCATGAGTTAGTAGAAGAGGCGTTGCCGTACATTTTGGTTGAGGATCCTCTTGAGGCATGTCTTGCCCATTTTGGCTATGAGGAGTTCGATATTGGCCAATCCATTGCTGAGGTCAATTCTTTGTTAAACCTCACACCTTGTATGGCCAAACCTACCTGGCGAACTCCTTTCGAGCCTTTACCTGCTTTGTCTAGCATTCCAGCTCTTCCCTCCATAGAAGCCCCACCAAAACTTGAGTTGAAGCCTCTCCCAGCTTCTCTGAAGTATGTTTTTCTTGGCCACGATGACACCTTGCCTGTGATCATTGCCTCTAACCTTTCTTCCGAGCAAGACGGTTAATTACTTGAGGTGCTTAAAAAGCACAAGGGTGCGATAGGGTGGTCAGTGGCAGACCTTAAGGGTATTGATCCCTCTGTTTGCATGCACCGCATTCATTGCGAGGAAAATGCGAAACCATCAAGAGAGATGCAAAGGAGGTTGAACCCTAACATGAAGGAGGTCGTTATGAAGGAGGTGGTCAAATTGCTGGATGCGGGTATCATATACCCCATCTCTGATAGCAAGTGGGTGAGTCCCACTCAAGTAGTGCCCAAGAAGTCAGGCATTACTGTCGTTGAGAATGACAATGGTGAGCTTGTGCCCACACGCATGACGACTGGTTGGCGTGTGTGTATTGATTATCGAAAGCTCAATTCCATGACTAGGAAGGATCATTTTCCACTTCCATTTATTGATCAAATCCTAGAGAGGTTGGCGGGCCAGAGCTATTATTGTTTTCTGGATGGCTATTCCGGATATAACCAAGTGGCTGTTGACCCAGTGGATCAAGAGAAGACTACCTTCACCTGTCCCTACGGTACTTATGCTTATCGGCGCATGCCTTTTGGCTTGTGCAATGCACCTGCGACCTTTCAAAGGTGTATGATGGCTATCTTCTATGACATGGTGGAGGAATTTCTAGAAGTATTCATGGATGACTTCTCGGTCTTTGGGGCCTCTTTTGATTCATGTCTCCAAAATCTTGCAAAAGTGCTTAAACGGTGCGAGGAGACTAACCTAGTTCTAAGTTGGGAAAAGAGCCACTTCATGGTTCAGGAGGGAATTGTTTTGGGCCACGTAGTGTCCAAGAGGGGGATTGAAGTTGATAAGGCAAAAGTTGACTTAATTTCTCGACTTCCTCCCCCCTCATCAGTCAAGCAAATTCGCTCTTTCTTGGGACACGCTGGGTTCTATAGGCGTTTTATTAAGGATTTTTCTAAAATCGCCAAGCCTTTGTGTGATCTTTTGGCTAAGGATGCCCCTTTCGTTTTTGATGAGGCTTGTATGAGAGCTTTTGAGGAGCTCCGTGAGGCGTTGTCCACAGCACCTATCATGCAGTCCCCCAACTGGTCTCTACCCTTTGAAATTATGTGTGATGCATCCGACTACGCAGTCGGTACTATTTTGGGCCAGCGTGTTGACAAGGTCCCTCACGCCATTTCTTATGCGAGTAAGACCCTCTCCGGTGCGCAGTTGCACTATACCACTACGGAGAAGGAATTACTCGCTGTGGTCTTTTCCCTTGACAAATTTCGGTCCTACCTCTTAGGTTCGAAGGTTGTAGTATACACTGATCATGCCGCTTTGCGGCATTTACTTTCTAAGAAGGAGACCAAACCTAGGTTGATTAGGTGGATTCTGGTCCTCCAAGAGTTTGATGTGGAGATTCGAGACAAGAAAGGATCTGAAAATTCTGTAGCAGACCACTTATCAAGGATCCTAGTGGATGCCTCTAGTGACACCTTGCCCTTCAAGGACTCATTCCCCGATGAGCAGCTCTTTGAGGTGTCACAAGTGCGACCCCCATGGTATGCACACATAGTTAACTACCTAGCCACAGGCGTGCTTCCCCCTCATTGGTCCAAGCATGACAAGGACCGTTTCTTTGCGCAGGTTAGGCACTATTTTTGGGAGGATCCAGAACTCTTTAAGTTGTGTTCGAACCAGGTGATTAGGAGGTGCGTTCCTGAGACTGAATACTATAGCATTCTCACCTTCTGTCATTCACTTGAGTGCGGAGGGCATTTTAGTGGGAAGAAGACGGCGGCGAAGGTCTTACAAAGCGGTTTTTATTGGCCCACTCTGTTTAAGGATGCATATGTGTTTTGCAAGGCATGCCTTAAGTGCCAGAAAATCGGCAATATTTCGCGCCGTGATATGATGCCATTGTCCTCCATCCTTGTTGTGGAGATGTTTGATGTTTGGGGGATAGACTTCATGGGTCCGTTTCCGTGTTCGCATGGGAACGCGTATATTTTTGTGGCAGTGGACTACGTGTCCAAGTGGGTGGAAGCGGTAGCCACCAAGACAAATGACCACAAAGTTGTGGTCAAGTTTCTTCAAAGTAATATTTTTACTCGTTTTGGCTATCCGCGGGCGATTATTAGTGATGAGGGCACTCATTTTCTCAATAAACATTTCGCCGCCCTAGTGCGAAAGTATTCTATCACTCATAAGGTGGCAACACCTTATCACCCTCAGACTAGTGGGCAGGTTGAAGTGTCAAATAGGGAGATTAAACTCACTTGAAAAGACGGTTAGGCCCGATCGAAAAGATTGGTCTTTAAGGCTCGATGATGCTTTATGGGCCTATCGTACAGCTTATAAGACCCCTATTGGCATGTCTCCTTACCGGTTAGTTTTTGGTAAGGCATGTCATTTGCCCGTTGAGTTGGAGCATAGAGCTATGTGGGCCATTAAGAAGTTTAACTTCGATATAGCCACTGCAGGGTTACATCGTAAGCCCCAGCTTGCTGAACTGGAAGAGTTGCGCAATGAAGCATATGAGAGTGCACGAATTTATAAAGATAGAACTAAGGCATTTCATGATAAACACATTGTTAGAAAGTCCTTTGAAATTGGTCAAAAAGTTTGGCTCTTTAATTCTAGACTTAAACTTTTCCCGGGCAAGTTGAGGTCATGGTGGGATGGTCCATATGTTGTCATTCGTGTTTTCCCCCACGGAGCTGTAGAGATTAAGGATCCACGTGTTGGTAATGTTTTCAAGATCAATGGCCAATTGCTTAAACCTTACGTGGAAGGAATTGGTGATGGTGTGGTGGATGGTGCCACAGTGGAGTCCATTACTTTGATGGACCCAATTTATATAGATTAGTGCTTTCATTGGAAGTCTAGGAGACTTAAAATCCATGGAGTTTGTGATATCTCCAGTGTTTGCCGTGCTCGAACGGTTTCCAACGGTCTGGTATAGCCACCTTGTCAAAGCTACGTATGTAGTACTTAGGAGGTTGGGTCTGGCGGCAGGCGCGTAGTTAGCAGCGAGAAATCTGTTTGAACCATCCGACTTTAGTGTCAAGCTTGGCGGAGATTGCTTCATAAGCTGAGTGGTGGGTAAGGAATCTGGCAGCTCCAGAGGGAGTGACAGCCTATTAGATGATGGTACCACTTCTCAAGATATCGTTGAATCCTACGCATATTGCTCTTCCAACAAGTAAGGAACCACAGTCTTTGACAAGGGAGAAAAGTAGTACCCGTGTCTTTCGCGTGAAGAAAGTGGATGGATTTTTATTTTATTTGTATTTCTTGCCTTTATTTATGTTCTTTAGTTTTTTTTTTTTTTGTATATATTTTGTTGTTTTGGAGGCTAACATTTTGCAGATTGTTCGATCCAAGTTGGGGGGTCTCCCTCTTGCCATAGTAGTCTGCTATGTTCCTCCTTTTCGAGGTGATACCTTTCCTTTCTTTTGCGTTTTTGTCCTATCTTTTTATTTTTATACTTTCAATGAGGGCATCGAATGGTTCAAGTTGGGGGGAGGGACTACTTCGTATTTTAAAAATCCAAACAAATTAAAAATTTTGAAAAATTAAAAATAGTGGGACCCATTTGCATGCGGTTTGAACCAATTGTGATTATTTGTTGGAAAACTAAGTTGAGGTGTGTTGTCTACCGTAATGATATCTGTTTTTGGCATGGTAGTTCTACTTGCTAGCTTGTCGTAAGAAGTTGATTATGGCACTTTGGTTTAGCACTCTTGCACTTCACGTATACTTGGGTTTTGATCACTAGTGAGTTGTGAATTAACTATTCTTGATGGCTAGATTAGTGGAGACTTATGCCCTAGTGAGCTTTCGTGCCTTATCTTTTTGTTGGAGTGGTGTCAAGTAAACTCCTAGTTTGTCATGAAAAGAGTCAACTTATTGAGGTCTTATTATTCTTGATTGCTGAGTGTTGGAATTTGAACGCATAATACTATCTCTCGATTTTGGTTAGTCATGTGGATGTTACACCCCTGGGAGAGGATTATAGGCATTTTCTTGATGCTTGAGCCAGTTCGTTCCTTTGTGTTCACATTTATCCCTTGCGAGCCACTTTGAGCCTTGTATACTTAGCCTTTTCTTGGTTAGCTCCACCTTCCATATTGTGTTTGGAGAAAGGCAAAAGGTATAATTTTTGGGTGGATTGTGAATTTTTGTGCTTAAATTGGTGATACCCCTTTAAAAAAAAAAAGAAACACACAACATAGAAGAAAAAAAGGGAAAAAGAAAGAAAGGGGCACCAATATGTTTGAAAAGGAGGAATCATGCTTTATGGTTGGAAAATGTTGAAAGGTTAGAAAGAAAGATAAGGTGGAGTTGAAAAAAAAGTGAAAAAATTTGGGCTCACATTGTTAAATTAGCCCTAAGTTGTTTGCCTATTCTCGGACACGTGATATTTTACCCTAACCTTGAAATATTTTTCCTTACCCTGCATTACAACTGAAATTAAAGTCCTATTTGATCCTAGGGGTGATGGAAAGTGGATTGATGGATGAGAGAGAGAGTTCCAATGCTTGGTGTTCCATTCATGAGACCTTGTGTCCACCATATAAAGCGTTCTTTTCGTGTCATAGTGTGCGAGTGTTTTGTTTTCATTTGTATTACTTCTATCCGCACACTTGAGAGTTCATACTATGCACCTTGTTTCGAGTGTTTTTCTTTGTGAGTGCATGACTTGGTAAGAATTGAAGTCGAGACTCGGTTCGGAGAGAGCGGTTAGTCATTACATACTTGTGGTTGAAGCCCATATCACACACACGCTAAGCCTATTTGCCATGGTTTATTTCTTGACTTAATAGCGTTTGCAACTATTTGCGCCTTCTTATATCATTCTGGTAGTTGCATATTCTTTGCTTGATGAACCAATAAGTTGTATGACAGATTTTGGATTCCATGTGAAAGGATTCTTGTGTTTTGTGGGTAATCACTGCTGAAAACCCTCACAAGACTTCACTCGTCCTACTGGGGCCGCCTGGAGGTTTAAAAGAACTACCTGTCTTAATTTGTTTTCTTTAGTTGCTTTTGTTTTGGTTTGCTAGGGACTAGCAAAGTGTAAGTTGGGGGGCGTGATAAGTGCCGAAATATTAATATTTTGGCTCTCAAAAACTACACTTGTTAGTCATTTATATTTGATACTTGATATTTATTTTGCTTTTTGTTTGTTGATAGGTTGTTTGAACTCGTTGTCCAAAATATTGAATAAAAAGAAGAGTTTAATGATGTTCGGGGTCAAAGTGCAGAATGCTTTAAAGTTGAATCATTAGTTTATCATTACATCAAGTCAAAAGGACCTTGGTGTGATTAATGGACTAATGCCCTATATAAGTGAAAGTGTGAAACTGCAGGCTGCGGCAATCAGAAAGAAAGAAAAGATTTCGGCCAGAAAAAGAGAAAAAACAGGATTTCAGAGAAGAGGGTTTCAGACTTTTTGACCCATCGACAGTAGAGAAAAAAAAGAGAAAGGCTGCCGCTTCGAGCATCATGTCTACTGTCAGCCGGACCTCAATGTTTTCTCTTCCGATGTCCGGCTAAACTCGTTTCTAGGGTATAGATGAAACTCGATCTCTGAGTAATAATATTTATATTTTGATTTAGTGTTTTATTATTCGAATCATGGTTGTATGACTTGGAGGATTTATTTGCGGCATTAATTTTCTTTATCAAATCTTGTGTATGATTTTCTAGATTTTCTTGCACGTTCATACAACAGTTCTTTATTGTTTTGTGATAACTGAGTAAGATGGATTATGCTCCGTTAGACGCGCCGTGCTATTAGACGATCCGTGCCATAGAGACGGATTGTACTAGTAAGACGGTTCGTGCTAGGCGGCGATACCCCATGCTATTCGGTGATTCATAGAAATCTTTTAGCGATACCGTGAGGGCCTGCGAACCCTAACGATATCTGGATTGATTCGAATAATAGATCTTTATCATCGTATAGAAATTGTTACAACGGGTCGAGTGGATTCAAAACCCTAGATCTTTCTCTCATAAACTTTCATTATTCCTTAATTGTTTTAATTTAATTTAGCTTTTAATATTTTCGAAATCCAACAATCAAATCCTTTTCCGAATTAAGTTAGAAATTAGTTAGAACAATTGCAATTCAGCCTTCGTAATCCCTGAGGACGATACTCGGAGTACTTACCGCTATCTTTTAGGTAGTAGTAATTATTCTGTTTTATTAATTATTTTTGATACGGAAACGACTCGATCAGTGATCCTTTGTATAAAGTCACTGGAATCATCTCCTCTTGCACAAGTGACTTCATGCGATCTCCCATTCTGTGAAACACCACTCCGCCCCCTGACAAAACTTAGTTTTCCATCACCTTTATAACCATCTGTGCTGGTATCTATACTACTTCTTTTAAATGTACGAAGGTGTTTCCTACTTTTCACCTTCCAAAATTACCCTTCCAAACCACCCAAAATAACAAATCGACGGTTGATAACCGAAGCTACACATTTTTCGGTTTTAAGTTCTTTGGACATTGTGAATCGTTGCCACCTGTTAGTAAAAGTTGTAGCCTTACGTATTTTGGTTTTGCCTTCAAAATTCCCAGGCATAAGTTCCAGTCTTCCAGAGAACGTCAAGTTTTACTCCCACAAGCCTTCTTTTCCGCGATCCCACCCTCAGGCCTACGCCGCCGCCCTCAACACCATTAGTCACAAAAAACGGCACCGATATGCCGATTTCTATTTCCGCTGCCATCCTCTCTCCCTCACGCACGCTGTCCCCTCCTCCCTACCAACCATACTTCGACTATCAATCGACCATACTTTTGTTAGTCCAATTCTGTAGACTGGACGGAGATTCTGCAGAGTGAACGGAGACGGCAAGGGTGAAAGGTCGGTTTTATAAACGGTGGGTTTTCTTAAAATGTCACCATTACTTTAATTTTTGTATTTTTCTACTGTTTTCCCTTGAAAACTAGAGACCCCTCATGCAAAGTTCTAAACAGTGTTCTTATTTGCCTAATAAGTGTTCGATACAATGTTCCAATGGCAATTTGAAATTCAACTTGATATTGCACAAATGATTCTAAAAGAGATAGACATGGTTCCTTTACTCTAGTGGAACTAAATAATACTTAAAAAGAATGGAAAAGAAAGGGATAAGTAAATGATTCATGTTGCACAAATGATTCCTGCTGGTTATGGAATAAGTATAAATTTGATATGCCTATGCTCCTGTGGAACTAAACGATTCTTACAAAGAATGGAAAAGAAAGGGACTTGGGTTATTCTTGTTAGGATTTATATTCACAAATATTTATTTATCACATGAATTATATAAGTACACATAAACATAAAAAACTCAACAAGTAGATACAAGAGAATATACAAGTAATGAAAGTAGGAAAGATGTTGCCTGTGAGAATGAGAGTCGTGTAATCACTGTCTTAAGGCTAATATTCCTCCCCTCGTGAAGGTTCCACCGGAGTGTACTAGCCCCAAGATTAAACCCAAGAGCTCACAAGCATTCCTCATCCGATGTTCACGACCACCGAGAGGTTTGAACGATTCACGAACCGAGTTGCCCAACTCTATAGAAAATAGTCTATGAATATTCTGAAACTCTCTTTCATTTTTGTGTATACTCTCCATATGCTTTCTCTATTTTTCACACCCATCACACCAGTATGGAGTACCCATATATATAGATGTCATAGGTATTAATAGACATAATAACAATCATAAATTCCCTTAAATCTTGTAACCGATTTTGGTTTAATATAAACATAATTGTGTAACAAAAGAATAATGAGGATGGTAATAGAGGAATTAATATTTAACATTTATTTTATTAAAAATATTCCAACAATCCCCCACTTTTTAATAAAAATAAATATTTTATAGTTTGATTTTTAAAATCATACTCGAAACAAAATTGGGCAACTATATACTGTGCAATCGGTGAAGGTGTCTTCCGGACTTGAACCTCACTTAGTGTTTATAGTTTACCTCTGAAAGATCATAGTGAACTGTGTCTTGAACTAGACCCTTTGAGTCAGAGTTAAACATATCACACACACAGTACCGGTATTGGACTTTTGTTCGCGGGTTAGTGCTATTAATGGCCATGCACTCGATCTTGATTCTCATGGGAATTTCTATAGGCTAGCCCAAGCCTCATAGTCGCGGCCTCACGACAACTCCCACTTAGGTGAATCCTTCGAGGGTACAGTGACGGAATGTACCTTGCGAGAAAATCCTCGCCTTGGATTCATTAAGGGTTAAAACCCATCCTCAACCTGTCACTTCTTAACATTGTGCCTTAGGAATGAGCAGGAGAACAACATTATATGGTGTCTCCTAATTTTTCTTTAATGCTGGTATCAAGTCACGCAATATGGATTGTTTTTACCCATTGAATCTCCTTCATGGGATCTCCAGTCACAGAGATTGGGTTACCTCCCTTGGTGACTTCCTATAGGCTTTGCTCATTCCCCTCGACAATTTTTTAGGATCTAGCCTCGTGCTAGTCCAGAGGCAACAACTCCTCTTGGGATTTCAATAAATGCCTCAATTTTATTTTACTTTGTACTTTGCATGCATGCTTCGGCTTCTCAAGCCTTTTATCGATTCAAACCTCAAACTTCATCTTGCTAGCTTACAAAATGCACCTGTATAAATTTCAAACACAACTCGCCAACATAAAATTAGTCTTATGAATTTCTCAATAAGAAATATCCAATCAATATTTTCACAGAAATTAGAACTCCTGCCTACATTACCTATTTCCCTTAAAAGGAATAAAGCAAGGGCAAGTTAATATGACCATTTAAATTGCTTGTTAACCTATAAATAAAATTCACAGACAATCAATAGTAATATGCCCCCACATAACACTAGCAGCGTACTTATAATTTTAATACCCACGTAGCATGCATGTTAAAGAGAGTATTGTGCACCTTTAAAAAATTTGGCCAATACACAAGTATACAACACAATTTAAAGAGCTAGATATGACTCTTCTTGATATTATATAACTTGCAAGCATGTTCCCAAATCATAAAAATGTATTATCCAAGAGAAACATTTTTTTTTCTTAAGCCTAGAAAAAATAAAACATTTGAAACCTTTTTAAATGACGAAAACCCTTGAATTCTCTTAAATCTAAAATATTGGAACGATCAAATATGAAAATACTTTCTTGTATTTTTCCCAAATACTAAGATAGTTGAGAGATTAATTTACACAAATTTACCAAGAATACAGAAACCATTTTTATTCATAAATAACCCCCACATTTCGATGCTCTTTTTTTTTTCCCCCTAAACCATAGGCATTCAACTTATCTTTTAGTAAAGTAAAACTTGATTATTAGTACTAACCAAGCATTATTTTCAACTTATTTAGAAAAAACAAAGTTTTACCTTTTTTAAAAAAGTTTAATATTCAATAAGTTTATATAACAAGTTTTGAAACTTACACAAAGTAAATATGCTTCAACATTCCCCCACAAGTTTCAAAACTTCAATCAACCAATGCACAATAGAAAATACACCTTCTCATTACAGAGTCATATGCTCGCAAAGTACGTAGCAGAAACATTTACTATCATGGGTTACAAATCTCAATAATCCAATTTCAAAGCATTGCAACCGAATAATAATCAACAGAAGAGCTACAAACAAGATTTAATTCTTGTGCAATGTTTCTAATTCTTGTGGAAGTATTTTAAACTCACTTTTCCTTTACAGAGAACATTGTTTAGAAAATGATCATAGATGCTATGAGACCTAGCCAGAGCCTTTTGGAAAAACAAGTTTACAAATCTCTATCCAAACAAACACTTTACTCATGGCAACAAAAAGGTCATGAAATATTAATTTCCAATCATTGTGTTCTATCAATCGAAATCGTGAAAAATATTGTTTAGACGGAAGCATGACACTAAAAAGATAAAGTCCCAAAAAGTGCCACATAAATATCCAACACCCATATGCAAGATGGTTACGCTAACTTTAAACCGTGCAATTTATGTGATCATTTAGAATAAAACTATTTGTCTTCTTACAAGGAATGCAGAATTAAGTGTCTTTTTTTTTTTTTTAGTTCAAAACAGTTACTCCTACAATGACTCAATTGATAGATATTTGGAACATAAAGTACACAAAACATTTTACTTACAACCACGATAACCCATGAGCCACAAAATAACCACGCTCTAGGTGATATCAAACGGTAATTCCACAGCTCCAACCTGTGAAATCAATCGCAAAACACTTCCACCAACAAAAAGTAAGTCCAAATCTTGATCTAAGGAACCCCCCCTTTTTCCTTTTAACACAGAATACACAAACTATTTTTTTTTCCTTTTCCCAAGAAAACCCAAACTAGTAATGTTTTCCAAATCTTGTAAAGAAGGGAGCACCAATAGAACAAAATTCCAAAGCACTGAACTCCAATTCGGGAAAATGCTAGCAGAGTGCAATGAGCAAATTCAACCATGCTATCATTACATATAAGTCTAAAACAATAGCGCTTTGCCTTCTCGAAGAGCTAAGGTTGGTAGTCAAAAGAAATATGTTATAAACCATTATTGATTAACATATCACATAAATACAATCACTTAGTATTAATCAAGCATCGATTTAATATTTGTAACGGCCATAATATGCGATATTTATATGACAATTATTACCCGCATGCATTTATAACATTAAAAAAGATCTCGTTAGTTACTCTTCTGCCAAATCCATTGATATTGAAGGAGTCCAAAAAATTTATTAACAAAACCACCACTTTGACATTACACGTGAATCTGTTTTCTTCCTTATTAAGTATGGATCAATTCTAATAGTACCTCATACGACTCTTACAAGTTTAAATTTTAAAAACAAATCATACCACTGCTACCCCTCCCTCTTTTTTTCCAATCGTCATAGTAGAATGAGGAGCTGAACACTATTATTATCAACAACATTTGTGTCCTTTTAAAACAGAAGACGTGGTTTTCCTTTTTCCCACAATAGTTTTACTTAGAAATTGTTTTTTTTTTTCATCAAAGAAAATCATTTTGCCTTCACAAACAAGATACTATAAATTTCTTTTCCAAAGATTTATTTTTGAACACCCCAGCCTTTAAAAAAAAAATAGTTTGTGAACCGTGCAAGTAAATAACAGCCATGACATTCTCATTTGCATTTAAAGGCCCAAAGCATCCATATTTATTCCCTTACATGATCATTATAGAATCCAATTTATGAGGAGCTAGTTGTCCTTCCTATGAAATTCAAATCACCAAATGGCTACAAAATAAATGGTCAACTCTACGCGGTAGTACAGAACTCAATCTTCAAATATCTGAAAAGTTTGTTAACGAATCGCTGATAAATACAAGGAATTAAATGGTCACATAATCGATCAGTCTATCTCAAGCCCATATAACATTTTCTTTTACTACCAAGCTTAAACAACAATCTGAATATTATTATGATTACTGACACTGTATGATACTATGAAATTAAGCGCACAAATATATAATCACTCATAAATACTAGTGGATTATGATACAGTCAATTAGTTCACAAACAAATCAAACACTATACTAATAGCATCTATGATGTATCTATTTTCAAGAAAATTCTCATTATGCTATTTTTATTACTAAATACTACTGACTATAACAGTTTTATTTTGACATTTGTGCAACTATAGTAACAGTTCAAAGCATGAAATGACAGTAGGAAAAGAAAACCACTTTTGGTAGTCTATTAGTTTTGGCGACACTATTCTTTCTAGAGGCCACCATGACAAGAGAACCAATGAACATTTAATTGCATGCTTACCAAAAAAAAAAAAAATTTGATCACACCAGTAGTTTCTCCATAACTTAATTTAACAAAATCTCTAATTCTTTCCCGTATCATTAAACTATGCATAACCATAGAAAATCATGAATTAGAACCTGAAAAACTACATTCTTGAGGCATGATACATGTTCCAAATCCATAGGTTAGACAAGTTTTTACACGTGCCTCACACATGTGTCAGATCCTATTCCGAATTGTGTATATGATGTTATGCCAAATGAGAAAACCAAAAAATATGGTGATTAATAATGGTGATGCAAATTTTTCCGCAGAAATAGAACATGTAATTACATGCCAGTAATGACTCATGCACCATACCATTTTGCTGCTTCTTCTTTTTCCAAGATTTACAGAGAGAGATGTATATTAGCCTTAACTTGTTAGGATTTATATTCACAAATATTTATTTATCACATGAATTATATAAGTACACATAAACATAAAAAACTCAACAAGTAGATACAAGAGAATATACAAGTAATGAAAGTAGGAAAGATGTTGCCTGTGAGAATGAGAGTCGTGTAATCACTGTCTTAAGGCTAATATTCCTCCCCTCGTGAAGGTTCCACCGGAGTGTACTAGCCCCAAGATTAAACCCAAGAGCTCACAAGCATTCCTCATCCGATGTTCACGACCACCGAGAGGTTTGAATGAGTCACGAACCGAGTTGCCCAACTCTATAGAAAATAGTCTATGAATATTTTGAAACTCTCTTTCATTTTTGTGTATACTCTCCATATGCTTTCTCTATTTTTCACACCCATCACACTAGTATGGAGTACCCATATATATAGATGTAATAGGTATTAATAGACATAATAACAATCATAAATTCCCTTAAATCTTGTAACCGATTTTGGTTTAATATAAACATAATTGTGTAACAAAAGAATAATGAGGATGGTAATAGAGGAATTAATATTTAACATTTATTTTATTAAAAATATTCCAACAATTCTATCATACGTACCTTGAATGGATGACTACGTTGTATGGACTGCCTTTTGTGAATTTGTTGAATTTGGAGCGAAACAGTTGGTTTAAGAGGTTTTGTATTAACTAATTTTCACGACAAAAACTCCAGTAATTGGTAATCTAACAATACAGTTGGTTATTGCTATGGTTCTGAAGTGTACAATGATGGAAATAACTCTTATGTGCACTGTCCTATCTTTCTGTAGAGGAGCGGTGAAAAAAGATGCGATGTTTGCTGGAAGTTTCAAGGGTCGGCATCCAGAACTTGCCTAACAAATTGCCTTCGACCTCTCATTCCAAATTTCCTACTCCGTCAACACGCATAGCCGCCAAGGAGGAGGAGCCCACAGTACCCATAGAAGTTCCCCAACCAGACTACCAACGAAGATCGTTGAGGTAATTTAAAGTTGTTAATGATTGAGGTATGGTAACGAATCAGGTTAGAACTAAAATTCATAAAATTTATGTCCTGTGTTTCCAACAAACATAAGTAACGTAAATAGCATTTGAAAAATCAGTAATCATTTAGTATAAATACTCTGGTCGGTGACAAAGAGATTTAATTTGGACTGTTGTGATCAACACATGATACTTGATAGGTGCTTGAACTATGTTTGCCGAAATGTTCTGAAGAGGGAAAAAATAGCTACTCTATCATATGAATATATCATTTTTTTTGAAATATAGGCACACAAAACTCTTATGCAAATGCACCTCTTTGATTCGTGGACATATTGTTGCAAGTAAGGTGTTTGACATATTGATTCTTTCAGGGTTGGATATAGATTTCCTTTTTAGTTGTATATTTTGTGTTGGAACTTCATGTATTCTTTTCATAATTTTTCCTTCCCATGCAATGGAGACTATAAAACTTCAGACTTCTTCTTTGACCAAAATTGTTTCGATCAAGAATAACCTTAATATCGTATTTGTACGTATTTGTCGATTATTGCATGATTTTTAGTTCAAGTATGTGGTGTGTTGTTAAGCCTTGTGGTCTTCATTGGGTGGGTGGATCTTTATCATCTGAAAACTATAACGGGAGTTTTCTATATTAGGCTGTGTTTGAATTTTCCTTTCTTTTTCTCTCAATATTTGAAGCTAGAAAAGTCTGGACTTTGTGGTTACCGACAAACGTGAGTTGTAAGGCAATTGTATGTGTTTTGTTGATAATGCGTTATTTTTTGCTACAGCTCATGATAAAAGCTATGATTTTGTACTTTTTTTTTTTTTGAAAATCTATGATTCTGTACTTGAAACCTTGTAACCTTTTGGAAGCTTCTGGTCAACTCATTAATTACCATTAAATTTAACATGTTTATTTCTTCCAATGTTAATACGAGCGAAGGCTTTAAGCAGAAAATGTAGCATCCCTCTCACCTTTGACCTAGAAGCTTATCTTGGTGTCCCTCTGTTGCATGAAAGAGTTTCTAATAAGCACCATCAATTTTTTTTGGTAAAGAGGCAGGAAAAATTATCTAGCTTGAAGGCTAGCTCTGGATCAACCACAGCTCTTTGTATTCATGTTTGGGATAAAATTGATAAACTTATTAGGAATTTTTGTTGGTGAGACACCAATGATTAGAAGAAAGTCCACCAGGTTAAATGAGAGACTATTTGCAAACCTAAAAATGTTAGTGGGCTCGGGTTTAATAAAGCTAACTTTGCTTCTTCTTCTTCTTCTTTTTTATTTTTTTTTGTGTAAACTCAATTGGAGGATTGATAATGGAAAAAAAAAACCCATGTGGATCCAATTTATTAGGAAGAAATATTTGAGTAACCACTCTCTTCGATTTGGCCTCTGAATAAGAAAGCATCTCATGTGTGGAACAGCATTAGCCTCACAAGTGGTATGATCATTTGCAATCCAGGTTGAGGATCTTGATCAATTGTTTGTTAGTTGTTCACATAGTTTTGAGATATGGGCGCATTAATCTTCAGGTATTGGATGAGTATGATTTTCGTTGTTTAGATTGGATTACTAAGAATAGTAAAAAAAAAGTTATGGACAACATTGGATGTCCATGGAATGTTAGGTTTATTGAGTTTTATGGTTCTTTTGGATTGGCAGAAGTAGAAAAGTTTTTTATAACATTGACCTCCCAGTTTTCATTACTGCTGGAAATATCCAGAATAACACATCTAAAATTTCTGAAGCCATTAGCATGAAACTGATTAGTTGGACCTTTCCAAGTTGTGGTAAGATGAAAATGAACACTAATGGCAGTGCTCGAGGAAGATCAAGCCAAGCAGGTTTCGGAGCGGTAAACCGAGAGGAATGAGGTCTATGGGTGTTGGAATTTTATGGGCTTCTCGAAGATTGTACCAGCCTAGAAGCAGAACTTTTGGGGATTTAGACATGAAATGCATGGTGTTGATCTAGAATCAAATTCTCGGATTGCGGTGACTCTCATCAATGAAGGAACTCCAGAAAATTCCCCGTACTCTTCAACAAGGAAATCGAGAAGCTGAATGTTTAGCTAAAATGGGAATCAAGCAGGAGACTTGGCTGGTGACATTGATTACTCTTCCCTCCGATCAAGGTTCTAGACAAGTTAACGAAAGTTATTGAGTGTTTTATTTGCAGCATGTTTAAAAAATGTTCTCAAAATTTATCCTCAAAATTTTAAAAGATGGTCAAGATCAATATGGGACATCCGTCCAAAAACTCATATGAAGATTTGAATCCTATTTTGTGGAAGAAAATACAATATATTAATACCAAACCAAATCGAGCCTAAAATCCCAAATAAATGGGTCGATGAAACAAAAGGTTCATTTCGTTTCAATTAAAGAGAAGAAGTCTGCACAATTACATCACTACATCTAAGTGAATGTCTAGATAACGCCAACGAAGAGCATTTCGTTTTAAAGTAGAATTTCTTTTAATTGGAAGAACTCCACGTACGTGCAAAGCACGTGCACATCTACTAGTATGTTAAAAGGTCTGATTTAGTTTTATTTAGTGCTTTTCTATAAACTAGTAGATGTGCACGTGCTTTGCACGTGGAGTTCTTCTAATTAAAAGAAATTCAACTTTGAAACGAAACGAACCATTTGCTCTTCCTTTGCCTTATCTAGACATCCACTGAGATGTAGTGATGTAATTGTCCAGACATTTTTTTTTTTTAAATTGAAACAAAACAAACCATTTGTTTCATCGACCCATTTATTTGGGATTTTAGGCTCGGTTTGGTATTAACATATTGTAATTTTTTCCACAAAATAGGATTCAAATCTTCATATGAGTTTTTGGATGGATGTACCATATTGATCTTGACCATCTTTTAAAATTTTGAGGATAAAGTGCAAGATTGAGAACATATTTTAAAACATGCTGCAAATAAAATACTCTATAACTTTCGTTTCTTGAATATCTGTGGCTAACTTGCCTAAAACCTCAATTGGAAGGAAGAGTAATCAGCGTCACCAGCCAAGTCTCCTGCTTGATTCTCATGCATTTTAGCTCAACATTCAGCTACTCAATTTCCTTGTTGAAGAGTATGGGGAATTTTCTGGAGTTCCTTCATTTATGAGAGTCGCCGCAATTTGAGGATTTGATTCTGGATCAACACCATGCATTTCATGTCCAAATCCCCAAAAGTTTAGCTTCTAGGCTGGTACAATCTTCGAGAAGCCCATAAAACTCCAACACCCATAGACCTCATTCCTCTCGGTTTAACTCTTTGAAACTTGCTTGGCTTGAGCTTCCTTGAGCACTGTCATCAGTGTTCATTTTCATCTTACCACAACCTAGAAAGGTCCAACTAATCAGTTTCATGCTGGGGAAATCATAACAGCAGATTTAAAGGCTTCAGAAATTTGAGATGTATTATTCTGGATATTCCCAGCGGTCATGGAAATTGGGAGGTCAATGTTATAAAAAAAACTTTTATACTTCTACCAATCCAAAAGAACCATAAAAACCCAATAAACTTAACATTCCATGGACATCCAATGTTGTCCATAACTTTTATTTTACTATTCTTAGTAATCCAATCTAAACAATGAAAGTCATACTCATCCAACACCTGAAGATTAGGAAAATGCGCCCATATCTCAAGACTATGTGAACAACTAACAAGCAAATGATCAAGATCCTCAACCTCCATATTGCGTGAAGGCAAAGCCATAATTTATGAGGGAGATGAAGCTTCCAAAGCCAGCTACATGTCGAAGGATCCTGGTCAATTTAGAGGGTGATTAGATTATAGGCTGACTTGATGCTGAATTGTCCATTCCCATTATCAACCTGGCAAGGAGTATCATTTTGTTGAGAAAATTGAGGTAAAAGAACAATAGTAACAAGGCCCAAATCCGCCGGGTGAAGATACCATTCAAAGCCACATCCCAGGCCTTCTCAGTAGTAATGTACCTACCAAGCTTATCAATATTCCCATGAAGATCTACAAGCCTCCTTTAAAGTTTTCTCACCACACCAGCAACCTTGCCACATGTGGATATCTTCCATAAATCCAACAACCCATTCAATACCCTTAATGATGATATCACTTCTGAGGATAATGTTGTTCCACACATGAGATGCTTTCTTTTTCTTTTTTTTTCTTTTTGATAGTACACATGAGATGCTTTCTTATTCAGAGGCCAAATCGAAAAGATTGGTTACTCAAATATTTCTTCCTAATAAGTTGGCTCCACATGGGTTTTTTTCTCATTATCAATCCTCCAATTGAGTTTACACAAAAAAAACAAAGTTAGCTTTATTAAATCGAAGTCCACTAACAGTTTTAGGCTTGCAAACAGTCTCTCATTTAACCAGGTGGACTTTCTTCTAATCATTGGTGTCTCACCAACAAAAAATTCCAAATAAGCTTATCAATTTTATCCCAAACATGAATACAAAGAGCTGTGGTTGATCCTGAGCTAGCCTTCAAGCCAGATAATTTTTCCTGCCTCTTTACTAAAATAAATTGATAGTGCTTATTAGAAACTCTTTCATGCAACAGAGGGACACCAAGATAAGCTTCTAGGTCAAAGGTGAGAGGGATGCTACATTTTCTGCTTAAAGCCTTAGCTACTCTCCTATTAACATTAGGAGAAATAAACATTTTAGATTTAATGGTAATTAATGAGTTGACCAGAAGTTTCCAAAAAGGTTACATGGTTTCAAGTACAGAATCATAGCTTTTATCATCAGCTGTAGCAAAAAATAACACATTATCAGCAAAACACGTACAATTGACTTACATTCAAGTATCACTATCAATATAGTAAAGAACAATTAATTGCTACAGTCTTGGTAAATGCAAATCAACATATGCATGACTCTCTAGACAAATAGGGATTCCTATATTGAAGTTCACAATTGTGTTTTATACATCCCTTACCCTATTTCCTGTCACCAGTTTGAAGAGAGAAAACATCAGTCAAACCTAAACAAGACCTTTTCGTACATAGTAACTAATACACTATTAAGACAATCTCAAAGAGCATGATGGTTATTTCGTTTCCACCCATCAAAGATTCATAGCTCTCTAAAATGCCTTACAAAACTGAGGGTGTCAACCCAAATATAACCAGATGGTTGTAGATACTATCATACTAATATGAAACTCATGTTTGTCGGTAAGTGGTAACCACAAAGTCCAGACTTTTTCTAGCTTCAAATATCGAGAGAAAAAGAAAGGAAAATTCAAGCACAGCCTAATGTAGAAAACATCCGTAATAGTTTTTAGATGATAATGATCCACCCACCCAACGAAGATCGCAAGGCTTAACAACACACCACATACTTGAACTAAAAATCATGCAGTAATCGACAAATACGTGCAAATACGATATTAAGGTTATACTTGACGCAGCCACGCGGTGAGCACAAAGTGAACTATTCTTTCTCTTTTTACTAAAGGTTATACTTGATCGAAACAATTTTGGTCAAAGAAGAAGAGGTCTGAAGTTTTATGGTCTCTATTGAATGGGAAGGAAAATTATGAAAAAAATACATGAAGTTCCAATACAAAATATACAAGTAAAATGGAAATCTGTATCCAACCCCGAAAGAATCAATATGTCAAACACCTTACTTGCAACAATATGTCCACGAATCAAAGAGTTGCATTTGCATAAGAGTTTTGTGTGCCAATATTTCAAAAAAAATGATAGATTCATCTGATGGAGTAGCTATTTTAAGAAATATTTGAGTAACCACGCTTTTCGATTTGGCCTCGGAATAAGAAAGCATCTCATGTGTGGAACAACATTGTAGGATAGGTCCGATTTCTGAGTGGACAAATACCCTTAGAGAATAGATGTGCCGGAGAGGTTGTAATAGCTATGGAAAGGAATGCAATGAGTGATCTAGAAGGGTGAAGAAGAGAGTATGGGTGAACAGAGAGGGTAGGCAGTGGAGACCTAAACCCAGAGATCCCCAAGAGGAAAGACAATAGAGCCCTTGAAAGAGGATAAGACCTCCTTTGAAATCAGTGCTTACCAACTTTCTCTCTCTAGGGAATGTTCACAATGAGCCCAATCTCTGGCTCTTGCTCTTGGGATTGAATGAAGAGACGTTTCATATTTATAGCCCACACGAGCTAATGCTCGGGCACCAAGTGGTGCGCTAATAAAATGACACATGTCCCTTCTGTCCCCCCTAACTGCCGAGGTGTCGCTACCCTCGCGATGACCGCGAGTGTGACGGTAAGCGTATTCTCTTATTCGCGGAGATCCTCTTCTCCTTTTACAGCCACCCCATTAGGGCAAGGTCGTGACCTACTCGGTCGCACCTGTACCGCTGTCAAGCCTCAAGGGGCCCCTTGGGTTCTGCCTAAAGGCCAGAGCAGACATAAGAGTTTGTGCAATTTGTTTGTGTATCTTGGTTAAACCGCGTTATCGTCTCCATTAGATTGGGACCGCTCCAAGCATCCACTTGAATAGATGTAACTCTCTCCTTAAGGGAGGAATATAGGCTCGCGACCCTTACATGGATGCTGCAAAGCGATGGGTAGCGCGAGGCTCCCTCGCGCAAGGGGCCACGTGTCATGCGACTGAGGCGCCACATGGCAAGCTAGGGTTCGTTGGTCAAATCGTCAACCCCGCAAGAACGAGTGCACGTGTCACATGCTCATTGGATAGTCAAACGGTCAACAGTCGCGCCTATTGACCTTTCCTACAAACATTATCCTCACAAGTGATGTGATCATTTGCAATATGGAGGTTGAGAATCTTGATCATTTGTTTGTTAGTTGTTCACATGGTCTTGAGATATGAGCACATTTTCCTAATCTTCAGGTATTGGATGAGTATGATTTTCATTGTTTAGATTGGATTAGTAAGAATAGTAAAATAAAAGTCTTGGACAACATTTGATGTCCATGGAATGTTAGGTTTATTGGGTTTTTATGGTTCTTTTGGATTGGCAGAAGTAGAAAAGTTTTTTTTATAAACTAAATCAAAATATCTAAAGGTCTTAAGAAAACATAAACCTACAATTAGAATGCACAAAAATAAAAGTTTCTCAAGGCTTTAGGGTGATGAGTCTGTCAAATACTTATTTTCTAGGCGATGTAAGCCATGACATCATTTGTCAATTACTTAGTTGTGGGCTTCAAAGAGAAAGCAAATGCTCTATCATTACTGTTCTTGATAGGAAATGTCTGGCAAGCAATGAAAGAAAACATTATTCTAATGCAAAATGTGGTTTTCACCTCTTTTTGTCTTCTTTGATGTGGCCATACCACTTGGCATTGAATCATCCACATACTATACAATAGTGTATGTGATTGAGATCCCGTTCTCTTGAACTTAACTTAAATTTGAGAATTTTATTTTTATTTAAATCTTTTTTGCATTTGTTAGTTTTGCTCCAAACTTTTATGGGTTATTAATTGAATCGTCTCTATGAGAGAAATCAGAAAAGTAAATTTTTTTTCTACTTTTACCCTAGTATTTTGATAAATAATCACTTTTTAGCAATAACAAATGCGAAAAAAATTCAAATAAAGATAAAACTTCCAAATTTAAGTTAAGTTCAAGAGAACGAGGCCTCAGGATTGGATAGGGAAGTTGAATTAATCGTTCATGCATGAGAGCTAGGCAGGAAAAGTAATTCTGGGGAAAAGCCTCTTTAGTTGTGCAGTGATCTTACAAAGGCAAAAACATATCTCCATCGACTATAGTCTTTTGTTTCTTGAATTTTTGTAGATGCTGTTGTGCGCAAAGATATGAGTATAATGGAACTGTGTGAACAAGTGGCTCTTGACAGATCTCAACGGAGGAAAATGATTCATTAGCCGACCCCAAGTGATTGGAACTTAAAGCTCAATTTGGTTTGGTTTGGTTTGGTTTATGTTCGATCAGGTTAAAAAATGACAAAAAAAAATAAAGAAGAAGAAGAAAAGGAAATCACTTCAAGTTGAAAAAAGCAACCTTTTTCATTTCTTTTTAGGTTGCGGGCGGCGTTTGGCGGCAGCAAGGGGTTCTTGGCGGAGGCAGCATGGCAGCTTGGTGGAGGCTACCCTGTGTTCCCGGGGTTCCGTTTTGAGGCTTCGGTGTGGTCAATGGAGTGACGTATGCGCTGCTCTGGAGCAACAACGGGAGCTTTCCCCATGTTCCGGTGGTTGCAGGGATGCACTTTTCCAATGACGTGGCTGTTAGGATTGAGGGGCTAGTGGGCTGCTTTTTTGTGCTCATTGTAATATCTGGGCTTTTTTAGACCAATAGGGGTGTTGGGCTAGCTTCGGTCCTTTTAGGTGGGCTTCGTCCTGCTGGGTGTCTTTGATTGACTTCTTGCCAATTGTAGGTATGGATCCCGGATTGGGAAAACGATTGCTTTTTAAGCATGATGATATTTTCTTGCTCCTATTAGTCTTGTAAGAATTTCAAAATTAATGAAAAAAATAATTGCAGTTCAAAAAAAAGATATATATTTTCTAGGGTCTGGACTAGTAAGCTGAAATTAGATCTATACTTTCTAGGGTTTGTCTCAATCAATATTTTTTGAAATTAGATCTATACGATCTTTTATTTATGTGAGAAAACGTGGTTGCTTTCTTTCACATGTACGTATAACACCAAATGTGGCTTTCACCTCTTTTTTCTTCCTCTGGCCCATATCACTTGACATTGAATCGTCCACTTATATATACTAGTAGATGTGCATGTGCTTTGCACGTGGAGTTCTTCTAATTAAAGGAAATTCTACTTTGAAACGAAACGAACCATTTGCTCTTCCTTGGCGTTATCTAGACATCCACTTAGATGTAGTACGTGATGTAATTGTGCTGACATTTTTTTTTTTAAATTGAAACAAAACAAACCATTTGTTTCATCGACCCATTTATTTGGGATTTTAAGCTCGGTTTGGTATTAACATATTGTAATTTTTTCCACAAAATAGGATTCAAATCTTCATATGAGTTTTTGGATGGATGTACCATATTGATCTTGACCATCTTTTAAAATTTTGAGGATAAAGTGCAAGATTGAGAACATATTTTAAAACATGCTGCAAATAAAATACTCTAAGTATTGTGTAACTGTGTTTTGCTTGGAGTGAATGATTCCTCCTATAATCAAGCGTGTAGCTTGGTCGCGTTCGAGTGACATTTGCTAATTAAGTAGCATTGAGTGGCATCGCCTACCCCCAATCGAGTGGCATCCCGGGACTATCCTAACCTTGCAGGTCTCAACCTGCGTCAAATAATAGAGGTACTGGTATTATTGTTATACAGCTTTACGGCAACGCGGAGTTAGTGATGTAGAACACATGGAGACCCAATTCTATGATCACCTGGACCGAGCCAAGCCCCGGAAGCCCAAACGGTGTTTAATTTCAAATTACCCAATTTGGCAAAATTCGGACGAGCTCAGAAAAGGCCCAAACTTGTCGGGCTGACTTATTTTCATGCTTCGGTCAATACTCATGAATCCTACGTTGATGATCGATGGAGCTTTTCGGCCTAATTCCTTCGTTCAGGCCTTCAATTGCGTTATTTTGCCGTTTTAAGAAAGATTTGTTTCGTTAATAACTCTTAGACCGTAATTCCTTTTAAGTTGGTTCTTTTTGGAAAAGTCTTGTTTTTCTTTCCTGTTTTCAGTTTTAGAAAAAACCCCAAATTATGAGACTTTTTATTTTCTAAGTTTATTTTTAGGGTTTTTAGGGTTTCGGCCTATATAAGGGTTTGTAATTTAGAGTTTATGCAGCCTTTTATCAATAATATTGCAGAGTTTCTCTCTTTCTTCCTTGTGAGCAAGGATTGCTCATTGCGACGAGTTGTTTATCTCGTTTGGACTAGTGTGTTAACTAGTCTCTTGTGAATTCCGCTGCGTCAGTTATCTTGGAAGATTAGTCCTAACAAAGCTTGCAGATTTTGTGTTTTTGACCTTGTATAAAAGACCTTTCTGGTAGTTTTATATAAATCTCTTCATCTAATTAACCATTCAGTACGCAGTTTTCACGTCCATCTGGCGAATCTTGAGTTTATGAACGGAAGCCAAGGCAAATAGAACTCTAATTTTAGAAATTTTTGCTACCATGCATTCGTCCTTCATTCTCTTTTTGAAAATTCATTCGCAGCCAATAGCTTTGGGACTAATCTCAAACTCTCTAAATAGAAGCTTTCTAAAGCACATAAAAAGGATTTGAAACCACCTAAAATACACTCTTTAATTTCGATAAGACATAACATATCGAAGTCGAAATCTATGTTTGGCTTAGTGTACGTGATAACGGGATACGGTAGGTCTAAACAATACTGGCTAAACACAGCCGAACTCATTTATATCAATCATATATTTTAGCGAGCCTCTAGTTCAGTCATTGTCACTTCATTGATGCTAGGAGGACTTTGAGCGGTAGTATGTTCATGCGTCTCTTTGGAACTTCGCTCAATATAAAAGCCAGGTTGCTTGGGTTGGGGCAAAGCTACAGTATCCGAAACCAACATTGAGATCACAGATGACATAGTTGGCCTATCTTCAGGGCATTTCTGGAGGCATAGAAGACCAATCTGCATACATCTCATCACCTTAGACATTGGAAATGAACCCTCCATCATTGGATCTATTAATTCAGAAGCTTTTCCGTCAATCCAAAGTCCCCATGCCTGAAATGGCTCACTATAGTTAGAAATCAACTATCAAAAAATATACAAATGGTGAAAAGGCTATCAGGTTCTTTGTGTATGAACTTACATGTCCAAGAAGGTTTAGATCATGGTTTGCATGATGAAACTTTCTATTCCTTTTGCCACTCATTATCTCCAAAACTACGACTCCAAAGCTAAAAATATCTGATTTTGTTGAAAATAGGCCGTCGATTGCATATTCGGGAGCCATGTAACCACTGCATAACATTATAAAAAGAAATAAAAGTTAGTGCTAAAGGCTATTATGCATAAAATAGGGAACATGACTTAAATCACGTACAAAGTTCCGACCACCTTTTTTGTTTTTTCGGATGACTGATCACCTCCAAAAGCTCTAGCTAGGCCAAAATCTGAAATTTTGGGATTCATCTCACTATCAAGTAGCACATTGCTAGCTTTAAGATCCCTATGAATGATTCTCAATCTTGAATCTTGATGAAGATAAAGAATCCCTCTAGCAATCCCAATAATGATTCTACTCCACAAGAGCAATTTGCTTCTTGTTATTTCTGCAATTTCACGAAATTTATTACACTATTTACTTTTCTTGGTCATATAATGAGACAAACTTTGTGGAAATATACTATCCCATTGATTAAGTAAGAATTCCGATGAAGAAAAAAAAGAGAGAGGAAGGTTTATTGGGCAAACCAAAAATGATGGAATCCAAGCTTCCATTAGGCATGTACTCGTAAACTAGCATTCGTTCTTCTCCGAGGATGCAACATCCCAAAAGCTTAACTAGATTACGGTGTTGAAGTTTGGCGATCAAAATAACCTCGTTTTTGAATTCCTTGAGACCTTGTTTGGAGTCCCTCGAAAGTCGCTTGACAGCTATGTCTTTTCCCGTTGATAGATGACCCTTTGTTAGTCAACACAAGAGTCATTTTCTTCACGACTACTTGCCATTATTTAGTTTTTCAATTTAGTTTGAGTTTTCTTTTAAGAATTATTTGATCAAGAAGACTCGATTATAATTTTGGTAGTTTCCTTTTTCCTTATTTCCTAGTGTGTAGGGTTTCTCCTACTATAAATTGAGTTGTAAGCCTTAGGGCTATTCAGTTTTTGATGATTAATGAAATTTAAAAGAGTGTTCTCTTTTATGGCAACTTTTGGGTATTCTGTGTGAATCAACCAATTGTTGTTGCCTTTATTCATGAGTATTTTCAGACTAAACAGGTTTAAGAAAGAGTTGTCACGATCTTATCGCCCGATCTCTTTTTTGAACACGCCTCCCTGCATCATGTTATTTGTCATTTCCTTATGCGAGACAAGTCAATGGAATTGGCTTAAAGTCATTGAAAGATATACGTGTGGGGGTTGATTGCCCGTTCCACTTTTGGAAAAAGTGGGTTTTTGAAAAAGAAGGTAAATTTCAAGGTAAAAAATCATGTGTTTACGCAAATAATTTTTCTACCAATATGGATATTGTTTGATAGATCTAATTAAGATCTTTTAAACGGTGCAAAAAAAATTGAAAAATTATTTTTCATTTTCGTTATATTTGAGTTCGAAATTACCTTCTTTTTGAAAAAGAAGGTTTTTAGAAAAAGTGGAACGGGGTCTGAAGGTTCTTGATTGAATGATATTTGCAACTGCAAAAAAATATCTGAGTTATGAATAAATCATACGGGCGGAAAGAAGACGATATCCCGGAAAACAAAACGACAAAGTATAGAAGTTGTGCATTTGACCGGAATTGTCAAGGTGCACATAAGTTCACTCGGATACATCTGACAGTTGAATCCTGATCCATATTTTGAGAATCCACACTGGTATAGGACTGTGGTTGGCTCTTTGCAGTATCTTACCCTTACTAAACCTGAAATTTCTTTTGCTTTCAATCTTGCTTGCCAGCATATGCATGCTCCTAGACAAAGCCATTACATTGCAGTTAAAAGAATTCTGAGATATGTCAAGGGCTGCATACACCAAGGACTACATTTTGTTCCCAGTTCCCTCACCTTAACAGGGTTCAGTGATGCTGACTGGACTGGAGATCATGTAGCTAGGAGGTCTACCATTGGTTTTTATCTATTTTTGGGTTCTAACTTGATCTCATGGTGTGCAAAGAAACAACACACTATTGCCAGGTCTTCCACAGAAGCTGAGTATAGAGCCTTAGCTCAGATTGTAGCTGATGTGCCTTGGGTTCAGCAGTTACTTCTTGATGTTCATGTCTCCCGTACTTTGCCTCATCTCATCTAGTATGACAACAAGTCAGCCATTGCCTTGGCGTCTAATCCTGTTTTTCATGCAAGGACCAAACATGTCGAGATGGACTATCACTTTATTCGAGAAAAAGTTATCAGCAAACAGATTTTGGTTCAACATATTCGTTCCTTGGCCCAAATTGCAGATCTTTTTACAAAATCTCTATCCGTGGACATGTTTCTTTCTTTGAAGGCCAAACTCATGGTTATGGATACTCCCATGAGTTTGAAGGGGGGGTGTAAAGAGAACTCATTAGTTAGTTGTGGACCAAACTTTAATTACGTTAGTTGCGTGGCTAGTTTGTTAAACTGTAGTTAAAAGTAGTTAACTGGGGTTTGGTTTTAACTAATTAATGCTGCTAAGGGTAGTGCGTAGTATATCAATCAATTGCTAAGTTCTGTATCAGGACGATCGAAAAGAAATGAAAATGGATATTTCTTTCTCTCTCTCATTCTCTCTCTATCTCTTATTCTTAAGTAGTTCTTGAAACTTCTTTATACCTGTCCTAGAAGGTTTAGATCATGGTCTGTGTGATGAAATTTTCTATTTCCTTTTGCTGCTCATTATCTTTAAAACTATCACTCCAAAGCTAAAAATATCGGATTTTGTTGAAAATAGGCCATCGATTGCATATTCAAGAGCCATGTAACCATTTCATAAGATTACAAATAGAAATGAAAAGTTAGTGCTAAAGGTTATTACGCGTAAAACACGGAACATGACTTAAATCATGTACTAAGTTCCGACCACCCTTTTTGTTTTTGTAGATGACTAATCACCTCCAAAAGCCCTAGCCAAGCCAAAATCTGAAATATTAGGATTCATTTCACCATCAAGTAGCACATTGCTAGCTTTAAGATCCCATGAATGACTCTCAATCTTGAATTTTGATGAAGATAAAGAATCCCCCTAGCCTAGCAATCCCAATAGTGATATCCAAGCGCCTATGCCATGTGAGCAATTTGCTTGGTATTATATTTGCAATTTCACAAAAATAAAGTGCAAGATTGAGAACATATTTAAACATGCTGCACATAAAATACTCAATAATTTTCGTTTCCTGAACATCTGTGGCTAACTTGTCTAGAATCTCGATCGGAGGGAAGAGTAATTAGTGTCACCAACCAAGTCTCCTGCTTGATTCCCATTTTAGCTAAACATTCAGCTACTCGATTTCCTTGTTGAAGAGTATGGGGAATTTTCTGGAGTTCCTTCGTTGATGAGAGTCACCGCAATCTAAGAATTTGATTCTAGATCAACACCATGCATTTCATGTCTAAATCCCCAAAAGTTCTGCTTCTAGGCTGGTACAACCTTCGAGAAGCCCATAAAATTCCAAAACTCATAGACCTCATTCCTCTCAGTGTAACCCTCCGAAACCTGCTTGGCTTGAGCTTCCTTGAGCGCTACGTACCATCAGTGTTCATTTTCATCTTACCACAACTTGGAAAGGTCCAACTAATCAGTTTCATGCTAAAGGCTTCAGAATTTTAGATGTATTACTTTGGATATTCCCAGCGGTCATGAAAACTGAGAGGTCAATGTATAAAAAACTTTCCTACTTCTGCCAATCCAAAAGAACCATAATAAACCTAGCATTCCATGGACATCCAATGTTGTCCATAACTTTTATTTGACTATTCTTAGTAATCCAATATAAACATCCAATACCTGAAGATTAGGAAAATGCGCCCATATCTCAAGACTCTGTGAACAACTAACAAACAATTGATCAAGATCTCAACCTCTATATTGCAAATGATCATATCCCTCCATATTGCAAATGATCATATCACTTGCGAGGATAATGCTGTTCCACACATGAGATGCTTTCTTATTCAGAGGCCAAATCGAAAAGAGTGGTTACTCAAATATTTCTTCCTAATAAGTTGGATCCACATGGGTTTTTTTTTTCCCATTATCAATCCTCTAATCGAGTTTACACCAAAAAAAAAAAAAAAAAGAAGAAGCAAAATTAGCTTTATTAAACCCAAGCCCACTAACATTTTTAGGTTTGCAAACAGTCTCTCATTTAACCAGGTGGACTTTCTTCTAATCATTGGTGTCTCACCAACAAAAAATTCCTAATAAGCTTATCAATTTTATCCCAAACATGAATACAAAGAGCTGTGGTTGATACACAGCTAGCATTCAAGCCAGATAATTTTTCCTGCCTCTACCAAAAAAAATTGATAGTGCTTATTTAAAACTCTTTCATGCAACAGAGGGACACCAAGATAAGCTTCTAGGTCAAAGGTAAGAGGGATGCTACATTTTTTGCTTAAAGCCTTGGCTCCTATTTACATTGGGAGAAATAAACATTTTAGATTTAATGGTAATTAATGAGTTGACCAGAAGCTTCCAAAAAGGTTTCAAGTACAGAATCATAGCTTTTATCATCCGTTGTAGCAAAAAATAACGCATTATCTGCAAAACACGTACAATTGACTTACAACTCATGTTTGTCGGTAACCACAAAGTCCAGGCTTTTCTAGCTTCAAATATCAAGAGAAAAAGAAAGGAAAATTCAAACACAGCCTAATATAGAAAACTTCCGTAATAGTTTTCAGATGATAAAGATCCACCCACCCAATGAAGACCACAAGGCTTAACAACACACCACATACTTGAACTAAAAATCATGCAATAATTGACAAATACGTACAAATACGATATTAAGGTTATACTTGATCGAAACAATTTTGGTCAAAGAAGAAGTGTGAAGTTTTATGGTCTTCATTGAATGGGAAGGAAAAATTATGAAAAGAATACATGAAGTTCCAACACAAAATATACTACTAAAATGGAAATCTATATCCAACCTTGAAAGAATCAATATGTCAAACACCGTACTTGGAACAATATGTCCACGAATCAAAGAGGTGCATTTGCATAAGAGTTTTGTGTGCCTATATTTCAAAAAAATGATATATTCATATGATGGAGTAGCTATTTTTTCCCTCTTCAGAACATTTCGGCAAACATGGTTCAAACACCTATCAAGTATCATGTGTTAATCTCAACAGTTCAAATTAAATCTCTTTGTCACCGACCAGAGTATTTATACTAAGTGATTACAGATTTTTCAAATGCTATTTACGTTACTTATGTTTGTTGGAAAGAGAGGACATAAATTTTATGAATTTTAGTTCTAACCTGATTCGTTGCCATACCTCAATCATTAACAACTTTAAATTACCTCAACAATGTTCGTTGGCAGTCTGGTTGTGGAACTTCTATGGGTCCTGTGGGCTCCTCCTCCTTGGCGGCTATGCGTGTTGACGGAGTAGGAAATTTGGAATGAGAGGTTGAGGCAATTTGTAAGGTAAGTTCTGGATGCAGACGCTTGAAACTTCCGGCAAACATCGCATCATTTTTCACCGCTCTTCTACAGAAAGATAGGACAGTGCACATAAGAGTTATTTCCATCATTGTACACTTTAGATTATAACCATAGCAATAACCAACTATATTGTTCGATTACCAATTACTGGAGTTTTTGTCGTGCCTACTCCGTCAACACACATAGCCACCAAGGAGGAGGAGCACACAATACCCATAGATGTTCCACAACCAGACTGCCAACGAACATTGTTGGGGTAATTTAAAGTTGTTAATGATTGAGGTATGGTAACGAATCAGGCTAGAACTATAATTCATAAAATTTATGTCCTGTGTTTCCAACAAACATAAGTAACGTAAATAGCATTTGAAAAATCTGTATTCATTTAGTATAAATACTCTACTCAGTTACAAAGAGATTTAATTTGGACTGTTAAAATCAACACATGATACTTGATAGGTGCTTGAACCATGTTTGCTGAAATGTTCTGAAGAGGGAAAAAATAGCTACTCCATCATATGAATATATCATTTTTTTGAAATATAGGCACACAAACTCTTATGCAAATGCACCTCTTTGATTCGTGGACATATTATTGCAAGTAAGGTGTTTGACATATTGATTCTTTCAGGGTTGGATACAGATTTCCATTTTAGTTGTATATTTTGTGTTGGAACTTCATGTATTCTTTTCATAACTTTTCCTTCCCATTCATTGGAGACCATAAAACTTCAGACTTCTTCTTCTTTGACCAAAATTGTTTCGATCAAGTATAACCTTATATCATATTTGTGCGTATAGGTCGATTATTGCATGATTTTTAGTTCAAGTATGTGGTGTGTTGTTAAGCCTTGTGATCTCCGTTGGGTGGGTGGATCTTGCACATCTACTAGTATGTTAAAAGGTTTGTAACAACAGAACAAACCAGCACTGCAAGAAATAGGAGGATCCTTCAGCAGGCCCTTCAGTTCCTTCTGGATCCTCTTTGAAGCCATAACCAGTACACAACTAGCACAGAAATCTCACTGCAAAAAATTCCCTCATCAAATTCAGGAGAACATGAAAGGTAGCACATGATACGGATGTCAAGTCGCACCATAAAATTCATTGGAACCATCAAATTCATAAATTCACATCCGGTAACATAACGACTCGTAAAAGCATCAAGAGAAGAGAGGAAGATGATACTCAAGTTAGATTTAGAGCTATGTTCCAAACGAACACTACTGCAAGAATGTAGAATTGCACCTTTAATTCCTAAAAGCCCCTTAGGACTGAGGGATTTGGTGAGAAAAGAAACGAATAGCAGGGAGAATCTCACCACTTGTTTGGATAAACATGTGAGAAATGTGAGTAAATGCAAATGCAAGATCTATTTTGTTTCTACAAAAAATGATGAGATTTGGCGAGAAACCATAACCCTTTCATTCCTCTTGAAATCACTCAATCCAAAGGGGCTGCAAATATTCAACAGTAAAGGTACTTGACAGAGCAAAAGGAAATGGAAAACCTTGATCAAACACAACTAAACAAAATTGAACTTCTTCTTTTTTCCATCCTGATTTCCACATAAGAACAGAAGCAATACAATTAGGACCATTACAAATCCAAAACTCAAAATTTTGCTTGAACCCTCTGGGTTCAAAAAATGCACTGAAAAACTTTGACCTTGCAATCACAATTGAATTCAACCAAGCTTCATGCAAAGCCCGCACATTTTTTCCATTGGAACTGAGAACCAAGCTCAAATAGGATTGAATATTTCTTTATGAAAGACACGTCAGCAATGTATATTAAGTTATGTGTACTTCGTGACACTGCTTCTCCAACCTTTACAAATGTGTCATTTGAACTCCTCAAGTAGTAGACTGCTCCAGGTTCAGTTTCAATCTTACGACGGCGCACACCCAAACCTTCGACAAAGTATTGGCAGGTAGATGCCAAATTGCATCTTGAAAGCTCATAGCCATACTGAATTAAAGAGACCTTTATGGACATTTCAAAAAATTATTAGATAGGTTAAAGATAACTAATATGATGTTAGTATCAAAGTAGTAAATTTGAAGCATAAATCCCCAAACATAAAAAGATGGGCCAAGACTTACAAGAAATGGACAAGGATAAACTTAAAACATGACTACACAAGACCTTTAAAGCCCAATCAACAAGTTCAAATACAGCACATATGGAATATGCCAAAGCAATTCGAACAATGTTGGAATATGAGGAATTTGGATAACAAAATGTTTCAATGTTTTATCAATAAAATTTGAATCAACACACATGAAGGAACACACAAATGAGTGGTCACCCCAATTTGGGAGAAATTATGCATATAAGGACCTACCAAGTAGTGAGAATCGAAAACAACACCTTCCATCAATTTGATAGAGTCCCATGTACAATACACTAATTGAGAAATACAGACTCCTATGTTTACAAAGTAAATAACAGTGAAACCGTTGTCTTGATACAATAGCTAAGTCTGGCCTCCCAATAAATAAGTAAAAATCTTTCAAAATTTCATTGATAAAGAGCCTTCCTCACAAAATGGGATTCACCAGATATCTGAAGCAAACCAAATGATAAAAACCAAAAGCAATAAGCCCCAAAACTAATACTAAACAGAACCACTCCTCATGCGAAATTTCAAAGCTATCACAAGCATCTAGTATGGATGCAATGGAGACTCTACATAATCCAGTACCCAATCAGTTTTGAGGCAAGACTATTCAAACTACAACAATTCCATGAAATTCATTGCAATTTTAAGAAACAATTGTTAAAACATACGAGAGAGATGAATGATGACTAATTCATCTCAGTTAACAGTAGCATGTGGTCATTACCATTTAACACTAACCCAATCAAATAACTGCAACCACTGTTACCTATCTTCAACACATTTTCTATCAAACTTTAAGTGCTATGTTTTGTCATTACTCATTAAGATTCTTTAACAGGCCTTCAGCAATGACAAAAGATTAGCAACATGAAGCTGGTAACGTCCAACTTCGTATAGACAAGAAGGAATTCAAATGGGCTTCAATTAAGAACTGTCAGACAACAGTCAGCCAACAAATGAATGCAAGTGAAAAAATAAAATAAAATAAAGTCAAGTGGAACTTATCCCGTCACCTACACAAGTTCATCAGAGCCCAATGAACAAGCAGGCAAATGATCATCTTTCAAAATGCAAATGTGGGCACCAGTTTCACTGCGTATGTTCTGAACTATCTATTCTCCTTTCCCGATAACACCTCCAATCTGATCAGATGGCACAAGAAGCTTAACAGTAACTTGTGGGGTTTCTTTCATGTTCTCATCAACCCCCAAGTCCTCAGCAACAATCATGCACCCTGAATAGGGCATCCTAGACTGGACAAACCATATCATTAGTGTCATCAAACCTATTTCTTTCTTCACTTGAGCTGTAGATAGTGACAACGCGCTCGTCACATCCTCATACCGTCTCACCAATCCTAATTATTTATTTACTGCCTGCCCTTAATTGCTTAACGATTTCTCGACCCCTCCCTAGAATACCCCCAATCTTCTTTCCAGGACACAAATTGGTATACAGTATCTTCCTTCCCAATAGAAAAGGAGTCTCTATCATCACTGTGATTTCTCTTTTTATTTTCTCCATCATCTGCATAATCAGAGTGAGAATGGAAACGTTTTTCATAACTATTTCTCTGGCCAGCCATAGAAGAAAAACGAGCTGAGATCTGTTTCACATGTGTATATATGACATTTAATCATCCACTATGACACTTCAACGAGCATCAAGAAAAAGAGGAATCTCCTATCAAATAGATCACACGTGAGTATGATAATGCCACACACGCTATATTCAAATTTTCAACTCTAAAAAAAGTGGCATCATCTGTATAAATGATGATTGATGATGTAATAGTCTTAAAAGCAGTTGAAGACAAAACAAAATGTATGAAAAATAAACACAAGAATGAAAGGGGAAAAAAAGGAAAGGAAATCACTCACAAGCTGTTTAAACTTCGTAGTGGATATTTCCTCCTTAACATGTAGATTAGAACAACCCTCTTTATTTTGTATTTTGTTCACAATTCAAAAAGACTAAGGATCCTCTCTATTCTGTATTTTCTTCCATAAACTCATTTCAGGACACATCCAAAAATAACAACTGTAGCACATCATAAACTCCTCACATTGTGACATACAGAAGGATGCACTGTAGACATCGTCCAAGGTCGTTTATCCCAAGTAAATAAAGAGCATCCTAAAATTTGAAGGCAGTTAAAACTAAAGATCGGCATACAAAGGCAACAGGCATCATTGTGCCAGCAATATTTGACCATGTCTTTAAACTGTGCTATAACAATTCGCAAGGATTCAAGTTTGATGTGAAGTTTAAGCACATAAAAGTGAAAATAAACTCTCCAATGAAATTGGAGAAACAAGAATCTGAAACTGAGAACAGACTATATGGCACATAAAAAGTTGGATTGAGGGAACAAGGCCTATTACCCAAGTGGGAAGACAAGGGAGTAAACAGGGGAAGAGAAGTGCTTGAAAAAAAAAGTGTCCTTGATCATCTTACTTATCAACTTAGGGCACGCTTGGCCACCTGATTACTTGGTAACAATTTTCTACTTTTGGCTTCTGGGTGTATGGAAGCTCATTCCGTATCCATTAAAACAAATGAATTGGAGAATCCATATGAGCTTTTTTTGTTCTCCTTGTTTTTTTAACACTAAAAAACCTATTTTGCACATATTATCCAAATGCTTCCTTCCATGTCTCCATTTTCTTGGACCGTGAATAAACAGAGCGAGCAAATAGGTATACCTTTTCCAATTAAGCTTTTGCAATTTTTGAAGAATTATTCTCAACTAAGTGAAAGGGGGTGAACGCTCGTTGTTTGCCAGACTTTTTGGTAGTTAAAATCCAAAGATTTGGATTATAATTGAAACACTTATACTTTACAATTCATAATCTAATCCAAAACCTACAAAATAACTAGAAGATACTTCCGCTCACAGCAAATGCTTCCTTTGCTCCGAATTTTCTCAATCCAGACGAACTACACGAGAACTACGAGTACAAAAAATAAACTTATCGATGAATTTACCGTCTCGAATGGTTTTCTTTCTACGGAGAAACTGTATTCCATGATCAACAAACAGAAAAGCTGAATAATCCAAAAACTCACAACTTTTTCTCGATCACAATACAAGCATTGAGTTATTAGTACGATAAATTTCACGGTGATTCACTTAATCAAGGTCCTCTAACTTCAGATCAAGGTTTTAAATAACAATATTGAGACATGTAACGGTAACAATCGAGGTATAATGGTATAGGGAGTATGAATGAGAATCGGTTGTCCCAATCGTAATTTTTAAAATTATTTGAAGAAGAATAATAATTTAAGTGCCAAAATCACCTATCTTGTTCTCGTGAATAATTGAGGGCCAGATAGAGAAAGGTGTGCATATTTACCTTGAGAATCACGCAGAGATGAACCATTCAACTCCCAACGCTTTACTTCATGACATAGAGGAACTTTCACAACTGAAATCAAAAGGGAACCCAAGCAAATTAATTGAAAGATGGGAGATTGGAATTTTCAAACAATGAAACGAAATTCTGCATTGTCACTATCTACAAACTTCAAATATATGAAACATCAATTTGGGGCTAGGGCAAGAGCAAATAAAGGAGAACCTGAACCTGAGGGGAAACATAGCTTCCATTCGATTCAAGGGCTGTCGAAAAAAACCCAGTGTCGATGTTGATGTCCGTCGAGTTGAAATCGAATTATTTCAAACGATATTCATCGAGTAGTTGGGATATGATTTCTTCGCTGAAAGCTAGAAAGAAAACATTCAATTTTGTTTTCACAGGGAAGAAGAACCCTAAAGCCACGATGAATCAATTTGGGTCTCCAACTTCGGCTTCTCGGGTTCCATTCATCATCTTCTCTCTGCCATATACAATAGTCGATTGGTACTTTCACCTTGTCGACAAAGCAACGAAAATGGCAAGAAAATACGTCGAAAAATCAGGAATCCGTACCAAAAATCAGTGAAATCCGGAAAAGAGTACCAATTTCGTGAGTGAATTCCGGAAAAACGACTAGGGAAAATTACCGAGAGGTGGAGGAGACCAAGTCATATTACCAACTCATGGTCTCCACTATCAAAATTACCACCATCATGGTATTCCCAAAAGTATTGACCAACACATGGTGAGACAAATTGAGTTTACAATTTTTCTCTTGATATATATATATATATATATATCAAGAGAAAAAGCCCTAGTCCCCCATTCTCTCCCAATCGTTTACCTCTCATTCTTACGACACCAGGCCTCGTTCAAACGGACGGAGAGAGGGGGGGGGGGGGGGGGGGGGAAGGAGCTCGACAGGCTCGGATGGACCACCAACAGTGGCCACCTCGACAGGTTCCGGCGCCGTACAGCTCTCACGGCTGACCACCCACGTGCATGACTTCAACCTCCATTGCTGCCCATTACCTTCACCAAGTTTGATCTTTTTCCACCCTACCTTTAATTAATTATTGGATAATAAGTAGGCTATACATACATCCATGTACCCAATTAGTAAACTCTAAGGTTTTTAATTTGTAAACCTTAATTAGTTCATCCATCCTTGAAAAAATTAGTGGGTCAATGTAATTAGGGAGATTGTTTTGGTACGTCCCTAATTTTTATAATCGGGTCCTCTAATTGTAGTTGTAAGCAACTCTTTGATGATAGGTATGTATGGATCATGCGGACTTAGTTATTTAAGACTTCAGAAAGGTTTTGTTATCTTTGAAGTAAATTGTTCGATAGTTCTTTTTTCTGTGGACTTCTGGTTATTAGTTCCCAGATCATCTTGTTGTTTGGCTCCTGAAAATTAAGGGTGGAAATATAGATCTAATTAATTTGGATTCTGATGTTTACTTATTTTGACTCTAAGGAAGGGAAAAATGCGTAAAGGTTGTGATTTGAATTCGCAAGAATGGCTCCTCTATTTGGGACTGCAAGAATGGCTCCTGAAGTACCGCTAGCTAAGTCAGTCAAGGTCTATGTAGCACCGACACAGGCACGTGACACTACACCGACACTCTGACACGCGAATTTTAAAAAAACGGAGGATTCGACACGTTAGGGGATACGTTTTAAAAAAGCGTATATGTATACTATCACACGAAGAAAAATAAAAAAAAAATTCTAATTGTAAATATGTATCACCATATATACGTTACATTATAACCATCATCATATCATTTATAAAAGTATTTCAACTAAAAGCATTAGATCCTACTATTTTAATTAGGTCCTAGTATTTTTTTTATCAACCCCGACTTGTTTTCCAAGTGTCCGAGAGTGTCCAGAGCATTTTAAAGTGTACCCAGAGTGGCCAAATGAAAACATTGATAAAAAAAAACTAGGACACTTGGAAATGATTATCGAACAAGTGTCTGGAGAGTATCCAGAGTCCAACACCGGTACGTGACCTCTGACGAAGTGTCTGTGCAACATAGGTCAAGGTAGTCACTCCCAATAGTCCCATTGAAGCTAAACATGGGATAATTTTCATACGGCATACCTATAACATGTGCAATATTTTTTATTTTTGGTAATTTTATAGGGGATAAGATTTTGGTAATTTTATTTTTGGTAATTTGCTTTCTCTGAACATGGGATAATTTTCATACAGCATACCTATAACATCAAATTAGTGAATAAAGGGCTTCTTAGCTGCAGTGTGAATAACAACTAACCATTGAAGGGTTATTAATACTGTGAAGCTCATTGTGTAGTGCTTATGAAATACCTCATGGAATAATTTCACTTGCAAGAAGAAACATTAAACTGGAAATATCCATCCAATTGATGGGAATTAAAATCTGGTTAACATCATATATGTGATATGCCTGTGTGTAGTACAATACTTCTATTGGGAATGGTGAAAGCCCTATGTAGGGAGCCATTTGTATCTTGCATAGGACAAGAAGTTTCTACATGTAAAAAGAATGTCAAAAAGAGTGATGTTGGTTTTTTTCCTTGTGTTTGCTTCTGTTCTTGCAAAGTTACTACCCATTCATGGCTCTCAGAATATATGAATGATGTCTACTAATACTTACTCCTTCAAATTGCAGGCTTACTTGCATTGACCTCGGTATTTTGCAAGAAGCGTGTACGGGGTCAATCCAGGGAAAGTACAATAAAGTCAAGAAACAACTTGGTCAATGAAGGATTTGATTTTTCATTAATTTGACACAAATTTGATGATGCATTAGACCGAATACAAGTTTGAATTAGGGTTTCAGTGCTATGGTTGATGATATTGTGTTTTGGGCGAGTTCTAGACAAGCATTTTATTGTTTCTGTTTGTATCTCATTTGTCAATATCAAAAAACTGAGATGAATATGTAGAAAATAACATTTTTGTAAATAAATTTTGTAATGTATGAGTTGTGTTGGTTTGGGTACGTATTCGATGAAGGATTTGGTTTTCCATTGATTCTTGGTTTTTTTTGTTTCTTTTTTGATACAAGTCTGGCTATGTTTTGCTGCTGGATTGTTTATGATTATGTGAATATGCTAAAGCCAATTGGGATACTAAATATGGATGTTATAATTCTACAGGTGATGTGTCCAGCTGAGGCAATTGATTGCTAACTTTTGGAAACGGGCATTGTTTAAGGACACGACACCGACATGGACACGGGCGAGGACACGCAGACATGAACACGGCATGAATCCATGTTTCCTGCACTTCTACACAACATTTCCATCTCCTAATTACAGTTTCAGCACCCCAAAAACTCTATTTCCAGCACCTAATTACAAATTCAGCACTCTAGAAACTCAATTTCAAACACTTAATCATGAAGCAAGAGTGTTGGCGCTTAATTTTGTTCTCCACTTATATAAACAAGATGTTGGCACTTAATTTTGTTCCCACTTATACAAATAAAATGTTGGCGAATTTTAGGGGAAGTTGATGTAACTACCCAAAACACCATTTTCAATATTTTTATCCATACCTCCCAAACTAAAGATGGATATAGTACCCAACAAATGTATATAAAAGACCAAGTTATTAATTATAACTTTTCATACTTACCACTTGCCAAAAAAATATGACGTGGTCTTTACGCAATAAAGATATGGTCCACAAAGATATACAGTATAGTCTTTTAGCAATATGGACTTGGTCTTGAAACAATCTTCATCTAACTTTCAATGCTTACCACTTGCCAAAAAATATGACGTGCTCTTTATACAAAAAATATATAATCTATAAAGACATAAAGTGTAGTCTTTTAGGAATATGAACTTGGTCTTGGTCTTGAAAGAACCACCAACTAACTTTCCACGCTTATCACTCCCCAAAAAATATGATGTGCTCTTTATACAAGAAATATATGGTCCACGTAGACAAAGAATGTAATCTTTTGGCAATATGGACTTGGTCTTGATCTTGAAAGAACCACCACCTAACTTTTCACATTTGTCACTTGCCAAAAAATATGATTTTCTCTTTATACAATAAACATCTGGTTCACACAGATATAGAGTGTAGTCTTTGGGCAATATGGACTTGGCCCTAGTCTTAAAAGAACCACCACTTAACTTTTCACTTATCACTTATCAAAAAATATGACTTGCTCTTTATACAATAAACATGTGGTCCATACAAACATAGAGTGTAGTCTTTGAGCAATATCGACTTGGTCCTGGTCTTGAAAGAACCACCACCTAACTTTTCACTTATCACTTGCCAAAAAATATGGCTTGCTCTTTATACAATAAATATGTGGTTCACACAAACATAGAGTGTAGTCTTTTGACAATATAGACTTGGTCTTGGTCTTCTCTTTTCTAAAAGTTGCATCCAGTTTCAACGGCCTTCTCTTTTTTAGAAGCTGAATGTCACAAAGCAGCCTTGAAATTAGCCCTAACAGCAAGACAAGAGCATGGAACTGAGGACCCAAATGATAAAAATCTCATCTTTTAAACTTTTACCAAAACAGAGAAAAAGAAAGGGATAGAAGTTTATACTGCCAATAGAAAGCAAGCAATAAGTCTCTGAGCAGCCAAAAGGATCTCCACCACCAAAGCCTCCACAACAGAGCAGAGCATCATCTTCTCCAGAGAAACCACATCAGAGCTCAACCTTCCTACCTCCATTCGGACAATTAGAGCCCAACACCCTGTAGGAGTATAAATTTAGAGAGAGAGAAAAAAAAGAAGTCAGAAGAAAGAAAAAAGGGGAGAGAGAGAGAGAGAAATAGGGAGAAATCAAACCTGGAGTGAGAGAGAGCTAGGGTTTTGGTACACGGAGCAATGGAGAATGAGAGGACGATGGAGGAGGAAAACGTTTTCCATTTTCTCCTTAGGCAAACGACGCCGTTTTACTTAAAGGGTAGGATGGTCTGCAATTATCATGGCCACCATGTTTTGGTGATTTTAAAGTGACTTACCATGTTTTGGTGATTTCGATATTATAGACCATTGAAGTGGTAATAAGATTGAGTCAACTCCTCTTTCCGGTAATTCTCCCACGTCTTAGTGAAATCCGGAAGAAGAGTACCAATTTCATGAGTGAATTCTGGAGAAACGACTATCGTCGCTCTCGCTCTTGATCGTTCCAGGCAAAAGGCGAAACACCAAAATTCACCCCAGCTCCACACATGCAAGCACCAAACGGCAAGGAAAACTTCAGAGGGCAATAACGTAATTTCATCTCATGCCTTGGCTTACCCACTTGGGTTCTTTTATTACAAGTGTATTGACATATACACACACATACACACACAGTGCGTTTCTGGTAAGGACCCCCGCATTTTAGCCTAAAATGCGTCCACTCAGCTGCCATTGGATCATATTTTAAATGGTCAGAATTTTAATGAAACTTTTTTGGGGAAAATTTAATTGTGACCAGTCATAAACCATCTGCAAATTCGGACCATTCAAAACACGATTCAACGGCTAGTAGTCAGGTCCGCATTTACCTTAAATTGTAGGGGTCCTTAGGGGAAAACCACAATATATACATATATACATATACATATATATAGAGAGAGAGAGAGAGAGTTAGCTTTTTATAAGGGCGCCCTTATTTTAGTTAAGTTGTGGACGTCCCATTTTCTCCCCTTTTCCGACCAAATTTTGATGATTTGAGCCGCTCAATATATTCAGAACATGATTTTAAGGGTACACATGAGAAATCAATAAAAAAAAAGACCGGAAAGAGTTTCATTCGAGCAGTTTTTATTTGAACCGTTCGATAAAATACAAACAAAAACTGATCGGATGAAGCCCTTTCCAGTCTTTTTTGTTGTTGTTGATTTCTCTCAGGTAACCTTAAAATCATGTTCTGAACGCATTGAGCTGCTCGGATCATCGCAAATTAGTCGAAAAAGGGACGTCCTCACTTTAATACGGTAAGAGCGCCCTTGTAAAAAGTTATCTATACACACACACACACACAATAGTTTTCACCTCAGGGATCCCAGACACAACACAAAATCCAGACCTCTAACGTGAGCCATTGGATCTCATCCAACGGTTGTGAAAAGGAGTAGCTCGCGGGTCAAAATAGATTGGGTTTCGGGTAAAAATGGCTCGCGGGTCAAGGATCTGGGTAATCAACACACGGGTCAAGCCCCCCTCTCCTTTTCACTCATTTTACGCCTTCCACATAGAGAAGGACTGAGACGACGAACGATTCACCCCTGGAGATCCAAATAATGAACGCCAAGGAGATCGAAATGCCGAACAACAAGGTCTCTTCGAAATACAGTTGCATACTCTAAATTTAACCGCTGCACGGTGTGTGGGGCCACTGCGTGCAGCAAAACCAAGGATTCTCTCCCAAAGGTTTATCCTTTGGGAGAGTATCTCTTGAGGATAAGCCTTTTTTTAAGCCAATGATCACGTGGACAGCATTTCGGCAATACATAGTTGGCAAACATCCAGTTTTGAATTGATCACATATCTTGATACAAGGAAGCACTTCAACCAACTTCCCAGGAGGACAAATAAGGGCCATGGGAAGCACTTCAACCAATTTGTCATTGTAGTAACACCACACTCACTCAACCCAAGAAGTCTTGAATCACAACTGAACAAATGCTAGGCATGATTTCCAATAGGACCTTGGCTATAATGCCTCTTTTCCGTATCTTTGTAAGAATGTTGGGATCATGTTTCAATTCTTTGTTGACATTGCTTCTTTTTTCATTGGAAGAGGCAAATGATGCTTGGAGGGTGAGTTTGCTCCATAACTGTGATTTTCTTTTTACTCATTGGTTGGACGACACGTGGCAAGGGCAAAATTGGAAAGTCGAAGGGTGACTTTGGTTCACCGTAATAAAGTAAGTTCGAGTTGAATAAACTGATTAATGTCAATAAAACTATAGTAAAGTTTTAAGAACTATTTATCCGTCGAGTGGCCAGTGAATGGTATGATTCCTTTATTAATTGAATATTATATGGATTTTTTCTTCCGTCGATCAAGTGATAGATGTCAAAAGGGAGTATATCCAACTTTTCCATGATCAAAGGAGCAGTTAACCACGATTAAAGAGGCAGTTTTTCTAGACGTGGATTTCTCATTGTTTGTAGAAGTTATTTGCCAGAGTCTGAAGGGAAGTTCAACTGCCGCCGTAGAGGGAAGATTCAAATTCAAACTTAAGAGGGCCTCTATTTCTGATCGAGATCAAGACAGTTTGAAGGACACAAAAACAACGCCAACTGGCCTTTATTTTTCTTTTCTAGGAGTAGTTAAAACTTGTTATTGTTCACTCAATTATCTTAATCGATTGTTCTTCTACTTTGGAGATTAATAAAGTCCATTTGTTAATCTTCTTCCATATTTCATCCACTTCATTGTTTGTTTTCAAAGAAGTCCTGAAAACGGCAATGAACCAAACTCCACCTTTACAGCCCACATTCCAGCAAATCATAACACAGTTTTTCCGTCGATTGGATAGAAACCAGAAAATTAGCTAACAGGGTGTATGTCGAAGCTCATCCCAATGTGCAATTGCAGTCTCAACCTGCTCAACTCCGCACCGGATTACCCACCTTTGCTTGTACATGTGCAAGCAAATGTGGTGCAAATAGTTGCATGTACATTGCACTGTTTTTACTTGGAACAGTAACGGGAATTTTAATGTTGCTGGTTGTGATGTATATTTTCTTTTAGTTGGGTTATGTAATGCTTACGTTGAAGACAAATATAGCTTGTGATGTTTACAAATTTGGAACTTGAGCAAGTGTTTTTATTTTAGAAGTTTGGAAAATTGGCTCTGAATATTATCCTATCTACTGCGAAAGTCTTCACAAATATCACAACAAATTACTCGCTACGTACATTAATTCATCATTACATAATGCTACACAAGGGGGATCCGGCCGCAAGATTTGCCACCATTTTAGCTGTGTGTAATGTACTGGGAGTTACCTTGAATGTGCCCTGAAATCATCCATGTATAAAAAGCACAATTAATAATTGGATACATGATAAATCGTATAGTTATTGACACAATACCCTGGTAGCTACTATAACAACATACAACGTACGTGCAATCGTATAAATTTGTTAGTCGAAAAATGGTGTAGAGGGACCCATGTGCACTGAATGGTGCTCTGTGTGCTGGACCATCCATTCATGTGATTTGAGTCCGTGTGCAAGTCATGCTGCTAGAAATTTGTGCTTCTTTAGCATTTTCCTGAGTGGAAAAGGTGTTGGTGTTTTAATTATTCTAATATTCAAAATCACTCTTATTATTTATATAATATCCGTTTAAGTGAAAATGAAACGGCAAAAAGAGTTCGTACGTATTTCGGAAAAATGTTTTATGCCTCCGATCTAGTAACTACGAACGGTCACCTTGTTTATTTCTTTTACTTTGACTACTAAGATATTATTCATAATTTTGTATCTTAAAAAAATAGAAAATGCATTTCAGATAAGTAATTGAGAAACATAAAAAAATGCTAAAAAGGCTCATCTTTTATTGTGATTTTATCCGTCTAATGTTCTTGAGTCGGTCTTTCGTTACCATATGAACTCTAAATCTGCACTGAATTCTGAAGGAGAACAAAGAATCACAGAAACTGTCACCTAAGAAAAGCGGGGAGTATAGGCGGGAAGCGGGAGGCCGGAGGCCAAGTTCGGGTGACGTTGTTAACACGTCTCGAACATGCAACCTCTCTAGGGTCAAACGACGTGGGAGTAATCCACTGATTGATTGCCAAGATACCACATCAGTACTGGTGAGCTCGGTCCTGCTAACCTCTGCCCACTAGGCGGAGGATAATATGATGATAATTCCAAATTAGTTCGGATATTAATACATATCTCACGAATAATAATATGCTTTCACAATCGTCAATACACTTTTCTCGGATATCAATTAATGCGCCTTTTCCATATTATCCTAGGGCGGAGGTTAGCATTTTCCTTATACGAAAGAGAATTCCGCTCTCGCGGCCTGCCTGCTGTTCTGTCAGAAGACCAAGAAGAAGAAGAAATCGACAACGAAAAAGAAGAAATCGACAATGAATGTTACCTGACTCTGGGAACCCGGTTGGGGTTTTCTGAGCTGGATCAAACCATATACATCTGTAAAACAAGTATGATCATCCAGATGTTCATGAGTCTTATCTCCGTAACACTTGCAACACAATTCATTCGTAGTCCCCGCGTCGTGGCACGTTAGGCACTCGTTGAAGTACTCCTGCATCCCGTCCCTGTTTTTATCGATAACATCAACCACGTCCAACTCGTACCCGTCTTTAGAGACATAATTCGAGTACTCGTGGCTGCTCACGGCCCCGTCTCCGTCCATGTCCATCTCTGTGCATCCGTTTCGCACCTCCCGTTTTCCGGATTCCGATTGGTTTGAGCTCTGCGCTGCCGCCCTGCGTGTCTCCCCCATCTCTCTCTGATTAAGAGATTTAATCGAAATGGTGTTATGGGGAAGGTTTCCAATAAAAAATTTCCCCCTCCCAAAAAGTAGAAAAAATAAGAAGAGAAAATTGGAAGGATATTTGGAATTTGATAGACTTGGTAGAAGAGGTGAGGGAATGTCTTGGTCTCAAAAAGTGGACGGGAAGAGTCAAAAGGTGTTTTGCCGTGTTTCCAAGAATGAATTACTAGTCAATTTCAGATCAAGAAATCCGGGATTTTAACATAGAACAGGACGGTCCTATCCTGGTCATTCCGGTTCCGGGGCCCTTCCTGGGACTTTCGATGATTGAATTGTTTTTTGAACGGCAAAAAGAATTTTATTAATCTTTGAATTGAAGATTACAAGGATGAAAGGGAGCATGTGCATAAAGGCATTACAATACGGAGATAAAATCCCAACTAAGTTTGCGTAAAATCCCTTGACAATCATATGCCAATGAACACGAAGCTGGGAAAAAGAGAGGCGAATGACTGGCCAGGAGACAACCAAATCAGGAAAACAGAACACCCAACAACGACAAATGCAGCACCTATGACCACTTTTGCATCACTAATACCCTTGCGGAGTGACTATCTCGATGTTCCGGATCTAACCCCCTGCCCCGTTTCCTAAGATTCAACTCCGTTAATTCCTGATTGGTCGATTATCTTATTTTAAGGATGGTGCATCCTCTGTTAGCGGAGGTTTTGGAAAGGGGAACCTACTATGACGCTGTTGTGAAGCTCGTTGGAGGAATTTTAGAAGTCTTGGTGTGAGCAAGGCATCAGTTTGAACTCCTAGAATGTTTGGTATTTTGTCTGCTAGTTTTGTTTGTTTGATAGCAAATCTGGTAAAACTGTCTGTTTATGGTTTTTTGACGACGGAGATTTTGATTTTGTCTATTTGTGTTCAGCATCTATTAGCCATTCTGTGGAGTGGTATTCTGGGATTCACCTATCAAATCTGGCGTTCTGATCAAGCGCAACTGGTGCCTGTAGATGTTGATCACATCTATGGGACTTGGGATAGGTGGAGTCCATTCTTGTTTCATGATGGAGCCGTTTATGTTCGGTATGGGCTGTACCTGTTGTTCAATCTCGTCAATGTTGTAAGAGACGATGGTGCATCTTAGGTGGCATCTGTTGTTCTGTCTGCTATCAGAACCTGTGGTAATCTTGCAACATTGAAAATTCTGTCAAAACAACCTAAGGGTTGAAAGAGAATGGTTTTTAAGGAGGTTGCATCCCCACCATTTTATCCTGGGAATTTTGCAATGGTTGATAGCAAGATGTACTCATCAGGAATTCGTTTCTGGAAGTTAGCTTGAAACTTCAAAAACTTGGCTCTTCTGTCCGTCTGCATCCGGCAACCTGTATTCCTGTATTTGTTTAAAAAGCATTGTTCTGTTCCGGAACTATTCCTTTGAAACCTTACTTTGCAAGGGAGTTTGTGTTTGGTGGAGATAGATCTTCTGGAGGCTCAATCACGTCTAACATGTTTTCTGGTACTGCTGATATCTGTCTTAATAGCCTTGGAGATGATGGCGCGTCACAAGGTTCTGTCAGTTAATCCGAACCTGTGTATTGTTTTTGTATCTATTCTATAGTTTGCTTGATACTCTAAAAATTGCTGTCTGTCTGAAGTGTGTTCTAATCTTTAGAAGGAGCATATTTGTTTAGCAGTCAACTCTGATGAGAGTGCGTACTCTCTTGCCCGTGATCTGGTTGTCCAGTTCTGATCGAGTCTGTTTTCTGATAACATTTGTATCTGTTAGAAATCTCACCAAGGTGGAGACATCGCTGTTTCAATTTGTTTGTCCATGTTACGGACCTGAGGCTTTGTTGATACAAGAATTGTCGCCAAGGTGGAGATTGTTGACTTTGGGTGGCTCCCATCCTCCTATTGCTAGCACGCCAGAGGAGACTTTGTGTGCAAAGCCAGCCACTTCCCTATTCCCAGTCCCTTTCAGCCAGCCAAGGAGTTAATGGATTGTCTGTGATGAAGGAATAGGCTCCAAGCTTATTCCTATAAGTTGGAGCTTCTGCCTCTGTTTTTTGTATGAGAATAAATTCTTTACACCGTCGGTGTAAACATTTGTTTCATCCAAATCAATTGCATCGCGACACGTATCAAAACAGTGGTCCCAATTAATAAAACATGGCGACATGGCGCAATGCAATTGATTTGGAGGATACAAATGTTTACACCGGTGGTGTAAAGAATTTATTCTCTTTTTGTATCTCTCTTGAGTGATAGACCTATGAGGGTAAATCTCAGTGTGAGTATGATTATGTTAGCAATGTAAAACACAGAGTGATGAGAGAGCGTGGTGAGGTGAAAGACCTCACATGTAAAGCTCGTTCATTTATTGTGTGTGTTTGTTCGATTCCTCCGTGGAGTATCCGATTTTGGAGAACCACATATATTTATGTGTTCTTCTTTGTGTGTATGTGTGTTTTGGCATTGGTTTGATCCACCCAAGGGCACAACAAACACACTGTCCTGGCGAAACGAGCACAACAAACGCACTGTCCTGGCGAAACGAGAACTTTCTTCAATCCAAGTGACACTGAGAATTGCTACCTTTGAGGATCGCAATATCATGATGCTGATGTTGGAACCAAATTGTTGATTAAGCGTGGCTAGATACTAAAATGCCTGAAAGCATCTGACACCTATCACCACAAAACACTACATCGCATGTCTTTCGATGATTGATGCCGTTTATATTTTATACTACCTCGTTAAGGCTTTGATTCACTAAGTTTTAGGCTTTTTCTTATTTTTCTTGTGAAAATTTTATTTGTCTGAAATCAAATGTTTTCTAATTTGAATTCTAGCAACTTAATTGAGAACGATTTTCCTTGTAATTCTTTCCGTCTTGATAATTGAACAAATTATGCAGTCAATAATTCCTTCCACTTGAAATCCTGTGTATACCCATTTTTGGCACTATGGATCGGACTAACAGTGAAAGGCTATTTAATTAAATTGGGCCAAGCTCATAGGTTTGCCGAATTAAAAGGTTTGTTGGGCCGTGATTTTGTGATATTCTTGGGCCCAATTGTTCATTCATGCAAGAAGAAACACAACCCACAGAAGATGGAACCCATTTCGGATTAAAGAGCAGCCCATAATATAAAGAGAGTTGGCTTCTTCTGACTTCTGAGAGCAGTTATTTTCCTCCAAGTCAAAAGGTTATTTGACTCAGTAAATGGCCCATGACAAGCACTTGCACGAATGAAGAAAGTGGGGCAGTTATTGAATTAGCCATGATCAAGTTTAACCTCTGTTAACTGCTGATAACCGCCAACTTGCACTGTAAAATCTTGAACTTTAAAATTCTAGCCACGTGATCCGAATAGAAACTCGACACTCTAATTTAATTCTAATAGTAAGTTAGGCTACGCGAAGTGTATCGTGATCCAAATGAATGTGTGAATTTTGACTTAATTTTGTAAATACTAAGGGACAATTGAGTTACATCTGATGCATGTTATGAGTTATTCTATGTTAGGATTTTTCCTTAAAAATCGAACACCGCTATGATGATCCTCATATTTTTATTTGTTTATGTTGAAATTATAAGAATTTTTGGAGACCGGAATTTGTACGCGAACGGACCAGAATAGCGACGATCGGATGCGAAGCGCCACGTGGTGCGACGTGGTGCTTTGTGGTGACATGTGGCACGCATGGGTGAAATGGATTTCCTGATTCAGCTTTTGAATTCCCCCCGATGTATATATATTCATGTATAAGTATATTATATTAATTAACTACACTTAGTAATTAGGATATTAACTCCACCTTTGTTTTCCTCCACCGTTTACCGAGAGAGAGAGAGAGAGAGAGAGAGAGAAGAGAAGAAGAATGAACTCCTGGAGTCGGCTACTACCGCGTCGAACATGCCGCTCGTCGGAAGACTCCATTGCTGAACTCCCTTTTTCTTTTTCTTCTGGTAATCTCACCTTCTCACTCTCTAATTTACATTAAAAAGTGTATTTTATGTATAGTACAAGACACACAAATCACGCACAACATCGCAAACCCATCGCTCCTCCACCGCACTCCTCACTTTCTCTCGGGTTCTCTCCGCCATCAACAGAAAACCCCTCTTTTCGGCAAATTCCGAAATCACGACTCAACATGATTAACACTAAATTTTCAATAACTAAGTCTCTAACTGAAGTATTAGAAATCTAGGTGCCTGTATTGTTCACCCAATCATTTCTGGCCGTCGAAGCCGGAAACAAAAATATTGATTGAGTTAACTGATTGGAATTTGGGGTTTTCCTAGAAATCCTATTGAAACCCCTACTCTATTAAAGAAGACACAATTCAACCCTAGCCTTCTAATTATTACGGAACGACCCCGAACTTGGAACATCAAAAAATAGCCTGAACTTGGGAATTTTGTCCTAAGATAGATTATATAGAAGATGGCTGAAAACTAAGTTATAAAATGATACTATTCCTGTTTTAGCTAATTAGTTGGTAGTAAAGGTGATTTTGTGAGTAATTGTCATGATAATTATGTGTTTAGGTGCAAGTAATGTGGAGTGAAGTGATCGCTTGTTAAAGCTAAACGCTACTTCTTTTTGGTGAGTTGAGCATACCTTAGTTACATGTATTTCTGAAATTTTGGAATGAGATGCCATTGCTTGATTTTGCTGGAAAATATGGAATTTGAACTTCCTACTTGGTTTAATTGATGTTAATGCATGCAATGGCTGGTTTATAAATCTTTTGAGTTTCAGTTAAATTAGATCATGGCAATATGTTTTGGAAACTTGAATTTTATTGGTTGCTAGTACATGCTCGTGATAATATGATTCATTCGAACGGTGTCCCGAGCGCTAGGGGACGGGTAAAGATACCAGGGGTGTGAAGTAATAAGGTAGGAGATGCAGCAAGGCATCACCGGATAATGATATCTTACCACTCTTCAATGGGGTCGCTCCCCAACCGACTGGCAAAAATACCGTTGAATGCTATTATCGCTCAAAAGTGCAAAAGTTGAAAGAAAAATGAAATGAAAAGGTCCTTGGACCAAAGAAATGAGCTTACGGGCTAAAATGCATGTACTGGATGTTCAATGAAATATTTGGATTGTTACTTTAAACTGTTTTATAATGTGGGGTATTTCCTTGGTCAAACTTGTAACTTTGGTATACGTTTCTCACCCGAGCTTCGGCTTATGAAAATATTTTCCAATTTTTCAGGTTAAGGTATATAGCAAGTTGTGGACTGAATGAGGTGCTAGAATAACCATGGGGAATCATGTGTAGTCTAATGGTTTGTAATTTTTATACTTGTACACTTAGAAGCTCTGGGATTATGTTATTTATTCTACGGTTCCGCATACTTTGCTTATACCATTTTGATGTTCAAGTAATTTTAGATTCAAAATACTTGGGTTAGAAAGTAGACTCCACAAACTTTCTAACGGTTCAAACTTTGCAAAAATCGAAGTTCGAGAGTGTTCTGAACAAATCCGCAAATTTTGACAAATTGATGAGCTTTATTGCGCCCAGGCGCACTTCAATGTGCCCCGGGCGCATCCTTTAAATTTCTAAAGCTTCCAAACTTTGCAGTCTTGTCACACACTCCTGAACCCATTTTAACATGATTTGAACCGTTGAAAAGTTTTTCAAGTCCTAATTTCTTACCAAATTAGTTTGGCCCAAAAATTATTTACACAAAGTTTTCGCCTCCTGAAAACTTCTACTGACATTTCACCACTTCATTAAAAAGGCCTTTGAAGCATCACCAGGTATATCTGTAAGTTTCTTTGAAAGACCAAACGATTTTTATTTTTTGGTCATATGTAGAATTCAGTGCACTTGTAAGAAAGATAACGAAAATAGACCGGATATATATGTAGGTCCAACTTCTCAAACGTATGACCACACCCCGCCCCCCTAGGCCCCTCCAAATTAAATGTTACTGGACCAACGGCCAGTTGGCCAAGGATAGAATCAAGATTTCGTAAACGTGAGAGCCAAACTATCAATAAGATCTTGAACGTCAATGAGATAATATGATCGGAGATCCAAATTCTTCAATGAAATAATCGTGGATGGAAAAGAATCATCACCACACTTCTGAAAACAGCAGCAGAAAACACCAACATGAGTACTATACTGGGGTTAGATTTACCCCATCCAGTCCTTAATCTGACCTTGGTCACTTCTACAATGGTGACCCCAAATTGTAATCGATCGAGACTTGGTACTCAAAGAACAGGTGACTAGCTTTGAGTCTATTTCCCTTTGTAGCAGAGAACACAAGAGTCCTAAGAGATCACCCGATGAAGCCAACCTGTTCTTAGTGGAAAACTTGCCATGAACGATACGAAAGCTCCAGGCAAACCACAAAAAGTGAGCCCAAGGAAGAGTTGGTTTCCATGAATAGCCGATTGCGGGAAGTTTAACATTCTTTTCGAAGCTTTTGAAGTCTCAATGAATGGCAAACATGAACTCACAATAAGCAAAACTTGCAACAAGAAGGACCTACGTAATTTCATGAGATGCACCCCGGGCGAAACTAAAATCAAATGAGAAAATAACGATGCGCCCAAGGCACAATTCCAGTGGTCTTGAGGCACATTACCTCAAAAGTGAAAATTTCAATGCACCGGGGCACACTCTAGGCGCATGTTTTTTTTTTTTGAATGGCGAAAAAGGGATATAATATAAATAAAGAAGAACAATAATATGAGAGCATGCTAATCAAGCTCCAAAGATTGACAAGAAATCAATCAGAACAATGCCCAACTGGACCACCCCCAAAAGGACCCAACGAAACAGCACCAAAACCACAGGAATACACCCCCACACACCCACACCCACACCCACACCCCACCCCCCACTCAGGACAAGACACCTCTCCACCCAAAAACCAAAACACACCCCACCAAGGCCTCAACCCAAAAAGCAAGCCACCCCAGAAAATGAGACTTAGAGAAAGCTTTCAGGACCCCACAAATTCTTCCAAGTAGAAAACAATTGAAATCCAAAAGCAAAGAAGCCAACCTGAAGCTTCAATGGCGACAACTACCAAAAACTCAATGAATTAGAAGGCTAAACCTGCCCTGCCACTTTGTCAGCTCTGTCCAAGTCTTCAGCTACCATATCTGCAAATTTGCTTATGACTTCATCCTCCTCACCATCATACCCCAACCCCACGATCTTATTGCAGATCCAAATTGCTTGTGCTTCGTCCAGAATTATTCTATTTCTGTTAATAACTCCATATGAAGAGATAGATGCAAAGAGAGCTAGAGCTGCAACGGCAAATCTATGCGCATGTGATGCAGCAAAATGCAACTATTTCAAATTCAGCAACATTTGATGCAGCAACTATTTCACTCTAGGCGCATGTGATGCAGCAACTATTTCAAATTCATTTGTTGCTGAGTTTCTTAGTCCTAATTGGTTGGAGATTGTAAAATGCAAACTCTTAGACATTATAAGGATTGTTCAAGGGAGGCACAAGCACCCAGTACAAGCTATCTTACACCTTATCCTGATAAAGTACTCCTCCTCAATTAGCAGAAGCCGAGAAGTACAGTTTATTCTACTGGAAAAAGTAATGGACATAAGAGCATGATGATAAGTGTCGGAATGCACACATTAAGACATCCCAAAATGCATTTGTTATGTTTCTTTCCCTTCTAATTTCCGATATATTAATTCGTTTCCATAGTTGTATAGGTTTCCAAAGCCGATTGCATGAAGTTTAAACGTATTTTTGGAAGCTTAGAAGTCTCAAGCAATGGCTAAAATGAAGTCTCAATAAGCAGAACTTGCAATAAAAATGACCTTTGAAATCTCACTAATTGCGCCCTGGGCGCAACTTCATTGTGTTTGAGTTGCACCGAATACATTGAAAGAGAAAATGGGATGCGCCCGGAACGCAATTCAAATGAGGCTCATTACAAAAACTAAGAAAATAGGATACGCCTGGGGCGCAACTACATCAAAACAGACACATTTGACACGCCAGGGGCACACTCGAATTGCGCCTGAGGCGTATGTGATGCGGCAACTATTTCTAATCCCTTATTTATAGTGAGTTTCCTATTCCTAATTGGTTGGAGTCTGTAAAATGGAAACCTTTTAACATTACAAGAATTGTTGAAGCATAATAGAGGCACAAGAAGTCAGTACAACGGGATTCCAAGAATTCCATTGAACAATTTGGATCCCCGTTCATATTTTCTCATTGAGGATTTCATCAAAGTATTTCTTGTCAATGTCTGTGTTATGACAACCAAGAAGTAGAGAAAACCAAACCAACAAGCAATCGAAAAGAAGGATGCAAAGATTTACGTGGTTCTGCCTAAGTACAAAGCTTAAACGTACTCCACGGGCAAAGAGCGAGAGAGGATTCACTATGAAAACAAACATTTTTTTTTTTGGCTCGACAAATGAAACTTTTATAAACTTGAAGAGGGTACAACGAGGGGAAATAAAGGAAGAAAACAAAACAATGACAAGACCATCCAACCGAAAGTTGGACGGAACAAGTACACCTCACCAAACAATATTCTTGGACAAAAAGTTAGGACTTAGGATACATTAATGTCCATCCTCAGACTTCATCCCACGTAAGTATTCATCCAGTACTTTTTGAACAGTTATGTTTTCATCCTTTCAGATAGTGAATTACCTATCTGACCTTTTTAATAAGATATTCATATGTATGTATATATTTCTTTCGTAAATTAGTGGAACTATAGTAATTAAGTTACCTAAAATCATGGGATCATTATTGAATAGAAATGAGAGAAATTTTGAATTCTCAATTTTTCAAAACCTTAATAGATATATTATAAATCATTTCCTATCTTTAATTTCGTGAATTTTAGTTAATTTTTTTCAAAACTAACTAAAATCCTTTACATTCAATATGCAATCAATTTATGCACAAATCATGACATATTTCTGCACAAATCGACCATGTTTTAAGAACCGGCCACGTTTTCCGTGGATTATTTATACAAATTATTCCATGTTTGCGAATCTGTTATATTTTTATTGTTTATTTCACCAAATTCATCATGGTTTATTTTTTCATGAATCATGACTATTGAGAATCAAACTAGCTACGACAACCATTTTTATGATTTTTTTTCTACAAATTCGCCAAATTTTTTCATTTGACCATGCTCCGCGAAAAAAAAAAAAACATGACCATGCGTTCAATGGCTAATCTACAAAATTACCCACTTGAAAAACTCATGTTTATCCCCCTATCGGAATCTGCCATGATTTTTAACCATATGTTTGTCCCAAAAATTGGAAAACTCATGGATGATAGGGGTCATGACTATTTTCTGCAAATTCACTATGTTTTATCATGTCCATGTAAAGTAGTTTTTGAATTCATGGCAAATTATTTGGATAGTTTACGGTGAATCGAATCACGTACCAACTAAACCATGAAATACTTTTGAGACCATAAAATAGACCATGTTATCAATCCGAATGAATTTTCCGATTTTCTATTTATAGTACAAAAATCATACAAATCTTACGACTAACGATTTTCAACTCGTCACCGCCAGCAATCTCCTCCATGCCCATCTCCCCATCAAAATATATCAACCCATCAAATCAACCATGTGTTGACAGAGCCGGTCGGGGATGGCATGGTGGATGCGTCAGGCGGCGGCGGCGGCTGTCTCAATCAAGAGAGATAGATCAGATTTCATGATGGATTGATTCTGCCGGTCGGCGACGATTTGGTTGACGGTGACAATGAGGCTGATAAGCAATGGTGGGCCGGATGAGTTGGGCGGCCACAATTGCAAAGGAACCATTTTGGGATTTCGATTTCGGCCGCGATGGAATTTGGGACGTTCTGGGATTTCAATGGGTCGGGGTTGGAAAAGGTTTGGATGTGAACAAAATAAATAGGTATGGGGGCTTGTAAAAGGTTTAATTGGATGTGGTAGGAATAAATGGAAATGGAAGGCTGCCGAAAATTTCGGGATTGAGAGGAAATCGAGCCCCGGCCGGTTTTATCACGGGGATGGGAGGATTAAATTTTGGTCCCTTTTTTATATATATATATATAGGGACAATCTTGATATTATGAAAAAATGAGGATGAAATCACAAGGGTAAAAAAGTGCCGGATGAAAATTTACGGAGAATGGCATAATATTTGCGTGTGTGTGTGTGTGTGTGTGTATATACATATATATACACTTTTTTTTTAACGGTGAAATTTTTTTATTAATCTCTGAACAAGGTGCAAAGATTAACTAATCAGGAGAGCGGCACATATGCCGAGACCTATCAGGCCATCGATTTTCATCACAAATATAAATGACTTTCATAAATAAAACCTCGTCATAATCCGTACGATGACCAAAATAATGTAGCATTCTCAAAATATTACATCTTTGGCTCCGAGACCCAAATTAACACAAGTACTGAATATTCAAGAGTTAAGGATTTATAATATTCCGTAGTCAAAAGATATACCATTAGAGTTACAAATACATCTTCCAAAAGAGATTTACAAAGATGACTAAGTAACTCTTCAATCGTTAACTTTAAAAAATAATTCCACCTTCAAGCATTTCAACTATGCACGCTATTGCCCTGTGTTAGTACCTAAAATTGATAGAGGGTTTGAGCTACTCTAACTCAGCAGGAAATTCTAATCTACCATTATATGTAAAAGAAATGCAAGGATGATCATAAAATAAGAACATAAACAAAGACAATTTGGTAATCAATACTCTTGGCTTAATAACCTCGAAACAACAACTTGACAATCACCGTTTAACTCACACTAGAACCATTCCCACCTTTTATGCGTCCAACACCGTCTCATCGTATATGTCTTGAGCCGAAGTTCCTACCGGGCTAATTATGGGACTCCGATACCCTTTGCCAAGCGCCCACCAAGAAGGTTGGGCCTTGAGTGTTCAAAATGAGCATTAGCTCCTGCCGGGCTAATTATGGGACCTCGATATCCCCTGTCAAGCACAAACCCGTCGATGGGTCCCGAATGTTCTCATTGTGTCAATAAGTGTTTATAAATCTCATGTTCTCATATCGTGCCATTTCAATTCAATCGAAGTTCATGTATTAGTCGGCATCAAAATTTGTTGAACAAGATCAAGGGATGCAAAGGTACACAACGATCTCAATGAATATGATCAATAATGTTATGGAGAGATTTGGTGATGTTTAGAACAAGTTAGAAGTGATCGGGGGTCAAAATAACGAAGTTTGGAACAAAACAGCAAAAACTGATTTTAGGGCACTGTAGAGACCCGTAAATTTCCTTATTTTAATTTTAATATTTTATAAAGGGATAAGTGATGGTTTAGTGTGGAAGTTGTGGTTGTAGGTTAATGTGCAAGAATATGGAAAATATGGGTGTTAGTGTAATATAGTGCATGTGTGTATATGTGTGTGTGTGTGTGTGTGTGTGCCAGGAGAGAAAATTCATTTCTCTCCTCCCTCTCCATCTCTCGGTTCTCTCTCCTCTCCCGGCTCTCTTCATCTCTCTCACTCTCTCACCCAAAAACTCACCTCCAAACTCAAAACCCAAAACTACCAACCTCAACTCCATTTTCTACTTGTGTAATCGGGCTCGTATTGCGTTGGATAGAGCTCGGTTCGGTGTATTTAGCTCGGTTGGGATTCCGAAAGCTAGGGCTTGCTTAATCTCTTTGGTTTCGGCTTGGATACTCGAGGTAGGGAATTTTACCTCTCTTTATATGTTTTATGAGTGATTTGGTGCATGAATCGTGCTTGTAATGTCGTGTTTAAGTTTGAATTGAAAATTCGTAGTTGCTGCCAGAATTGTCTGTTCTTCCTGGGTTTCTACCGGTAGGCCCGTCCTTTCTACCGGTAGAATGTTGTTACTTTACCAGAAAATCGATTCCCTACCGGTAGGAGCTTTTTCCCTACCGGTAGAACGATTGAGAAATTTCGTCAACCAGCTCAAACGTACAACAGCAGCTCAAAAGCTGCTCAACGTATCGATCTTCTACCGGTAGGAATTCCTTACCTACCGGTAGGTCAAGCACAAAATTGAATGTTGACCTTTCTGTTTTCAAGTTCTACCGGTAGGACTTGCTTGCCTACCGGTAGGTTGCGTGAATTGGAGTTTCTACCGGTAGGACTTGTTCACCTACCGGTAGGTCTAGGTTCTACCGGAATGTTGGCCTTTCTGTCTTCAAGTCTTCAAGTTCTACCGGTAGGACTTGCCTGCCTACCGGTAGGAGACCAGGAGTTTGAGCTGCTTTCAGCTGCTTTCTTGAGCTGCTGCAGTATCTTTCAGCTGCTTTCCTATATTCTTCAACTCGTGTATCGAAGCTTTTCATCGACTCTATTGGGTTCGTTTACGCATCATTTCTAGTGTTTGGAGAATAATACATATTTCATACCTGAAAACGTGCCCGATGGACTTGAATGAACTTAATGGGTTAATTATCTCGGAAACTAAGATCGACGGATTGATGTTAATGGATTACGGATAAAATGTGATATGTTACCGCCTAAAGTAAATCGAAAGCCGCAGTGAGTAGTTGATGCGTGGGTCATGGGTTTAACTTGAAGTAAAAGGTTAGTAGATTGCTTAAAGGGGAATTAATGACGGTTTCAGAACAAGTGAATGATAAGATGACATAAACGGTAGCTATTCAATGAAACGAGAATCATGTAATGTAAGGGTTGATTTCTATTGAACCTGAAGTTGGGAACCAAATGTGTGATTTGGATGTACGGGGTCCTAAGAACCCGGAATGAGAATCGGACATACGGGGTCCCGAGAACCCGGAATGAGAATTGGATGTACGGGGTCATGATCACCCGGAATGTAAATTGGGTATACGGGGTCCTAATGCCCGGAATGTCTTTTGATTGACATCGTGATGTGACGATGTGAAGGATTTCTTGTGTGCCCATCAAGGATCCATAGGGAACTTATGAGATACTAAGCGGTTGTAACGTAGCCATATGAGGTGGATGCGTGAAGATCGAAAGATGAGTACAAAGAGGGATTCAAAGGACAAAGATAGGTTAATCGACAAGAGTGAAGTGTTCGTTTACGTTCTAAATTTCTAATATAGTACTTGTGTCTCATCCATGCTCCCTTTGCTATTCGAAAGTCTATGTTTCATCGACATCTTTCATCTCATTTGCATATAGAGTTTGTGTAGACTTTTCTACTGGGCTAGTGTAGCTCAAGCCTTATATTATTTTCAGGTGCTAACCCGGAACCATAGCTTGCATTGCTTGGCGTGCTTGGAGTGTGGACGTTATTTTTGAAAGTTAACCGAAGGAGTTACCTATTCGTCTTTGTAAATTTATTTTGAAAGATGTATTTGTAACTAAAATTGTAATTCTTTTGACTCGGAATATTGTAACCCCTAATTCTTTTTCGAACTTCGCTACTTATGATAATTTGGGGCCGTCGAGCCAATGTTGTAATATTTTGGAACCTTATGGACTCGGAAGTTTAATTGAGGGAATGGGAACACAGTGACCTTTTGGGTACCGTACGGATATTTGTGAGTATTTTTATTATGAAAATCATTTATAATTATGTTAAAATTCGAGGACGTGACAGGCACTTTGTATCCATACTGGAAATCCTAGTATGGATACGGATTGGCTTCGTAACACATCAGAGAATTCTGTATCCATACTGACTGCTTCGTTCAATCCGATATAAGGAATAACGCCCCAAGCATAGGGCTTAATATGTCAGTTGAAACATGATAATCCGGAAGACCGGGATCGTACCCATGAGAATAATTAATACGGCTTTACTGGATTTATAGATGTAAGTTCGGGTTTTCGGCTTTTAGACAGCCAACTTAGTTTTACGTTTGTAGTGGAAAGTAAAAAGGGCTAAATTGAAAAGCGAATAAACTAAGATAAAAAGGAAGTTAGGTTTAGGAATTACTAACACTCACAACTCGAGTTAAACTGCATTTCTCACCCAATTACGCGATTCAGAATACACAATTAAGGTTCCCAAATCGAAAAATAAGATGGTTCGATTACCAAGCTAGCTATAGAATTTATTTAGCAAATGTCTCCTCCGACAGAGCTCCAAGCAGCATGTGTGGTAACTAGGCGATGCTCTTACCTACACATGATTAAGGAGATTGACACCTTAGCGATTTGACAAATAAATCCGAACTCCACATCGATTCTCGAACCAAAGGTTTAAACTTTATGGTGAAAAATGCAATTCTACTTGAACCATGAGGTACTAATCACCCCATGGCCTAACCTTGAAAAACTACTCACACATATTTATTCAGATAAGAGCAAGCAAAAATCTACTTAACATAATTGAAATAATAACACTTGAAGAAAATTGGATTAAACGATAAATCAAGTAATTCGCTATAACTTTAATGAAGACGACAATATTAAAAACTAATTAATTAAGACAGAAAATTTAAAGGTTCAAAGCTGGAAATTGAAAAACAACCAAGAACAATTCAAAATCTAGATCTAGATCTAAAAATGATGCAATCAAATCTATTCTACTTGTTTGTACAATGACATCACGGGCTTTTATACTCCAAGGTACGCGCACGGCATATTCTTAAGAGATGCTCTGAAAATCCCCTTGTAAGTCCTCGGTACCGATGGCAAAGGACTTAGGTTGCTATGATGGAGGCCTCGGTACCGATTGAATGTAGGGTCTTCCATCGATACCGAAATGGATAAGCTTCTGTGCCTCGAATTACCTCGGTACCGATGGAGAAAATGGGACCCATCGATGCCGAGATGGATAAGTCCAATCCCCAGTAATCCCTCGCTACCGATGCATAATTTCATTTTCTATCGATGCCGATTCATTTATCACCACCACTTGGTCTTGTTTTCTGCCTTGGCCATGCCTTGCTTTGGCGAGCCGTCGGGTTGCCATCGGGTCTTAAAATTTTGTTATTAGGTGATTTCCTACAAAACAAAATCAATACACCTTGCGAGCAGAAAGCAATCAAAACAACTAAGTTTAAGCGAAAAAATAAACTAAAACTAAATAACTAGCGCACCCTCTCTTGCATAATCAGGTACTTATCACTGACCAGAGTAGTATCCATACATATGGGATTTGAGCAGATTTTCTGAAATTTCAAGAATTTCAATCTCAACAACAACAACAATAACAACAACCAAGGACATGATTCAAGGCAAGGAAAACACTTCTATCACATATATTGAGAGGTCGAAACCCTACCTCGAAGCCGAAGAACAAAACCCACGAAAATACGAGCCCTAGCTTTCCGAAATCAAAACCGTGTGCAATACGACTCCTCCGAGCTCAAACCAACGAAATACGGACCACAATACGTGTAGGGATGAAAGATTGGAGGTAGTTTTGAGTGGATTTTGAGTGAAATTTGGAGAGAGAGCAAGAGAGAACGGAAGGAGCCGAGAGAGAGGGAGTGAGGCGTAAGAGAGAGAGGGGGAAAATGATCTCCTACTCTCTCACCCTCCTATATATACCCATATATCTACTAATCACACTTGCACCCTTTCACAACCAATTCTATACATTTGGCCCCAAATCATATAAACACAATTATTTCATATTTCTCTCTCCATAATCAAGCATTTATAAAACATTAACTTTCGATAAAAATAATTACGGGTCTCTTCAAGACCAAGACCTAATTTCTTGATTGGCAAGATGACAACCGCAGAACAACCCAATAGGACTAGCCCAAACACGTAAAAGTCAAGAAAAATGGGACAAGCCCAAACAATTAATATCCAAACACCTAAAAGGCCAAAAACCCCTAGCAAAACCCTAATCTGGACAGCCGCCCCCATCTGAAACATCATCAACTTGGATCCGAAAAGCCGCCATCGCCACAAGGACTGCCGTATGTCGCCAAACCCAAAAACGCTCCGAGAGTTGCTAGCCGCAAAACACCTATATATATAGTTGTAGCTTTTGTACGTGGCCGTTGATAAGCCTTGCCCCCATTCTTCTTCAGGAGTCATGGCAAGCATAAGAGGGGAAAACCCTATCCCCATAAACCAACAGTTTCGAAAGAGAATGAAAAGGAAGAAAAATAAGCGAAGAAGAAGAGCGAAGAAGAAAGCAGAAACAAAATCCCAACCATGCCGGTTTCCAAATATCCCAGAAGAAATCATTGCCGAAATACTCTCGAGATTATCCCTTGATTCTCTTTCAAGATTCACGTGCGTTTCCAAACAATGGCGTTCTTTGGTTTCTGACATCATTCCCAAAGTAACCGGGAGGAACATGGTTCTCGTTCAATTCGTTCAATCCATGAGATCACGTACACCACGTATACCTACGTTCCACACCATTGACGAACAGTCTCACGTGAAAAGAGTGTGCAGCCCATGGGAAAAGAGTATATCTCGTCACCTTCCCATATTTTTCGGTTCGTGTAATGGCTTGGTGCTTCTGAATACTACCCATGACTTATTCTTGTGGAATCCGGTCACTAGTTATATTAAGAAAGTTTTATCCTACGAACGCTTGGCGGATAGATTGTATGGTGTTGTTTCCGGACTTTGCTATGACTCGTTGTCTGATGAGTACAAGGCTTTAGTGGGGCTTTGTTATGAGCGGAGTCCAAGTTTTGGTGGTGAATTTTTTAAGGTTGGCAGTTTCAAAAGCAAAGATTGGAGAAGGGTTGGATTCCCTTATCCGGTTGGTACAGTGCAATCAGGACCTGTGATAAATGGAAACCTACATTGGTATGGCCGTAAGAGTCGCTTCCTTCCTGGGCACCAGATTTTTTACTTCAATCCACATCTGAATAACTTTAGAAAGGTTCCAATGCCGGAGCCTAAGCACAAGGAGGAGGGAGATATATTTTTCGGGTTGGGAGTTTTGGATGGATGTCTTTCTTTGGTTCGTCATGACAATCCAAGCAATTATGAATGTCACAGTGTCAAGATATTGACAAGAAAGGAATACGGTATGAAAAAATCGTGGACTTTGCTATTTATCATATCAAATTTGACATTAAAACATTGGGATACATTGGAGCCGTTATGCTATACAAAGGATGGTGAAGCTCTAATGAAAGTTTCCACGCAACTTAACGGTTATATCATCAGGGCATACAATGTTAATGACAGTTTACATAGAGAAATTTCAAACTATATCGATTCAATTAAGTATGAGGAAAGTTTGATTGAACCTACTGGCTACGATTGGGAAGAGGAAGAGCTGAGAGGGGAAGCAACATATACAGATTTCTGGTATCGAACATTAGTCAAGTACAAAAAAAGTGGGAATGGGTCCTGGGATATCTTCGAACAGAGAGATTTTGAGCAGCAAAACTCAGAGGAGGAGGATGAGTTAGAAACAGATGAAGAGTAGTCTAAGAAAATGAGTACAATAGATAAGGAAAAGCTCGTGAATGCTTATCTTATTCCTTATATCTTCCAATCTAGCTAGTGAATTTCGACATCACTTGTTTTTTTTATTCGGGTTTTGAAATTGAAATAGTAATATGCTTAGTGTGTTCCTTCTGTTAATTTACCTGCATCTCCAAAAAAAAAAGTTGTCCCCGTATACAAAGCTGGAAAGAATGTGGATATGCGTTGGAATAAATGAATGGTTGACACATAATGAATAGGGACATAGCTGGAAAGAATGTGGATATGCTTAAATGACAGTGTATATATATTACGCCTACTTGTTTGACGCTTAGATGAATATACACCAAAAGAGTTGGAAAAAGTGAATGGTTGGCACATAATGAATAGAGACATAGCTAGTTTGAACAGACATGCATGCCCGAATATTCACCCCCCACAAAAGAGGGTGAACAATACCTCTTGGTCTATTGGCTATTACCATCTTATGGGTCCCACACTAACCCACTCCATTCTCATATCTTTAACTATGGTTACTTCAACTATTATGCACACGAAAAATTTGTAAGTGTGGGGTAAAAAATAGCGTGAGAATTAAAATGTAGAGAAATGTTTATTTCCTTCTGTCTATACATTATGAAAACTTTTAAAGACAGGTTTTCGCACTTCTAGAATGTTTCTCTCTTCATCTAGGATCAATTAAGGTCCATGATACGATCAGTGGGAAAGTATCCATGGTGTCACTGTGGTTATGCTTACTGACATGAGGTCTAATGTGAGTTGATCTATTCCTTGATATTGTCTCTGACTGGTTCGATCTTCTGTCAACTAGACGTAACTTGTAAAATGAGTAATTTTTTTTTTCCTCCTTTGAATCTTCTGTGTAGCAAAGATTTTTTGACTTCAGGGTGAAGAGATAACATTATCATCTGACAGGATTGAAGCCTATCAGAAGGTCCTTTTTTTTTTTTTTTGTGGGTTTACATATATTTGTTTCCTGTGTCATGAACACGAGAAAATACTCGAATTGGCCGCAGTGATTAGAGATCAGGTTGGACATAGCATTTCAAGATTCACAAGGTTGAAATTTCTGGTACGTATATATGTTACATTTGAAAAAGAATAGCTTTTAAGCTTCACTCATCTATAACTACACAGTCATGACATATTTCTCTGACTCATCGAATAGAAATATTAGTTGGAAAAATTTATTCTGCATCGCTATAATTGCTTAGTCTCTTTTTCTGTTCTTGATTTTTCCTTGGCGTGTAAATTGCTTTTCTTCCATTAACTTCATTGCGGTCTCAACTAGAGAGTGAATCGTTGTGCTATGCCGGCTCATTCCAACAACACCAAAGAAGGAGTTGAAGTTTTCAAGGTCAGATGTTGTCTCTACGACAGACTCCATCTCCTCGATCATTCCCAGATCCTTGAAAATTTGGACATTTTCTTTCTTGGACATCAACCAAATTCCCAACTCTATGACAAACCTCCTTAATCCTGGAGTTTTGTTTGCCGGATTCTTGTATTTTCTAAGAATTTGAACAAGTGCCTTAGCCAATTTTTGAGTTCCAGCTCCCCTGAACAAGATGCTTGATTCTGCAAAAGTCATAAGTTTGAAAACATCCACTGCTAGTCCCACCATCACTTCTTGCAATTTGCCCTCTTCTGTCGTGATGGCTCCAAGCACCTGCAATAGAACTGATCATCTCCACAGTTTTCTCTCATAAATAATAGAAGAAATTTAGTGTTCTTTGTGAGTTATTGAAGAACTTACAACAGGTGCTGCTTTAATGACTCCCCTTAGCTGCATGAAACAGTCTACTCCAGCGTAGATGCACAAATTCTTTAAAATTCTTGCTGCATTTATGCGTAGAAACGGTACTTCCAATGCTTCGACCAGCTTTTCAATTACATTCAAATTTAGAAGTCTGCGACAATTACTCTTGCTTTCAAATGCCAGCATTGCTAGTGCTTCTCCTGCTGCAATTCTTACGTCTTCCTGATTTTTGGGAATCTCCTCTTTCAAGAAAATGCTGAACAGCTCTTTGAGAACTCCACCGGTGCCCCCAATCCTCTCTATTGCATCCGCTTCAATTGCCAAACTGGTTAGAATCTCAATCCCGAGTTTTTGTAACTCCGTCTGTTTCTCACCGTACTTCAAGATGTCTCTGGTATTGCTGATTGTGAATATGATTTCAAATATTTCATTCCTGAGCTGTTTACCTGTGGTCCCCGTCGTGCTAGCTAGCATCTTCAGCACTTGGAGTGATAGTTTCACCATCTTGATCTGGGATGGTTCAACATTGTCATCCTTCGGTAACGTTTCCCCAACGTGAGTGAACTCTATGATTTTCGGTAAGAGTCCTCTCGTGTTCCCTATCTTTCCGCAGTCATCATGGTCCCGAGCAAGATTCTTGAGAATGAGAATTCCCAAATAATTGAATCTCTCGTTGTCGTGGATGGTTATCATCTCAGGGATTCCATCCACTACACCTTGTGACATCCTATACCGGTACTGAAGCAAGGACGATATGGACTCCATTGCACCAGGTATTCCCGAAACCCGAAGAGCGTGCTGCTTTTGACTTGTTAGATTTGATAATATCTCCGCCGCGGATTGCCTGATCTCTTCTTCTTCCGGATCTTTCCAATTCAGCATTTCGACTAACCTTTGCATAACCGGTAATTTTGTTCCGATCTTTTGGAAGGTGTGGTCGGAAAACCTCTCGTTCGTCGCAAATTTTTGTAATACCCGAATTCCAATGAGCTGTTCATCCAGCAACTTCGAATCCAAGAGGCCCATGGCGTGCGAAACCATGTCCATCTTTAGTCCATTGAAAACACTTCCGTATATGCTTCTCGAATAGGCTTCATAGAAGAATCTTCTCGTTGAATCCATACCCAGAGACCCCAGCCCGCACGCCTCGTGCGCCTCTTCCAACACCTTGCGGTGAGTCACCTTCCATCCCCAATATGCCTTCTCCAGGAGAAACAACAATGCTTCTGCCAATGCCAAGGAGTAGAAGATAATTAGAGCCGCTTCGCGGTTCATCCTATCAGTACCTCCTTCCGGTGAAGTCTTATCAGGATCTCCTTTCCCGGTGAAGCCATGTTCGATGAGTCCCATTAGTGACAAAACTGCACATACTGTCGTGAATGCGAGCTGGAGCAAGTACAGAACCTTGCTGACATTCTTGGGCAGAAAGACCCACCGGGAAAAGGTGAGAATCGGAACGTCCGAAATCTCCCACGACCGAGGCTTCATTGTCTCCCACTCTTGCCGGGCGAAGGTTCTTTTCAACCTCTGACTCTGCTTCCGAACCACATTGACAGGCCCGGAACAAATCGAAAACGTTGCTTGGCGTTGTTGCCATTCGAGCTCGTGTCTCCGGCTGACTATCCGGGCCCCCTCGATCAACAGAATTATGCTTATGAACCAGAAGTCTGTTTTACTAAGGGTGCTTGCGAAACCTCCGAGTAAAACAGCAGTCGCCCAGATAAAACCCAGAGTTCCGAACCCTGTAGCAGCTTTTTCCAGCGCCGCCAGCCGGAGAACCACGAGGGTTAGCTCCCTTTCCGGTCCATGATTCGAGTGTTCAAAACTGCTTCGTGGTTCGACAGCGGTAGGCATGTCGATCACCAATTCTCTTTCTTCTTGTATGTAACCGTGATCCATATATCCGGTCAGATCGAACTTGCTAATCTACTTTTTGGTTTCTTTTTTTTTGTTGGGTGGGCAGAGGAGAATGGGTTTTTTCTCGTTTTGAAATGGTGGGCTGAGGTTGAGTTTTGTTTTTGAAGTGTTGTTTATCTTTGAGCTGTGGATAAGTAGGGAATGGGGGAGTGGCGTGGTTATAGTGAATAGGAAAATGAACTTTCCAAACGCGTGTGGAGAAGGGAAAATTACCCGTACATAGAGTTGATCTAATCTAGTCACTTTCCAAATGCGTGTGGAGAAGGGAAAATTACCCGTACATAGAGTTGATCTAATTTAGTCATAATACCTCCGTCCTTTAAGACATGTATAAATCAGAAAGAAAACAAACAAATTGAAATGGCAGAAGTATTATATAAACGATGGAGAATTATCCATACATGGGGTTGATCAAGTCAATATTACTAATTAATGGTCTCCCCTGTCCAAATCACCAATATGAAAGCCTATACATTGGCGAAAGCCTATACAGATGGTGAGTCAAACTAAAAGCCTGTGCAGATGGTGAGGCAAACTAATTACAAGCCGTCACGCGTCATTCTCAACCCTTGGGATACTCTAGATATATACTTCTCTCCTCTCACATAACATATAGGGGTTCACGCAAGACCCACGTGTAGGTCCCGTATGTTATGTGAGGGGAGGGTTTAGTAGGTTAGAACATTGTGGGCAGCATGCTTTGAAAAAAGGTAGATCGATGAGCGCGCTTTTTTGGTAGACGAGCGTTCAATGCAGAATCGCCATTTGGGTTTGAAGGTTCGACACCTAAGGAACCGAACTTGAAACGCTCGCTGCGCTGTTTGATTTGAAAAACTGAAAGCACCGGTTCATCATAATTATATCTGAATTCGGGAGCCAGATTACGAGAGGGGAATGGTTTTAAGGCACCCCTCTCGCCCAATCCGAAAATCGGTTTCTACTTAAGCATTTACGAAAATATTTACAATTCTGTTTGATTAATTGATTCTTTAGCCAATTATGACGGAAAATAGTTTAATGGGGATTAAAACTGTAACATATTTGCAGGATACGATAGAATAGCATGGATGGATGAAATGCTAGAAAATAAATGAGATAAAATTTAACACTGTGATCAGATACCAAAACAGTGCCTTGTATGAATTTGACATGAATAGCGGTCAACTTGCATGCATGGATCTACGTGCATGCAAGTCGACCATCGCGCGCTAGACTCATACAAACACGCGTGTGTTGATATCCTACAAACAAGTTAAATTTTATCCCCTTCTGGGCTCTGAAATAACCAGTGCTCACCCAGGGGACAAACCAAACAGTTTATAGCAGTTATAATATACAGTTTAAAGGCTAAAAAATTCTACAAATTAACAAAACACCCCATAGACAATGTGAAGACAAAATAATGGCCTAAAGCCAAACTACTCGTGCAAAGCCAACCACTTATTAGAAATAGACCGTCGCGCGCAGGTTGTGCTCTGGCGCGCGTGGGTTGCGCAATAGCACGCGCGGGACGTGCTCTGGCGCGCAAAGTTCTGAACCACATCAGTACTTGGTTTATATGTTTCTGAGTTCTAGGGCAAGTCGAGAATGATCCCAGTGGTACTCCATAACAGTAGAAATGCAAATTAACTACAACTAACATTTCTAACAAATAAAAACAATAAACTGATTGTTAACATATTTAACATTGAGCTATAACATAATAAACAGGAAATAAACTAGCATCTCCATCCCCACCTGGACTGTCGAGCGCTGCTCATGATAGGCGCGCGCGAGAGTGAGTCCAACGCGCATGGGAATACTAGTGCACGATTCTTGAAACTTTGCTAACTTTAACGCCAAAACTGGTATTGATTACCAGCTTTGGCCCTTCCAGTCCCCCTCGAGGATTAAAACAGAAAACAGAAGGTATGCTATATCTTTAGTTTTGGGTTTGAAACGAATTTGAGTTTTGAGATTTGAGGGCGGATTGAAGTATTTGTTTGAGTATTTTAAGGAATGTGAAATTGGATGAAAAGCACTAGAGCTTGTGCTTACTCTTTTGAATTTTTTTGTAACCCAAGGTGTAACCATTTGAATACTTTTTTGTGAACCCTTTTGAAAAACTTGAACCCTTTAAATGGATGAACAAATGGGGTATTTATAGGGAGAGAGAGAGGTAGATATGGGCTGCAAAGAGAGGAGTTCAGCCAGTTCACGAGGCTGGCTGAAATTGCATTGATGGCCAAGTTTCCTCCTTAAGAAAAGTTGGTGGGTACTAGCATTATGCTCTGACATACGATGGAGTCAGTCTGGCGTGCGATAGTGCGCCCGGCGCGCAATGGTTGCACCCTGGCGCGCGTGGGTCAACGGTCAAATTTTGACTGTTGACCACTACCTGTCTATTTGACCAGCGAGATAAGGTCGTGGAGCAGCGCGCTCGTGTACCACCAACTCACGCGTTGGTCAACGGTCAAGTTTTGACCATTGATCAACACCTGTCAGGTTGATCTGTGCGGACAGGCTCTCAACCAACGCGTGCCAGTAGGGTTTTTGGCTTTTGAAGTGGCTTAGAATTAGGTTAGGTTCAATAGGATATCAAACACTCAAAGTTCAAACACTTATTATTCCCGAGGTGTTCTTAATCCAATTCATCATCGGAGAATTAAAAACCATAAGTAAACTAATCTGAAAGCTCAGATTGGGGTGTCTACAAACATTCACATTAGACTTAATTAATTAAAATTTAGGGTAATGATTTTTGAAGTATGTGGGCACGCGCCCCAAAATTTTGAATTTTGTTCTTTAAAAGATAGGGTACAGCCCTCTTTGAAAAAGCGCAGCGAAACGCTTCGATTCAGAATCGCCACTCGAATTTTTAGCGGTGAAACACCCAAGGAACCGAACTAAAAAACGTTTGCTACGTTTGTTTGATTTTTTTTTTGAAAAAGGTGTAGACTGATCCGTCGTCACCTTCGAAATCTGAGGTTCGGGAGCCAGGTTACGAGAGGGGAAGGGTTTTATGGCACCCCTCTCGCCCAATCCGGAGAACGGTCTCTACTCAGGCATTTCATAAAACATTTGCATTTTTCTCTCATTTAATCATTTTTAGCCAGTTAGGAAGGGAGAACAGTTAATGGGGATTAAAACTGTAACAAGTTGCAATTATGTGACAAAATATTTATGGATGACTTGTTTGCAATGATAAACATAGATTGAGAACAAACACTGAGAGCAGCCTGAGCAAATTGGAGTGCGCTGCCCTGGAGAGAAGTGAGCAGGTCTTGCACCAGCATGCATTGACTAAACCATTGCATGCTGGTACAACCTGCACACGCCACCATTAAACTGGCGTACTCCACTAATTTGGTCTCACAGTCTTTGTTTGCAACCCTCTGGGCTCTGAAAAGGGATCAGCGCACATCCAAGACAAACCACGCAATTTAAAGGAGCAAAATATAAACGGTTACAGCCAGATAAATGGCTTCAAGCCACAAAAGAGAACAGAATACCCCAGAAACAGTGTAGGGATATAAAAGAGACCAGGACTAAGCTAAGATGCAAGAGCCAGCCACTGGATCTTGACGAAACTACCGTACGCCAGTTTTAAACGACCGTATGCTTGTTTCACCTTAATCCAGTGCTTGGCTTTGCATCATCTAGGTGATAAGCCCACAATTGGAATTATATTTGGGCTTATCTCGCTCATTTTTGGTACGCGCGCGCGCATAACTTTATGTTTTTGAATGATATTGCGCGAAGGGTGCGTTTTTAGTGTTTGCAGGTTCTTTTCTTTAATAAGGTGGATTTAACGCCATGAGCTTATCCCATCGGTATTTGGGGACCCGTGGGGTATAAGTGGAGCGGTAGCAGAGTCCGGAGGAGCTGTGTCGAAGCCCCGGAGAGTTGGGAAAAGTCCAGAAGAAGCTGGTCAACTTTTGCAGAAAAGAAAGTTCTACCAGTAAGAGATCAATACCTACCGGTATAGTCCCACTCCTACCGGTAGGAGGGCCTGCTCTACCGGTCCAACAACTTATCAGAAAGGTCACAAATTTGCACCATTCAAGTTCTACCGGTAGGAGATCAATGCCTACCGGTAGGAAGCCAGATTGTTCAGTGGCCCCCTTTTGCTCGAAGCCATTCTACTGGTAGGAGATCAATGCCTACCGGTAGGAATCCCCAGATTCTGCAGTTTTCTATTTTCTTTTTCTTTTTCTTTTGTAACTTTAAAGGGGTGCTATAAATACCCATTTGCACGTTTTTAGGGTGATGTTATGTTATTAGACTTCAGCTCTTTCTCTCTCTACCGCCTCTTCTCACCAACTCTTTTCTCCCTCATTAATGGAGCATTGATTGGGAGATTTGGAGGGTGATTGCTTTCATTAATGTTATAAGTTCCATCGGGATTCTTATTAATCTAGTTTTTATTTCTGTTTTTCAGCATGATTTTGTGTTCTCTCATCCAAATCCTAATCCATATCACTTCTCCTTTCATTATGTGTGAGTAGTGTAGCAAGGCTAGGTTATGGGATGATTAACATCCCGTAACCAGGGGTGGGCTCGTTCTCCTCTCGAGAACTCTTATTTTTCAGCTTAAACATGGCAAGGACCTATTTTATGAATCAAAACTTTGAGGTGTTACTCTCTTGGATCAAATGTAGGCAAGGGTTGATCCTCGTGCCACATTTGATACCTAGAGCTATGTCCCTCCTCGTGTTTGTCTAAACGCTCAAAAAGGACCCCCGACATGTTTAACACTTTCGTTAAAAAGAGAAGAATCGAACTTATCCTTGCGTTATGGTTGTTAGTCATCCCTAACCCGAGCCTTTAGTTTAATCTCCAGTCAAAAAGTCGTAGTTAGGTTAAGTAGCCAATTAACCAAATCTTTCAAGTTGGCCGTCTAAACGCCAAAGATCCGTTGGCGGTCCTAACGCTAAAACTCTCTACAAGCTAATCTCTGAAACAAGTTATGGATGCGCTCCCTGAGGATTCGACCCCGGACTTCTGGGTATTATTATTATGCTTTCAACCGACCTAGCCCTACGCTTGGGGTATTCTTATTGCAACACACACTAAGGTCGCAAGCACTAGGCTCTGGAGCATGACTAGAAGAATTTCAGAGGCCTTTTAAACAGATAAGGAGTAAGCATTAAATATTACAGCCAAGCAACTCTAAATATACAGAAAGCAGTAGACCGGTTATTTAGCATGCTAAGGTGATTGACAAACATATAAGCAAGTAAAAGCGATGATTAATGATCCCCACGCCAGTAGTGCACATACTGCCATGACTGGCGTACGGCATAATGTTACTGGCGTGTGCCATTAACCATCTCACACGATTGTTATATTTTACCAGTTTAAGGTCAGGACTAGTATTGACTACTAGCCTGGACTTTACTGATTCCCCTCAGGAGTTGAAAATAGAAAGAACCACAAATGTGGTATACCTTTGGTTAGGATGAATGGATGACTCGAGTTTTGATTTGGGGAGGTAAAGAGTGACAATGTGAGGGATGTATCAGTGGAGTGTATGACTGAAAGACCCATTTGCTTCCTCTTTCAATGGAGGAGAAGAGAGAGAGAGAGAAGGAAGAGGGCTTTGGGCTCTTTATGTGGTTAACCCCTTGCAAATGAATACAATGAGGGTATTTATAGGTAGAGAGAGACTGAGGAAGGGGCTGATCAGTTGGGTTAGGAGGTCGGGTTAGGTTAGAAGGGAGCCTCCCATGCATTAAATGCATGAGACTTGGCTTGATGGAAGGTGTAGGAGAGAGAGGGAACGGGCCAGCCGAATGTAATCATCAGGGACTGTAGCCCACGTCAGGGTGGCACAAAAGTCTCGTCCATGTGGCTGAATAAAGTTGATTTGATTGGGCTTGACTGGCGTACGCCATGCATTGACCTGCGTGCGCCAGTGATAACTGAGTCAACGGTCGATGACCGACACGTGGCAGTTAACTGGCGTACGTCAGCACAGTACTGGCGTAAGCCAGTTTGGGTTTTGCTGGGGCCGTTTCGTTCTAGCTTTGATGGGTTTGAAGGAGGTTCAGAAAGCTCAAAACTCAAACACACTATCGTCCTCAGACTGTTCTTGATCATAATCATCATTGGAAAAATAAAAGACCGAAAAAAAAATAGCGTTATCTGGACGGTCCAGAATGAGGTGTCTACAAAGTATACATTTTTAGAAGCATGTCTGTGTTAGGTCCCGTTTTACTTTTTCAAATAAGTATTTAAAAAATAAGAATTTATTTTCAAATTTAAAAATAATGAACTTACAAAAAAAAATTGCAGAGAGATCTATCAAATAAAATCCATATTGTATATTTTTTTATTTCAATAAATCTACTATTTTTAAGCTTGAAAATTGTAAATAAGTACTTATTTTTTAAAGAGTAAAAGCGAAACAGGGCCTTGATGATTTGAGGTCAAGGCTCAGCAATTGAGTTTGAGAACCCGTGAGAGTGAAACCTCAACCACTTTAAAATTGAATCGGCGTACTCTTAAAATCACGTTTTGATCATATTGAGCGACTCAATGTGATCAGAACATAATTTTAAGGGTACCCGCGAGAAATCAACAAAAAAAATAATCGGTAAGAGCTTGATCGGAACAGTTTCGAACAATTTTTTATTGAACTGTTTAAATAAAAACTGCTCAGATCAAGCCTTTTCCCAGTCATTTTGTTTTTGCTAATTTCCCACGAGCACCTTTAAAATCACATTCTGCACACATTGAACGGTTCGAATCATAAAAATTTGATCGAGAACTATGAGATTGAGATTTCAGATATTTTTTTGGGTCTCTTGAGCCGCCTTATATATATATATATATATATATATATATATATATATATATATATATATATATATATAATCGGGCGCGGTTCCGAAAATCCTTAAAAAAAACCTCTCAAAAAATCCCCTCCAAATCTTATTCTCATAGTTTCCGATCAAATTTAAATGATCCGAGCGCTCAATGTGTTCAGAACGTGATTTTAAGGGTGCTCGCGAGAAATTGGCAAAAAAAATAATCGGGAAGAGCTTGATTTGGGTAGTTTTTTTATTGAACCGTTCAATAAAATTCAATAAAAAACTGTTCAGATGAAACCCTTCCCAGTCATTTTTTTTGCTGATTTCTCACGGGTATCCTTAAAATCACGTTCTGATTACATTGAGTAGCTCAAATCATCAAAATTCGATCAGAAACTTGGAGAAATTTTTTTAGAGGCTTTTTTAAAGGTCTTCGGAATCGCCTCGTGTGTGTGTGTGTGTGTGTGTGTGTGTGTGTGTGTATATATAGAGCGGTCTCTATTTTTGCTGATTTCTCACGAGTATTCTTAAAATCACGTTCTGAACATATTGTGTGGCTTGGATCTTCGCAAATTGGTCAGGAAATGGAACATCCTTAATTTAACAAGTTAAGGACACTCTTACCAGAAGGTTTGTATATATTAGTCCCATTCAAGTAAGGGCGTCTTCATTTTAAATAAAATGTTGTCGTCCCCTTTTCTCATATTTTTCGATTAAATTTTGATGATTCGAGCCGCCAAATGTGTTCAGAACGTGATTTTATGAGTACTCGCGAGAAATCAACAAAACAAAATGATCGAAAGGACTTGATTTGAACAGTTTTTATTTGAACCGTTCGATAAAAAATAAATAAAAACTGCTCGGATCAAGCCTTTCCAGGTCTTTTTTTTTTTGATGATTTTTCACGGATACTCTTAAAATCACATTCTGAACATATTGAGCGGTTCGAATCATCCCAAATTGGTTAGGAAATGGGACGTCCTTAATTTAACAAATTAAGGGCGCCCTTACCTGAAGTTTTATATATATATATATATATATCATAGTGATATATCACATAGTATTCAAAATATGGTCATAAGCACAAATAAGTGACCTAGTTGCAATGCTATAATGATTATCTCTAGTGACCATATTTTAAATTTAGTGTGATGTGTTATCATTGTATTGTTAAATATATAACATGTAATGTGTACTTTACCAACTCAATGGTGACACATCCAATGATATTCAAAATGTGGTCCCGAAGATGGTGACCAAAGTATTACTTACTGTTCATTAAAATAGGAAAATTACTTTCTAGTCCAGTTTTCGTAATTTGTTGCCCTCAAAATAAAATAGAAGTATTTTTAATTTTCTCCGAATAGTAAGTTTGTTAACCAGCGAAAAGACGGGTAATGCATTGCCGGTGGGCAGGAAGCTGGAGATGCCGGAGAGAAGATATGAGAACGGTTGAGTTTTCGCCGGAGATTTTGGAGGGACTGGATTGAGCTTCGCTTCTTTGAGGGTAATTTCTTAAGAAAATTGGGTTGCTTCCTTGGGGCATAAAAATTTGATTTTGTTGGACAGTTTCGGGGCACTACTAGGGTGGGATTTGCGTTGTAGTGGAGCAAAATTGTTAGTAGAAATGAAAATGAAAGATTTGTGCCAATCACCTTACTCCCTAATAGTGAGATTTTGAGAAGTATCTTCTTTTTTAGGGTTATTTCGAACATTTTTTATTGTGTCGTTCCGCAGGAAAAGTTTTTAGAACCAGGTGGATATCACATGGTGCCCGTTTAGATCATTTAAGTTGTCCATTGCATGGCCCAAATATACTGAACGAGTATCATGTGTAATATACTCACCCAGCATCGAAAATTTTCTCTATTATGGTACGAGGGAATCCAAACAACGGACTGAATGAAATTCATTCCACTGAAATTAGGTCCCACTTTAACTTTATCTGGGGTCTTCACTGAAAGTCTTCTAAATGGACAAACCACATTAAATAAGCATATCCCCACACACACAGTCATATTCCTACCTACTTCCTCTGTCCCAAAAAAATTACATTAAATGGATATTGAATGAGCCCAGGAACAAAAAGGCTCAATTATCAGCACTTTCTACCCAGTTGAAAGTCAATACCAGCAACAGAACTCTACTCCAGGTGTGACTTCAGTAAGTTGTTGAAAAACTTACAAGTGTGTGGAATTTTTTTCTCAAAGCCAATATTGGAATATTGGAGAAGCCAGTAAGGGGGTGTTTTGATTTCTTGAAAAAATAACTTTTAAAAAAGAAGATAATTTCAAGCTCAAAAATTATGTATTTACGTAAATAATTTTTCTACCAATATAGATTTTGTTTGATAGATCTCATTAAAATCTTTTAAATGGTTTGAAAAAATATTTTTCATTTTTATTATATTTAAGTTTGAAATTACATTCATTTGAAAAAAAAAAAAACTTTTTTTAAAAGTGAAACACCACCTAAATGTTCTCTTTTGGTGCAAATGAGTGTTTTGGGAGACTTGATAAGAGAGAGTTTTGGTACGCATAATGTACGGCCGTACATTTTTTTTTTTATCCGGAAGAAGTAAATTTATTAATCAAGTCATACGGCATCTACAAATAATTCCGAATACAGAGTATGACATATGACAAGTACAAATTTTCAACCAAATACAGAGAAACAGAGACACAATACAAAAAATGACTAAGAGACGAAACTAGTGTTTAGCGCCTATGCAAGAGACAAACGCTCATTTCTTCGCACCGTCAACATGGTTGTACATTAATTTACTTAATTTGTACTCTAATTTGTATTCCCTTCATCCCACTTTAAAAGTTTTTTTACAAGAATTTGTGCATTTTTAAACCCAAAATAATATGTTTCTAAGCATTATTTTTTTTAATTTTCTTACACCAAATATTGAGCACTTTAATTTGGCGTAAAAAAAATAAAAGATATATTTTTAGATTTAAAAATGCACAAATTTCGTGGGAGACATTTAAAGTAGGACAGAAGGAGTTTTTTTTTGGTTGTTTGAAGACATAATAGTGGCCGGTGGGTGTTTGTGTTGATTTTTTCGAGATGATTTTGGATTTCTGATTTTGCATTAAAATCTTAAAGCGAGCCTCAAACTCTCTACACAACTGACAATAAAAATTTGATAACATTGGAGTTAGGCCTAGTTCTGCTAAGGTTTTCTTATTTGTTACGTACTTATTTTTCGTTTTACAAGGCATGTCATTGTCTCACAATACATTACCTTAGGAATCTAGACACTAAGTCATGAATCCGATGGTGTTGTAGTGCACCCCGCACTACACGTGTCGTGCGGCCATTCTAGCAGTTCATCTCGATAATGGACGACTCGGATTTTCATCCGAACAAAATGGACGGTTAGGATTTGTAGGAGCTCAGATTAAATCCAAGCCGTCCACACCAAGATGGATAGTCAGATCGGCCGCACTACATGATTTAGTGCGGCGGGTGCATTACAGCCCCTCTCATTCTCTAAGTCGCCGCAGGGTGGCAGTGTGGCACATAAACCATATCAGAGCTAGCAACGAAAGCCAATGAAAATCCCACCCAAACTGCTATCCAACAAAGTCAATCGCTGGCACGTTCCTGTCAAAAAGGCGCAGATCACCGACCGACTAGTCCTTGCTGCCGCAAGCAACTGGACGCTACTCCGATGCGAGTGTTTTTTTTATACTAGACGCCATCTCTCCTCTTGCCCCGGCCACCGTGTATAGCATTAGGCCAACATACATATTAAGTTTTCACTAACAAAAATTACAAAAAAACTTAACGAATTTTACCATCTTATTTTTACTAACAAAATTTTTTTCAACATTTTACCATTTCGTTTTCACTAACAAAAAAATTGTCAACAAAATTTTATTTTGCTACGGTACTAATTCTACTCAAAAATTCATCAACAACTTATCCATTACCGAAAACAACTTCATATTTCTCAACAACTTATTCACTACTTAAAACACTTAATAACTTCTCAACCACAAATAATAATTTACAAATATTTCACTACCGAAAATTAGAACCATAATGAGTAATGTGTGGTTTTTTTAGTCAATATCTGACTATTAGGTTGCGTCTCTCGAGGATTCCGCCCCCCTAACTACTCCTTACTATATAAGGCCTATTTTCCCAAAAAAAAAAAAAAAACTGAGTTTTTTTCAGGTTTTTTTTTTTTTTGAAACTAGCTTGAATTACTTTGAGAGAGAGAGAGAGAGAGAGAGTCTCGTTTCCATTTAGTTGAAAATGATCGTTGTGAAATGAGGGAATCAAAAGGACCGAATCAAATTCATTTTCCATTAAATTAGGCCCCACTTTATTTGGTGACAAAACAAGGGGCTAATATTTTGGGATAGTAGCTGCCCAGGTCTTCACTGGAAGTCTGCTAAAAAAACAAACAAAATATCGCAATTGCACATTGAGAAGAATTGTGTGGAGAGCAATTTTTGGCTCAAATTCATTTGTTTGTTTGTTTGGCGATTCGTCCATTTATTAGTTTGGACTGAAAAAGCCGATAATCTCGCCTGGGCAAAGTTTTCTGACTTTTGGCTCTATTTTGACTTCTAATTAATCACTGCAGCCCGAGCTCAAGTTATCAAGAGTTGATCAGGTTCACCTCGATGCATAGAAATTTGGACTTCTGTTTTGAGTCTGGCTCAACCCAACATAGAGAATTTGTTAATTGTGACATATATTTTGAATTCAAAACATTTACATAATATGAATTTGTGTCTTGTTATGAGTTTTTAAATAAAAATGAATGAATTAGTATGCTAATGTTATGAATCTTTGTACAAGTGTTTAATCTCATTCAAAGCAATTCAAACCGAATGCATACATGCGCAGACCCAAATAGAGATTTACTACATTACGCAATAGTTCCTTATTATGTATTAGGAAACAACAAATAGTAAACGAGGTGGTGGGAGGGGAGCTTTCCTTTCCTTACAGACCTCACCACTTTGGCTTTCTCTCCATCGACTTGATCGGAGAGCTTTCTTCTCCATTCACCGTTCTCCACCCTCGCTCTATCCCTAAAAATCCTGCCAACCGCCTCGATCCTCTCGTCTTCTTCACCGCTGCACCTTCTCCGTCATGTAGTCATTGGTGTTCCATCATTGAGAGGTGCGTCTGCGGTTTGTGGATTAGTTTGTAGATGTGGTTGTTGAACTTTGTCTTTGTGCGTCTGCGTTTGATTCGCCGGAGTAGGAGTGCTAGATTGGTTGGGTGTTGATAGTGAAATTTTCTTTCTTTTGCATTTTTTTTCTTTGGTTGATTTTTTCCCTATATTTCTTTTGTGAAGTGTTTCTCTCCAACTTCTTACCGTGAGTCTTTCTCCCTTGTTTTTCGGATTTTAATCCTTAATCTTCCATTCATAAATGTAAGTTTGCTATTCTATTTTGAGACCTTTCAAATGGTAATCCCTCTTAGAGAGTCAAAAATCTATAACTGAATGCATAGTTTCAAAAAAAATACCATAGATTGTACTTCAAAAGAGTTACAATAAGGGTGACAATGTGGGACAATAAAATAAATGAAACATTAAGACCTAAAATGTAATGATTACATGTTTGTTAAAGAGTTAGAATCACTAAGAGGACTGTCGAGACCCGTATTTTCGGAATTGGTTAAAAGATTTGATTAATGTTGAAATATGAAATAAATGAGGGATTTATTGAATTGTTTAATTTGGGATTAATGTGTTAGGATTATATATGCTAGTATATGGGGGGGAGGGTGTTGTTGTAGGAGATAAATCTCCCATCTCTCTCTCTCTCCTGACGCCTCTCCCTCTCTCTTGGCACCTCTCTCTCTCTCTCTCATACCAAAACCCACCCTCTAAGCTCAAAACCCATGGCAATCAACATCCATTCCACTCTTTAGACGTGATTTCAAGCTTGTGGTTCGTTGGATAGAGCTCGGAGAGGAGTATTCTAGGATGATTTCGAATTCGAAAGCTAGGGCTCGATCAATCTCGTTGGGTTTCGTTCTCTAAGTTGAGGTAGAGATTTCTTGCTCTATCTATTTGTTTTTGTGATGATTGTGTGCCTTGTTCGTGCCCTAGATTGTTGTGTTTTGTTATTGGGTTGATCCTTGAAAATCTAGAGAAATCACTACTCGTAACGTCACTGTATCAATGCAAGCTTTTTCGTTGTATCGATACCATTTCCTTATCCTAAATCCAGTAGAATCAAAAGTGATGATTTGATTGCTGTTTTGTTATATCGATACCAGGAGCTTATGAGACAGTTTTGCCCACGTTGTTCCCACTTCGATTGTTTTGATTCCCAATCACTTCTAACACCTTCTATATGTCTTCAAACCACCTCTAAACTTGATTGTTCATACTCAAAGGACTCGTTGATCATTTCCATCTCCTTTGGCCCTCGTTGTAAGAAAGAAACGTGTCGAATTCAATGTGTGTGTGGTGTCCGTTCATTGTATTTGCATGTAAATGTTTATGTGGACATTGTAGCATGTTATGATGAATGTTATGAACTAGTTATATGTGGAGCATGATGTTATTAGGAAATGTGAAATAGATAGCATAATTGAGAACGATAGAACGATATGAAGAAAGCCACGGATCCACCTTATGGTGTGATGCCGGAAATGGGACGCACAGGGTCCCTAATGCTCGGAAGTACACTAGAAAGCCACAGATCCACTTTAATGTGTGATGTCGGAATGAATACAGACGCACGAGATCCTTAATGCCCGGAAATGAGATCGAAACACGTGACATAATGAAATTGGAGAACTTTAGAGATTATTAAGCTACTTGTATATGAATGGTGTTGGTTTCGAGATCTTATATTCTTGCACTTGTCCTTGGGGGAAACTTGTCGTTGCTTATGTTCTTTCCGGTGTATCTATCTCCCATTTATATATAGCTTGAGCATAGATTTCTCGACTGGGCTAGTGTAGAGAAACCTATTACTCCTTCCATCCCCTTATTATGGTCCAGTATTCCATTTTGGGCTGTCCCTTAATAAGTGTCCATTTGGTAAAGTTAGTGGGTAAAAGTTGGTACATTGTCTATTTTGTCCCTAAAAGTAGATTCCATTTTAAAAAGAGAGTGAGTAAAAAGTGTAATGATGATGGATAAGTAAGGAAAGTGGAGGAAAAAATTGATGTGAAAGATATAATGATGATGTTTTTTTAATAAGTTGGAGTTACGAAGTAGGACATTTAAAAAGGGACGGAGGGAATATTATTTTTAGGTACTTCTCGAGGACATTGACATGGAGTGCTTGTTGTGCACTTGACTATACTTTTGCAAGCTAACACGTAGGAATTACCATGGCATCTTTTTAAAAATTCTTTTGAAGATATAATTGTAATTTCAATTATATTCTTTTGACTTGTGAACATGTAATCTCTAAACTTACTCCCTTTATACTATTATCTAAGAATTTTAGGTCGAAGTGCCATTATTGTAAACTTTTAAACTTGATCGTACTCTTGGTAGACTATGGGAAAACTTTTGGGGTATTATGATGTATATTTGCAATGAATTTTCATTTAGAAATGTTATATTTAATTTGTTGAAAATTGAGGGTATGACAATTTGGTATCAGAACATAGGTTTAGAATATCTAGAGACCATAGGGAGACTTAGTCTCATAGGTTCAAAATTTATCGCATTCCTTTACATGACATGCGTGTGTTTGTGTGATTAACATTCATGGAATTATGTGACATTGCATTTACGTTATCGTAGAGTGGCATAGATTTGTTAACCCGTGTCGAAAAGTTTGGGGCTTTGACCTCATAGAGATAATGCTGTGGTTGATAGTTTTCTTTCTTAATCATTGTAGTAAGATGACTCCGAGGCTATGCAAAAGGCGAGGTAGGGCAGGAAATTGGGGTGGCCGAGGTCGTGGTCGTAGCCGTGGAATACCGTTAGAGGATGAGGTTAGTCAACATGGGGAAAACCCAAGTGGGAATCTGGAGTCGATGGCCGGACCAGAAATAGAAACTCAGCACGTTCCTAATCCGCTTGCTCGGGATATTGTCGAGGCATTTGTAGCAGCTAATCTTTTGCAACCACCTTCTAAGGATAATGCAAACAGTCGGGCTTTGGTAGTCATGTGATAGTTCAGCCGTAGGAACCCATTGATGTTCGATGGGTCGAGTAGTGACCCCTTTGTGACCGATCAATGGTGGATGAAGCTACCATTGAGTGGGCATTCACATCAAACATTATTCCGATCTGATTGTGAATTGGAGTACTCCACTTGTTTTTGATGAAGAAGTTACGCAAACAAGTGAGGGTGGAAAAGTTAATCCGGCTGCTGATGATACTTTTTTGCCAACTAGTAACTTGCGGTCCATAAATGGAGTGTTTTTAGGACATCACACAACAAGCAGTGAGAAGGAAGTGTGCATCCAAAATTCTAATTGGGTGATAAAGAAAGATCCTTCAGTAGAGAGTTTAGTTTGGGTGCAACGTTATACTCTTCTTACATCTGATGTGGGATTAGTAAATGATGAAGATCCAATGGATTTGATTGGTCGAAATTTGGTGTATCCAGTTGATAATGAAGCCAAATTATCCTATGTGAAAAGCCTCATTATCACTATAGGTGCACAAGAACATGTAAAGAGCATCCTTTATGGCAACATCAGAAATCAAGATCCTTTTTGGGAACCTTATGAAGACTACTCGAGCAAGAGTCCGTCACTATCCATTCTAAAGCCTATTGATGGATTTAATTTTCTGACAGAAATTCATCTATTATTTTTAAAGGGTTGTTTACAATTTCGTGTTGGAAAAATAAATTTGAAGTATAAGACTAATGCAGACAAATGCAGGCGTTTCAAACTAATTGAAACTCGAGGACGAGTTTTCTCAAAAGGGAGAGGATGATGCAGGCCGATATTTTAATTATTCTAGAAATATAGGAATCTTAATTTATTATTTTGAGTTTAGCATTTTAGTAGGAATGTTTTATTTTAGTCAAGATAATTTATACTCCCTCCGTCCCTTTTTTTGTGTCCAGTATTCCATTTTGGGCTGTCCCTTAATAAGTGTCCATTTTGTAAAGTTAGGGGGGTAGAAGTTGGTGTATTGTCTATTTTGTCCCGAAAAGTAGATTTTATTTTGAAAAGTTAGTGAGTAAAAGTGTAATGATGATGGGTAAGTAGGGAAAGTGGAGGAAAAAGTTGATGTGAAAGGTGTAATAATGATGTCTTTTCAATAAGTTGGAGTTACGAAGCAGGACATTTAAAAAGAGACGGAGGGAGTAAGTATTTAGTTTTCCTAGTTTGATTTGATCTAATATGCCTATTTTGAATAGGTTTCTTGGTTAAGGAAAATTAGGATTGATTTTATTTCCTTATTTTATTTTCCTTTCTAGATTTTAAGAAAGCTAGGTTTAGAAATCCTATTAGTATAAATAAGGTTGTAAGCCTTAGGGCAAATTAGTTGTTTTATGACTTATAAAAATTTGAGAAGTTTCTCAAAATCGTTTGTTCGTAGAGAGAGTATTTCTAGTTCAAACTTATTCGTGATTGTCCTTGTTGCACGTTCTTCTATTTCAACACGCCTCCCTGCATCATGTTACTTCACAGGCTCCAGAGGATTTGGTTGTGAGAGGTACATTTCTTTTGTTCAATTCATTTGCTAAAGTACTATTTGATTTTAGAGCATTTCATTCATTTATTGCTGCATCGTTCGTATGTGCTGTGGAATTGGAAACTGAAAGTCTGAATTGACTGTTGTTTGTTGAGACACCCTTAGGGGGTAGGACACCTTTGGATCATATTTGTTGAGACTGTGAACTTCTTATTCATGATCGCTGAGTCACCTTAGATTTCATTGTATTGGGAATGTCGGGCTTTGATCTGATTATGGGAATGGATTGGTTATCTATGTTCCATGCCACCATTGATTGTTTCAAGCGTCAAGTTCGTATTTGTCCACCTGATGGTGCTTGCTTTAAGTTCTTCGAGGAACGTCGGGAACCGTCAGAGCCGCATTTGTGTGGGTCTCGAGAGTGGGAGTTCTTTTATTCTTTGTTGGCGAGTTTGACTCTAGATGAGGATATGTCCGTGCGTGGGGAATTGCCCCTTGTTGTTTGCAATTTTCCGGATGTATTTCTGAAGGAGTTACCCGATCTACCTCCCGAGAGAGAAGTTGAATTCACTATTGAGTTACTTCCCGATACAGCGTTAATCTCTGTACCTCCTTATCATTTCACCTTCGCCGAACTTAGGGAATTAAAGGTTTAATTGCAAGAGTTGAAAATTTTGGGGTTTATCCGTCCGAGCACATCTCTGTGGGGACACCGGCACATTTTGCGCAGAAGAAAGATGGTTCACTCCGTTTATGTATCGATTATCTTAAGCTCTTCCGTGTCACCGTTAAGAATAAGTATCCTATGCCTAGAATCGATGACTTGTTTGACCAACCCCAGAGTACGACTTGTTTCTCTAAGATTGATTTGAGGTTCGGTTATTACCAGTTAAGAGTCTGAAGAGCGGATATTCCAAAAATCACTTTTCTTACTTGTTATGAGTTCGCTCCGTTATGCCTTTTGGGTCGACAAATGCTCCAACAACATTCATGGACCAGATGAACCGTATCTTTTGTGTTTATCTCAACCGCCTTGTGGTTGTATTCGTAGATGACATTCTTATCTATTCGCCTTCGGAGGAGGAACATCAATCTTATCTCACTATCAATCTTGAACTCTTGAGAGAGCATCACTTGTACACTAAACTTAGTAAGTGTGAGTTTTGGTTGTCCGAGTTCAAATTCTTAGGTCATGTGGTTTCAAAGGGTGGAGTGTTCGTTGATTCGGGGAAGGAGGAAACCGTTATGAATTGGCAACGGCCAAAGATTGTGTTCAAAATTCGTAGCTTCTTAAGTTTAGCCGGATACTATTGCCGTTTCGTCTAAGACTTTTCACGTCTAGCGGCACCTATGACTAGGTTGACACGGAAAAGGACACATTTTTATTTGGAGTGATGCATGCGAGTTGGCGTTCAAAGAATTGAAGAAGTGATTAACTACCGTGGCAGTTTTGGTTGTGCCCGAACGTGGAGTTGGCTACTCTGTTTATTGTGATGCTTCGAAAGAAGGGCTTGGGTGCATTTTGATGCAATTGGGGCGAGTGGTAGCAAATGGGTTATGGCAATTGAAAACTCCCGAGCGAAATTATCCTACTCACAACTTAGAACTTGTGGCCGTCGTCTTTGCATTGAAGAGTTGGCATCATTACTTGTACAGTAAGAGATTCGAGGTCTTTTTTGATCATAAGAGTCTTAAATACCTTTTCTCCCAAAAAGAACTTAACTTGCGACAACGACTTTGGATGGAATACTTAGAGGACTATGACTTCAATTTGCAATATTATCCGGAGACGGTGAATGTGGTAGCTGACGCGTTAAGTAGAAAATCGACAAACCTTGCGAGTCTAGGAATTCATAAGTGGAAAATGATGAACGATTTGTATTTCTATGCCATGCACCTTAAGGAAGTTTGGGATGGAGTTACCTTTTGTAATTTGACCATTCAATTTACTCTATCGAGCCAAGTTATTGAAGCGGAACAACACGATGAGGAAGCAGAAGGGCTTCGTGCCAAGTTCCTTAGTGGAAATGCTGAAGAAGGGTGGATGATTCACGCCGAACGCAGCTTACATTATCAAGGGAAGTTGTTCGTACCCGTTTCGTGTCGGGAGGAAATCTTGCGAGAGTTCCAGCATTCTCCGTTAGCCGTTCATCTGAGAGGAACAAAAATGTATCACGATTTGCATAGGTAATTTTGGTGGTTTGGAATGAAGAGGGACATCGTTATTTTTTTGTCTAATTAAGTGGCTCATGTGCCAACATGTGAAAGTCAAACATTAACGACCCTTGGGAGAGTAACAATCGTTACCAGTGGCCGAGTGGAAATGAGAAAGCGTGACAATGGATTTCGTTACAGGTTTATCTAGGTCGTTGAGAGGGCATGATGCTACACGGGTGATTGTGGACCATTTAACCAAACTGCTCATTTCTTACCTATTCAAGTTACTGATTCGATTGACACACTTAGTCATTTATACATTCAAGAGATTATCCATCTTCATGGAATCCCCATTTCTATTGTATCCGAACGAGATCTGAGGTTTACCATGTGCTTTGGGCAGAGTTTGCAGGTGGCTCTTGGCACCAATATGTTGTTTAGCACTGCGTATCATCCTCAAACGGATGGAAAATCCGAGCGAACGATTCAAATTTTGGAAGACATGCTTTGGGCTTGCATCATGGATTTTTGGGGTAGTTGGGAGGATCACTTGCTGTTAGTTAAATTCGCAAATAATAATAGTTATCAATCGAGTATCAAGATGGCACCGTATGAAGCTTTGTATGGGAGATCGTGCAGATTACCCGTGTGTTGGACTGAATTAGGATAGACTACGTTAGTAGGGCCATATATGATTAAGGAGACATCCGAGCGTATAAAAGCAATTCGCCAACGCCTTTTGGAAGCTCAAGAGAGAACAATCGAACAAGTTAAAGTGATTCGCCGAAGATTGTTGACTGCGCAAAGTAGGCAAAAAAATTATGCCGATCGTTGTCGCCGATCGTTATTGTTTGAAGAAGGGGTTCACATTTTTCTTAAGGTATCACCGTGTCGGGGCTTATCTCATTTTGGAAAAAAGGGGAAGCTTTCACCGCATTATATTGGGCTGTTTGACATCATCGAGAAGATTAGGAAAGTCGCGTATCGCCTGGCTTTGCCACCAAAACTTTCGGGAGTGCATGATGTGTTCCACGTGTCGATGTCGAGGAAATACGAATCGAATCCATCTCATGTCTTCGAGGGGTCCGAACTAGAGTTGGAAGCTGACGCATCTTATGGGGAAGAACCGATACGTATCCTAGATTCCCGCAATCAAGCGTTGAGGGGTAAGACAATACCATTAATGCGTGTCTTGTGGAGTAACTAAGGTAAGGAAGGGTCAACTTGGGACCGAGAAGACGAGGTTAGAGAGAAATATTTGCACTTGCTTCCGGCGTAGAAACCAATGTGAGTGTCTAAGTTTAAACTTTTAAGTCATTATCGTTATTGCATAATTATTGTTGTTGTGACTTGGACATGTTTATGTGATGCATATTTTCATTGATTATGACTATCAAATTTCGAGGAAGAAATTTCTTTAAGGAGGGTAGGATGTAGAGACCCGCATTTTCGAAATTTGTTTAAAGGTTTCATTAATGTTGGAATATGAAATAAATGAGAGATTTATTGAATTATTTGATTTGGGGTTAATGTGTTAGGATTGTTATTTGAAGGAGTGTTTGTGCAATTGACATATAAGCTAGTATGTAAGGGGTGCGTATGTGTGTTGTAGGAGATAAATCTCCCATCTCCTATCTCTCTCTCTCCCGACACCTCTCCCTCTCTCTCGGCACCTCTATCTCTCTCATACCAAAATCCACCCTTAAAGCTCAAAACTCATGGCAATCAACCTCCATTCGACTCTCTAGATGTGATTTTAAGCTTATAGTTCATTAGATAGAGCTCGGAGAGGAGTATTCTTGGAGGATTTCGAATTCAAAAGCTAGGGCTTGATCAATCTCGTTCGATTTTGTTCTCTAAGTTGAGGTAGAGATTTCTTGCCTTATCTATGTGTTTCTGTGATGATTTTGTGCCTTGTTTGTGCCCTAGATTGTTGTGTTTTGTTGTTGGGTTGATCCTTGAAGATCTGAAGAAATCGCTGCTCGTAATGTCACCGCATCGATACAAGCTTTTTCGTTGTATCGATACCATTTCCTTATCCTGAATCCAGTAGCATCAAAAGTTTTGATTTGATTGTTGTGTCGATACAACTTTTTTGTTGTATCGATACCAGGAGCTTATGGGACAGTTTGCCCACGTTGTTCCCACTTCGATTGTTTTGATTCCCAATTACTTCTAACACTTTCATATGTCTTCAAACCACCTTTAAACTTGATTGCTCATACTTAAAGGACTCGTTGATCATTTCCATCTCCTTTGGCCCTCGTTGTAATAAAGAAACGTGTCGAATTCAATGTGTGTGTGTGGTGTCCGTCCATCGTCTTTGCATGTAAACGTTTATGTGGACATTGTGGCATATTATGATGAATGTTATGAACTAGTTGTATGTGGAGCATGATGTTATTAGGAAATGTGAAACGGATAGCATAATTGAGAACGATATAAAGAAAGCTACGGATCCACCTTATGGTGTGATGCCGGAAATGGGACGCACATGGTACCTAATGCTCGGAAGTGCACTAGAAAGACATGGATTCACTTTAAAGTTTGATGCCGGAATGAATACGGATGCACGGGATCCTTAATGTCCGGAAATGAGATCAAAACACACGACATAATGAAATTGAAGAATGTTAGAGATTGTTAAGCTATTTGTATATGAACAGTGTTGGTTTCAAGATCTTATATTCTTGCTCTTGTCCTTGTGGGAAATTTGTCATTGCTTATGTTCTTTCCGGTGTATCTATCGTCCCATTTATACATAGCTTGAGCATAGATTTCTCTACTGGACTAGTGTAGCTCAATCTATTATTATTTTCAGATACCTCTCAAGAATATTGACATAGAGTGCTTGCTGTGCATTTGACCATACTTTTGAAAACTAACACGAAAGAATTATCATGACATCTTTTGTAAAATCTTTTTGAAGTAATCGTAATTTCAATTATATTCTTTTGACTTGTGAACATGCAATCTCTAAACTTACTCCCTTTGAACTATTATCTAAGAATTTGGGGCCGGAGTGCCATTATTGTCTACTTTTAAACTTGATCGTACTCTTGGTGTATTATAGAAAAGCTTTTGGGGTATTATGATGTATATTCGCGATGAATTTTCATTTAGAAATGTTATCCTTTTTTTTTTTTTTTGAAAATTGAGAGCGTGACAAGGACTAACATTAAGGAATGAAGAGACTGGTAGGTAATCTGAACGAGCTCATATGCATGTATGCGTATTTTCCTTCCAAGGGCACATCTGGATGTAACGATATTGGAAGGCAAAAACTGTTACGTATCCGACATATTACGTTATGTAGCAGCCAATTTTCAAAACTGTTACGTATCCGACACACCAAATTAACACGCTTGGGACACGTGGCATACAATCGTACTACATATCACTTTATAACCAAAACAATATGGCAAAATCCAAACAGTCTTAAAAGTTTAAATTATCGAGGTTGAAGACAATAAACTTTGGCACTGAGTGAATGGCTTCGGCGGTGGAGTCGATGTCTTCTCTCAAATAAAAATAATTCCTATAAAAATAATTCCTCGGAATGCAAATAATTGGATACCGAAGAATCCGAATTTGTCCCATACACGTGAGTTCTATGATGCATTAATTCTTTAGATTTGAGTATTTCGAATGACTCCGAACTCATCTATGCTCCAATCAAGTTTACCATTCGAACACCCAGAACTTCTTGTCACATAATGGTACAGCTGAGCCTTGAAGATGCGTTCAATGCAGTGTTTAACACGTTCAACCCTAGTTCAGCCGCTTTGTACGCAAAATGCCCCAATTTCTGAAAATATAATCACATAAGCATTACGAACATGCAACACTGCAAGAAATTGCAACCTTGAATATGAAGCTTGAGACCAGATTTTTTTTGAAAAATACACCAGCGGAAATTTCACAAATGAACGTATTAATGTGCCATTAATGCATGAAAAATAGGAGCCATGACTTTTAAACTAACAATTTGGACAATTTCTCTTTTATGTATTTGGAAAAGCGAAGATGAGTTTTGGTTAATAATAGAACGAAACAGGAACAAATATAACGAGAACAAAGACAAAACAATTAATGGCATCACAACCGTCCAAGGCAAACATCCCGACTAGGTCGGCACCTAAGCCTCGGACATTCACCTGTGTGCCAGCCCGGTCTCAGAGATAAAGAGGTTGCGAAGGGGCCAACACAAAGGAAAAAGTGAAAAACATAAGCTGCACAAAGTATACATAGACCACAGGAAAAACAGCAAGGAAACAAAGCTAAAATGTACAGACACCATCTGCCGCATCCAGCCCGATCATCAGGAAATCACATCCTAAGCAGAATAGCTGATGGCAGCAATAAGAACAAGAAAGGAACTGAAATCAAATTCATCAAGAGCATTGCACCCTTCAGATTTTCGCTCTCTATTGTTCAATTATCAAAGCAATTTCTCTTAACCCGTACAAGATAGAGTTGGCATTATCGTTACATTCAAGTAGCACCAACTTCAATAATCGAAATTCTACTCCTAAACGCATTATATAGTGAAAAAAAAAAGAGTATTGTCAAAGTTATTGTAGAATTTAGATTTTAAAAAAAAAGTTATTGTAAAAATAGTACTCAAGACATCTTGTCATTTAAAGTGTCGTGTATAATATTTTGAGAATGGCGTAGTGTTTTAACACCATTCGTCAGTAAATAAGGCGATATAAATTGTTATAAAATCAGTGACGCGTAAGGTTTCTACTAGTATAACACTCATGCTTATAACGCAAGATCTGAAACGGTACCCGGGATTATTCCGGTACCGATGCGTACTGTACCAATAAAAGAAACGGTACTTTTACTAGTATGGTACTTATTCAGAACATTGGTATAATGTAATGTTCAGGGCCTAAGCTAAATTAACAAGCCCAAAAGGAAAAACACTCCGAGTTGGCAAAAGGGTACTCACCGGTTTGGGTCGTTCATAACGAACAAGAGCATTTGTTGTGGATGTTGGATCAAGTTCAGTAATGGTAACAGATGAGCTTGGCTGCAACAAAACACAATCAAACAACCACCGTAAAGGCCAACATCCCTGAACAAAGCTATATATACACAGATACATTGACATAATGAAATACAAAATTTAATAGAACTACGAATTCATTATTTGGCTCCAATAATGAGAAAATCATTAGAAAAATAACAAGACATTATGAAAAAAAAAGAAATTTCGACTTTCTGAATGGAGCATTAGATATGTGTTCTAATTTCTGGAAAGTTATTTGAGTAGTCCAGAAATACTACTCCTACTATATCTGTGGTACCCCCGATAGATGAAAAACCATAGCATGCAAAATGTGAATCACCATGAATTTTTTTTTTTTGTAAGTATAAAAAAAATACTACAAAATTTTTAGTGATTTGAAAAATTGCTTAAAATGTCCATAGATTTTACCCCCTCCGTCCCATTTTTTTATTATTTATATTTTCAATCTATAATATTTTTCTTAATTTTGAAAACTTTGTATTATATAAACTCATTGATATCTATTAAACAAAATCCATATTGCATATTTTTCAAGATCTACACTAAAAGATATAGACAAAATATATAAAAAAGACAAACAGAATAATTGACAATAAAAATAGGACGGAGGGAGTATTGATTTTTGACATAGTTAATCACATAAAATATCTGAAATTTCTCTTAAGAACCCATCAAAATTACGAGGTGTGACACATTGATGTGTCTCTAGCATTTCCCTTATCTATATCAAACTCAACCATACGGGGGCTCCGGTTACGAGCAGTTTGTTGGTCCCACTGTCCATAAATTTTCATAAATTCTGGCTCCGCCCATGCTTCTACTTTCATCACGAAAGGGTTATTAATTGTTTCTCGCCTACAAATGTTCGTTGCGTGATTTGCTGGTAGTAACATGTGAACAACATTGCCGTACAGGATACTCGATGGGGCAGTACTATTGAATAATTAACCTTTAATTCCTTGCTTCAAATATTACCTTGTGCTGGTTCGAATAAGTAGCAATCCCTTGCGTTCTCCTGGCTTCCAACAAAGCATAGTTATCCAAGAACTGGACATGCTCATGAAGAAAAAGTTCATCATCGTAACACTCTGGACAAACGCAAAACGAGTTGTGGCCATTTTCGAAGCATTTTTTGCAAGCGAAATACATTCCCGGAATAAACTTATCGCACCCACTACAAAACGGCCTCCCACTTTTGATTACGTAGTAAAGAGCCATAACTTCCATGAATTCTAGGTTTCCACTCCCGTCTTTGTCCAGTTCTTCGAAGAAATGGCGATTGCTCATTTTCGTGTGGCCTTCCTGCCGCATAAACCATAGAAATTCATGGAGACTCACCTTCCCGTCGTTGTTGTTGTCGAGTGAATTGAAAAAATTGTGTGCTGCTTGTTTGATGTCTGGTGAGCTTTTGCTGTAGTAGAGTCTAGCAGTCTTGACCAAATCCTCCATTATGGCCTAAACAAAAAATGAGAAACAAAATTCAGCTCCGATTATTTTGAAGAGTTTTTTTTTTTTTTTTTGGATATCTCAATTATTCTAAGGCTTTTTTGATCAATATATTAAAGGCGCCAATTAATTTCGGGAGTCCTATCGAGCCATCCAGTAGAAGGAGGCTTAATTAATCAGAGCTGGGTCCGAATAAATTAGCCCTATAGAAGCTGATAGAACATGATAAGTTTTGTATCTGAGACTTTAGAGCATCTCCAACCTTAGCTTCAAATTTGATGATGCCAATATTTTTTGAAGGTTATGTGACAATTTGACATGTTGAATTTGGCATCTTCAAGATGCCGACTTCAACCAAAATGTCAAATTTTTTATTTCAGGAAGTTTTGGAGAGTAAAGTAATCAAAGATAAATTTTGACATCAATGTCAAATTTGACATGAGAGATAGGATGTCAAAAAATACATAAACATTTGACATTTTGATTGAACTTGCTTCTCATGCCAATGCGCGTAATATATTGATCAAAACAGGCTAGTATGAGCAAATTTCTAAAGTCACTGACTTTGATCACCAGGCTAACACCTGCAGTTAATTTTATACTGATTGTTCAAGAACACTTTCTTAAAAAATAAGTACTTATTTCACATTTTCAAACTCAAAAATAATATAAATGAATTTTTTTTTAAAATTTTTTTCACCGTATAAAAGATCTCAATGAGATCTATCAAACAAGATCCATATTGATAAGAAAATTATTTACGTAAACACATGATTTTTTAGCTTGAAATTGTCTTCTTAAAAAATAAGTACTTATTTCTATTTCCGGAACGGGGCCTGAGTTGTTTTTTCTTTGTTTGATGGGAGACTGAGATTGGATAAATTGAGAAGAGACGACTTGGATCGAAACGGAAAAGATAGGACCGGGGTTTCTCTCCGTCAGACTTTCAGCCCCTAAAACACCGTTGTTTGGATGTGAAAGAAAGGACTAATGTGAGCCGTTGGATCTCTTCAATAGTGTATTGTCAACTCCTTATTAAAATCCTCACATGATCCTCACAGATAGATTCTCACAGAGGATCCGGATCCCATGTGAGCACATGATGCATTAATGGTGATTATTCTATTTTCACGCTCCCCGCCAGTCCTATGTGATATTTCTACGCAGACTTCTAGAATATGAGTACTGACGAGTGACAATTCGTATACTATATATGCAGTTGGGACCGACTTTGGACATATGCTACGATGCGGCAGTTGGGACATGGTACTTAGGGCCGGTTCAAGTATACACAGAAGATGCAGCCGCGGTCTAAATTTTATCTAATTTGTGAGGCTCCCAAATAGTTGATGCCCTTATAGTACGTATATGCATAAAATTAGTAGTAAAATTTCCAGTAAAATTAACTTAGGCCAAAAAAAACGGCTGTAAAGACGTAATTGAAATAAATTTTTTTTTTTTACTCGATGAAAGTCAACATTTTGTTAGATTAACACCTTAGAAAAATTGAACCACAGATGCCATTAAGCCAAAGGTCTCTTGGAAAAATAAAATTAGTTGTAAGAAGAAATAGTTTGATCGATATGATATGAACAGCTTGCACATTTAGGTTAAAAATAATATATCAGTAAGAATATCCACACTAACATCATCAATATAAAAATACTTCTAAAGTTAGCAATGTTAGTTAAAAAAAAATGCTCATAATGGCATAACAAAACTTAGTAACTCCTTAACTACTAATCAAATTTTGGCCTTTGAATAACTAAAACTAGCAATCTTTTTTCTTCGGATAATCAAATTTAACGAAAACCACACTCTCTATTTCCTTTCTTTCACTCTCTTTCTCTCTTCTCCCATCAGTATCAATGCACCCATACACTTACATTTACTTGCATCTCTCTTTATTTCTCTATACTAAAAGTGAGTTTTTTTATTATATATGAACCATTGTGGGGATTCGCATTGTTAATATTAGCAATTCCTATAATGGATAACAAAAAATAAGATGGCATGTTTTGACTATCCAATTTTGATTATGACACCAGAGATACCCTAAATTGCTTCCTTCTGATCATAAATTAAGCTCTTTCTTCACTAAGGGGAGATTTGAACAATTTCAAGAATATGAGATTTTGAAAATTTTAAGATGATTTAATTAAACAAATGGAACTGGAAATAAGTAAATAAGAGATAAAAATTAGAAGTGCATAAGGCATTTAAAGAAGAGAAATATTACCGAAAATTGTAAATTAGACGAAGGATTTAACTTCTTTGATCAACCCCGGATATTTCCTTCAAAGTACAAACTTGGCGGATAAGCACGATTCTGCCGTAAAAGAACTTTCCTGAACTAATGCTTCGACGACTTGGATTACAAAAGAAAGGGTTTTTCGGTATGTTTTGGAATATGGAAAATGGATTTAAGCAATAGTTTTTTTTTGGATTTTTCTAGTCTATTTATAAGGATTGGATTTTTGTTTTTGGAGATGGAAAGGCTAGAACAAGACTTCAAAGAGAAAATAGTTTTCGGTTTTTGGGAGTTTGATTTTGGTTTTAGGAACTCTTGGTAAGTTAATTTATGAGTTGTGTGGAAACCTAAAGCTTAGGGTCCTTTTATAGCCGCGGGAGAAGCTTCCTATAGAATTCCCACCAAAATCCAAGAGCTTAATTATTTATGACTATGTAATTGTCGTTAACCCATATTAACGAGCTAACCAAAATTAAGTGTGTCCAATCTGATTTAAGTACAGGTTCAATACTGAAAAAGAATTGTGCTATTTTATAACTTGGGGAGTCTGGACCAAGTTACGCACACCTCTATTAAGTTTTTATAATCTCGTGTCACTTGTTTACTAGATCATCCATGCATGCATCTTTTAGTTTTAAGTTATTATTTTCGTTGTCAATCTTTTAGTACATGCTCTTAGAGAGGGGATAAAGTACTGCAAGAGGCTAAAGAAATAATTCTTTATTCTTTACACACTTTTGAACGGTCCGGATACGCTGCTCGAGCATCACGTGGTACTCATCCGGCACCCAAAAATTTCGCATTGAAATAGTCTAAAAATACAATATTATTTTCCACCGCAATATTAGGTCCCACTTATTTCGTTGCAATGAAGGGCTTCGTAAAGTCTTTGTAAAGTCCACTAAAAAAACAAACAAAATATCACAATCCCACATTGAACGAGCTGTACTGTAACTGTGACATATACGTCAACTTTGATTCAAGAAGAAGTTTTGAACCACGAAATTTTGGTTCTTAACCACATATTGAGAAGAGGAATGACTCTATTTCGATTTATATATGCATAAAATTTTGGCGACAAAGATTTAGTATATCCGATAAAATTTTGGTTCTTAACTGGTAATTACAAAAACACCTTTTTGGCAAAATTTGGTGACCAAATAGTCTATTCTTTCGAATGGCCATGTAAAATTCTAAAATCCGATATTGGAAAACTCTGCCCTTGATTTGTTTGTTTTGTAGATATAACAGTTCTGAATTTTGGTTGCATTTTGCCTTCTAATTAGTTTAGTCTGGACTCAAATCATCTAAGTCTGGGTTCAGCTCGACGCAAAGAAATTTGGACTTCTGTTTTGTTTAGCCTCGATCAGGTCAACCCATCTTTGTTTAGGCTTAAATGAACGTAGAGAATAATCTAGTTTGAACATGTTTTGACTGATTGGATGACTCTTTTTTTTTTTTACCCTTTCAATCTTAAGATGAATTTGGACGTTGTTTTGGATGTTTTCTTATTGGTCTAGGCTGCATGTCTAGGACGTCGTGAGTGCAACGAAATCGGTAATAATTGACTTTTGAGGAGATATATCCTTAGGCTATAGCTTAGCTTCCTCAATTAAAGGTTGAATTTCTAAGTTCCTTAATTAAGCTATAGCTTAGCTTCCAAATTTTCTACTATAGTTCTTTTCTAGTTTCACTTGTTCGGCGAAGAGGAAATTTTATGCAAACTTGGCAAGGTTAGCTAGCTCGTGAGATCGATGATAAATGGGTAGAGAATTACTAGGGAAACTAAACGGGATTAAGCCTCCCAAAGTGGGATACCCATGTTTATCATATATACCAGGAAAAGGGAATAATTTTGGTGTCTCTGGTCATTTTGTGAACACCGTAACAAAGCATAGGCGCTTACGAGCAAAGGAAAAAGTTACTTTGTCAATCTTCTACACGCTTTTCGGTTGCCTACACCCACCAACGCTCATGGCTTTTCGATTACAATTTTTTCGGTTTTCGATTTTTTTTGGTTTTTTCTGATTTTCTTCTTGGATGTTTTCTTGGCTCCTGGCTCTTCCGATCGTTTCTCTCCTAGATTCTCTTGGCTTTGTTGTTCTTGGTTTCTTTGGGGGTTTTTTTAAACTCAAGTTGATAGACCTACTTGAGTTTGAGAGGGATGTTAAATAATGAAAATATTATGATTAATTATAGTTGATAGAATCGATTGTAATTGATTAGGATCAAGAATTTGATTATCTGTAGGATTTGATTTTCTTTCTCCTAATTATCTTCCCAGCTTCTCCTGGTTCCTCACTACTCCTGATTTCATGGATTGACTTGGCTGCTCCTGATTTCTCTTGGCTTGATTTGGTTACTTCTGGTTTCTCTGGGGGTTTTCAAACTCAAGTTGATAAACCTACTTGAGTTTGAGAGGGATGTTAGAATAATGAAAATATTGTGATTGATTATAGTTGATAGAATCGATTGTAATTGATTAGGATCAAGAATTTGATTATCTGTAGGATTTGATTTTCTTTCTCCTAATTATCTTCCCAGCTTCTCCTGGTTCCTCACTACTCCTGATTTCATGGATTGACTTGGCTGCTTCTGATTTCTCTTGGCTTGATTTGGTTACTTCTGGTTTCTCTGGATTTTTTCAAACTCAAGTTGGTAGATTTATTTGAGTTTGAAGGGGGTGTTAAAATAAATGGAGATAATAAATAATAGCATGATCATATCGTGATTTTGAAATTGAAATTTAATTGTAATTAGAATGATTCTCTCCCATAGTCAATTGGTATAATTTTCTTTATTAATTAGGCGCGCTCTCTCTCCTCTCTCCAATATTTATGAGGTGGGTGTCGTGGGACCCCAGGCTCAGTCCAAGAATCCACCGGTCAAGATTAGTTGTCGGACACATTAAGGAGGCATCATTTGATGCCGTATGAGACCTGCTATTCTGGCGCCCCCCCCACCCCCCCCCCCCCCCCCCCCCCCCCCCCAACTTTTTCCTGGATTATCCCCGCCCCTCCATCCGTCTCTCTCCCCCCTTTTCTTTCTTTCTTTTTTCACAGTTTGCTTTTTTTTTTCTTTTTTTTTTTTCCTTTTCTTTCTAGTTTCGTTTTTTTTTTTCATTTTATTTCCTTTTCTTTTTTTCCGGTTTGAATTTTGTTTCCTCTTTAATAATAGGTTCAAGTCTAATTCTAGGCTTTGTAAAGTAATTGAGAGAAAAAAAAGTGTTTCAATTGGTCATGTTTATTCGACTGTTTTATTTTTCTTTTTTTGTCCTTTATAGATTAAAAAATATAGTTACAAAAATAAGTGTTCCAATTTTCAATCCGTTTGAACCGGTGCAAAGTTATTATTTTTCTAATTATTTCATCCTAAATGGTCATAATAAATTTTAGGCTCCAAGGCCTTTCAATGGGCACCCTAAGAGAGTCTTGAAACTAAATAATGAGTCTTAGGGTATTTGTTGAAGGCCTTAAACCAAAAAATTCATTATGACCATTTAAAATAAAATAATAATAAAAAAATGATCTTTGCTCTGATTTAACTGAATTGAAAATTAAAGCACTTAATTCTTGAACTATATTTTTAAATATATAAAGGGTGTATTTATAGAAATTAAATAAATAAGATATAAGTAATTAAATAAAAAATAAATTAAAAAGTAGGGGGGGACCCGGGGGATCTGCTGCCCCCATTGGTACAGTAGCCCCTACGAAACCCCTAAAACGTTTCCGTTTTAGTTTTAAAAAAAATAGAAACCAGTCATTTGCAATTCTATGGAGTAGAAACGTGATTTGAAGCAACATACTACTTAATCAGTTAAGAGGATCTATGCTAAATAATGGTTAACAAATTTATTAAATTGTACTATAGTTAAAAAAAAAGTAATCCTAAATATAACATTTGTATTCTGGATTAGTATGTCGTTTGTAAAATACATTTCGTAATTCGTTCCCAAACACTAATTGTAATCTTAATGAATTTTTTGCTTTACGAGCATTTCAACGAGCACCCTAAGACTCATTATTTAGTTTCAGGCTCTCTTAGGGTGTTCATTGAAAGGGCTTGGAGCCAAAAATTTATTACGTCCATTTAGGATGAATATGATCAGAAAAATAACATCTTTGCACTGGTTCAAACGGATTGAAAATTGAAACACTTATTTTTGTAACTATATTTTTTAATCTATAAAGGACAAAAAAATAAAAATAAAACAGTCGGATAAATATGATCAATTGAAACATTTTTTTTTCTCTCAATTACTTTACAAAGCCTAGAATTAGACTTGAACCTATTATTAAAGAAAAAAAAATTCAAACTGGAAAGAAAGAAAAGGAAATAAAATGAAAGAAAAAAAAACCAAACTGAAAGAAAAGGAAAAAAGAAAGAAAGAAAGAAGCAAACCGTAGAAAAAGAAAGAAAGAAGAGCCGGGAAGGGGGGGGCGGGGGGGGGGGGGGGGGGGGGGGGGGTGCGGGGGGGGGGTGATTAGCAATTTACATGTCGTATTCCGTGAGTTAGCCAGATCTATTGTAGTGCATTGGATTTTGTCTCCCCTTCCCTTTGCGTATGTGTGTTTGTGTACAATCTGATAGGAAAGTTTGAGAAAGAAACAAAGTGTGGAGACGGAAATAAAGGGATTCTTTTCACATACCTTAAAAGTTGGTGAACATTATACACATTCTTATTAATTAGTTAGTGCTTATACAAGTAGCCTTGTTGATTTTATTAAAATGTTGGGAAGATAGAATGATCGGTGTGAGTTGTATTGAGTGGTTGTTATAATTTGCTCCTGTATAGTAATCCCTCCATCCTCATTTAATGGTTCTTCGTTGTATTCTAACCTGATAGAAAATGAGGTATTATTTCTAAATCAATAAAAATTTTATGTGCAATATGGATTTTATTTGATAGAGATCAATTAGTTCTATTAGACATTATTTTCAAAAATCACATAAATCATTGTATACTATGAAATATAAACAATTAAAAAATGACATGAACTCCCCAAAAAAATTATTAAATGGGAATGGAAGGAGTATAAATTAGAGTGCATATGCATCAAGATTTGTGTGGGACAGGAAAAAGTGAGAGTGAGAGAGCAGGGCGGTGGATTAAGATCTGAACTGTCGATTGTTGAGATGAACGATCGGATCGACCGCTCGGCACCGCTGTCAAGCACCCCATCTCCCACTCAAAGGGGGTCACCCCACTGATGTGTATGAGTGTTTGAGACAGTGCAAAAAATGTGAGGAGAAATGTGACTTCGTAAATGCGTTTGTGTGGTGGAGTACGTGAAATCAATCTCTCTCCTTCCATTGGGTATCATGGCACGGGTGATGGGCGAAATTTCAACGAACTGATCACCTCTCTGCAAATTAAATGCCAAGAAATTAAAAATGAACTCCATTGTGGATTATTGCAGCCCATTCCTACGATGCAAATCTGCTTAATTGAAATGTGTGAGAGGGCTCAGATGTCTATCAATGTCCACAACAGTGTGAAAAAGGTCCGATGCAAATCTGCTTAATTATATTAAAATATATATTAATTGTATAAATATTATAATTAGACTATAAAATATATCTTTAAAAATATTTTAAAGACTATGAAGAAATATGCATTCTAAAGACTCTGAACTCATCGGTGGCAAATCCCACCTGAGTCGATTATAAATCTTTGTCCTTTAGATTGAGGAGATTATTGGAGTTGACGGTGGATTGAGTAAAATTTCGAACCGATAGGTAAAAGGCCGAGTGTGATGGGATAATTAGAAGAAGAGACGTGGGCTTATGCAGAGCTGCCATCTGTACGTGGATGCAGGAATTCCTGCTGCTGGGACAGGAGGAAAGAGAAATACTTATTTATTACAGTTGCGCTAACCATTCAAAAATATTATGGACGGTCCTGATTTTAATAAAAAAAATTCAGAAAAAAGTTTAACTCTTTTTCGAAAAAGTTTTATTAACATCTCAACTATCCAAAAACACTTTTCGACGGTCACGATTGAATACTGTAAACACCTCTGAAAATAAGTCGGACAGGAGATTCCATGTCGTGTGAGGCTGGCTTGGATTAAACGGAGCATTTAATGTTGCTGGAAAACGAAGTTAAAGTTTCACTCAGGACACAGTCCGGCTTGCTCCAACCCAGACTGATTCAACGAAGCATTTAACGTGGCTGGTAAACAAAGTTAAAGTTTCACTCAGGATTAGTCTAGCTTTCCCCAACCCAGACTGATTCAACGGAGCATTTAATGTGGCTGGTAAACAAAGTGAATGTGGCTGGTAAACAAAGTTAAAGTTTCACTCAGGACAGTCCGGCTTGCCCCAACCCAGACTGATTCAACGGAGCATTTAATGTGACTGGTAAACAAAGTTAAAGTTTCACTCAGGACAATCCGGCTTGCCCAACCCAGACTGATTCGACGGAGCTTTTAATGTGGCTGTAAAATGAAGTTAAAGTCTCTAGTTCAATCGTTCGGTTTTAGCAATTTTCAAAATTTAGACCGGTTTTGAAATAATGGCGATTTTAGGGTTGGCCTGGACTAGAGTATGTGCCGGTTGAACCAGCCGAGCAGGTCCGGTTTTTAAAAAACCTCAACAAAGAAGCAGTTCGATCCTCATTTAAACAATCTGTCAGGTGCGAGACGAACAAAATAATATTTCAGGCAATCCCTTGTTTCATTGGTTCTTATTGATTAGAGTTTCCTGATCTGATTCGAGGGCTTGCATCATCTCTCGGAGGCATGTGAAGAAGTGAGATGATCAAAACTGGTTGTTCTGCCTTTCTTGGCATCTTCCTGCAGTTCTCTTTTCTAGTTCTCAGATGTTTCTGTTGGCTGTTGCTGTAGTTTTTGTTGTTTCATTTGTCTCTGACATTTGTTTGTAGGGCTATGCCCCTCTAGTTTTGGTTATTAAGAGTTTACCAAAGTTATTAATAAAATAGTACTCGAGAAGGACTATAGTCGTTTAGGGTGTTGCGTACATGATTTTGGGAAACTCGTAGTTTTCTAACACCATTGATCTGGAAATTAGGTGATATAAGAGGTTAAAAATTAAATTCGATAACACATGAGATTTAACCTTTCCCAACCAAGTCCAAAAGGAAAAACACACAGAGAGTTGGCAAACGTATTCACCGGTTGGGGTTCACAAGGAGCAACATCATTTGTTGTGGATGTTGGAAGTTCAACAATGGTAACAGATGAGCTAGGCTAGCTAGCTGCAACAAAACACAAACAAACATTCATTTTGAAGGCCACAGTCTTTGAACAAAGCCAATAAAGATACATTGACCATAATGGAAAACAAGCCCAAAAGGAAACACAAGAGATCGAGTTGGCAAACATACTCACCGATTGGGGTTCGCAAGGAACAACATCATTTGTTGTGGATGTTCGATGGGTTTTTTTTAGCATAAAGTAAGAGATTAATAGAACACTACCTACCGCTACAATGGATGTTGGAAATTCAGCAACGGTAACAAATGAGCTAGGCTGCAACAAAACACAAACGAACAACCACTATGAAGGCCACAGTCTTTGAACAAAGTCAATACAGATACATTGAACATAATGGAAAAAAAATTAAATAGAAGTACGAATTTATTATTAGGCTCCGATAGTGAATGAAAAACATTAAAAACTGGAGAAATTAGAAAAGAAGTCAAAGGTTTGAACTTTCTAAATGTAGAATTAGATAAGTGTATTAATTTTCGAAAGGTTATTAAGTAGTCCCAAAGAGCATCCGCAATGGTAATAATCAAAATCAATAACCAAAATGCGTCACGTCAGTATTTAATTATGTATTTAGTTCAGAATCAAACTTAACAACATCTACCTCCATATTGTTTATTTTTGCATTGCTAACCAAACCCCACCCCCACCCCCCAATAATACACAATGCACATTTGTCCAATCGCAAACGAGTTCTAATCACGCACCCGTCCATACCAAATTATTCGTCTCGATGAGACGATTCCCATGTGGAGTATTTTTTGAGTTATTGAGTTATTGAGTTTGGTTATTGAGTTTTAGTTATTGGTAAAAGTTGTTAAGTTTGGTTATGGAATGAGTGAAATTTAGTTATTTGCTAAAAGACTTGTAAATTTACTTATTACAATGTGGTATTTTTTGAGCATTGTTAAATTGTTTATTTACACCCATTTACTTATTACAATGGGGATGCTTTAAGTACTATGTACTATCACTACGCGATGCTCCTGAATGAAACACCATAATATACAAACTGTGAATCAATCCCTTATTTTTTTGCACGGAAGGCAATGGTAGGTAGAACTTTATATCTAAGACAACCTGATCTGGAGTTTGTTTCGTCGTTATTGATCGATGAGTTTATTCCACACAACGGATTTATGGTAAAACCAAAATCCATAAATAGAATCGATTTATCGGATTTTTATAACAAATCTATGAAAATAAAATGCGTATTCTTTGATCTGGCATAAGTCGAACAGTGTTTCCTAAGTTCGTATAGGCCACCTGTTCAATTTTGGTCCCAGTTTAACTCTTCAGTTTTGTTTCAAATCAGTCCAGGTTCAGTTGGTGTTGCTCAGTCTAATGTCTACTGCTATTTGTTCCGAGCTCAGATTAATTGGTGATCTCAGTACTTGTTTTGCTGCATAAGATGGGGACTCAGGGAGTTAGTTAATTAATCTTCTTTGATGTGGGCAAGGGGTTATTTTAAGGGCACAGTCCAAAATCAGTTCATAGATGGCCAAGTTGTATTGCTACCACTGATTTCAAAGCCCAAGTCTTGTTGCTGAAGGTGCAGTGATAGGCGCTGAGATTCAGGGGAAGGTGCAATAACATCAAATGCACCTTCTGGGATGAAGGATGGTGTTTGTCTTCTGTTTTACTTGCTGTCGATGGTCGACAGAGAAATATTCCAAGTACTGGAATGTGAATGTTTGTGGTGGTAGAGTTTGTTCCTTGCCGTATTTTAGGACTTTTCATTAACACGAATATGAGATGATAATTAATAGAATTACAGGATGGATATAAGTTTTTAAATCCACTGCGAAGAAGACTTAAGTATCTATGTATAGCAAGACTCCTATTTAAGTTCCCCGATAGTAAATCTATTTTAACGGAGAAGAAAAATTCCCTAGTCTCAATTTTTCTTCACATCTGTTCAAAAAATGATCTAACTCCAAAATATATACCATCATCTTCAACATACCTATGACCTAATTCTTTCTCCGTCACTCACCAAGTCACGGCATCCACCAACCATTCCAAAATCTCACTCCACGCCTCCACGGTTTGGTCACAAGACTCACAACCACTACCGTGACATCCGTAAATTAATTGCCAATTTATTAATGAAGAAACAATTAATTATAAAGAGCCCTAACATAAACAATATTCAAAAGGGAAATTATAATGCCACAGTATTTTCTTCTAGTGCCTTACTGTGCATCGACCATCATACCCTGTTTGCTTTCTAACACTTTTTCCCATCAAATCCACCTCTCTCTCTCTCTCTCTCTTCCAAAGATCAAACTCTTTGTACAAATGTAGCTAGAATACTAAGAGAAAATCAAGATCTTCCTCAAACAACAGACATCAATGAAGACATCTAGAATACCTCTTCCGTTAATCTAGTAAGAATTAAAGTCAGAACCGCTTCCTATAAGAATTAAAGTCAGAACCACTTCCTAAAAAAACCCAGAAACTCTACATAGAGGGAAGAATGAAGGGGGAATTGCTTTACAAAACCTAGTTTCTATTTTTCCCTCTTCTCACACTACAATTTATTCTATTCCCAAGACCGGCGACGGCGATCTAAGACATCCTCCACCACTGGAAAAAGTTCTTGATGACATATGATTGCCTATGGGAGAAGAGTTCGAATCTGGACAACTGGATTCAGGAATGGCCACAAAAGCAGGTGCGAATCGATCGAAGAAGTGGTGGAGGATGATTGAAAATTTTGAATCGATTGAATAAGAAAATTAATAAGCGCAGAGGGTCTAGGGATAAGAAGTGGGTTTGTGGGTTTGCGTGGAGTTTGACCGTAGGTCAACAGGAGAAAAGCCGAATGCAGTAAATGGGGGCAAACTGTAGGTCAACAGGAAAAAAGCTGAATGCAGTAAATGGGGGCAAACTTGTCAGGCCCAAAGAAGTGGTCGTGGCATTAAAAGAATGAGTCGTGGCATTAGGGCCATCCCATTCAAAATCGTAGCTAATTACTCCCACCGTCCCACTTTGTTCCGCTTGTTTCCTTTTTTGGACGTCCTAAAAAATTGTCTATATCTCACAATTTATAATATTTTATATATTCAATATAGATCTTGTTTGATAAATCTCAATTTATTTTATTAAACAAAGTTTTCGAAATCATAAAAAACATTATAGATTGTGAGATATAGACAATTTTTTGGAATGTTCCAAAAAAAAAACAGGCGGAACAAAGTGGGACGGAGGGAGTAATTGAAAATGCGAAAAAGAAGAAGATGTAAATTCAAGAATTTTAAATTCTTCGATCGGATTCCAAGAATCTGAGTTATTGCCTGCATTGTACTACTGAATTCGTATTTGAATGTGGAAATTAACAGCGGTACTTCTATCTTTACTGTCAATTAATTGATCAATCCAACAAAATTACAATAAAACTAGCTAGAAGAATCTCATGATGAATTGTTTTTAATTGTTTTAGGTTTTAATTAACCTCAGATGGGGTTCCGAATCTTGTGATGCTATGCATGGCAAGTTGCAACACCAAAGAAGAGAGGCTGGCGCAACTAGAAAACAAAGAATGTATTAAAAAAAAAAATTCCTGTTGATAGTGGTGATTGTTGAGCTTGATAGCATCTCCCATAATAAGTGCTTGGCAGCATCTCCCATAGTAAAAAGATACTGCCAAGCGCTCTACTTAACAGCGGTGTCGAGCGGCAGATCCGACCATTTATATCGGCAATCGACGTCTCAAATCTTAATTCGAGCAACGGACGGCTCGAATCTTTATCCACTCAGATTAGATCCAAGTTGTCCATGTCGAGATGAGCGACAGATCCGACCGCTCAGCACTGCTGCTAGCCAAGCACAGGTTGGCTGGCAGCATCTCCTATAATAATAAGACAGGTTATGTGCTCTTTGTAGTTGATCGTTTCGTTCTTCTCGATCTTCTCTTTGAGACCTTCCCCGCCTAATTTTCAAGTGGATTGTTGTACGGCCACCATTTACCTCTCCCGCCTACATATCTCGCTGTCATGGACTCATCGTAGTTGGAGAATTTATTTATGTTTAAATAGGAGACAAATTTCTTTATTAAATCATGACTATAGACTCTATAGACATCGTACAACTTCACTTAAAAATATAGTTTCTCAATTTGATGAGGTAGCAGAACTTGTCAATACTAGGGTCGGCTGACGATTTCAAGAGATGTTTGGATGGTATTGCGTACACGTGATGTTTTTTTTTTTTTTTTGATTGGCTATTTTTTTTTTATTATTAATCTCTGTAATATTACAAGTTTAAAAGGACAAGGATATAAATGAAATTAAAATTTATTTAATCTCCAACACTACCAGAGGTATTTGTTTTCGTGTTGTAAACGACAAGTTGTGTTAATTGGTTAAATCTTTGAGGTATTTGTTTTTGCCGTCAAACCTTTGGTTTATGTTTTCTTGATTTTATTTTCTCTTTGGGTGCCCTTTTAGCACGTGATTTGCTAGTATACAAGTGCCAATCTGGTAAGGATGTATATGTGTAGTCATGATGCTGAATTTTTGTCCTTCTCAATGTACGAAGTGTTATCGAATTATAATAAATTTTCTTTGGACAAACAAAAAAAACTTTTCTTAAAAATAGGAAGAAAACCTCACAAACCACGATGAAGCTGGTCTGGACGATCACGTTACGCTAGATGTGCGTTTTAAGGGTTTTCTCATTTGTTAGTTTGCTTGAACTACACGAGCAAAGCAAGGGCTGCCTCTTGTTACAATGTTGTTCATCTTGTCACCATAGTGAAACAACTGCCATACATCACGGCAACAATTAGCAGTAGGGAAATTTGATAATGCATTGATAGTGATACAATTGTACAGATTTTGAGATTGATAATCTAAAACAATTTCGATATTCAAGCAGAGTCTTAAATTTAAGCTCAAATTATTCAGGTTCAAGGCAACAGACATTGAGTCAATAACACATCTTTAACTGCAAGGTTATCAGCGCATTACTCCTCACATGATGGTGCATGAGCCTCCAGCTGCAGCTGTCTTGAGTGCTATCTCAAGTACTTTGAAAGCAATAACCCATTTCTGATAAAAATAAGCACACAAGCAATATGAACACTAAATATTGGAAATTTGAGAAAGGAAAAAAGTTTGAGAAATGTACCAGCAACAGTTTCGGATTTAAGCCTTTAACATTAATGTGTTAATAATGCACAAAAATAGGAGTCTGCCTTGCCGTTGCATTGCATATACGTAGCATGCACCCATTTGTAAGTATCAAAGTTCTTTTTAAATGCATCATATTTTTTGGGAGAAAAAGAGTTGGTTATTATTAAAAAAAAAGAAAAAGGAGTGTCATGTATAGACTCTTGAGAAAAGGCGAAATGGGTAGTACGTATGCCTTTCATAAAAAAATTACTACTTGATGAAGGGTGATGTGCATCATTACACAATGTAGCAGATACATGCAATAATTACTCTTGTAACAGAATTATGCGAAGGAATATTCAGTCCATGTCTTAAGGTGCTCTTTAGTATAAAATTGAAAGCTAAAAGCTGAAAGATTAAGTGCTCTGGAAAACTTAAAAATATCAAGATGAATTAAAATAATATATTTTCGTATATGGATAAATGAATTTCGCTAAAATTATATGTGATTGTTCTCTTTAATTTATGATGGAAACTTTAAAATATCAAAGATAAATTAAAATAATATATTTTCATGTATGGATAAATGAATTTCGCTTAAATTATAGGTGATTGTTCTCTTTAATTTATTAATGGATTTCATGTATTTGTAGTCCTGGTGGTGGATATAATTGACACCCACCCTTGCTCCATTGGATTATCGTATTTTTGCTGGAAAATATATTCATGGTAAAATAGAAGTAGAGGAAAACAAAATTAATGTTTTTTTTTTCTGTTAAGGATTTATTTTGCAAGAAAAAGCTTTTCATGGAGAAATTTGAATTTTTTTTTATTCTTACAACTTTCTTGGTAAGTCACATCGAAAGTTACAGAAAAATTGATATTACCATCCTTTTCCAACCGTCGGGCCTAAGACCCCACGAATAAGCCCCAAAGGAAAAACACTCAGAGAGAGTTGGCAAAGATACTCACTGATTGGGGTTTCATATGAGGCACAACAGCATTGTTCGTCACATTGACATTATAAATGGTTGTCGCTGTTTGAATGGTTGACGCTGTTTGAATGGTTGTGGATGTTGGCCGATCTTCAGCAATGGTAACAGATGTGCTTGGCTGCAACAAATTAGACACAAGCAAACAATCACTATGAAGGCCACCATCTTTAAAACACAAAAATTCTTTAATTTCTTTATCTACCGGTCGACCTATCGATCTGTAAAGGCTAAATATTGTTATTTCACCCGATTGTCCAAAAATCCTGGCTCCACCCCTGTTTCCACTCTCTTCACAGAAGTGTGTTATCGTGTCTCCCATGTATTACGATTTGCTACTTGCTAGTACTACCGCATGAACAATGCCATGGGATACTCTTAGAGTATTTGAATAATTAATCTTCAATCTCTTGCTTCAGTTACGTACCTTCTGCTGTTTCGAATGGTTAGCAATCGCTTCCAATCTCTTGGCTTCCAACAAAGCATAGTTATCCAGAAACTGAGCATGCTCATGAACAAACTTTCCTTCTTCGAAACACTTTGGACAAAGGGAAACCGAGTTGTTGCCATCTTCAAAGCATTTGGAGCAAGTGAAAAACATGCCCGGAATAAACTCATCACACTGACCACAAAAAGGCCTCCCACTTTTGTGTATGTAGCAAAGACCCATAACTTCCATGAATTCTAGGTATCCTTTCCCGTCTATGTCCAGTGCTTCGAAAAAATGGCGGTCGCTCATTTTTACGTGGCCTCCGTCGCTCACAAACCCAAGAAATTCGTCCAGACTTATTTTCTTGTCGTTGTTGTTGTCGAGCGATTCAAAGAAAGTTTTTGCTTTTTCTTGGATGTCCGATGAGCTTCTTTTGTAGTAGAGTTCGGCAGTCTTGGAGAACTCCTCCATCCTATTCCTGGCCTAAAACAAAAATAGAGAAACAAAATGAAAGTAATGATCGATCTTGGCACACGATTACCCCAACCACCTTCCCAATCTACAAATACGTTGTGAAATTCTTACACCTTAGTTGGGGATTATCATGAAGTGTTCCAGGGTTGACACACGTGCCGGTACCCTGACATATTTTTCCACCACACATTCATGTGAGATTCATATCTTTAATTTCTTGATCCAAAAAAAAAAGGGTGTGGTGGTGAAGGGTAATAGTGTCTGATGTAGAATACATAGAGGCACAATTTCATGATTAATTGAACCAACTGAAGCCTCGAAAGTCCAAAGAATGCTTAATTACAAATTACCCAATTTGGCAAAATTTGAATGAGCTCAGATCGGGCCCATACACATGGCCATAGCTCTTAACGATGGTGTTTTCCAGCCTAATTCCTTCGTTAAGGCCTACAATTTACATATTTTGCCATGATTCATTAATAATTTTTAGTCTGTAATTCCTTATTAGTTGGTTCTTTTTGGAAAAATCCTGTTTTTCTTTCACGTTTTCAATTTTAAGAGTTTTCCAAATTATGGGACTTTAATTTTTTGGCTTTATTTTTTAGGGTTTTGGGTTACAACTTATATAAAGGGTTGTAACCTAATGTTTTGCTCATGTATTCGAGTTGTTTATCTTGTTTGGTCATGGATTCGAGTTGTTTATCTTATTTGGACCAGTACACTAACTAGTTTCTTGTGAATTTCACTGTGTTAGTGCCCCATAGCACCCAATAGATTTGCAATTGTGTTACAGTCATGGCAAACTTTCACCGCATAAATTCACCGCACGCCTAGTGGGCCAACTCGGGGTCCCACAAAAATTACAGAAAAATCAACTTTAACAAATATTAGTAGATATATTTTTTGAATTCGTAGCAGCGAAACTGAGCATTCGAGCAGTTTTGCCCCTACGAATTCAGAAAACATAGGGCCAATCCAAAAACCGCTCCTTAATTCTCATTCAAGAGTATGCCCCATTTTTATTTACTTGCAAGTCTAGTTAGAAAAGTGTGGGCCTCTCTTTGATGGTATATTTTTAGACTGGGGTGGAGTTTTTGGCAATAGCGCCAATTATCTGGATTGACCCGTAATTTATCTTTATTAGTTAAATTTACTTTCACCGGAAAGGAAAAAAAAACAAAAAACAAAATACATACATAAATAATACATGTGTACCTCTCGTGGTTTGTTTTGGAGGAGATCATAGTTGTCCAAGAAGTCGGAGTGTTCATGGTTGAAGTTGGTGTCTCGATAACAAGTAGAACATAGACTGTAGGTTTTCTTTCCAACCTTGTAACATTGGACACATTGGAAATGGAGGCCCAACAAGTGGGAATTACAGTTATGCCCACCACAGAACACGAACCGATTGCACGTGATCATGTAGAAGAGAGTAACACAATCCTCAAGATCAAGATATCCGCGGTTGTTTTTCTCTAGAAGCATGAACAGGTTCGGTGGCACATGATTGTAGCCTTGTTTCCTGATGAATTCCAAGAACTCCCGGAAGGTCACTTTCCCGTCTCCGTTCCTGTCCATTAGGCTGGTGAAACTCTCACACAATTGTCGTTGGTCTTCGGAAAAGTTGGCGAAATATGCCATTGCTGCCCCGCGCATCTCCTCCATCTCTCTCTCCCTCTCCCTCTCTTAGATCTCGCTTTCTCTCTAGCTAGAAGTATTGGTCTTTTTTTATGAAGGGGCTAGGCAGTACCTTGCATATCCTGTCCTTGTACTTATATAGAAGGAGAAACTCTGCAGTCACGAAAGGACCTACCTCACTGTAACTGTGGAATTAGAATCTTATATTCATTTTGACCTGGCAAGCCTATATGTCCACGCTCGCGTATTGGTAACCCCCAAGTAAGAGAGATAGCCAACGTCACCACCAGACCCGGCATACGCGGTCTTGGCTGACGATGGTAACCCCCAAGTAAAGAGAGACAGCCAACGTCATCACCAGACCCAGCATATATATGCAGTGTGTCTGAGTCGGTCCTGAGCTAAAATTTGTGTTGCGACCGCTTTAGACTTCTATTTTTTTTTTTTGAATTTTTGGAGCCCTTCCTACGTTTTTGAAGGATCTAGATTCACTATAAGATCTCATATTCAGTCACTATAACGCGGGGATTTGTATTCAGTCAGGTGGCAGTTCGGGTGATAGGTGGCTGCTGGGGTTCGGTTTTTCTGGTTTGGGGTGTTTTAGGTTTTTGTTGACCTCTAACTAGCGTTTGGGTCTCGGGTATATATGGAGATTAAGTAATTTGAATTTTCTTGTGCTCGTCCTTTTAATATTTGTAATTCTCGAATTCAGGGATTAATAAAAAATTTTGTTGATCAAAAACAAAATCCCATAGACAGTTTCATGGATCTAATCATTTTTGTTTCAGAAAGTCTACAGCCACCAAACCAAAAGCGGTGGCCAGCCACTGCTCGCCGTGTGGGGTCCACTCTGGGCTCCGCACGGATGATCCAAGCCGTTCAATAATTTAAAAAAAAAACAAGTGGATATTACAGAAAATCAACTCGATTCGATATGTATAGATGCACAAATCCAATCTTCCTTTTTTGAAAAATTGGAAAACCAATCCTTCCATTTTTTTCGATTTTCCAAAGATGAGAAGATTGATCTGAGCACCTACACATATCAGATTGAGCTAAGTTTTCACAATGCCAACTCAGTTTTTTTATTTTTTTAAATTATTGAACGGTTCGGATCATCTGTGCGAAGCCCGGAATGAGCCCCACACGGCGAGCGATTTTGGGTTTGGTGGCTGTAGTCTCTCTGTTTTTGTTTTTTGTTTGCTCTTCAACGGTTTAAACATCCAATCACACGCAAGTCGTTTTCGTGATAAACCTAATACAGTACATGTTAACTCGCCTGCTTTAATTAATCGAGCTTGCATTTGACGGGGAGGGCTAGCTTGTTTCCAGTTGGGCAACAAACTAGTGGGCAAACTAGTGGACAATTATTTAAAATCATGCCTTTAATCATTTATAAGAACTTCACTTCAAGCTATCTATCTTCTATATACATAGTGCTCGTTTCAATTTTTCATTTCTGAACGGTTTGGATCATCTAATTTTTGAAAGTTTGGATCGAGCATCTATACATATAAGATTGAGACGATTTTCGCGTCGGCCCACCTGTTTTTTTTAAAAAAATATTGAGCGACTCAAATTATCTGTGCGGAGCCCGGAGTAGGCCCCACATGCATGCGGTGGGCATGCGGTGGATGGTTGTTCGGTGGGTGTATCATTAACGTAATTGTTTTAGGTTTTAATTAACCTCATATGTGGTTCCGCATGTTATGATTCTATATATGGCAAGTTGCAACCATAGTTTTAAATATCGGCCGATACGGTACGTATCGGCCGGTTCGTACCAGAATTTTCGACTCCCGGTTCGGATATAGGCCGATATATCGATGAGATTGAAATTCACAAGCGTATCGGCCGGTTCCCGATACGTATCGGTCTGTAACCGATATTTGGACCGGTACGGCCGATACGGCCGGTACGGCCGGTACTTATCGGTTCTGAAAAAAAAAAAAAAGCAGAAAAAACCAAAAAACAGAGCTCCTAGCGATTATGTAATGTAAAACCTCTATGGTGTGTTTATTTAAATGTCTTCATCTTATTTTTGCTATTTATGTCAATTATATCGAAACTTATAATGTTGTATTTTTCTCATATTTGTAAAATCTTATTAACTTGCGGGTTTTGATAAATTATCGGATATTCCACATGAAGAGAATGGGCTATTACATGTCTTAAATTAATTAAAATGTGATAATTTAAGCCAATGTTTGGGGCAAAAGTATATTTTTCAAGTTTTATACATGTTGCTGACGATTTTTAAAAATTCACGACCGCGACACCCGATTCCCGCGACGTATCACCGATATGTCCCGATACCGATATACCGCGACCGATACCGCGACGGCAACCGATACCGCGATTTAAAACTATGGTTGCAACACTAAAGAAAAGAGGCTGACAAACTAGAAAACAAATATATAGAAGAAAAAAAAAAATTCCTGTTGATGGTGGCGATTGTTGAGTTTGAATAAAAAATGATAGGTTAAGATATTTTTTTTGCAGTTGATCGTTTCATTCTCTTCGATCTTATATTTGAGACCTTTCCTGTCTAGTTGAATAAGTCATAAGCCTAATTTTTGATTGGATTGGAAGAATAAGTCGTAATTGTCATGTAATGGAGCACATTCTACTAACGCAACAGTGACACCTCTCATTGTAGCCAAAATGGAGTACTCAGACAAGTACCGATGATTACTCATTTTTAAATAGGAGATGAATCTTTACGTTAAATCATGACTATAGACTCCCTAGTCGTCGCACAACTTGACTTTAAAATATTGCATGTTTCTCTATTTGGTGAAGTATATATATAGCAGACCTCGTCAAGTCTGGGGTGACTTTGTGGGTCAATGGGAGATACAGCATCACAGATTATTCGGTTGACGAATTCAAGAGAATGTACATTTGGATGGTATTAGGCGTACGTGTGATTGATGTTGTAAATGACAAGTTGTATTGGTTAAATCTTTGAGGTTTCGTTTTCATTCAATCTTTTGTTTGATGTTTTCTTCTTTTTATCTTCTCTTCAAGTGTTTTTTTAGCACGTGATCTTTGCTAATATACGAGTAACAATCTCGTTGGGATGTGTATATGTAGCCCTGATGGAGAATTTTTGCCTCTCTTGATGTACCCGTTATCCAGTTATCAATAAAATTCTTTTTGCCAAACGAAAAAACTTAACTTTAAAATAGTAAGAAAATCTCATATATAAGATCATTGGATTATTTTGAACCCATATCTAATTACTATAGGATCATAATTTATTTTTGAGATAGAATTGATCCCAAGTCTACCCTCCAATTTAAGATACAGATCAATGTAATTACCCAATTTGAATTTGAAACATAGTTCTGTCACCATCTTTGCTTGATTATCTCACCAAGCTCTATGTCTCTTCTTTAGAGGTCAAGATGACTCCAATCACTCTATTTTGATCTCCAAAATAGAAAGTCACATTTTGAATCTTTATGTTTAGAAACTCCAAAAATATAGAGAATCATCACTACAACCCACTTCCAATCTTTATGCTTGGAAACACTTATGATTTTATAACTACAAATACAGTTCTTAAAAAATTAATACCATTAGAAAGAAGGTGACAACACCTTTGAAATGAGATCAAATAACATAATTTTAAATGACATTTTAAGAACTAAACTCAAATCATGAGGGAAAATGAAGGAAGGAGACCAATATTCTATGAGAAGTATGAAAATCATATCATGGAATATTAGAGGTCTAGGTAGTTCAATTAAAAAGAGGTTATTATCAAAGCTCATTAAAGAAAGAAATCCTGATGTTGAGCTAATTCGTAGATGTGCCCTGAGCTGTTTTGCCCTGCTGCTGGTCTTGGGCTGTTAAGGAGTTCCTTTTTCTGATGCCTCTTTTCAACTCCTACCACTTGGAGGGCTGAGAGGAGGAATAAGAGATCTAGTGACTTTGTTGCATTTGGTGCTGAATGCTATTTTCTTTTAGATCTGAAATCTGATGTTTTCTGTGACGCTCCTTAAACTGCTGACAATTGTCATTTAGGCTCCGTTTGTTTTGATGTAACCCATTTTACTTTGTTTGGTTAGATAAATAACCAGTAAAACATTTTTGGGTGTAAAATGATTTCCATCATAAGGCGTAAAATGACTTGCGCTTGTGATAGCCGTAAATCATTTTACGATACTGGATTGAGATGCCCGCTTCACCCAATCACCCATTGCTGACAATTGAGTGCACGAATGGCCACCGGCCCACCAAGCATCATCTGAGACTTTTGCATGATTCTACACGGAAGCAAACCAACACACACACACTCTCTCTCTCTCTCTCTCTCTCTCTCTCTCTCTTCAATGAACTGAATTTGTATCCTCTCTCTCTACAGGCCCAAGACAATTGACACCCAAGCATCTCTCCCTGTATATATGAACATGTAAATATTTGTGCCAGACAACCCACTTCGAAGCCCCTGCTCCGTGAGAAACGTTTTTATCAGAACAAATCATTTATTTTTCTACTCATGTACCAAACAGCCACAAATAAAAGTTCAACTATCATTTTACTTGTAAATGATTTTGCATAAAAATATTTTCCGATGTAAAATATTTTACATCAAAACAAACGGAGCCTTAGTGACAGGATGAAAGGTTTGCAAATTGTGGTTTTCCTATTTTCAACTCCTACGTTTCTAGAGGGCTAACCGGCTAAGAGGTTAGTGGATAACAATGCCTGTATTGTCTCCCTCTTTTCAACTCCTAGGTATTGGAGGGCTAAGAGGGTATGATCTGGATGATGGAGAAGTGCTTTCACTGAGAACTGATCTGGGCGATAGGCTAAGCGATTGTCCTTCTGGCTTGGATTCAAATCTACCAAGCCTAGTATGACATGTGCTATTGTGTCTGCTGTTTTGTTATTGCTGGTTCTGCTATTTTGATGCTATCACACTGGCTTATTGGTTGATATCTATTGGAGGGTTAAAAGTCTCTGATATTGAAGGATCAAGCAATTCTTGTCTGTTGAACTGTAGCTGTGATGTCACGACTATTGATCCCAGTAGACCATGCCTATAGAAAAACTGAAATCTTTCTAACAATCAAGAACAGAATCACATATCAAGAAGTAGAAGAGAGAGAGAGAGAGAGAGAGAGAGAGAGAGAGAGAGAGAGAGAGAAGTGACTTTCAATTTCTCTTTTTAATCGTCATCTATTTTTCTGATTGTTACAATAAGGGAAACACCTTTTATATCCTCTGATTAGCTCACAGCTAATCTCTATTACAACAGAACCCAAAATCTGCTCAATTGCTAATCTCCTCAACTAATCAAAACTAATCATCTGATCAACTAAATGACCTTAATGCCCTTCTTTTACAGCACCCTGCAAACTCATGGGTGTGGGAAACACCCTGAGTTTGGCTTTGAGACATAGTTTTAAATATCGGCCGATACGGTACGTATCGGCCGGTTCGTACCAGAATTTTCGACTCCCGGTTCGGATATAGGCCGATATATCGATGAGATTGAAATTCACAAGCGTATCGGCCGGTTCCCGATACGTATCGGTCTGTAACCGATATTTGGACCGGTACGGCCGATACGGCCGGTACGGCCGGTACTTATCGGTTCTGAAAAAAAAAAAAAAAGCAGAAAAAACCAAAAAACAGAGCTCCTAGCGATTATGTAATGTAAAACCTCTATGGTGTGTTTATTTAAATGTCTTCATCTTATTTTTGCTATTTATGTCAATTATATCGAAACTTATAATGTTGTATTTTTCTCATATTTGTAAAATCTTATTAACTTGCGGGTTTTGATAAATTATCGGATATTCCACATGAAGAGAATGGGCTATTACATGTCTTAAATTAATTAAAATGTGATAATTTAAGCCAATGTTTGGGGCAAAAGTATATTTTTCAAGTTTTATACATGTTGCTGACGATTTTTAAAAATTCACGACCGCGACACCCGATTCCCGCGACGTATCACCGATATGTCCCGATACCGATATACCGCGACCGATACCGCGACGGCAACCGATACCGCGATTTAAAACTATGCTTTGAGAAAAAGAAACCTATCCACAGTCAAAGATTTGGTGAATATATCTGCAATTTGATCAAGAGTCCCAACATGGTTGACCTGAAGCTGCTTGTTGAGAACTTTTTCTCTAATAAAATGATAGTCTACCTCAACATGCTTTGTCCTAGCATGGAAAATAGGGTTGGAGGCCAGTGCTATGGCAGAAATATTGTCACACCAGATGACATGAGCCATAGAAAAAGAGACATGCAAATCAACTAGAAGTTGTTGTATCCAAGAAACATCTGCAGCCGTTTGAGCAAGTGCTCTGTATTCAGCTTCAGTAGATGATCGAGCAACCGTATGCTGCTTTTTGGCACACCATGATATAAGATTTGGACCAAGATACAAGCAATAACCAGATGTAGATCTTCTATCTAAGTAATCCACTACATAATTGAAGAGGCTAGGCGCATTGCTACTGCTAGCTACCAAGACCAATTCTACCATTACTCACATCTACCAGCAAGCGAATCAAGTGGTGGACTGTTTGGCCCGCCTGGGATCCCGACAAGAGGAGGAACTGATTATCACAAGGAACGTGCCCTTGGTGGCAACTCTTGTTGGCAGATGCCATGGGTGTGGGACACCTTCGAACCTAGCTATGGTTCTTTTTTCCTGTTTTAGGATTGGCTGTAATTTGAAGATTTGTCTCTATGACTCTGGCTTTGTAGTTTAACTATGAAAATTTTCGTTTGACCCAAAAAAAATATCTCGTAGAAAGAAGAAGGAAAAGGAAATCGAAGGTGAAACTATATACTCCACAATCAGCTGATCAAGGGTGATAGAATTCGAAGTCCTAGGGTTTGTTTGGATCTTAAGGAAAAGAAATGAATATGAGGGAATGTGAGAAGAAAATGACAAAATAAAACAAACTACATTTTCCCTTACATTTGCCTCACACTTTCTTTCTCAACAGTTTTCGGTTTGGTTTTAAGTTTTAAAGGGGTGAAAAGTTGAAAACATTTAGTTGTGCAGAAACGAGGTAATTTTTAATGAAGAGATAATTGTTAATTGGGTTGAGGAGGCTGATTTGGCCATATGTTGGTGTGGCGGGCACGGATTGGCAGAGTGGACCAGTAGAGCCGTGGCTAGCCAGACCTGTGGACTTGAGGGTTGGTTGGTCCGGCAGTGCACAATCATTATGCCTCAGCCGGACCAGTCTTGCCGGGCCAAGTTCGTCTACCAATGGTGGAACCATGTACCCGGATACGGGTCACAATAACAAGATATATTCTGTTCGGCAGAGACCTGCCTGGCCAATTATTGACTCTGCAGAAGTCCGAACACCGAGCTACGCCGGGCTATATCGACCGGCAGCCACCGAGCCACCCCTACTCCCTGACTTGGAGAGGAAGTCAAGTAGAGCCAAGTAGATGTGACAGGTGGCGTGGAACCATTTTCCCAATTACACGGATCGTAGAGATCGTGTCAGGGCTTAGACTACGAACCTGATTTGGTGCCACGATTGGTGAGCCAATCACTGAGCACGTGGTGTATACACGTGGGCTGGTCTCTATGTTTCCTTTTCCTATAAAAGGAGTAGTCCCCCTTGAGAGGAAGGTAATAAACTATCCCCCTCTGAAACCCTAAACTTCTTAAAAAGCTCATCTTCCCTCTTACTGACTTAACCGTCGGAGTGCCTATCCTAGACTCTCCACGATTCGGGCTTGGACACTAACGCGGGTGTTGCCTGTGCAGAACTCTTACCATATCCAAGATACTTTAACCTAGCCACCTTTCCATACAAGGTTCGTCCAGAGAAAGCTCAGCGCCACAGCTGGTTTGGTAACTGGGTTGTGTAGAAATGAGCTCTATTTTGCGGGTGATTTTAACTTTTTCCATTTGTTGTTCTTTGCTGATCTACTTTTGCAATGCTTGTATTTTTTCTTAAACAACAAAAACATATTTTATTAGTCTTTGAACAAAGAATACAAAGATTAAAGGCCATGAAGTAAGATGGCATCACAACGAAAAACAAAAATCCTACCAGAGTTGACACCCACGCCTCTCGACAATTATACACCACTTGGGCCTGAAGAGAAAACATGGAGAAAACAAAGCATTGTTGCCCAGAAGCGAACCTAAAAATAGAACACCCTAAATCCCAAAGCCCCACACCAGACTAGCTATGTATATATAGTTACAACATTAAGACCAAAACTGATCCACCACAAAACCAAAAAAATAACCATATAGCAGCCCAAGCTACCCTAAAAGACCCGAAAAAGCTCCACCAAGATAAGAAAACGCGCAACACCCAAATACCCAGACACCAATCCAGCAAAACTGCAAATCCATTGAATCCTTGAAATTACTTGCATATAGAAACCAGCAACACCCAAACACTAAACAAGCAAATAGGGGCGGACCCACGTTGGGGCACGTGCCTCCACCCCTTTTTAAAAAAATAATAATAATAAAAATGTAGATGTAAATGTAAAAAAGTTTCCTACACTAGCACAAACCATTGGCATGGTGTTGTGGTCGTTGCAAGCTGAGAAAAGTTTAAGTGACTGGTTCAATTCCTAGGCCCTCCCATCCCTTGTTTTTTCTTTATTTCTCCTTCTTCTCCTTTTCTAAATTACTATATCCTTTAATTTACTTGCTCTTGACCTTTGACATTAATCTTACGGTTGCAATCGTGATAGTTAAAAGGGTATTTTCAGCTATGAAGACTGTGAAAAATCAGTTGTGAGCTAAATTGCTATGCTAGAACAAGTTGATGATGATAGATTTAAAGAATCAAAGAACTTGGAGATGGGGGGCATTAGTTAGGCGCATGTATAGTAAGTACTTTGTCCTCTCTCTTTTTGTTGTTGGTATCTTACCAACCCTTTCTTTGGGTTTTTTGTTAGCAATTTGATTAACTGGGATATACTATGTGGCAACCTGGTTCAAATATGCCTCGTGGACATTGATGACGTTCTCCTGTGTTTTTCTGGTGCCTTGTCAGGACCCACCTTCCACCTTCTTGTAAGTCTTTTTATTTTTTATAACTTGTAAAAAAATCGATCATGTTCAAAATTATTTTAATCAGATATCAAAAAACAAGTGATCATAATATATATATATATATATATATATATATATATATATGTAGTGGCCTGGAATAACGGGTCTGGGCTGACTCCCGAGGCATGGCTCACCAATCACCACAGGGTCAGTCCCCGGCACCTATCAAGGCGGAGCATTGAGCGGATCCGCTAGGCGCTCGATCACTCGGTATACGGCGGCTCGGGCACCGCCCTAGTCCTCGTGCAGCCAGACGCTTAGGCACACGCGTCATCATGGCGTAAGCCGACACTACAACAAATTTAACTTTTGGCGACACGCCCAAAAATATGTCGCTGTTGGGTATGTATTGGCGACACACTTTGATGTCGCCAATAATTTTCACATTTGGCAATAAGGATTGGCGACACAACAAAAATGCGTCGCCGATGGACATGTACTGGTGACACATTTTGATGTCGCCATAAGTCTTCACACTCGGCGACGAGAGGTGCGTCGGGTTGGGTATTTAATGGCGACACACTTTGATGTCGCCAACAGTCTGCACATTTGGCGACGCAAATCACATCGCCAAAGGGAAAAGTTTTTGGCGGATTATTTGGCGCCAACAATCTTCGCAATTGGCGACGTGAAGTGCGTTGCCGTTGGGTATAAAGTTTTTCATGGGTACGAAAAATTCATTATTAGAATGATATATTACGTTTGATCAAATATGTAACGATAAGAGATTTATTTCATTTTTGGTAGGAATGATTTGATCCTTCTTATGTAAAAGATAGACAGTTTCGATTTTTAAAAATAGCTCAAGTGGCCCTCGAGTTGTGCACTATAGTATTTTAATGCCTCTGTAACTACCGAATATGTTATGATCATGTAGTTACCAAGATCATATTATCACCGATTTTAGCGAGAATGATATAATTGATAAGACGTAAAATCCTAACGGTTTAGATTGACTATTTGAAAAAATGAGCCAGCAACTACGTACCATTAGAATCTATACATTCAATTTACTTGTTTCTAAACCAATGTCTTATGCTATAGTCTAATGTACAATAGCCAGATGACAACAGCACAATGACGACGATAGATACCATTTATTTTATTGTGGTTAGTGTTTTAATCATTCTCGTAAATTTTTAGGTCTATCGGGTTTTGAAAGCCCCTTCATCGGGACACAGATTCATTATTAAAATGATATTTTACATCGGATCAAGTATGTAATGATAAGAGATTTACTTTATTCTTGGTAGAAATGGTTTAATCCTTCTTATTTATAAGATAGATGGTTCCGATTTAAAAATATATATTAGTTCAAGCGGCCCTCAAGCTATACACTGTTAAACTTTAAAGCCTCAGGAACCACTGAATGTGTTACGATTATATAGTTGCTAACATCTGATTATCACCAATTTTGGCGATAATGATATAATTGATAAGACATTAAATGCTAAAGGTTTAAATCGATCATTTAAAAAAATAGCTGACCACTACCCTTAAAAGGTATACATTGAAATTTATTTATTTCTGAACCAAGGTCCTGTGCTAATCATTCTTGTAAATTTTTTGGTCTACCCAATTTCGAAAGCCCCTTCATCATCAGAACGTAGATTCTTTATTAGAATGGTATTTTATGTCTAATCAAGTATGTAATGATAAGAAATTTAAAAAAATCTAGTGAAGCCGTGAAATTAATACATAGATATAGTATCTACTCCCTCCATTCCAATTTAAATGTTCCCTACGAATTTTTGTGCATTTTCAATTCAATTTGGAGTAAGAAAATAAAAAAATAATACATAAAATTTTTTTTTTGGGTTTGAAAATGAACGAAAATCCGAAGTAGACATTTAAATTGGGACAGAGGGAGTAGAAGAAATTAATAATCGCAAAAAGAAAATTATTAAAATACAATAACATAAAATGACGTCGTTTTGAGAAGACCCAAATTTTTTTTGGGTCCAAAATACTTAAATTGCTTCACCCAATTTGAATTTTGATAAGCATAAAAGTTGTTAGCCCTTTGTGTTATTGTTCAAACCCAATTTAAATTACCTTAATCACAATTATAAGTAAAAAGATATGCCCAAAATACTAAATAAATTAACTCTAACCGGGGGTAATTCAAATTGGGTTTAAACAATAACATAAATGGCTACAATTTTCATGTTTATAAAAATTGCTAATTTAAATGTTTAAAGGTTCAAAATCACGTTCAATTCAACTTTAATTGATATTTTAATGTTAAATATATACTATATATATTAGATATTCCAAATATATAATGAAAAGTGTGTATAGTGCAGTTGGTTAGAGCCTTGTGCAAAAAGGCTTGTGTAGTCGGATGACCCGGGTTCGAAACCAAGAAGGTGTAAGAAAATTGTATTTTTCAAAAAAACTAAAGGAAGAGCATATCTTCGTAATGGAAATTGATTTTCGCGTTTTACTTTTTACTGATGGTGCTTCACTTTTAACGTAAAATTAGCCATCGATAAAAAGTGGAGCGCAAAAATGTAATTCCGAATCCAAATAGTGGTAAATCTTAAAGCAACGTCATAAAGGCCACAACTGTGCTATTCACACATACAAATAGGACACAGATCAAGTACAGATTTTATGTGGAGTCTACTCTGGGTCCCATACAAACAATTCGAGTCATTTACTAAATGTAAAATATATTTTGAAGAGCCGCCGCATAAAATTAGCTCAATGCGATACGTAAAAGTGTTCGATCCAATAATCTTACTTTTCATTCGGATTTCATAATAATAAAAAGTTGGACGATTGGATCAAATACTTATAGGTATTGGATTGAGCTGATTTTTTACAAGAATCCTTGAAAAAAATATTTTACATTTGATGAATTGCTCAAATCATTTGTATGAGATCCGTAATGAACCACACACAAAATCAGTGCGCGATCTGTGTTCAATTTGTCTGTGTCAACAGACTTATTGTGAAGGCCAAAGCATCGGGATCAGATCCAAGATGGACAACAAGGACGCATGGCCGGGTCCCACTTAAACGTGTTAACCTTTAATGGCTGGTTTCCCGTAAAAAGTTTCAGACATATTACAGTATTACTTTTTAAAACATTAAAGATAGATATACTACATCAAACCACTACATCATACATTATATTTTGTGTGAAGCTTATTCTGGGGTCCCGCAATTTTAAATTCATTTTCACTAAATATTTCGTCTGTGGGTTATCGTATTTTGAGCCAAATTTTGTGGAATTTATGAATCTTGTTAATCTACCATTTCATGGAAGATAATTTACTTGGTTCAATCTGCAGCAAAATTAAAATTGCAGTTCGTTGGATAGGTTTTGATGAGTAGAATGGACAGCCTTATCCAAATTCCGCCAATGGAGATTGCATAACTGTTTTAACGAGGATGGAATTAGGGGCTAGTAGGGGTAGTTGTCTGCCTTACGATTCTAAAAAGTACTATTATTATATTATATTGAAAAAAAATTAATATCAGAATATATAGTCTCGAACCCCTCCAAAAATATACCTCGCCCCCGCTATATTTTTTATTTTAAGAGAGAGAGAGGGAGAAAGTGTTTAGTATATATTTTTTGACCTATAGCCATAATTCTTGAGAGTTGTGGGGCTAATTAATTTTTACCTTATTTGATTTTAGAGTTGTGCTACAGATACAACAACCCACGTACAGCAGCTACATACAGATCCATTTTGTGCCCGTTTTGGATCCCACAAAAATGATTGAAGCCGCTAATTTTTTTCAAAATATATTTTTTAGGATCTCTATAAAAAATCATCTCAATCGAATATCGATTAGAGTGTTTATGAATCATCTAATTTTACTTCAGAAATTTTGGCCAAATTCTAAAACAAAGTTGTATGATTTGTAAACGCCAGTACCGTTATTGAATTGAGATGATTTTTTACAGAGACTAAACAATATATTTTGAACAAAATGAGCGGCTCTAATTATTTTTGTGGGACCCAAGACGGGTGCAAAATGGATCTGTGCACGGCTAGCTACTATACAGGGTTTGCTATACCCCTAGCATTTCTGTTGATTTTACCGTAAAAGAATGACTGTCGTGTAACGACCCTGATTTTTGGTAAATAAAAATTTCGTTAAATATTTAAATTTTATTTTAATTACTTGGATTTACTACTAAAAATTTCTTTTTAATTTTAATAATCCGTCATAATTAGATTTGAGATTTATGAAATTATATATTTTCACGCCAAGCAATCTAGTCATTTTCTAAAAGACAAGTATGCTTGTAGAAGCACTTGTATTTTTTTCTAGTGAGTTAAATAAAATCTTTAAATTATATTTCTTAGCTAGAAATCCTACTTGGCAAGTAGAATTAGTTTCCAACCAATTCGTTAGAAAACCCTAATTACCGTTTCAATCTAGTTACAATTTCCTAACCCTAGATGGACCTTTTTGACCGTCTTTGAGTCTTATGAAACCCTCCGAACCCTATTGAACCATTAGACTATAGAAGTAATCATTTTTATTCCTATGTTTAGTCATTTCACTTTACCTAGCATCATTACTTACCCTACCTATTGGATAATAAAGGCAAGGGAAAATTGTAACCTTTGGTCCATAATTGTTAGGGAAAATATTATCCCTTGGACAATAGATTCCCATGACTAGTCATATCAAATTATTACCAATATTTCTTTACCCCTTGGTCCATAATTGTTAGGGAAATTTTTGTCCCTTGGTTATTAGACCTTTGACTTGCCAATATGCATGACAAGACAAGTCATACAAAGAATCCCATCATTTGGCTTCCAAAAGAAGCAACCTTAGACTTGCCATAATGAGAACCTAGATTTGACTAGTCATTCAAGCCTATACTTACCTTTTTTTATTTCTTTAACCAATGGTTAATAAATGCTAGGAGAATTTTTGACCATTGGTTAATAGCAATTAAGTTGCCAATGAAGCCTTGATTTGACAATACAAAATCATAGGCCAAGGAATCTCATCATTTTGCTTCCAAAACTAGTTAACCTAGCCATGCATGCATGCAACCCTAGGATAACCCTAGACTTACTTTCCTAGACACACATTTATATATGTACAAAAGAGAGAGAGAGAGAGAGAGAGAGAGAGAGAGAGAGCCGGATGGGGAGAGAGAGAGAGGGGCCGGATGTGGAGAGAGAGGTGGAGTGTGTGATTGTGTTTTGGACACTTACACAAGCAACCTTAATAGCCCTAAGCCTATTTACTACATGCCAACCCATCCTAGTCTTCCAAAGTACAAAGTTAGCCCATGATTATATTCTTTCTTGCAAGCAACCTCCCCATAGACTTGACAAGACAAAAATCCTTCATGATGGCCTAAGATTTGGTCTAGAATGGAAGTGACAAGTCATGGAAGGCTAAGATTTGATTAAAGTCTTGAAATGACAAGACTATGGAGCAAAAGCCATGGGGAAAAGAGAGGAGAGGGGGGCCGGCCATGGGGAGAAGGAAGAACCCAAGTTTTGCTATAAATAGCACCTCTCATTCACCCTTTCAACTCACACCTTCACTCACTTCTCTCTAGAAACCATTTCTGTTTTTCCAGGCAGCCTACTGCCCTTTGAAAATCCTCAGTTTTCTCCCTCTTAGGTTAGTTTTTAGAACCAACTCTCTTCGGAAAAGTTGTAGAGCACTTCGAAACTTTCAAGTTAGACCCAAGAACCATCCAAATCGGTGAAGAAATGACAAAGATATTGGCATCCGAAATTCAGTAAAAATATCGGATTCCTATTTCCAGACAGCATACTGTCTTCTCCTTTATCACCATTTTTCTCCTACCTAAAGTAGTTTCTAGGACCAACTTCCTTCACGAAAGTTGTAGAGCACTTCGAGAGCTTCAATTTCGACCCAAGAACGATCATATTCGGCCAAATATTGACCGAGTTACTGCCATCCGAAATTCGGTCCAGATTGCAAGTTTTCACTGTCCGTAGGAAAGTTCCAACTAGCTTATTCGGCCCCGACTAAGTTTCGGATCAAGGTAGATTTTCTCTACTCATTTCCCTAAAGTATAAGTAGGAATCCTAGTCCAATAACTCTATATATAATATAGAATCGTACGTTAGAGAGTAGAATGTTCTTGATTCAAAGTATCGATATCGTAGATAAGATTATCTATTGTTTGGTTTCAAGTAGATAAGCTTATCATTTAAAATGCATGATTGTCAATAAGTTCATCTCACTAATGGAGATATGAGCATGTTAGATGAATGGCTTTGTCTTAAATAAACATATGTTATATTGAATTTCTCAAAAAGGAAGATAGAACGATTTTTGAAAAAGAAGATTTTAACGCTTGACTTCAAGTAGTTATATTTTGATCTTTCCAAGCATGCTTAGCAATATTGAGTTGGATGCTCTTGTTGGTTTAGTTTCATGATTTCAAAGAATGATTTATGTTTACCTTTGTGAATGTTTACTTTCGTGATAAGTCTTACCGCGGAGTCTATGCATGAAAACGAGACACGAAAATCGAGAAAGTTAGAAACATGACACCTAGGGTGTGGTTAATAAAAAGACGTGTTTTTGAAAAGACAAAATCTTTTGGAAACCACAATATGGCCGGACATGGTAGCCCATTGTGTGGTGTGTGTTTTGTGTGCCAATGGGAACCCGGTGCGGCGGAACCATTGTGAGGATACTCGGGAACTCGGAACGGCGGAACCGAGGTTGGGTGTGTTAAAAACGGATTTTGAAAATGTTGATTTGGTTATGAAAAGTGAAAATGAAGACACAATCTACGATGAGTCGCGTAGGAGAAATACAGAAAAATATGGACACCAACGATACTTGATTAGTGAATATGGATGTGCTATTGTTAATCGTTTTTGTTAAACCTACTTGTACTCTGTTGATTTTATGATATATTGTTTGTAAGTTAAGGGTTAGTGGGTTTGGATATTCTATTGAGCTTTTGTAAGCTCACGGTGTTACCTTTGGTGACCCTGACATATTATATTGGTGGCGACGCCGGTATAATGTGTCAGACCTTATAGATGAACAGGGTGAGCTGTACACCTTGGAAGCGTTTGAAGCCGAGGAACTGGCTAGGATAAAGGAAGAAGCAGAGCAGTAGATAGGAACCCTAGTTTACCTTTCTTGTTGTTGATTAAGAACACTCTTTGTGAGAGTTATGTTGTAATATTGAGCCAGACTCTATTTAGATTTTTAATTAAATTGCCCTATTTAACGTTCCAATTATTCGGGGCGTTACATGTCGACTGCCTCAAGCCCAAATCTCTCTCTCATCTTTTGTTTTTTTTTTTCTTCCCCTAACATTTTGCCCTAACAAAGCCAGCGGTTGCTGATGGAAGACAACTATAGCACCACAAGCCATATAATGCTTCTTCTGTTCATGGGTTTTCAAGCTGGAAGAACGTCAATGGCGGAAAAAATTGTGCCTTCTTATCTCATGTGGGAAAAGACCTTAATTCCACTCATAGACTTATTAAACCAAGCGAGAAAGCTGTTAAGAAACAAATTTCGGAGTAAGTTGCAAAAAAGCCTGATTTGAGTAGATAGAATTAGGTAAACGTTACTTTCTCCATTCCTTTTTAAGTGTTCAGTTTTGCAATTTTAACTTATTAAGAGCATCCATAGTGAAATAAGTAAAACAAAAAGTTGCTAAAGTTAGTAATGTCTGCTTAAAAAAGTGCTCACATTAGAATAACCAAACTTAACAACCTCTTATCAACTCATCAAATTTTGGCTTTTGAAAAATCAAAACTAGCAACCTTTTGCCAATAACCAAATTTAGTGATCCCCACATTTTCTAAATCAATTACACTTATCATTACACAAAAATCCCCTCTCTCTCTCTCTCTCTCTCAACAATGTTTTCAGAAAATAATTATAAAAACTATTCTTTTTAGAAACTTTTTCTAAAAAAAAAAAACCTTCTTTATATGAACTTTTTTTAAAAATTTTTTTTATAAAAACTATTTCTTCAATTTTTAAAAAAAATTGTATTTACACAAAACCGTTTTTTTACACATTTTTTTTCATAAACTATTTTTTTATCCAACTATTTTAACTTAAACTGTTTTTTTCTTCCAAAAACTGTTTAATAAACTATTTTTTTCCAAGAACAAATATCTTTTTATAAAATTGTTTTTAACATAAACTAGTTTTTCAAAAGATTTACGTGAAATAAAGGGGAAAAGTTTAGAGAAAACTCAGGGAAGGAAACAATGGTCCCATTGGTTTCAATTATGACCAAAAAATAACAAATGTGATACTTTACATTGCGAACTTTAGTAACCTATAAATGGATAATCAAAATCTGTTGTGACATGTTTTGATTATTCACTTTTACTTATTCCACTGCGGATGCTCTAACTGTGGAAGTGGTTGCATGTCTCCACTTCTGAAAGGTTTGCAAATGCAAGTGGATGGGAGCCACACCCCAGTAATCAACAATCTCCACCTTCTTTTTTTTTTTTGATCGGTAAAAAATTTGTTAGGGATCTTGTCATACAACAAGAAAGGGGAAGGGGAGTCCAACCTTTTACAAATATAGCCGAGGGCAAAAGCCCAATCCAACGGGTCAAGCTCGAGCCCAAGGCCTAAAATGTCAAAATCAAACAATGAAGCTCAAGAAAAACCCAAAGGCCAAAAAGCCCAGATATTACAATACAGCCTAATCTGATGGCCTAAAGCCCGAATATGCTATCTCCACCTTAGTGATATATGCAATTGCTTTACCAAATGATCCCTCAACTAAATGCCGATGTTCTCAGAACACTAGATAATCACGGGCATGAGCGCTCTCATCAGAGTTGACTACTGATCAGACAGGATCCTTCTGAAGATTGAAACAGACTTCAGCAAGCAGCAATTTATGAAGTATCGAGCAATCTCTAGAACAGAAACATGGGCAATAACCGGTTCCGATTAAATTGAAAAAGACCATGAGATGTGCCCTGCATCTCCAAGGCTTTCCGGACATATATCAGCAGTACCAGAGGTGAGACTCGACTGAGCCTCCAAAAGATCTATCTTTGCCAAATGCAGACTCCATGTGCAAAACAAAGTTGCAAAAGGAATAGATCCGAAACTGAACAGTGTTCTTTCAAACAGATATAGGAATCCAGTCAGCGACACGTCATCGCATGGCTCTCTGCCATTCGCCACAAGAATGGAGAAGGGATACAGCTAAACTGCATGCGGGTGGAGCAAGCTCAAAAGGCATCAACCACCACACCAACCACTCACGTTCTTAGCGACAATCAAACCCTCATGTTCCATGTGAAAAAGATGAGAAAGTGTTATTGGGCTACAAGCTCGTTGTAACTGATGATCTCAACGACCTCTATAAAGTAAACAACTTTGATGATCAAAATAGACCTCAAAATGACCTATAAACGGCTGAAACTGGGCCTCAAACCTCCTTCTCCAAATAAGTACCTGATAGGCGATCTGGTGATGTCTATTTTAGGTTGTGTTTCAAGGTTAGAACTGTTTATTGTGTTGAAATTAACTTGTTAAGGACAAAAAAAAAAAAAAAAAAAGCCAGATCAACGCACACTAAACTCCAACAGCGACTTCACTAATGTCAATTCTAATTAGTTATGAGTTCACAAAAACAATTTCAAAGATGGAAATATGACAAGCATGCAATTGCTGACAAGTGAGGCATGGTTTCATATGTGACTGATAGAGACCCAAATGGTACCACATAATTGAGTTGGTGGCTGTTAATTTTCATCGAGTCTGAATGGAAACTAGCACACGCCACTTATTTGAGAAAATATCGAGAATAATTTTGTTCACCCTCCTTTAAAGAGGTTGAACAATTTTGTCCCTGTAATTGGTGAAAATTGTGTATAATTAATACACTTTTTGAGTATTTCTCAGGCAGCGGCATAGAATTTTTGTCTATAACTGCAAGTACTTCTCATTCTTTGGCTGAGGAAACACTAGAACCTTATCAAATAGTATTCTTTAGCAACGGGAGTTAAGAAAATCAACACAAGCATCCTTCTTTTGCAATAGAAATAGTTGAGGTGCACGTAAACTGGTCCGAGTACCAGAATTATCAAAAAATGAATTAAAATACTCTGGAATCAATGTATGCGGATGAATGTTCTAATTTTTTTGTGGTATATTAAAACTGTCTTGGACAAAACAATAGATACAAAGATGAGATATAAACTTTTCAGCATAAAAGGGACCAATATTATATTTGAATGAATTACCCAAAAAAATTATTAGTATATCCAGATATTAAATGAATTACCAATATCAGTGACAATAATTTGGAGCAAGTCTTTTGTCTATCTATGTAAACTACGTACACTCCAAGCTTGCCGAACCAAACCATACTACTCTTTTACTTCGCTCAACAGCCACCGAATAAACATCGATCACTCATGGAGGCCTTATATCTCTCTGTAGTTCTAGTTTTTCTCTCCATAGTTATTACCGTCTTCGCTTTCAGACGCCAGTCTGATTCCGGCGTCAAGTTGCCACCGGGCAGCTTTGGGTGGCCGATCATGGGCGAAACCATGGAGTTCTTGTTTGGCAAGCCGGAAAATTTCGTGGCTGATAGGATGAAAAAGTACTCACATGACATCTTCAAGACAAATATTCTTGGAGAGAAAACCGCGGTGATATGCGGCCCCAACGGGAACAAGTTTCTCTTCTCCAACGAGCAAAAGCTCTTCACCGTCTTCCGTCCGCATCCGATGCAAAAGCTTTTCCGATCTTACAAAACTAACGCACCTGCTCCACCGGTCCAAGCCTCAACAGGGGACTTCTTTAGGTCCTCCGGTTTTTTCAAACCGGAGTCCCTAACGAGGTGCTTGGCCAAAATGGACTCCATTACACAACAGCAATTGTATATTCATTGGGAAGGATTAAGTGAAGTGAAAGTCTTTCCTCTCTCAAAGACAGTGACCTTGACGCTTGCGTGTCGCTTATTTTTGGGCATCGACAATCCAGAGCGTATCGTGAGGCTTGTTGGCCACTTCGACAGTGTCACTCTGGGGATGCACTCGATTATTTTGAACGTCCCGGGAACGATCTTTTATCGGGCAAACAAGGCTGCAGCTGCCATTCGGAAGGAGCTAGTGAATGTGATTAAGGAGAAGAAAGCTGCGATGGCGAGTGGGGCACCGATGCAGGACATATTGTCGCATGTGATTGTTGCCGCAGATCCAAATGGGAATTTCATGCCAGAGGCAGAGATTGCTGATAAAATGATGGGTTTGATAGTAGCTGGGTATAGCACTGTTTCTACCACCATAACTTTTTTCATGAAGTATGTGGGTGAAAATCCAGATGTCTACAACAGAGTACTATCAGGTAACATGTCCCGGCCCGGCCCCTTTATTGTTTTCGTCTCTCAAGTGTCCCGTTTGTTTCTGTGTAATTTCTCAAAGTCTAATTACTGGAACTGTCTTAAAAGTGTGACTCCTAAAGAATAGTGTGACATGTCAAAGTCTTTGCATTGCAAGTAGATTGCTGGATTGTTCGAAACAGTTAATTGGAGAAAATTTGGACCATACCATTTTCTACGGAACAATTGAGTTTGAATTTTTCCTCCATTGTTTACTCATTGAAGCTATATAATGTGTTAACACAATAGAAGATTTGTTACAGTATATGTTGACGTGGGTGGGTGTTTGGCAATAATAAAACTTTTCTCATTTTAAATGTATACAGAGCAATTGGAAATCTCGAAGGGCAAAAAGGCAGGGGAAATGTTAGATTGGGAAGATTTGTCGAAAATGAAGTACTCACGGAATGTGATGTGCGAAGTAATGAGACTTGTTCCTCCTCTTCAAGGAACTTTCAGGGAGGCCCTGTGTGACTTCACCTATGCTGGTTACACAATCCCAAAGGGATGGAAGGTGCGTAATAATAAGTAAATACTACTCCCTTCATCCCTTATTTAAAGTTCAGTATTTCATTTTGGGCTGTCCCTTAATAACTGTCTATTTTGTAAAGTTAGTGGATAAAAGTTGGTACATTGTTTATTTTGTCCATAAAAGTATATTTCATTTTGAAAAATTAGTGAGTATAAGTGTAATGATAATGAGTAAGTAGGAAAAGTGAAGAAAAAAGTTGATATGAAAGGTATAATAATGTTTGTCTTTTTAATAAGTTGGAGTTACAAAGTAAGACACTTAAAAATGGACGGAGAGAGTATTACTACTCCACTCCACTCCAACTAAGCAATTAATTTAACTTAATCTAATTTAATTTAAGTGAGAAGTTGTGACAGAGTCAAACTTACTTGTAACAAATTAAAATTGCAGGTTTATTGGACTGTTAGCACAACAAACAAGAACCCCGTGTACTTTAAGGACCCGAAAAAATTCAACCCTTCAAGGTACGAAGACGGACAAGCACCGCCTCCATACACATACGTGCCGTTCGGTGGTGGGCCTAGGTTGTGCCCTGGGAAAGAGTATGCGCGATTAGCAGTACTGACTTTCATCTACAATGTGGTGAAGAGGTATAAGTGGGAGGTTTTGTTTCCTAATGAGAAGGTTATGGGTGATATGATACCAACACCAGAAAAAGGCCTCCCAATCCGCGTAACTCGCTGCTAGGTCATTAGATCTGGTTTTTTTTTTTTTTAAAGTTTGTTGCCATTTGAACTTGTTTGATCTGCGGATCAAACATAAAATCTTCATAGCATGTATTAAGGTGGTGTTCCACTTTAAGAAAAAAATTTTTTTTTCAAAATGTTTGAATTTCAAACTCAAATATAATGAAAATGAAAAATATTTTTTTAATTTTTTTTGCACCGTTTAAAAGATCTTAATGAGATCTATCAAATAAAATCCATATTGGTAAAAAAATTATTTACGTAAATACATAATTTTTGAGTTTGAAATTACATTTTTTTTCAAAAACTACTTTTTTTTGAGAAACTAGAACGGCCTCTAAAAGGCACTCCCATGTTTCTTTTTTTCTTTTTCTTTTTTAAGTCTTTATTGAAAGGTACCATGTGACATCAATCTTTTGTGAAAATGTAACTGAGACTTGTATGATTTTGTGGTAATAAGTCATAGTACTATTATAAATATGATGAAACCATTCCTTACAGGAAACGACAAAGCTACTTTAGCGCGTGCTCGATCTCTCCCTTGTGGTGGAACTACTCATGGCCCATGGGCCTCCACTATAATTTTCTTTTCCATTTCAATTTTGGTTTTTTTTCTTTTTTAGAATTGATGATTTTAGCTTCACTGAAATCAAATAATAATTGCTTTTTATACAGTTGAGCCAAGTAAACACGCACATCAAAAGATACTTTCCTTAATAACTGAAATTAGTCAATATTTAGTCGCCACTGGTTTTTAGTCGGGAAATGCTGGACTATAGGCGACTAACTATTTGGTCGAGAAATGTGAGACCTATTACCGACCAACTGTCTAGTCGGGAAATGTGTTTACAATCAATGACTAAGAAGTTAAAATGTTAGTCGGCAAATGTTTATACAAGTCAGCGAAAGTGTGGCCTATTGGCGACCATTTTGTTAGTCGGCGAATATGTTTATCCCAGAATTTTATACTCCCTCTGTCCCATAATGTTTGGCACTTTCACTATTCCAGCCTTATGAAAAAATTAACAATATCTTTTAATCCATAATATTTTTTTATAAGCAATATGGATCTTGTTTGATAGAGTTTAATTTGTTCTATTATACAAAATTTAAAAAATTGCCTAAAACATTATAGATTGAAAGATATATGCAATTTAAAAATGGCACGCATTCCTGAAAATGCCAAACATTATGGGACGGAGCGAGTACAATTTTTCCCCCCCTATTTTGATTCCCCATAAATTTGAGTCAACGATCATCACATCCACAAAATTGCCAACCTAATTGCAATTAATAACACAAAATAAAACTTCCAAGAAATAAATCCAAAGTATCGTAAATAAATGTGTCCATCAAGTACCTACAAAACAACTTGTATCTAAATTCTTAGAGCACAAAACGACGAAACATCTAACCACGAGGGGGAAATAAAAAAAATCCAAGCTTCGTAACAAAATGCATCCAAACCTAGGACTGCAAAATACTCAGAAGTTCAACTTCAACAAAAAGGATAACAAAAAAACATCCTAGCACGTTGACTCCACATCCAAAATCCAACTTTCATGTTTATAGCCAATAGCCAAAAGTTGAACTGGGGGACACTCCATTAAAGCGCAGATCTGTCAAAAAAAAAAAAAAAGAACAATTCACCATTAGTATTAATTTAGTATAGTACTACCTCCATTCCAATTTAATTGTCACTTTTAGGAGTTCGTGCCACTTTTCAATTGATTATATCTTGTAATTTATAATATTTTAAGTGATTTTGAAAACATTGTATTATAGAACAAATCGAAATCTATCAAACAAGATCTATATTGGATATAAAATTTATTATCAATTTAAAGATATAACTAGTTTTTTTATCCAGTTAAAATAGAATTGAAACAAATAAATTGGGACGGAGGGAGTATATACTAACTAATTACATGCCAAAAAGAAATAGGTACCATATAAGCATGCCAACAAACTTGTAAGAAAAAGGAATAACTCTGTATGGACCTCACAGCAACGGCTCAAGGGCAATAGTGATGAATACTAAATTGTTAAAATTCAAAATTTTACTGCATCCAGTATACACAATGGTATACAAAAACAAAAACAAAAAAAAAACTTCCACAAATTTCAAGCCAATAAATACAAATACCAGAGTCACAAGGTCGTCTGGCCAGATTGTAGGTGGTGTTTTTCTTGCTTTCTTTTCTTGGTATTTGCATGATGTGGAGAGGAGTTATGGCTCCTAAGCCTAGATTATAGCTGAGCTTATGATGTCAATGCATCTAGATATCAACCTCCTGCTTGCTGAAATTTACCACCTGCTTGATGTTTGCACGGGTAAGCAAAGAGGCCACACCGTATATCAAAATAAAGTGGCAAATTAAATAAGGCCACCATGATAAATCTGGGACCAACATGGCCGCAAACTAGACCATAACATGGTATTTATGGAAAAGACCAAATGCAGACAGAAAAAAAAAAAAAAAAAAAACCCAAAACTAAGTAACACAACCTTCCCATTAATTATTTCAGTATCAAGCATATTTCTTTTGCAAAAGCTGAAAACAAAGTACCACCACACATTTATTCTATCAGTATCAATAGATGAATACGGATAGCCTTGAAAAAAGGATTATGCACAAATGACTTACCTAGTGTCATTTCTTCCAATGCCATGCCTTGATGTATTACCTCCAGCAATAACATAGCCAAAGTCATTCATTTGGTATTTGTTGTACCCATAGGCCATAGCCCTGAATAATTTCAATTTACTATTCAAATTAGATTTGGTCATATCTCAATCACACAATCAATTTAATTTCCTAGCTAGTTACAGATTCATACTCATATCAATAAAATTTACATATGAAAATAGGACCAAATACATGCACTACAAGAAATTTGGGATCTCCCAACGGCTTTTTTTAGTAACGCTTGGAAAAACCGTCGGTATAGATGGTGTATGGTAATATTTGCAAAACGTTACTAGAAATAGGATTATAGCGATGGTTTTTATGCAACCGTTGGTAGATTACAAGACTATAGCGACGGTTTTTAATAACTGTTACTAAAAACTGGATTATAGTGACGGTTTTCATTAACTGTTAGTAGATTTTTACACCGCCAAAACCAATTTTCTTTCATGCGATCGGTTTTCCAAACCGAACTAATGATCAAGATGGTTGACTTTTTTTTCCACGTTGATTAAATCATTCTCGTAAAAATTTGACTCAATTGGGTTTAGAAAGCTTCGTTATCGAGACACAATGTCATTAACAAAATGAGTTTTTTTATCCGATCAAGTGTATAGTGATACTCGATTAACTTCCTTTTTGGTACGAATGATGTATGAATGAAGTACTCGTTAATATGTAAAAGATAAACGATTTTGATCAGAAAAAATATGACTCAGGTGGGGGTCGGGTCTTACAATCTAATACTTTAATGTCTCAAGATGCATTAAATGTGATCCGATCAGGCTGTCGCCGATATCCGACGATCTTCTATGTTGGTGACAATGACGGAATTAGTGAGACGTGAAATCCCAACGGTTTAGATTGACGATTGTAAAAATTGAGTTTGTAATTACATTTAAAATATATACGTTCAATGTAATTCATAACAAACTATGTCTTGTGTTGTACTTGAACGAACAGTAGCCACTTGACCATGAAACAACCGTGATGATTGAGACCATTGATTTTGTTTTCCTTCTTGATTAAATCATTCTCGTAAAAATTTAGCTTGATCAAGTTCAGAAAACTTCTTTATCGAGACAAAATTTCATTAATGAAATAAATTTTTCTGCCTGATCAAGTGTGCTGCGATCCTCGTTTAATTTCATTCTTTGTATGAAGGATGTACTCTTTACTATGTAAAATATAGACGGTTCCAATCGAAAAAGAAGAAGATATTAGTAGGTGTTTGTATAGTACAAATCGAATTTAAAAAATTAGATTTAGAAAAATTCGGTTTGTAAATATTAGAAGGTGTTTGATTTAACACAAGTTGTGGGATAACTCGGCTGGTTCACTCACACGCATGCATACACGAGGTCATGGGTTTGATTCCCAGGAGGAGTAAACATTATTGCGCTGCCACACGGGTGCCACGTGGGCATTACATCACATAGTGGTGGTTTTTAAAAGAAGTAAAAATTTCCTTTACCGATGCTCGTCAAAACCGTCGCTATACCTCTACAGCGACGGTTTGGCCGACAGTTGTTGAACCGTTGGTATAGCCATTAGCGACATTTTTTGCCTTCTTTAGTGACTCTTTTGATCGTTGTAAGATCCCGATTTTCTTGTATTGATATAAAAGTTCACCGTTGTGAATTGTTGCTCCAAGCCTTTCTCTCTCTCTCTCTTTTTTTAAACAGCAAAGAAATGTTTTTACTCTTTGAATAAGTATTAAAAAGACTAAAGACAGCAAGCTTTTTTTTTAATCGACAAAAATGACATTTTATTCCAGAAAACTTGACGTATAGTACATCAAGAGAGGGGAGGGAAATACAACAAATGGTTGAATGGAAAGGAAACACAAAATAGGACAATGTCCTAAACACCCAATGGGCTAAGCCCGAAACAATACAACTAATCGGCCAAGCCCAACACCCAACGGGCAAAGCCTAAGAAACCAGAAACACTTAATGGCCAAGGCCCAATACGTTGTAAAATGCAGAATTTTACTAACGGGACTAGTGCTTTAATTTCGGATAGTGATAATAACAAAACAGTTTTTTTGGTGCCAAAGTTCCAGCGCATAAAATTCTTGTATATTGCACATGGTACAAGTCTTTTTATATACTAAAGTTTTGGTACTAACAAAAATAGTTTTGACATTATCATTCCTCTTAATTAATTCCGTTAAAACCTAAAAAAAAACCCCAAGCGAATTCAGCACCGCCCTTTAACACCTTCTTTGTGCGCCGCTTCAATTTGTCCTAAACGCATAAAGACCACAATTAGTTAACAAACAAATTAATTCAATTCAAGTTTAAGAAAATATACTGTACATTAACAGGTCCATTTCATTACAAAACTGAAGTTTCCAAAAGCAAATGTATTGTTAGCAAATTAATTACAGTCTTAGTGGTTATAACGTACCTTCCTAACGTATGGTATTTGCTAGCTAGGGAGGTACGTTAATTTGTGGGTGGCGGCAGTGATAGCTTGTAGTGGTGGTGGGGCTTTGATGCAGTGGTGGTCATGGCGGCGGTGGTTCGTTTGTGGTTGCGGTGGTGGGGCTTTGGAGCAGTGGTGGTCATTTAGTCCGCCCCTGGTTCCAACCATGTGTGGGACACAGAGCTGACCCTAATTTTTCAGGAGTTTAAAGCGAAAATTAAAAATAAGCCTTTTTGTTAGATTTTTTTGGAAGATTCTAACCCAAAATCAATTGGCAATAGATGGAGTAATCTCTAAACTAAAATAACCGAGCTTGGGTGGCTTAAATGAGCGATGTGAAATATATGCAAAAATTTGTAACAAGTGTATGCACATGCGGGAGAATTTACAAAACTTTTACTAGCTGTCATCGTAATAAGAACTTCAGCGCTCTATGAATACATATAAAAATTAATCGAGTTTATCATATATATGCATACAGATGTATGTAGGACAGTAGGAGCAGCAGTGTGTTACCATGCATCGAGTGTTCCGGAGGAGAGCATAGTTGTCCAAGAAACAGGAGTGAGCATGAGTGAAGTTCTTTTTTACGATAACAGGAACAACACAGGTCATACGTCTTCTCTTTGTTAACATTGTAACATTCGACACATAGGAAATGGAGGCCCCACAAGTGGGACTCACAACCAGCACAGATCACAAGCCTGTTGCTCGTGAGCATATAGAAAAACGTAACGGATTCCTCGAAATCCAGAGTGCCGTTGTTGTTCTTGTTGAGAAGTTTGAACAGGTTTGTATGGAGGCCCAGGTTGTAGCCTTTTTTTACGAGGAGATCCAAGTACTCTTGGATGCTCACTTCCCCGTCTCCGTTTGCATCTATTGATTTGTAGAAACCCACAAGAGTGTTGAAGAGTTTTTTGTTGGTCCTTGGACATGTTCGCGTAAGCCATTGCTGCCTCGCGCATCTCCTCCATCGATCTCTCTTTCACTCTACAAGTATTTGTCTTTTTTATTTAGGGACAGTACCGGGCATATCCTCTCTTTTTTGGGTGATTAGTACCGGACATATCCTTGTACTTATATAGAAGGAGAAACCTTACAGTGAAAGGACCAGCCTCAGTATAGTTTTTTATATGCATTTTGACATGGCAAGCCAATATCTGTACTCTAAAGTTGAGATGAGGGTGTTGACTTTGTCCACGCGCGTATTGGTATCACAAGTGGGAGGGAGTCTCAATATTTTAAATAGCAGTAGTGGGCTGTGTAGCAGTAGCAGAGTGTCGAATGATACATAGCGTGAATCGACTGTAGCGATCGTGAATTATTTTAAAGTTATTTTTGACGCCAGAACGCTTAAAGTGGCCGTGTATTGAATTCATGACCGGGTTCATTGAATCGTACACACCTAGAATTAAATTCCCAACATATGTAAACAAAGTTTTGTTTGCTCAACATTGGTTCTTAAACATCCAATCTCGTGCAAGTCATTTTCGAGTGTTGGTCCAGTGTGATTCACCCACAAGTACTACTTTATAAAGAATGCTCAAAATGAGGTAATCAAAATGATGTAACCAAGAATGCTCAAAATTTAAATGATTTCATCACAATAGCAAAATATCATATATGTAATTTCTTTTGTATCTCATTCTTTATTGAGTTGTAATTTCTTTTTATATTTTCTAAGCATAGCGAGTCTGTATATGATTAAAATGGAATGAATCTTTATTTATAATTGAGAGTGAGTGAATCGAGCTAAATTGGAATGGATTGATCAGTTTATCAATTGGACATCAATCGGGGCAACCTGTTGAAAATGAGGGACATTCGGGAGTGGAAATTAAATTTGAAAAATTTGTGACGTGGCACAATTAATATAAATGGTCTCTTTTCGGCTGCTAGGGCACAAGAGAAAAGAGGCAGAAAAAAGACTTGCCTTTGAACGTTGAAAAAAACGAAAAAGAGGTATATATTATATATAGCCGCCAAAAAACACATCGGCCTCGTGGAGAGACAATAAAAAGAGGAGCAGCAGCCAAACATGCGTGAGGCTAAAGTTCAATTAACATGGTTGGGTTTGGTCTTTGTATCTTGGAGTGATTAAAAGATCGATTCATCAATACTCTCTCAAGTCATCTCCAAGAGGTTCATACAACAATCAATCTCTACGGTTGAGTTACTTTTAGTGGATTTCTGAAAGGAAAATCGGAAGGCTTGAGGATTCGAAGCAGCGACGGTCAAACACTGAGTGTGGTGAAAATGGATTCGGCAAGCTATGATTTTTGAGGAGTCCTAAATTTATGGATGGACTTAAAATAAAATAAGATCATAATTAGATATGTGAAGAACATATCTCCATATAATAGATGTTATATATATGAGATTATTTTTCGTATTTCGAAGTCAAGTTCTTAAGGATTAAAGGCATGATTTTCAGTGCTCCTTTTAAAAAATTGTCCACTAGTTTGCCCACTAGCTAGTTTGTTGCCCAACTGGAACAAGCCGGCCCCGTTAAATGCAAGCTCGATGATTGGTACTTAACACACGTTTTAGCATTGGTTTTATTTCCCTTTTGGGCCCTTGCGGCAGTTGATTGTCGGACAGAGGGGGTGTCTTTTGTGGGTAAGCTCTTACTCTAATTTGATATCTTTTGCTTTGGATCTCTTTAATTTTTGTAATTTGTTTTCAAATATAAATAAAACCCTATTTGTGATTAAAAAAAAAAAAATAGAATCCCAAGGGCTCCTAACTTTTTTTCACAAAACAAAACAAACTGATGGTAGCAACTTAATTAAACCAGAGGATTAACACAGGTCTAACCTCAGAGCATCTCCAACGGGAGATGTCAAATCCTACGTGGACATGTTAACGGTAAAATTTGACACCAAAATTCAATCCAACCCAACGGCCTTCTTTGTTGCCAATTCCTACGTGGATTTGAAGGCAAGCCTTCTCATGCCAACTTTGACAGCCTCCCTCCTACATGCCAAATTTCAAAACATGACCATTTGTATTTTGACATAAGGTTGGAGAGGGATAATTTGATGTCAAATAAATAAAATTTGACGTAAGGGTTGGAGAGGAGGTTTTGATGTCAAATTGGAGATGCCAAAATGCCACATCAGCCTTCGAAAAAAAATTGATATCCCCAATTTGATATCAAGGGTTGGAGATGCTCTCATGATGTGGTGGATTAAGTGATGTCGTCACAAACTACAAATTCTAATCGGTTTTTTAATTAAATCTAATGCAACAATTCTATCTTAGTGTGTATTCTAATTAATTCACTGATATGGTTAATGGGTTAATTTTAGGCCATTGATAATGCCACTTCTCAAATTTATAATGTCACTCCTTGGGGGAGTGGCAAAATCAATTCCATATAGGGATTGATAATATCACTCCCCAAATTGATAACCGCACTCCCCTTTGGGAGTGGCATTGGCATTATAAATTTGGGAAGCGACATTATAAATTCCCTTATTTTATAGGCCTCATTACATATGGCAATCACGAAAAGAATTGCATTGACATGATCATAAGATAGGCATAATAAAAAAATGTTTATCAAATCTCAAGTTCTACAATATTCATAAAAAAAAATCCCTCAAAATAAAAAATCTTATCAAAAAATAAGAGATGGACGTCACTGTCTACTCATATTTAACTATGATCAAATCGAAACTTAGTTTTAGCGCCAGAATTTTATTGTTTCAATCCACCCTCCGATTAAAGATTCCAATTTAATAAACCTAATTAAGTTCTCATAAAAATTATAATATTCACCTTAATTGTCTACTCAATATTATTAATTATGATCTCATATATATTCGTTAATTCTTTTCTCCACTCACTCACCAAGCTAGTCACCGTCCACCGCCATTCCAAATTCTAACTCCACGATTTGGTCGCAAGACTCACAACCACCGGTTCACCACCGCAACATCCGTAAATTAATCCCCAATTTATTAATTAATGAAGAAAAAATTAAAGACCCCTAACATAAACCAATATTCAAAATCCTAGCTTATTGAAAATTAATGGGGAAAAAGTCAACGTAAGAATTTTGAATTCTTCAGATTCCAAGAATCAGAGTTCTTGTCACATGATTCGGATTGGCACAAGATTGTTCTTAGCTTAGTTAAGGATTCGGATTGGCAAAAATGCTTGTCAGTGTTCCTTCTTCTTCTTTTTTTTATAAATCACGAACCCTTGAACAGCTTCATGTTTGTATTTCTTTTTCTTTTTTTATATTTCTTTAAAGAAAATGATTTTCACACTTTCTTTTTTATAAATGCACTCCACTTGTTGTTTTATAGTTACAAAAATTACACATTGAAGTTTCACTAAATAACGAAAAAATGGAGTGCATTTATCACAAAAAAAAGTGTGAATATATATTGTATTTATGGTGCTCTCATCATTGAACAAAAGATTTAAAAGTATATCAAAGAATATTAGATCTACGGGGCCGGTTCCTCTCACACAAAAGTTTACACAAGTTTTGTGAGGGACCCATTTTGGAGTCCCACGGAAATGATCGAAGCCATTCAATTTGTTTAAAACGTATTTTTAAGAGTTTCCGTAAAAATTTAACTCATTCGGATATCGGTAAGTGCTTGATTAGTTTATCAGTTGATTCCTGTCAAAATTTACAAGATAAAACTCAATAAACCGATCAAGCCCTAACCGATATCAGAATGAGTTGATTTTTTTACGCGAAACAGGCTGCAACTCTTAAGAACGTATTTTAAACAAATTGAACGGCTCCGATCATTTGCATGGAACTCCAATTATTTCATCTAATGCTAAGTCTACGTTATTATAGGTACATATAAGGGTGTTTGTGTAATGTTAAATCTATAAAGGAAAAAAAAAAAAAAAAGGTAAGACGAATGGCAATTACATCGCAAGTAAGTAGTAACACATGAATCCTACGACTCTACGACATCACAAGTAGTTAGGTACGTATACATAAGGGTGTTTGTGTAATTGATGTGGTTTGGTTATAGTTAATTACTTATGACAAGTACTTTATAAAGAATGCTCAAAATGATGTAATCAAAATGATTTAACCAAAAATCCTCAAAATGGTTACATCAATACGTATGATATAGAGTCCTTGATGAACCTTTTAAAATGGACTTAGCTTCTCTGTGGTTTCAAATGGGAGTGTAGTGTGCAATTCATGTATGTCTGAATTTTTCCTCAATGATCTGATCCATTCATATAAAATCTCTTTCGCCGAGTAAAAATAACAAACAAAATGAAGGTGGTCATCGCCAGTCTTGTCTGACATTTTCAACTGAAAAAAGATGCATACAAAGAACACTCACTATCCATAAAAATTCCAACTGAAATTTTTATTTTTGTCTTTATTCATTGCAGTTTACACAATGGTGGCGAGAAGAATTTAGGTCAGCAGTGTTAGGTTTTATAAGACAAAATCTATTCAAAGATCTAACAAAGAAACAAACACTTCCCATGAATGCTTGTCAGCGTTCCTTCTCTTTTTTTAATCACGAATCCTTTTTTCTTTTTTTTTAATCATAATCACGAATCCTTGACATTAAAGTTTCACTAAATAACAAAAAATGGAGTGCACTTATAAAAAAAAAATAGTCTTTATCTTTCTTATGTGGAATATAGGCAGATTTCCCTAGATGGATTGGGTGAGGTCAGTCTGAGAAGAATGTTTTTCTTTCTCTAGAACTGTGCTCACCACTCTCTCTCTAGAAAAAGCTCATCATCCTTAAATCAAAGAGAATGTCTGGTATTTATAGGCACCTGAGCCTAAGTTGGTCCCAAATGACGTCACCTCATGCGCACTCGCTCGCGCACCATCCCCATGACGGTCCTTGTTCCTTAGCCACCAAACCATTAGATCCTCCAAATACTCATGGAAGCGGGGTCGTGACCCGCGCACAACGATCGCACGTGTTTCAACAAGGCCCCCCTTTTTGGTCATGCCTCATGACCAAGGTGCATGCCAAACATCTCTTATCTTGGCCTTGCGATGACTCTCGTAGGGTTTTCTATCTTGTGAGCTTGTTCAGCTGTACAAGATCCCTTGCGCCACATCAGCACGCGAACCCTACCCTGTGCCACATAACACCAAACCCCCTTCTACGTGGCAATCAATAGCCACATGTCATTCCTTACAACCTCTCCATGTGTCTTTCTGTGGTTGGTTGGTCAAATTTTTTCTTGGGTCAACGATCATGATTTTGACCGCACCTATAGTGATATTTTTTAAAATTATATAAAACATTATAGATTGTGAAAAATATACAAATTTTTGAAGGGTATGTATGTCGAAATTGGACAAACAAACTGGGACGAATGGAATAGTATTTTGACTTAGAATAATTGAACCCTGAACAAATAACACTTCATTCTACCACAAATCCATGCAATGCAAGAAATTTGGGATCTCCCAATGATTTTTATAGTAACGATTGGAAAAACCGTCGTTGTAGATGGTTTATAGTAATGGTTTGCAAAACGTTACTAGAAACAGGACTATAGCGACGGTTTTTATGCAACCGTTAGTAGATTACAAGACTATAGAGATGGTTTTTAATAACTGTTATTAAAAACTGGACTATAGCGACTGTTTTCATTAACCGTTAGTAGATTTTTACCCCACCCAAATCAATTTTCTTTCATGCAATCGATTTTCCAAATCCAAACAAACGATCGAGATGGTTGACTTTTTTTTCCATGTTGATTAAATCATTCTCGTAAAATTTTCACTCAATCGGGTTTGGGAAACTTCTTTATCGAGACACAATTTCATTAACTGATGAGTGCCAAAATATACATATTTTGGCTCTCCAATATACATTTATTAGTCCTTTATTTTTGTTAACTGATTTTTATTATGTGTTTTTATGTTTATAGGTTGCTCGAGCCCGTTGTCCAAGACTTTGGATAAAAAGAAGATTTTAAAGAAGTTTGAGATCGAAGTGCAAAGTGCATTGAAATTTTGGATTGTTAATTTCATATTAGACAAAGTCAAAGGGCCTTTGTGTATTTAAAATATTCAATCCCTATAAATTCAATATGACCTACTGGTGAAGAGGTCTTCGGCAGCTTTTAAAAAAACGGAGAAAAAGGGTTTCGGACGAAAACAGGAAAGAAAGAAGGAAAAAAAGCTGCTGCTTCTGACTGCCGTGGAATATAATTAAGGGAGGCGATTGGTTTCGGCACTGGGGCTCCCATCTTTTGGTTCGAATTTTGTTCATTTTTCTTCTGTCTATTTTTCCTTTTCAAGTTTTGTTTAGATCTTCGTATTTCGATAATTCGTATTGATTTCTATTTTTTTATTAAAATTATTCGTTGATCCTTATTTAACTTAGATCTTTTATTTATTTATTTTACCTCCAGGGAAAAGCATGATACAATTTAAGATTTATTTTGCTTTTTGTTTAATAATGAGTGAGTAGTCATAAAGGTAGGGTCGTGGGGTGATTAGCACACCGTGACCAGGTCGGACACGTTTTGCTCCTGTTTTGGAATAATAATGCAAAAGCAATTTTAGGTTACTAAAGAACATTCGTTGGACAAACCCGGGCATCGTCGGAGTCCATGTGAACGAGAGAATGGGGGTCCAAAACTCATTCTCTGCTGCGCATGGGTATACGGCGACCATAAAGGTTCGCATCTTTCGGTGTATTTTTTTCTCTCTAAAGTCGAATATTTTTAAGAATACTGAATAGAGCAGATAAATCCGAAACTGGTTGCGAGTGCTATGAATCCTACGACCGTACCTCTTTTTAATTATTTGAAAAATTCAATTATTTCGTAAGTTTAGTTAATCTAAGCATCAAACTACTAGGGGTGGCTACCTAAGAGCCAGTTAAATTATAATCAACCCGAGTTTTTAGTCAACACACATCACCGTCTTTGTGGATTCGACTCCGGTCTTACCGGATATTATGTTACGTCGGTCTCCGCCCTACGCTTGGGGCAACCCATTAATTTAGGTCCAGGAATCGGTCAAGCATTAAGAAAATGAGTTTTTTTATCTGATCAAGTGTGTAATGATACCCGATTAGCTTTCTTATTGGTACGAATGATGTACGAACGAAGTACTCGTTAATATGTGAAAGATAGACGATTTCGATTGGAAAAAATATGACTCAAGTGGGGGTCGGGTTTTACAATCTAATACTTTAATATCTCGGGATGTATCAAACATGGTTTGAACTGGCAGTTGCCAATATTGGACGATCTTCAATGTTGGTGACAGTGACGGAATTAGTGAGGCGTGAAATCCCAATGGTTTAGATTGACGATTGTAAAAATTGAGTTTGTAATTACATTTAAAATATACACGTTCAATGTAATTCATAACAAACTACGTCTTGTGTTGTACTTGAACGTACAGTAGCCACTCGACCACGACACAACCATGATGATCGAGACCATTGATTTTGTTTTCCTTATTGATTAAATCATTCTCGAAAAATTTTGGCTTTATCGAGTTTAGATACCTTCTTTATTGAGACGAGATTTCTATAATGAAATAAATTTGTGTGCCCAATCAAGTGTGTAGCGATCCCCGATTAATTTCATTCTTGGTATGAAGGATGTACTCATTACTATGTAAAAAACTAGACGGTTCCAATCGAAAAAAAGAAGAAGATATTAGTAGGTGTTTGTATAGTACAAATTGAATTTTAACTGATTTTAAAAAATTAGATTAAGAAAAATTCGATTTGTATAGTATAAATATTAGAAGGTGTTTGATTTAACACAAGTTGTGTGATAACTCGGCTAGTTCACTCGTGCGCGCACAAACGAGGTCGTGCATGGGTTTGATTCCCAAGAGGAGCAAACATTATTACACTACCACACATGTGCCATGTCAGTGCCACGTGTAGGCCACGTGGGCATTACATCACACAGTAGTGGTTTTTCAAAAAATAAAATGAAAAATCTTTAGCAACGTTTAAAAGCGTCGCTAAAGAAACTGTTACTAAAAAAAATCTGTACTAACGCTCGTTAAAACCGTCACTATACCTCTACAGCGATTTGGCCGACGGTTGGTGAACCGTTGGTATAGCCTTTAGCGATGTTTTTTTGTGTTCTTTAGTGACGCTTTTGACCGTTGTAAGATCCCGATTTTCTTGTATTGATGTAAAAGTTCACCATTGTGTATTGTTGCTCCAAGCCTCTCTCTCTCTCTCTCTCTCTCTCTCTGTTTAACTGCAAAGAAATGTTTTTACTCTTTCAATAAGTATTTCAAACCAAACCAAGCCTTATATCTCAATCACTTGAGGTCGGCTACATGAATCCGTTTATTCTTTTGAGCTCTCTCAAGGGCTACTTGTTTACATAAACCCATTATACTCATATCTTTGCGCACAACAACATCTATTGTCAATTTAGGTCTATCCCTCCCCATAGCATTGCTACCTAGAGCTATCATATCCGATCTCTTAACTACCGCATCTTCTGGTCTACGGCATACATGCCCAAACCACATTAGCCTATTTTCTCTCAACTTCTCTTCTATAGGTGTTACACCTACCATCTCACAAACTATTTCATTTATAATCTTATCTCGTCTTGTCTTATCACATATCTACCTCAACATTCTTATTTTCACTTCACTCATCTTGCTCACTTGTTTGAATAAGTATTAAAAAGACTAAAGAGAGCAAGCTTTTTTTTTAATCGACAAAGATGACATTTTATGTAAGAAAACTTGACGTAGAGAGGAGAGGGAAATACAACCACAGGTTGAATGAAAAGGAAACACCAAATAGGACAAAGTCCTAAACACCTAGTGGGCTACGCTCGAAACAATAAACCTAATGGGTCAAGCCCAACACCCAACAGGCAAAGCCCAAGAAACCAGAAACACTTAAATGGCCAAGGCCCAATACGTTGTAAGATGCAGAATTACTAACGGGACATGTGCTTTAATTTCGGGTAGGAATAATGCTAAAATTATTTTTATTGGTGTCAAAACTCCAGCGTATAAAAGTCTTGTACACTGTACATGGTACAAGTCTTTTTGTGTACTATAATTTTAACATTATCATTCCTTTTAATTACTTTCGTTATAAGCTTTAAAAAAACTCCAAGCGATTTCAGCACCGCCCTTTGCCACCTTCTTCAATTTGTCCTAAACGCATAAAAGACCACAATTAGTTAACAAACAAATCAATTCAAGTTTAAGAAAAAAAAACTGCACATTAACAAGTCCAGTACGTTCATTACAGAACTGAAGTTTCCTAAAGCAAACGTATTGTTAGCAAATTAATAGACCAAAGTCTACTTTCACCCTCTATGGTTATCGCCATGTGCAGATACCGCCCTCGTGGTTTAAAACTGAGCACATAACCTATTTTTGGTTTTGAAAATGTGCAGATACACCCTCTGTTGTCATGTTTTCCATCTATATTAACGGAAGTGTATCTCGCACACCTCTAGAATGTAATCTAAGTCGTTCATAATGTATTAAATAAAGAATAGAGTATTTTTGTAAAAAATCATCTTGACCAGGCATCAATAACCCAGTGATCTAATTTTTAGTAAATTCAAATTTGAAATTTTAATTTCATAACAAAATTGATTCGACCATGTGCTTTTCATTTTTTGATTGACTTGAATTTTAGCATAGATGTAGTACTCATCAAAATATATAATATCAACGGTTTGGATTTAATTTTTGGTATAAAGGATGGTGTAATTAGATTTAAAAAAAAAAAAAAAAAGAATCAAGGGACATGATGTTGGTATATCGGTCTTTTAATGCTGTGTCCGTTAATATTAATGGAAAATATGACGGCAAGGGGTCTATCCACATATTTTCAAAACCACATGTAGGTTATGTGCTTAGTTTTGAACCATGAGGGGGTATCTGCACATGACAATAACCACAGAGGGTCAAAGTGGACTTTGCTCAAATTAATACTGTCTTAAAGCTTATGACGTACCTTCCTATAACGTACGGTATTTGCTAGGGAGGTTTGTGGGTGGCAGCAGCGATGGCTTTTAGCGGTGGTGGGGCTTTGATACAGTGGTGGTCATGGCGGTGGTGATCGTTGGGATGCGAGCAGTTAGCAGCCAGCTCGGGGCGATTTTGGGACTGGTGGATTCACAACAGTCTGCATGACGGTAGTGGCGTTTCAAATCCTTATCGGTTGTGGTTTCCGACAGTGTGGTGGTTTTAGTGGTAGGCTTTCAATTTTTGGGTGTTTAGGGCTTTGGTTGGTCTCGGTAGTGTGGAGATTAAGTAATTTTAATTTTCTTTCTGTCCTTATCCCTTGGCTCCTGATTTTGTCATTCCTTTTGTTAACGCCACTCCTCTGCAAGTGTATTTTTGCACTAAAAATGCACTTACAGATCAAAAAAAAAAAATTGTACGGTATTTATGCATAGATTAATAAAAAATTGTCATTTCCTATCCTTTTAATCTTTGTAATATTGCATAGATTAATAAAAAAATTTATGCGGATCAAAAAAAATGTACGGTATTTACTTTTAAAAAAGTTGCCCAAAGTTCGGTTAAAACTCGGCTAGAATGCGACCAATCATTTAAAAAATTGCATTTCCCTATCTTTTTTTTTGAACAGTTACGTTATTAGCTTTTGTTGCGTATTTAAAAAATTATAAATAAACTTGACAATGGCACATGGGAGAATAAAGACAAGCACCGGCCACAAGATATTGAATGGAAGAGCCAAAACCAAATCCCAGCAACCCATTTCGTCCGCCCCTGGTTATAAACCAACCATGTGTGGGACACAGTGCTGGTCCTGATTTTTCAAGAGCTTAAAGCGAAAATTAAAAATGAGTCCTTTTGTTAGACTATTAAAAATCAGTAGGAGGGCCCTTTGAAATTCCAAATTTTTTGGAGTCCTAAAGTGACTATTCCACAAGCTTTATCTTAAGGTCGACTCTGGTGAGACACAGAGATCTCTCTCTTAATAAAGTAATAAATCCAAAAAAACAACACATTATCTGCTTAAACAAACACGGTACCCGTAACATCAGGAGCATGGAAGTTTATTTATTTTCCCTCTCTTTGTTCGTTTTTTTCACTCGAAAGAATGTGTTACTTTTTATAATATGATTACATACAAAAGGTTTTTGTTCTGCAAAGCACTACAACACGAAAGGGCTATAGCGAGGAAATTTGGCGAGGAAAACGAATTTCGTCACTGAAAATAAATTATTTGCGAGGAAATCTGATTTTCCTCGCCAAATGTAAGCTTTTGGCAAGGAAATTTGATTTCCTCGCATTTTTTAAGACTTATTAATTTTTTTATATATATAAATAATTATTAATTATATTCATATATATAATTGTAACATCACAATGGTAAGACATAATCAACTACATATATCAATACCATTATCAAATTTATTAAAATAAAAAAGTAATAAACGGGAAAAAAAAGTTTCCTATCAATCGCATTGAATTGGTGAAAAAATCTCATATTTGTCACTTTTTTTATTCTAATTAGCAAAGAAAGATATCTTGAAGTGTAAGTATTGAGGATTTATTCCATAGTAATGAAAAACTCAACAAAAGATAATAAAGTTAAAAACATCTTGAAGTGATGTCGTATTGAAAATATCTCGAAGTTAATTAGACCATCACAAATCTATTTTCAAAACATCTACATAAAATACACTATTTCACAAAAAAAAAAAAGTGCACTATTTCATATCTATTGTACATTCATGCTGTAAAGAATTTTTTGTGTGAACTGTTATTGATTTTTATTTAAACCAACTTAGGTGATTATAATGGCATTCCTTTATAAACAGATAAATATGTTAAATATTAATTTCAAATGCAATTTTGTAAGTATTATACATATTTTTATATATACATATACATATTGTGTGTGTATGTGTGTGTGTGTGTGTGAGAGAGAGAGAGAGAGAGAGAGAGAGATATTGGGTAATTTAAAATTTTAAAAAATTCATTACAGATGGAAAAATTTTAAAAAGTATTGTTTTTAGTGCTTTTATGATAATCTAATCTGAATATTTACAAATTTTGTTCATATTATTATAGCAATGATGAAAAAAGCTTTAAAAAATAATTACGAATCTATAATACCCTTTGTATTTGGCAAAAAGAAGAAGGCTAAACTCACTCTTAAAATTAAAAAATAACAGTGATGAAACTTGTCATTCATAATCTGATATTAAAATATATCTCGAGCTAGCTTATGATGACAAAAATTTCATTCCATAAAAGCTAAGGATAATTTCATCAAAAAATTAGAATAATGACACATATTATTAGTCCTTCAAAAGTTGTTGTCGGATACGAATATAACATGCTTCAACAAAAAAAAATTATTGTGCTAGCAAAAAATTAAATTTGTTCAAATAAATTTTAGACACTATAGGAGTACAAAAAGTTGAAAGGCCATAATTAATGTTGAAGAAACTAATTTGGAAAGATGAAAGAGATGCAAAAACATAATATATCAAAAAAGTTCACAATTTCACTTAGAATTGCAAAGTAGCTTGGTGGATAGGTGTTATGTGTCCTACACAAAAGAACTAAGGTTCAAGTGCTGGGAGTGGCAAAAAACGCGGAGGGATTGTTTACTTTTTGGATTTATTTTAGCGAGGAAAGTTTGTTTTTCCTCTTCAATTACTGTTGGTAATAGTAAATTCACAGCCTTTAGCGACGAAAAGTTTCCTCGCAATTGTGTCAGAAGAGGCGAGGAAATTTTTTTTTCCTCGTTAATACGTTTTGTGAGGAAATCAGGTGCTTTGGCAAGAAAACTAAATCCTCGCTATAGGCCTTTCGTGTTGTAGTGAAGGGTGCGGGACGTACCTACCTATGGGGCCTCGATTTCATATGTGTCAAATGTTACAAGGTTAACAAGGAGAAGTCGTACGACATAAGAACTTCAACCATGAACACATATAAAAATCCAGTTTATAATAACAGCAAACAGTTGTGTGTAGGAGGAGGGGTAGCAGTATGTTACCATTGCTTGTTCAGTCCGGAGGAGAGCATAGTTGTCCATGAAAGAGGAGTGCTCATGGGTGAAGTTCTTGTTACGATAACAGGAACAACACAGCTCATATGTCTTCTTTTTGTCAGCATTGTAACATTCGACACATAGGAAATGGAGGCCCCACAAGTAGGACCGACACCCAGCACAGATCACCAGCCTGTTGCACGTGAACATATAGAAAAACGTAACGGATTCCTCGAAATCCAGGGTGCCGCCGTCGTCCTTGTCGAGGAGTTTGAACAGATCTGGCGACACGTGTTGGGTGACGCCTTTTCGTACGAGGAAATCCAAGTACTCATGGATGCTCACTTTCCCGTCTTCGTTTGTGTCTAATGATTTGTAGAATTCCAGAAGCTCTTTTTGTTGGTCCTTGGACATGTTCGCGTAATATGCCATTGCTGCCTCACGCATCTCCTCCATCTCTCTCTTTCCCTCTCTCTAAAGTATTTGTTTCGAAACTTTTTTTTCGATGAAGGGACAGTACAGTGGATATCTTGTATTTATAGTACGAGAAGCTCAACGGTCAAGTATGGACCTACCTCGGTATAACCATGCAACTAGCATAAAGCCCGCGCTACGAACGCAGTGACGACGACAAGAATTTGTGAGCGTGAGATCATTCACAATTTAAATATCAGTTACAGTATTATAAAGAAAATAGCATTTGTACTAGTACAGTAATAATTAATTAACCTATTTGCAACAAACTACACGTCAAAAGCTCGGCTAAACTTTTCAACTCGATCACAACCCAAAAATATATACCACGCGACTTAAAAGCGGCTAACTGTTATTTGTTAATTTACTGCTCAGATAAGTTCAAATGAGGCATCAACACTTGCTCAGATAAGTTCAAAATATACTTTTTTATTTTTTTTTATCTTGTTGCAACCACGAAACCACTACCACCACCAAATTTATAACTATATAAGCCTCATTTTTTCCGTTTACCACAGTTGTCGTTTGCTTCTTTGCCATAGGAGAATTGATCATGTCTGCATATCATTACCATTAGTCTTCTTACTTGAACGTTTAGTTCCGTTTCTCCCTATCGGTGGAGTTGAAGATGTTGCATGATAACCAAGCAATGAACTATCGCTAGGTTGTCGTTGGATGGACAAAATATGATCCAACACTTTGGTCCCTGTCTGTGTGTCATCCTCTGATTTATCCTTAGATTTGGAGCTAGCAATCAAAGCTCTGTTTTTCTCAACAAGGAGCTCAATTTCTTTATTTCTCTCATCCCTCTCTTGAGGGAGATCATTCAAAGTATTTTCTAACTTCTTAACCTTATCAAAAAGCTTTTCACTTGCGTCTATCAATTTTTTACTAAAAACATGGAGTTTGTTGTACTTCTCTCTGACCTCATCTATGTCATCACAACTATCCGCCTCATTATTATCTGTTTCAGAATCACTCGATTCAAAATGACCATGTGAATTTAAGGTTACTCCAAAAGCCAAAAAGTTTCTTTTATCATTTTTGTCAACCCCCTGTTCTTCATTCGATTTATCGGAATCGTTATCATCCCACGTTTTAGTGATGAGCACCTTCTTTTTCATTTTATTAACACATTCTTGGGCGTAATAACCAAAACCATAGCACTCAAAACATTGTGGTCCTTTTCCCTCCTTTTTACTTTTTCCAATAAATTCTCCTTTTTCTTTTATTATTTTTGTTTTTCATACTATTTCTAAATTGTTTGAAAAAAACTTTCATCTCCTCAAGATCGACATCACTACCACTTTTTGAACTTTTATTATATTTTTGAGTATTTTTAAAGGCAATCGAAGTTTCTGAAGGTTTTACTTTCAGCTGAACAGATTCAGATTGCAATAGGTCAGCCTTGTAAGTTTGGAGAATTCCAACTATTTCTTGAACAAATTTTTCTTTTAACTTTCTCTTACCCTCTAGCATAGTAACTTGAATTTTAAATCTAGGAGGTAAGGAGTGCAAAATTTTCTTAATAATACGAAAAGAAGAAATTGGCTCACCCAAGTTCTCGCAGCTATTAACGATGGCGATGAGCTTGGAGTAAAATTGATTGAAGGTCTCTTCCTCCTGCATTCTGATGGTCTCAAACTCCGTGGTAAGCCTTTGCAGCTTAGACTGCTTTACAACGTCTGTCCCCTCATGGCAAGTAACCAGAATATCCCATGCCTCTTTCGCAATTTCGCAGTTAGCTATTTTCCTGTGCTCATTTATATCAACAGCAGCAAATAAAAACTCAAGTGCACAATTGTTAGCCTGAAGTAAAGATTTTTCTTTGTCCGATAACTCAAGTTGAGTTTTTTGAACCGGCTTATCCTAATATCCTCTATAGTTTTCACGGGTCGAGTGTACCCCACAATACACGAGTCCCAAATTTCTTCACCGGGTAATCTCATTATAGCCCTCATTCTAGATTTCCAGTAATCAAAATTATCAGCATCAAGTATAGGAAAATTTCTAGACGTGTGATTCATGTTCATACTCATGATGGATCTGCTTTAGGAAAAATTAAACCTAATGGAAGGAGCAGTCCGCTCTGATACCAATTGAAAAATCAGGGTATCTTAACAATTCGTAAAAAACCCTAACAGTATGAATGCGAATTACGTACCAAGTAATATTACCAGCAAAAACTACGCAATCAATCAATCATAAAACGCAGAGATATACGTGGAAAACCCCTGAATGGGTAAAAATCACGGGAAAGAATCAAATCACTATAATCATTGTGCAGTTACAGATACACATATCCAAACGTAGTAAATCCTCACAACGTTCTAAGTATCACCTGCCGAGTCACACGTATACCGCACCCAGTGATCTTGATCGCTAACGGTCTTGAGTCCACAAGCCCTCCAAAACTTTTATGAAAATCCCTCTTCGGAATCGCTCTGAAAAAACAGCCGCATATCCTCACTTATGCCGCTATTCTTTTTTTCAATTACAGTCCACACATGTATGTGGCTTGCCTCCCTCCTTTTTATTTACTGCCGCCACACATATATATTTCAATGGCTCGAAGAGCTTTCCTTATTTTATACACTTCCAGGCAAAGCCTTTTGACTGTTTGCACTTTTTCCTGTACCTAGAAGCAAAATAGGAAATATGAAAGGAATCGTGTTTGTCTGTAGCTTCCAATGGATATTTGATTGATATCCCGATCAATCCGTTCCGATTTAGCCCATATCCATTTGCGAAGTCATTCGGCCTTTAGACGTTTGATTTACTCTCACTCAATTACAAATAAATCTAGATTTCTTCCACTCTAATCCTATACAGACTCACTAGCCTATAAAAATAATAAAATTACAACTCAATATAAAATATGTGTTTTGTCATACGGAATTGTCAATACAATTAAGATTACGAATTTGGTCCTTATAATGTATACGCATGCTCATCAATACAGTTTTAAATTAATTTGTTCCCCGGCCTGTTGTTTTCTTGAAACTTTGGGCCCATTTTGCCAATTTACAACTAAGATCAAGAACAATAATTGTTACAGTTGTTTCTCAAGTGCATTAAAAATTTAGGTAATGCAGATTTTTGATAATTAACTTCTTTTTTTTAAACAAATTCTCATACAAAACTCTCACAAATAAACTAATTGTCGCATAACTACTACATACTTTGCTTACATATGCATGGGTTTTAGGACTTTTTTATGTTAACGGAGTTTGATATGCACTTTACTCCAAAACCCTTGGGAGACAAACTGATCATTAGTAAAACTAGCTCAAGGTGGTCATCTGTCAAATACTTAAACCAAAGAGAGGTAATTCGTATTTTGTCTTTTATATATATTTGGGTTTTAGGACTCATCTACCTTGATACTTCACACAATGGAAAGGTCCAGAGGTGAGTGGACCCCTTCTTTGGAAATCCTTGGGTTAAGTCCAAAACCCATTTTAAGTCACAAAATCTTCTGGTATGATTCTTTCACATTCTCGCTTCCAAATCCTTTTTGTGCATGGAGTATGGACTCATTGTAGGTCACAAGCTTTTTTTATAGTTTGTTATGCAATTAGAAAAAATATACCTGAATTTTATCCATGGTATTGAATATATGGACCAAATTTATTCTCAGTACACCAAATTTTTCTCGCATATGGTAGTTTGTTATTTTCATTATGATACTATGTACGTGTGTAATACTAATTTTTTTAGATTTCGTTCTTCAAGTTTTCGACCGCATGCTATAAGCTAGAAGGGCCAAAGCTGAACTTTTAACATCGTCTTGTAAACATTTTCTTCTCTAATTTGGTCATTAGGAGTTAATATACGACTTTGTTCTTTGTGGTAGGTATGCATGTAGTTAGTGGGATTTGAATACCCGTCATTATCAAATGCACGAGAGTATGTGGTACTTATCAATGAAGAGTAACCATTATCGATCGTCTCTGTTTCGTAAGCTGTGAAAGCACTAAACTTTATGTCTAAATCAACTATTCACCATGTGGGTATTAGTCTAGGAACATATGATACGACTCTTGAAAGATGAATTGGTGGGGCAACCAAACAAATTATTTCAAAAAGGAAACTCTAGAGATAAAAGAATGGGGTTTTGAGGTGGTGGGAGTGCATCTCATGCCATGACTAGACTTCCATTTTGTATGGTTGACAGATACCTTATACTAAAAATCAAAAACAAATGGAATGAATCAGAAGGGCTTTGTGGGGGGATTTTACTTTGGGGAAAGGAAGAGAACAAAACCCAAGTCGTGATTTTGGTTTTAATTGTGTATTTTTTGTTGGAATGATGGTAAAGGGTCTTTAGGTGAATGAATCGGAGGTATGGGTGAGAGCTCTTCACTGAAGCTCTAATGGCCGACAAAGCATGCCTTCACACCTCTCTCTCTCTCTCTCTCTCTCTCTCGGAAAAGAAAGCTGTGAACTTTTAGGAAAGAAAAGTCATCTTTTCTGGAGAATATTTTGGTGGGATTTCTTGGATTGGGACAGTTCTAGGAGTGAAACTGTGAAAGTGAAGTAGATTGATCTTAAAAACGGTGTCGTGTCAAACCTTGTGACGAAAAGCTTCTATCAGACTGACGTATCCTGTAAGGGCAGCTATTTGTCACCACAAATTTTTTAAACGTAGCCGGTTATAAAATTAATTACTTTCAGACAAAAAATGTCCTTAAAAAAGTTAAAAAAACACCCCTAATGAAACAACGCCATTTTAGGATAACAAAAAATCATTCGTCATTTTCCTCCCCACTTTTCTTCCTGTAAAAACCCTAGAAGAGTCCCACCATACCAGTCGGCAGACACCTCTGCCCTGGGTGTATGCTCCAAAATCCCCTCCCCCAAACCCTCAAAGCAAAGAGAAAATCTGTTTGTTTTTGAGGTTTCCAAAGGAAGCTCCGGTTGAAATCTCGTGGTGGGCAGTAGCGGGTCTGTCATTATGGCCGTCGATCGCGATCATCATCCTTCCCGGACCCACCACGTGTAAGGGGTAGAAATCGGTAACATCCAGAAGCTGGGAGAGACAGTGGATGATAAAGATGATGCCGACAACGCCGACGAACCAATACCATCGTGCATTAGCGAAATGCGTGATGTTAATCGCGCATTCACAAAATGCATTATACAGAGCATGATGCATTCAGATTTTACATTTTGAACGGGAAGAAAGAACATGACGCATCTTCATTTGCGTTATACGAAGCATGACGCATTCGAAATTTGCATTTTAACGGTCAGAATCTGCATTTTTAACCCCAAAAAAAAAAAAGACAAGACGCATCTTCGGAAGTTTGTAAACATTTTCGGAAGTTAATTTCCGATTTTGGTAGCAATTTTCGTAACTGAATGTTCGATTGGTGTTGGATGGGTGTGGTGGAGGAAGAGTGTGCTGCTTCCGATGTTCGACTGGTCTGGTTCGGTGGCGATGGTGGTGAATGGACGGCGGCGGTGGTGGTGAACGGACAACAGAGAAGAGGGAAACGGGGAGAAAGGGAGAAGGGCAGAATCGTGGTGGTGGTGGTGGTGGTGGTGACGGTGGTTATGGAGGATTTGGTGGTGGTGCATGAGAGAGGGTTCAATTTTGGGGAAAAAATTCGTTTTTGGGTATGTAGGGACAATTTTGGAAGTTAGGAGAATTTTTGGGATGCATTTAGAAAATTATTTTAAGATTTATGGATTAGGTTTAGAACAGACTAGGCTTAGAAAATTTGTGGTTACAATAGTCGGCCCCATCCAGTATCCTTCCCGGTTCTGAACGTCGACTACAATGAAGAACGAAAATCCAAAAGAAAATAATAGTTTAATGAGGAAGGCATTAATGATTAATGAATTACTAGTAACCACTTTAAATTAAGTGATAAACTTGTTAGATTTGGAATGTTATTAGGGTTCTAAAAAGCCTTTCTAGTGGTAATATACTCATGTTTATCCTGTTGAAAGTAGTCCACTACTACAAAAATAGATAAAGACCTTGGTCATTTGGTGTGATCTTTCACTTTTAATCTCGGATTCAAAATCGTGGTCTATTAAAGTGTAACTAAAAGTCCCTATCTTTTAACCACAGGATAAAAATTGTGATTAAAATTCATTAAAACCATGATTAAAAATATAAAAATTGTGATTAAAAATGACAAAATCATGACTTTTAATAGCTTAACATCTCAGTTTCATTATAAAACTGTGGTTGTTTAGAGAGTAATAATCTCAGTTTTTAAAAAAATCGAGATTAAAAGTGGCATTTTCCTAAGGAAAAAAATCCCACTTTATTTATCCTGTTGGATTTTGAACCTAAGTCTCTTGAATTTTGCATAAAAGCTTCAACCAACTGCACCACACACACTTTTCAATATGTAATTGAAATATTTAATATATAACATATGCGTTTAACATTAAAATATAATTCAAACATCATTTTGAGCCTTTAAAAATTAAAATTAGAAATTTTGATAAATATGAAAGTTGTAGCCGTTTGTGTTATTCAAACCCAATTTGAATTATCTCAATTAATGGAGTTTTGAGTAAAGAGTTATACTCGAAATACATTTTGCTACGAAACACAACCTTCATAAATTTTGTCACCAAAGGTACCCATTTGGTGACGAAATATATTTTCATCGCCGAAAGTACCCTATTTTTTGACGAAATATTTTTTTGTAGAATGGTTGAGAGTGTCATTTATTTAGGTGTATTTCATGCGGAGTCGATTAAGGGGCAATTGACTTTCAACTTTTCGTATATAAGAGCTTTCATCTCAAGTTTAAAAAAAATGTGATGTATTCTCTAACTTGCGGTCTCAGTTTCTAAATGATTGAAATTAAAGGTTGTTTTTATCTCAGTTTTTTCGAAATGAGATATATTCTTTCATATACAATCTCAGTTTTTCAAAAACGAAATCTATTCTTTAAGTTACAATCTCACTTTTAGATTATTGAGATTAAAAAATCTTTTTATCTCAATTTTTTTCGAAACGATATATATTCTTTCATATATAATATCAATTTTTTGAGAATGAGATCTATTCTTCAAGTTACAATCTCACTTTTTAGATTATTAAGATTAAAATATCTTTCCATCTCAGTTTTTTAGTATAACTGAGATTAAAACTACAGTCTATAACATTTTATTACGCTTTTAAAAAAAGTGAGATCTTTTTAGTTTTTGGATCGCGATCTTTATACCATTTTGTAGTAGTGGTCTAGCATAAAATTCGAACATATGGCACCTATTGTAAACATATATACCTTGCGGATCAAAAAAAAAAAAAACATATATACCTTCTACATCTAAAAAAGACTACGACACTCAAATTGAGTAAATCCTATTAAGTAACAGTGGGGCCGCCTAATGATTTCACCAATCAATAAAAAATCTCATATAATAGTAAAATCATAAGTTGTTAGTTCAAAGGAATAGTGATCATTAAGAATTTTGTAATCGCTATTCAGACTATTCTTTATCACTAGATTTTGTTATCATTGTACCCATGTTATTTCAAACGGGTTGGAGTGACGGCTTCTTAACATGGACGGAGGTACTAAAAACTATTATCATAATGTTTTTTTTATAGTTTGTTATGCAATTAGAAAAAATATACTTTAATTTTATCCATGGTATTGAATATATGGACCAAATTTATTCTCATTACACCAAATTTTTCTTGCATATGGTTGTTTGTTATTTTCATTATGGTGGTGGGAGTACATATCATGCCATGACTAGACTTCCATTTTGTATGGAAGAACCTCTGCCGTCCTAAGGTGGAAATATTTTTGTGGATGGCAATTCAGGAGAGGGTACCAACTTGATCAGTGCTATCTAGCAGGAATATCGTTCTAGCGGGCCAATCGGTTTCTTGTCCTTTGTGCTCCTTGCATCTTGAAACACTAGACCATCTGTTATTGCAATGCCAATTTTCTTGGAAGACTTGGTCTCTTAATTATTTTGAATTGGTGGCATGTGACGTGGGTATGTCCAAAATCGTTATCAGATTTGGCTCTGTGGTGGTTTGATACCAGGTTTAGGAATCTGGAGAAATTTGTGTGGGTAGTGTCTTTCTGTGCCACACTGTGGTCTCTGTGACTGGCTCGGAATGACTATGTGTTTAACAACGCTACTACAAGTTTTGAAGAGGTGGGGAAATTGGTAAAAACTAGAGTCGCAATGTGGATGAAGACCAAGTTCGCAATCAAGATTTATTTGGTGGAGGAGTTTAACGTGTACCTTGATGGTATTCGTAAGCTTAAGTTGTAGTTCGTGTTGAGGTGTTGTGTCTGTCTAACATTGTGTTGAATGGGCTAGTTATGTCTGCTTTCTTTTTTTCTCCATTGATGTACCCTTTCGAGTTTTATAAAATAGTTTTGTTTGCCGAGCTAAAAATAAAACATTCATTGAGCTGGCACAGTGCAGAAAATATCAACCAAACTTTTCATTGTTAACGGGGAAGACGGGAGAAAGGAAAAGACAAACAGGAAGACTCAAAAAGATTCTTACACACAAAAGAGACAGGAGGAAATCATTAAGGCAGTAAGGCTTCTAATTAACGAGTACGTCCAACAAGTCGAGCAGTAACTTGTTAAGTTTGGTCGTCATCACATCAATTCTCTAATCTCCTTAATTTACGACCAACAGCCACGTGGTTTACTTTGCAAGATTTACCAACTAAATATTTGTCATCAGAATGCACAGTACAAGCATAGGGAAGGGAGATAACGATAGGCATGGACAACGGATTGAATTGGATTCGGTTCCCCTCCGGTCCAACTTTTAGACTAGACGAGATAGTTCAAAGGTCCAAGTGTGTGTATACACACTTAAAAAATAGAGATGGCCTTTGCTTTTGTTTAAATAAGAGCTAGCTATAGGTTACTTACTTACAGGTTACAGCTTACCGCAAGATCATAGTACTGAGATATTCTCTTATCCATATCTAGTAGTGATTGTCAGCCAGTCAATGTGAACAAGGAAAATGGTGCTTCTCGCTCAGTGCATGGGTTAGACTCCGCAGTTTTCGTCAAAGTCGTGGATTTTAACTATTTCTTCCTCAGTTCACTATATATTATGTGGATTCACACGAAATATTCAAATACTACAAGGAAAATATATGGTGCTTCAATTCTCTCCATCTCTTGCTCAATGTGTCCGTCTCTGTCTCCGTTGACTGTAGTCTTCGTGTTTGTCTTTGTCAACGTACTCCAGTTGATATAAATTGATCCTGCCTTAGGTCTCATTTCGCTAAGATTCTTATTTTTTAAGTTTTTATTTTCACTTTACGAAACAGGTCATTCTCTCATAATACATCACCTTTAATTCCCGCTAAGGTTAATTCGATTCATTAGTAATTGTTTCATGTCTTAATCCCATCTCAATTCCTCATCAGTATCGAACAAGGACCTCATGAAATTGATATTGTTCCCAATCAAATTTTGACGACCCGAATCATTCAATGTGTTTAAAAAATGATTTTAAGGGTACCCGTAAGAAATCAAAAAAAAATATGACAAAAAAAAGCTTGATCCGAGTAGTTTTTTGTAAAAACGCAAGAAATCCCTTGTACCTCTCTCGCATGAAAAATTTTCCTGAACCAAATTCTCTCTCTCTCTCTCTCTCTCTCTCTCTCTCTCTCTCCAAAACGGTAAAAATGTTCAATTAGAGGCCTAAACGAAGGTTTTAAGCCGAAAAATACCATCAATCATGACTTAGGGTGGTAAGTATTGACCGTAGTGCGAAAATAAGTTAGCTCACCAAGTTTGGGCCCGATCCGAGCTCGTCCGAAAGTTGCCAAATCGGGTAATTTGCAATTAAACAACGTTTGGACTTCCGAGACTTCGATCGGTCCAATTGATCATGAAATTGGGCCTCCACGTATTCTACATCACAACCTAACCCTTAATTTCGTACTCATCCTATAAAAATGGCTCTTAAAGGATGTTGCTAATGTTTGCTGATTTTGGTCTTCGATGAGCTCTCCAAATAAACTCTCGAAGTTTGGCTCTCCCAACACATTTGATAATTCTAATGAAGCCTTCTGACTAGCCTTAAGTGGGACTATTGTCGTAAAATAATGCAGTTTATTTTATTTTTACAAGTATTCCACCTCAAACTAGGTAACGGTTTAACTAGTCCATGGGAGCGCATACATGCTCCTGAATTATCATACTCTTTTGATTCAAAATTGGACCCTAATTTTGCTTATTGGCTAGACAATGTACGCCATACAACCAAACATCCACCATCTTCTAGATACACATACACACATGCACATTGTCTTACACAAGCCCGGCACCCTTCCGTCTTCCACTGTCAAACCAGTCACCTTCTCCCACCACGGCTCTATGATAAACCCACCCACCATTCCAATTCAAGTCCAAAACACTAAAATAGGAACCACAATTACGAACCAGTGGAGCTAGATGATCCATTTCCTTTTTAAAATGGGATAATATGATGTCATATAAGTTAGGATTTCAATGCCTCCTTCCTGGATAGGCATTCATAAATATCAATACACTAATCTTTGATATCGATACAATTGTATACATTATCGGCGGGGTTTTTTTTTTTTGTCAATCGGTAGGAGAGATCATTGTATTAGGTATAAAATACAAACCACGGGAAACTACATCTATTATGTGAGAGCTCACGAGATATTCAAGCCCAATAAGATAAATAACCCCATCAAATGGACAACAATTACTATAAGCCCAATTTAACTATAAGCCCCATTAAGGAGAAAAACAACTCCAACAAATATAAAGAAAAAAACACCACCGCATCAGCATCTGGCCATGAGCCAAGGAAATTTCGGTCAAAAAACCCAGGTTGAACTGAGGCCAAAAAGGCTTCCATGAACAATATTTTGTTATGAAAAGTTACCTTTCCAAGTACTTTTTCACTGCTTTCTATGACTACTCTGAACTTTATCGCTGTTATGCTCCTTCAGCATCTGTAAATAGACCATGTGGTTCATATGTAAACCATCTAATGTTTTTGCTACTTTGATCAATCTATGTAATATATATTTCTACCTATTTCCATGCTCTTTTATTGCTTCCGGCTCTAAAATTACAAACTGGACATATCTAGCCTATCTCAAAACTTATTCCCTTCAATGGGCATGCATTCGTGCTGTGCACGAATGTGTACCTAGTCCTATAAAAATGGCTCTTAACGGATGTTCCTAATGTTTTCTGATTTTGTCTTCAATGAGTTCTCCAAATAAACTCTCGAAGTTTGGCTCTCCCGACACATTAGATAATTCTAATGAAGCCTTTTCAGTAGCCTTACGTGGGACTATTGTCGTATGATAATGCATTTTATTTTATTTTTACAAGTATTTCCCCTCAAACTAGGTAACGGTTTAACTAATCCATGGGAGCGTATACATGCTCCTGAATTAACATACTCCTTTGATTCAAAATTGGACACTAATTTTGCTTATTTGGACACTTTAGGAGCTAATTTTTGAGAGGCCAATGCTCATACCCTAGCTAGACAACATACGCCATACGACCAAACATCCACCATCTCTAGATACACATACACACATGGACATCATCTTACACAAGCCCGGCACCTTCCCGTCTTCAACTATCAAACCAGTCACCTTCTGCCACCCCGGCTCTTTGATAAACCCACCTACCATTCCAATGCAAGTCCAAAATACTACAATACGAAACCACAATTACGAACCAGTGGAGATGATACATTTGATATTGATGATGTCATATAAGTTAGAATTTCTTTGTCCACTTCACGGATAGGCATTCATAGATATCAATACACTATTCTTTGATATTGACACATTTGTATACATTATCATCGAGTTTTTTTTTTAGTCAATCGATAGGAGAGATCATTACATTATATATGAAATACAAACCACTATCAAAGGAATAATAATTACTATAAGCCCAACTTAACTATAAGCCAAATTAAGGAGAGAAATAACCCCAACAAATACAAATGAAAGAATACTCACATGCAGATGAAAAAACTCGAACTCCTAATCTCCTAGTGAGATGAAAGAGTCCTGACCAATTGAAATAGCTCCAGTTGGTTATTATCGGCGGGTTTTAACATTTCACTCTTATATATAAGCTAACCAATATTTTACCATACCAATAATTTTGGTCTGTGTTTAGATGTGATAAATGTAAGCTCAAGAAGAATATCACTTCGCTGAAAACTAAGAGCAAAATTAGTTCGGAAACAGTTGACCCGTCATGTTTTATGAATTATCCATGGACTGGTTAGACGATGAAAATACCGCCACTGAATTGGATGAGGATGGAGGAGGCGGCAACAGCGACAGCCGGAAACCTGGCGGCGATGGAGAGAATGTTTTGGGCGACGTAGGAAAATATGTCGGCGACGGAGAGAAATACAAGCAAGCAGGTCAAACTCCTGGGCTTCTTCGATAGCCTTGTCCGTTTCTCCACTATATCTAAGCACAGTTATTGACACGCAATATCAAAAGAAGAAACAAGAGACTAAACAAAAATTGGTTGCAAACCCAATTGAAAAATGAAGCTAAACAAGAGACTGAATCCTTTTAATTAATCTTGGTTTGACTTCAATCGCTAATATCTTCAAAAAGAAGCAGAAATAGGACACAAAAAAATGTACTATAGAATTTGGAGGGATCCATCGCTAATAACCTTATTTGATTCTCGATTCACAATTGATTTGATTGGTCTTGCGAATATCCCCAAAGGATCCAAAAATTCAAAACCACAAAACCGTCAGAGCAAATTGGACAAATAGAAGCTCTACATTTAGCCTAAATTTTAAAGCAAAATTCGATGATTTGTAAACACCCTTCCCGATATCGGATTGAGGTGATTTTTTACAAGGATCCTAAACGAAGTATTTTGAACAAAATGAGTGGCTCTAATCATCTTTGCGGGACTCGAGACGGGCGCAAAAGTGATCTGTGCAGGACTGCTGTACAACAGCTGCTGTACCAGTAGCATTTCTATTTTGTTTTATTGAGAAAACTGAAGATGCGGTATCTGTTTGGATTTCTTTTTCCGGGATCAAGTCTAAGAAAAGGAATAGTTTTGTCTACCTTTGTCTGATTAGGTTGTGGTCCTTAGGTGCTTTCTCTGTGAAACAAAGACTAAAATACTACATATTCACACAACTTTTGGATCCCACATCCAGTGGTTGAACTAGAATTTAAATTCAAAGGTGGCGGCGTTTAATGAGACTCTACTCGTATCTTTAAATATTCATTCCTAAAAATTTTAAGAGAAAGGTTAAGTGTCAAGTTAATACAATATTGATCTTTGTCTTTTTCTATAAATGAATAAAGACTTAATTTAATTCCAATGGTCTTTAAATGAAAACTATTTAACTATTTACTCCCTCCGTCCCTAAATAAGTGTCCGGCGCGCAAAATTAGGCCTTTAAAAAGATGCATTTGTTTCGTTAAAAAAATCAAATTTTTTCCACAAATCAATAGATAGTAATGAGTTCTATTAGATTGTGAAAAAAAATTAAATTTTTTAATAAAAAATATGCTTGTTTTGTAAAATCTAGTTTTGCGCGCCAGACACTTATTTAGGGACGGAGGGAGTATTTGTGATCCACACCATTCATCTTTGAAATCTCTGCATTTTTAATATTTGTGTGAAAAATCAAGTTGTTTAGATACCAATAAGTGCCTAATCTATACTCATAAAAAGCACTACTTACAAAATTGGGATTGGCCCGTGTCACTCCCCCCTCTATATAGTTCCGCCTCTGCCCACATCAAATGATACCGTTAGATCGAAGATGAACATAGAGAGGATCTTCGTGTCCAAAGAACAAATGTTACCGTTGGAAGACCGACAAAAACGAAAATACTACATAATCCCTTCTTAACATTGATGTAGAGAGGATCTGTGTGTTCAGAGAAGAGAAAGTATCAACAGTAGTTTTTTTTTTTTTTGACAAGAAGAAGAACAAAAGTTCAACTGACCTAGACGTAGACAAAGGTTTTCTATAATTTAGTTATTTATTTGATTTCTTATTCTTTTGAGATGATTTATTTCTAGCATCTGGATAGTTAATAGTATTAGCGTAGAATGAAGTTTTTGCTAAAGGTTTGTTTCAGTTATTTTGGTATGAGTTTTTGCGTCTTGTTTACCTTTTTGTTATTAGATTGTGGTCCTACGTGCTTTCCCTCTTGAACAACGTTGAAAATACTCATACTCACATAGTAACTTTTTGATCACACATCAAGCCTTGTGGTGAAATCCACGAATTACGTGAGCGTGGAAAATTCTATTAAAAGACAAAAGTATCCCTAGTACTATTGTTCCCTCTCCCTTTCTCCATTACCATCTTCATCACAAACAGAGCTCCAAAAAATGGAAAACCCATAATCAGAGAACATATATAGCGTAAAACATACCATGTGAAGCACTTATTTAGACTATAGCAACAGCAACTCATATACAAAGGTATTGGAGAATCTCTAAATGCACGTCTCCTGTGCAATAGATCGATCTAGAGATGTCCAAACAGTTTGACTGTATAACCAAACACTTCTGCAGTAAAATATTAAGAAGGGTAAATTACCAAGATTAAAGTTGGTCAACGCCAATTTCATGAGCTACTTCGGCTTAAGAAATAGCTCATGACAAACGGAGCCAAGCGGGCTAGAACTGGAGATACATTCCTCTAGATCTTCATCGCAAGCTATTAAAACCAAATCATCATCCTCATCTTTGTAATTGATGTTATAAATTCCAGCCTCGAGTGACAACCGCTTTTTCACTTCTTGTTCCAACTCTATCTTTTGGAACGGTCGAGACAGCCGAAACTTTATTGTTACTTCTTCATACCTTGCCTTGAACATCACACTTTTTGTATCAATAGTAGCCGAGTCTTGATTAGAAGGTAGAAACATATCAGAATTCAATTGTGGGGTTTGCTCTTGATCAACAACCATAGGAGATTCGTTGGGGTGAGTTTGATTGATAAGCTCATGTTCAGCCGCAGAAGATTCGTTGGGGCGAGTGTTTACACCATATTTCACCGCCTGTCAATGATTGAGCGAAAGGTGGCAATTATGAGAATGCTTCCTATTTTATTATTATTAAGTATTTGTATTAATATTAGAACTAATATTAGTATTCCTTTTATTATTATTTGCATGCATGCAGGACACTTGGCTTGCTCCTACACATGTAGAAGTTAAAAGGACATTTGTCATGCTCCTACACATTTGAAGGGAAGTGGGAAGTTATTTTGACAAGTGGAAGCAAAAGATTGAATGAAGACTAGTGGAGAAGTTAGGAAGTTATTTCCTACGTTTGTTGTTTTCTATAAATAGTCTTTTAAGACTTCATTGTAATTCCTCTCCAACAAATCAAAGTCTATCTTTATTTGTCTTAATTTTTGGCACTACTAACCCATTCGGGTTATAATTAGGAGTAGGAGTAGAATTTCATATTCTAAGCTTAACTTAGGATCTTCGATGTGTCGCTCATGGCGATAAATCAATCATTGAAGATTAATGGAAGTCTCTTCCATTTGTCTTCAATTTCGTTCTTAATCTCACATTTGACTCGACTCCATTTCTCTTCCGGTGAAGTCCTGAAATACGGAATGGAACCACGGATCTGTCTTGTGGAGACATGACCGCATTCGCCCTTATTTTTGTTGTTGGCTTTGTTTCTCGAAATTTCTGTCGATTTCGATTGAGAGAAAAATTGGTAAACAGCGAGTTCGACTGATAAGCTCATGTTCAACCGCGGGAGATTCGTTGGGGCAAGTTTGACTGATAAGTTCATATTCCTTGCGAGGTGGCCATCTCTTGATACCATACTCCCGACATGCTCGCTTCAATGTAGATCGGCTAACTGCAAAAAATAGGAATTGAGAAGCTCAAAATTCTTCTACGTGAGTAACTCCAACCTACATCTCCATTTCGCTGACTTTAATATTTTGTTTTATTTCAAAAAGTAAATTTAGAGCGTATCACTATTCACACACTCTAAGTCGAACCACAAATCCCAATGTTTATTTGTAGTCTCTAGCTTTTAAAGATTCACTACTTTCTTTGTGGCAACCAAATTCCCTTCTTGAATATATACTAGGTGCTTTCCGACGTGCAAGGCACGTCCGTCATGCCCGTTATGGAGATCGATTTTGATTGTTTCTGAAATTTTAGATGTGTATGAGCATAGGAAAAAATGGACACATAAGTTTGATCATAACTAACTGTTTGCAATACTTTTGTTTTACATAAGTAGAAAGTCTAGATTACTAAAGTAAGACAAGGATTATAGTATTATAGATAGTCTACCTGCCAGTTATACAAAGGTACCAATATCCAAATGACTTGCAGTACAATTGCCTACATTAAGCTTATAACAATGTTATGTACACTCCTACCAAAGCCCTTGACTAACCTACATAGAGATACACACAACCAACATCAATGGAAATCCTGAAACACTACATTTCCTCATCATGATTTAACAACCGGGAAAAAATATGTACAGCATAGGGACATTAATTTCCACATCATGAGTTAACAACCGAGAAAAAATATGTATAGCACAGGGACAAAGCCCAAAAGAAAACATAAGTAAAATCGGACAAAAGGGAAAAAATAAAAGAAATAACAAAACAGAAAGAAATAGTGGACCGCAAGCATACCCACAAGATCTGAGAAACGAATAACTGCATCATACTTCCCTTCAGGTGCACAACGTAGAAATTCAATAATCATAAAACAAAGATCAATGTGAACGGGTAGCACCACAACCACATTTTTTAATCTCGTTATTGAACTATGTTGTTTGCTTACGATTGTCCATGACCAAGATTAATGGATGCGTCCAACATTGATCAATCAGACTATAGATGCAATCATGTTACTTTACTTGATTCCAATAAACACAAAAATATCTTGCCCACATACCATCACCAATATGTAGAGTTAGCAACTTTGACTGTTCCAAACTACATTAGCAAGCTCAAATCACAAATCTTTAGAAGTTGTCCAAATATGGCGTAATCTAACCCCAAAAAAAGTGCTACATATTGCCTAAAGTTAAACAATGCAAACTGTAGACAAGATATAGCACATTCCAGCCAACTCAATCACATCCAAATATGAAACTGAAACTACAAATTGGTCCAAAGAAATTGGTCCCTAGTTTGTATGAAGGCTCAACAGCAAATTTAGTTTCTATTGCAAAAAAAAAAAAAAAAAACCTAAGCAGATAATCCATATGAACACCAAATTCTCACACAAGGGCCAGTGGGAATAAAGTTCAGCCGGGTACTCACTCTCTTCTTCACCAAGTTAACACCGAACAGTGAGGTTTATCTATACTAATGCAAAAGGGCTAGCAGCATAGTAGAGTTCATGTCAAATATATATATATATATATATATATATATATATATATTGGGTAAAGAAACTGCAATTTATGCTTACTGACTTCTAATCCAACAGAAATACATGTACCATTTTCATCTCGTCCATGTTGAGTACTTGGTTGTTCCTGAGCAACAATGCATGAATTTATCAACTTGAAGTAATTGGTGAGTTCACCAGGTTTTCTGCTAGCATTGTTGAGTACCTAGTCAAGATCGAAAAAATGAAGCGCAGGTTTACAAATAATGTGCATTACCAAAATGGCATCAAAAGGCCAATGTATCTGAAATAGTTGGAACAGCGTCGTGAAAGCAACTGTACCTTTCAGTTTGCCCCAGAAGAAACTCAAGCGATTTTTCTTTTTTCTCGTTAAGTTCTAGTTGATGCTTGCACAGAACCTAGAACGACAATGTTTTGAGAGGAAGGTTTTGAAATGTCACAAGTGTACGGTGAAATTACTAAAACCCATATCCTATGTAGACTTGCTATATACTATTCATTCAATAGGCGCGCAGGGAAGCCCAAAGAGTTCGCAGAAATGTCAAACTCTTGTTGTTGATAATTTCATAATTAAGAGTCAAGTAGTTAGATAATGAACAAACTCAAAAAAAATGGTGCCCAGAGGATCTCCAATCACAGACTAGCCCTCTGAAATAGAGACCCAAAGCTCGCCAATCAAGCTCTATATTATTCTGTATTCCAGAGATGCGATGATGTGAAATAAGTTCCTAGAGAAGAGCAATCCAGTATCAATTCATCCCAAAATTTGAGTACCAGACGAGGCAACAGCTATCTGCATAAAGAACGTATGTGCGGAAATGTATAATATGAGGCATAAGTCACGCCACTTGGTAGCTCTCCATGGATAGGATCGTCCTCTGTGCAAACTGTTGGAAATAGTAATCCATAATTTTCTTATTAATTGGGGATGCATGTATCTTAAGTAAGATACATGATAATGTTTAGTTTTATCACATTGGGAGATGTAAAGTCATCTAGGGACTAGTGATTCATCCTCTAGATTAATCCATGTAGTCCTATAAAAGGATGCTCTATGTTATTGTTTTAATAAAATGGTAATACAATCAGAAATACTATTAGAGTCATATTCTCTACAATCAAGCCCTCTTTGGTAAAGTTATAGTTCTGTAGGAGCTCTGTAGGGCTCCGCCCCTACATCTCCAAAAAGCATCTTTTTTATTTCTTTTATTATGTGCTTCCGCTGCCCTCAAAAATTCCAACATGGTATCAGAGCGGGTTGCGTTCATTATCTGGGCGTAATCAAGTGATTCCATTCCTAGCCCCTATTACTTTTTGTACTCAACCTCATAAATGTTCTTTGCTTGCATCATCTGTATTTTGAAAATTTCAAGAAAAAAAATGTTCCCATGATCCATTGCAAAAAGTTTTTTAGAAAAATCAAAAATTTCATGGTAGCCAATTGCTACAAAGTTTTAAAAAAAAATGCCAAAAGGCAATGAGAATGTTGGGAAGTCGATCTTTTTTCGCTTCTCCAAAAAGAAATTTGGGTTGTCAAATGACACCCAAAAAGGGAGCCAATCTCCCAACAACAAAAAAATGGGCCGTAGCCAAATTGAAAAGTTGTTTGAGTGTTCAACTTTTTTGCAGGATCATGGAGAACGAAAATGCGACCATCGTCGTCAAAATTTCATTCAAGAATCTCTTGAATGAGATTGTGGAAAAATTCCACATCGCACCACCAATGTGGGAATCCTACCAAACTGTAGGGAAAAAATTCCGAGCAAGTGTTGAGATTCGAGATAATGCTGTTGAAGGCGGTTCTATCATTCTTCACAGCTCTCCTCACACAAAGAAAATTGATGCAGAGCAAGAAGCGGCTAAAATTGCTATTGAGCACTTGAAGGATATGTTCAATTTTGAAGTTGATGATTTCAACCTTCATGACAAGGAAATGTATCGTCAACATCTCGAACAAGTTGACTTCGCGTTGGTCGAAGCACTTCAAGAAAACAAGGCTCTCAAGGATGAAATTGCAAAAATCCAGACAAAGGCAAAGGATGCGAAAATTATGAATTAAGGGGGGGTGTTGGAAATAGTAATCCATAATTTTCTTATTAATTGGGGATGCATGTATCTTAAGTAAGATACATGATAATGTTTAGTTTTATCACATTGGGAGATGTAAAGTCATCTAGGGACTAGTGATTCATCCTCTAGATTAATCCATGTAGTCCTATAAAAGGATGCTCTATGTTATTGTTTTAATAAAATGGTAATACAATCAGAAATACTATTAGAGTCATATTCTCTACAATCAAGCCCTCTTTGGTAAAGTTATAGTTCTGTAGGAGCTCTGTAGGGCTCCGCCCCTACATCTCCAAAAAGCATCTTTTTTATTTCTTTTATTATGTGCTTCCGCTGCCCTCAAAAATTCCAACATTGGGAGATGGTCCACCTTTTAGGGGCAAGATAGTGATGAGCTGCAAAAGATTTGCAATCAATCATGCAAAATTGCAAAAACTGGGAACAAAACACAATGTAAACAAAGTGGAACCCATTAATGAAACGGAAATGATATTGGTACCGACGGGGTCGGTACCGATATCGTAGGGACGGCCGCGCCGGGCCGTCTCCGGCCACCGGACGGCCGATCCGAGCCGTCCAAAAATTCTATAAAAAAAAAACGAGGGGGCCAATGCGGAACCAACGGCATCCGACGTGTGTAAGGTGCTTGATCCGAGCACCCTTTTTTCGTGTATATATGTATATTCGCGGGAATATACATATATACACGAAAAAAGGGTGCTCGGATCAAGCACCTTACACACGTCGGATGCCGTTGGTTCCCGCATTGGCCCCCTCGTTTTTTTTTTATAGAATTTTTGGACGACTCGGATCGGCCGTCCGGTGGCCGGAGACGGCCCGGCGCGGCCGTATCTATGATTTCGGTACCGACGGGGTCGGTACCTGTAGCATTACTCTGAATGAAAACCCCCTTTAATGTTCTTCAAGAACTCAAACTATCCTTGAAAATAACAATGATAATATAGGGGGAAGCTTCACAAGTAGATAACATACAAAAAGTATGGTTAAATATCGCCTTCTTTGTGCATGCCATGGATCTGTTGTATCACTACATGTTATATGAAATACTCCATGTCACGAATCTCTACTTTTCATAACAATTTTTTTCTAAATCAAGAAAAGAATAGGGTACGTATGTGAGGGGGACATAAAAGCCTTACCTCTGTACTAACAAACAAGCTAGAGAAAAGACAAAAAAGCTGAAAGAATCAACGGACCCCCACATAAGTAGTTCCGAGTGTGTACAAAATATTGGACCCTTGACCAAGCTAATAAGTTTGACCTAGGTTCAACAACACATCCATCCATATAGACAAATGATCACAACCAGAATGGTGATCGTGAAGTATGTTGGGGGTGTGGGGTGAGGGCTATCTACGAAAAATCTAGTTCAAGAAAATTATGAACTGTTCAACCATGCAACTGAAGAGAAATCTATAATAAATTTGAGAGGTAAAATCCCCAATTCTGAATTGATTCCGATTTCATTCAAATGCGTTTCATGTAAATGTCAAGCAAAGGAAATTTTATAATAACCCCATTACCGTTACCAATTATCATGGTCGAGATAATAGCATAAAACAACCATAAATGGAGAAAACAGAGGCAAACCTTTAGGTCGCTAAATGTACTTGCAGCAGTAAAACGCACTGAAATTAGGAAAAAGACTGATGAATCTAAAGGAGGAACAACAAATTCCATTGATCCACTGCAAAGTTTGCCAATACGAAGTTAAAAAATAAACGCCACTGCAAACTTGCGTAGAAAAAACTTGAGTTTCATATATTAAAACAAAATTCAGCTTATGCTGACCTGCGGTTTGAGTCGTCAATGAGAAGTATGGACCACTCCAAAAAAAAAAAATTTGGAGTTGTATCTGTCAGGAAAACATGCAGGCGTATTAACCCAAGTCCATTGAAAAGGAGAAATGGAACAAAACAATGGAAAAGGGGAGAAGGATCCGAAATTTGTTTGTTTAGAACAAATGAGCAAGTCACATGAAACTAATTACATTTAAGAACGTCGAATTTGGGGGTGTTCATGCTAATATGAGAGGACTGGAGGCCATATCAGAAAATTATTGCAGAACCATTGAGCTATATTTTTTATCAATTACAATAGACAAAGTTGATGAGCATGGAACACAAATGAAGAAATACACAAATGAAGAAATACTCTACCCAACCAGCCAAGCATAGCTTCCTAGCAATTGAGGGCTAAATCTGTCCAAATTGGACAAAAATTGACTAGCGAAAATTCTCCCAAAAGTGTTTCTTATTATAGAGGGGGAGGAGATATCAATAAGAAAGGAAATGATAAACTTGGCCAAAAAAAAGTTGCGAAGAGAGGGAGAGAGAGATGATTTGAGATCAGTGAGAGACATGCAGAACCTGTGTAACTCATATAGTGCGAGGGACTCACCGACATGACAATAGGTGTGTTGGCGGCCGGAAATTTGGACTGTGCTAGAATAGAGTGATCGCCCGCCGTCGACCACAGATCTGGTGAGAGAGAGAGAGATGGGTATGGCTGGTGAGAGAGAGAAAGATGGGTATGGCTAGTGAGAGAGAGATGGCTCTAGAGAGAGAGAGAGATGAGGGTTTGTGCTGAAGGAGGGGAAAAGAGAACGGACTGTGCTGGAATAGAGTCGTCGCCCGCCGTCGTCCGTCGTCCGTCAACGCCCGCGGATTCGGTAAGAGAGGGAGAGATGGTATGGCTGGTGAGAGAGAGATGGGTACGGAAGGGAGAACAGAGAGAACAGAAGCTCACCACATGATAAAGCTCTGTTATTCTCTTTCATTCCCAATTGCCACGTAACCCTGCAAGACCCAACATACAAACACGTAGCCCACTAACCAAGAAGTGAAATTTCAAAATCCAAGCTCGGTAACAAAATGCATCCAAAAGTAGGACTGCAAAATACTAAGAAATTCAACTTCCACAAAAGGATTACGAAAAAACATCCAAGCACGTTGACTCCACAACCAAAATCCAACTTTCATGTTCATAGCCAATAGCCCAAAGCTGAATTGGGGGACACTCCATTAAAGCGTAGATTTGTAAAAAAGAAAAAAGAAAAAGGAAAAAAAAATTCCACCATTAGTATTAATTTAGTAGAGTATATACTAACTAATTACAAGCCAAAACGAAATAGGTACCATATACGCATGTCAACAAACTTGTAAGAAAAAGGAATAACTCTGTATGGACCTCACAGCAACAGCTGAAGGGCAATAGTGATGAATACTAAATTGTTAAAATTCAAGATTCTACTGCATCCAATATACACAATGGTATACATAAAAAAAAAAAAACTTCCACAAATTTCAAGCCAACAAAAAAAAACTTCCACAAATACCAGAGTCACAAGGTCGTCTAGCCAGATTTTAGGTGGTGTTTTTCTTGCTTTCTTTTCTTGGTACTTGCATGATGCGGAGAGGAGTTATGGCTCCTAAGCCTAGATTATAGCTGAGCTTATGATGTCAATGCATCTAGATATCAACCTCCTGCTTGCAGAAATTTACCACCTACTTGATGTTTGCACGGGTAAGCAAAGAGGCGACACCATATATCAAAATAAAGTGGCAAATTAAATAAGGCCACCATGATAAATCTGGGACCAACAAAGCCGCAAACTACACCATAACATGGTATTTATGGAAAAGACCAAATGCAGACAGAAAAAAAAAAAAAAAAAAAACCCCAAAACTAAGTAACACAACCTTCCCATTAATTATTTCAGTATCAAGCATATTTCTTTTGCAAAAGCTGAAAACAAAGTATCACCACACATTTATTCTATCAGTATCAATAGATGAATACGGATAGCCTTGAAAAAAGGATTATGCACAAATGACTTACCTAGTGTCATTTCTTCCAATGCCATATGTTTACACCCGTTTTTGGCACCAAGTCCTGAGCAGGCGTTGGAAGGCCATTTAATTATCTTTTAATTAAATTGGGCCAAAAAATAGAGATGAATCAGGTTAGAATTAATGGGCCAAACAAATGTTGCCTGGGCCCAATTAATTTCAGTTTGGTTTAGGCTCGAGTTTGGAGGTTTTTGGGCAAATTGGTAAAAGAGTTCGGCTGACCCAAAATGTTGATATGGGCTAAAAATGTTAGTAGGCCATTTAATTTAATTAAATTAAATGGCCCATTACCCAAGTGGCCCATGAAAAGTGGAAAGAAAGAAAGAAATCGTTGGCTGATGAAAGCCATTTGACCGAGTCAAATGGCTTGGGGTTCTTTATCACCCACAAAAGGAGGAGAAGAAATAGGCCCATTACCCCATTAATTGCCCATAATCAAATAAATCATGGGTAATTGTTATTTACCTCCAATAACTATCCATGATCCCACTAAATATATGAATGGGTAGTTATTTGGGACACGTGGCAACATTTGAGGCTTACTCAGGACACATGGCAGCTCATGGTGAAGGCAAGAAGCTCGGCCCAGATCTGGACCAGTGTACTATTTGCCCATGATCTTTTGTAATTTTCAATAACCACCCATTAGCCCATGATCTCATGAAGGGAAAGTTATTAAAGACACATGGCGCCATGAGAAAAGGACAACAAGCCTTTCATGTGCAGAAAACTGAAGACCCTTGACCTATAAATACTAGAAGACAAGAAGAAAAAAGGGTTCCCACACCAATCAAGTTCAACACTTAAAACCAAAGCCTTCCCAGCGAAGCAACTATCTCTATTTTCTCACCCTCACTCAATTACTTCACCAAGTAATTCGGGTTTCTATCTCTCTTGTATCCCAACTTTATTATTACGAAACATAATAAAGTTATTCATATCTCTCGTCATCCCCTACTTTATTATTACGATATAGTAAAGTAATTCTACGCTGTTACTTTCTTTCCTACACGGTTAGGAAATTATTAAGTCCTCGCACGAAGAGGCAAAACCATGGACCTTCATTGCAATCCAGCCCTTAGGTTGCAGCACTATCGCCCTCTCAGATCTAGAAGTCAGAAAAGGGACGCTCAACCCTTTACGTTAAACGCGACAAGTCTTGGCACGCCCGCTCAGTCCTTGAGCCATTTTGGAGCCGAACATCTTTTTGGCGCACCCGGTGGGACCCTAATCGCCTAAGGGTTTTATCATGGTCAGGAAGCCGCAGCAACAACCGGATCCACCCATCCCGGATCCACCATAGAGTCCTGAGGGAGTGGCAGTCGACGTGCCATTACTCGAGGAAGCTGGTCCTCAGATCAGCGCCCAAGATCTTAGCGACGCTACCGACAGCGTCAAAAATTATATGTTCATGGCAGGACTTGATATCTCAAACAACGTGACGCAGTCAATCTCGCAATCGTTCACTCAGTCCTTGGAACCTCTGACCATAGCAGTCAACAAGATGGTTGCTACGCTTACAGAGAGGCTACCGCTCGCTCCTCAGCAGCAGAGCTTTCCACAGTTTGGTGTCTTTGGCAACGGTCAAGACCAAGCTGGCCTATTAGGGGTTCCTCCCCCTCCTTAAACATTTTACCATTCAACTTCGTCTAATAGCCCTGCACTCGGGGGGCAAAAAGAGAAGGGAGTCGTGATTGGAGGAGTTTCGACGCCTCCAAATAACGATCAAAAGTTTATTTTGGTCAAGGATCAGAACAAGCCCGACAAGGGTGAAAAGACAGACAAAAGGCCTTTGCAAGGAGGCCAGGGCTCTGGAAAGGACAAAGGAGTTGCACATACTCCTCAAAGCTCTGATACTTGGGGGGCAAGTCCTGCCCAGAACCAGCAGGCACAAGAGGCGCACCCACAGCCGCCTCCTGAGCCAGACCTAGTCATGGGAAGGGATCAAGTCTTGAACCTGCTCCAGGAGCAGTTAGGACCTGGTTTCAGACCTTTGGGAAGGCCAATGTATAGGAAGCCTCATACCGAGGAGGTGGACAATACACCTTTCCCAAAGGGTTATAGAGTCCCAGAATTTCAGACCTTCAATGGTGAGAGCATGCAGTCGACGGTGGAGCACATTGCCAGGTTTCAAGTTCAATGTGGAGAAGCTGGGACCATTCGATGCTCTGAAGTTGAGGCTTTTTCCCAATTCTCTGACTGGGACAGCCTTTACTTGGTACATCAACCTTCCACCCAACTCCGTGCAGACCTGGGCTCAACTGGAGGAGATGTTCCACCAGTAGTTCTACAGGGTAGAACCAGAAGTGACGTTGGCAGACCTGTCATGCTATCGTCAAACTCATCTAGAATCCGTGGAGTCCTATCTCTTACATTTCAAAACTGCTTAATTCAAATGCAAGATAGTCCTTCTTAAGGCTGAATACGTGCGTATAGCACTAAACGGCCTGGGCTTTGAAATGAAGAAGAAGTTTTATGGAATGGAGTTCAGAGACCTGTTCGAATTATCTTCTAAGGCTTCTCATTATGAAAAGTTCTTGGCGGAGGAGCAGGACAGGAAGACGGCATCCAAAGGGACGTATTACCGCGACCCTAATTATGAGGTTGCTGCAGTAGAAGCAGAGGCAGACCCAGACGTAGCAGTGGCTGAAATCATCAACAAAAAGCCATACGTTTGCAAGGCCTTTGTCAAGATGGAGCCCACAAAGCAGCCAGCCCAGAGCACTTTCAATAAGTCAACCAGGACCTATACATTCGACGTGGGTAGGGCTGAAGCTATCTTTGATCAACTCCTGGCCGACAAGCTGCTCAAACTGCCCTTTGGTCACAAGATTCCAACTCCGGAAGAACTGAAGGGCAAAGAGTATTGTAAGTATCACAATTCTTGGAGTCATACTACTAATAACTGCATAGTATTTAGAAATGATATCCAGGACAAAATTGAGCGGGGAGAGTTCAAATTCCCTGAGAAAGACAAGCAGCCCATGGGGGTGGATGGCAATCCCTTTCCTTCAGGGCTGAGTACAAATATGGTCTCCGTCAACATGAGGGACATGCCTAGGACTGTTCCTAGGCAGAAGATAAGTTTGGGAGCCCCTTCCAAAGCAGTCTATAAATCTAGCCCAGGTAGGTGCTAGGATCCTTATTATGATGAGGGTGATGTCAGGACTGAGCGAGTTAGAAGGTTCGAAAAGCAGAGCTCTTGGTGGTCCAGACCTTCAGGAGTGAAGAAGCCAGAGAAGCCAACTTGTTCCATGGTGTGCACAGAGTGTGGACATCACGCCAGTCCTAGCAAGCCAGTCCTGAAAAGTATTATTGTGGGAAGGGCTGAACCAAGTTCTAAGGAGCCACACAGGTCTAAAAGGAGAAGGGTTGTACGCGAATCTGTGTTCAACCGAATTCAGCCAGGGTTGGTTGAAGTTGAAGATGAGCTCGTCAACTTAAGGATATCTGCTCCTTCCAGGGATAAACCAAGGGCTATGAGACCTCCAGTTACTCCTTCGGATGAATGGCACAAGGTTGAACATCCCAAGTTTCCTTCTGAACCTCCACCTTTATCTAGATCTCAGAAGAGGCGCTGCCAACAATTCAGGCAGGCAGCAAGAAGGGCTGAGGAAGAAGCAGACCTACTGAACAACCCAATGATTGAAGACGACCTCGTGAATGGAGATGATCCCAAGGGGAAGACGAAGGTGGAAGTCCTGGTAAAAGAGCCTGTGGTTGAAAAACCTAAGGCCAAAAGAGTATACAAGCCCTTGGAAAGGACTGTGGAAGAGGCTATCGTTGAGCCTCCTCCAAGGTCTTTACCCCAGAAGCAAATCCCGTTCAAGAGGACGTACAAGGAGGCAGTTGCTAACCCGCCTCCAAAGCAAATAGTTGTACCCAAGAAGCAACCTCTTTTGGAAAAGACTCTTAAGGAGGCTAGGATTCAGCCTCCACCAAGATAAGTTACGTTGCTCAAGAAGACAGCCCTTGAACCTAGAGGGTCAGACTCGGGGGGCAAGTCCAAATTGAATCCACAGGCTAAGGTGTTTGTGCCTGGACAGGGTCATAACATGCAATGCAACATGGTTGTGTTCTTACCAGCAGACCTGGAAGCCAAGGACAATACTCCAACAGCCATGGAGGGAGATGTTGTAGAGATGGGGCAGACAGCGGAGATTTTAAATGAGTCCTTCTCTGTAGGATTGAATGGGCCTTTAGTGATCGTGCTGAAGGACGAGACTGAAGAGGAGAATGAGGATCGTGCGGCTAGTGTGATCTTTGAGAGGCCGAGTCCTACGATGAACAAACACATCAAGCCCTTGTACATTGCTGGCTGCCTTGATGGGATGCCAGTGAACCGTATCTTGGTAGACAACGGTTCAGTAGCCAATCTCATTTCTAAGGCCATGATGCAGAGGCTCGGGAAGACTGATCAAGACCTGGTTTCATGCAACGCTACTTGACTGACTTCACTGGGAAGGAGACAGCATGCCAAGGTATTCTGATCATGAATTTAACGATAGGGTCCAAGACCTTAACAACACCTTTCTTTATTGTTAATTCACACTCTACCTTCAACGTTCTACTGGGGAGAGATTGGATTCATTCCTGTTTAGCGGTCCCCTTAACCCTTCACCAATGCCTTATTTTTTGGAATCAAGACGATGTGGAGGTAATATGGGCTGACCGTAGACCATTCCAGGCCTTTACTAACCATGCTGAGGCCTACCTATATGATAAGGGGGTTGGTCCAATGAAGGTGGCAGGCCTTGACAAGTATGGCCGCCACAGAATAGCCCCCATTCATAACAAGAAGTCAGCTGAAGAAGTGAAGGCACTTTTCAAGAATTAATCGGTCCAATGATTACTGAGTCAAGCAGGCCGATTATAGTTTCATCCAAACACCCTTCTCAATGTTAGTAAGCCCTTCAGAAATAGAGAAACATGTGGCCCTCCAGACCACATTGTCAAGGTTTGAAGCTTATTTACTAGAGAAGAGGCTGATGGGAAGTCAAGAGTCTGAGGAAGATTTTTCGGCCTGTGCGGCCGAAGTAATCAACGAAGACGAAAACCTGGTTGAAGATCTTGATGAAATCCGCTTGGAAGACCTTGAAGCAGCCCCAGCCAAGTTGGATGATTTAAAGGCTGACGTGCAAGATCCTTTAGAAGAAGTTAATTTGGGAGATTCAGAAAATCCCAAACCTGTATATATTAGTCAACTTCTGCCAGAGGATGTGAAGGAAAAGTTCATCCAGCTCTTAGGGGAATTCAAGTCCTGTTTTGCTTGGACTTACGAAGAGCTGCCAGGTCTGTCCAGAGACCTAGTGAAGCATAAGTTGCCTATACAACCAGAATTCAGACCTTTCAAACAACCGCCAAGGAGGATGTCCAATGAGGTTTACTTACAAGTCAAAGATGAGATCGAACGCCTTTTCAATGCTGGATTCATACGTACAGCCAGGTATGTTACTTGGCTCTCTAATATTGTGCCAGTCCTTAAGAAGAACAGGCAAGGTCAGAGTGTGTGTAGACTTCAGAAACTTGAACTTGGCTTCCCCAAAGGACGAGTATCCAATGCCAGTCGTAGATCAGTTGGTAGATGGAGCTTCTGGTCACAAGGTCTTGTCCTTCATGGATGGGCATTCTGGATACAATCAGATCTTTATCGACGAGGCCGATACGGCTAAGACCGCTTTTAGGTGTCCTGGAGCCCTGGGAACCTTTGAGTGGGTTGTAATGCCCTTCGGCCTAAAGAATGCTGGTGCTTCGTTCCAGCGAGCAATGAACGCCATATTTCATGATTTCATTGGCCATTTCATGGAGATTTACATTGATGACATCGTGGTCAAGTCTCAGTCCTATGATGAACATTTGGAACACTTGAGGAAGTCTTTCTTGAGAATGCAACAGTTTGATTTGAAAGTAAACCCCTTGAAGTGTGCCTTCGGAGTCTCCGCAGGCAAGTTCCTTGAATTCTTGGTCCACAACAGAGGGATTGAAGTTGACAAGAATAAGGCCAAAGCAATTATGGAAGCAAAGCCTCCTACCACCAAGAAGGAGTTGCAGAAGGTCTTGGGTTCGTTCAACTTCTTGAGAAGGTTTATCTCAAACCTAGCTGGAAGGGTTCAGGTCTTTTCTCCACTCTTAAAGCTGAAGGACCATGACGCTTTTGTGTGGGAGGCAAACCATTAAAAGGCCTTTGATGAGATCAAAGGCTATTTAGCAGCAGCTCCAGTCCTTATGCCTCCCATCAAGAACAAGCCGTTGAAGCTCTATATCTCAGCAGCTGAAGGCTCTATTGAAGGCCTTTTGGCTCAAGATAACGCTCAAGGGAAGGAACAGGTGGTTTATTACTTGAGTAGGTTATTGACTCCTTGTGAAAGGAGATACACTCCTATTGAAAAGATTTGTCTTGCCTTGTACTTTTCAGCAATAAAGTTGAGGCACTACATGCTTCCCGTTTTGGTTTACATCATGAGTAAAACAGACCTAGTTAAGTACTTGCTTTCTCGGCCAATCATGAGAGGCCGAATTGGCAAATGGTCTTTAGCTCTAATGGAGTTTAGTTTTCAATACGTTCCTCAAAAGGCTGTAAAGGGCCAGGCCTTAGCGGATTTTCTTGCTGATCATCCATGTGTGGATATCGGCGATGAGTCCGAGTTAAGTCTGAATGCCCTTGAGATATCACTTACTCCTTGGACACTGCTCTTTGACGGATCAAGGACTCAGCAGGTCTCAGGCTGTGGAGTAATTATTATTTCTCCTCAAGGCCTGAGGACTGAATTGTCCTTTCAATTTGATTTCCCATGTACAAATAACCAAGCTGAATACGAAGCAGTTGTTATAGGCCTTGAGATCCTAAGAGATCTAGAGGCCAGAGAAGTAAAGATTATTGGGGATTCAAACCTTGTAATCAATCACTTAGCGGGAACGTTCAAATGCTATAGTGAGGACTTGGCTCCTTATTATATGGCAGCAGTGCAATTAATTCAAGATTTTGATAACGTAACTGTCAAACACGTTGCAAGGAGTATGAACACTGAAGCCAACAGCTTGGCTCAGGCCTCAACAGGTCTGAAGCTAGCTCCAGAAACAATCCACAAGATCATTACAGTCCAAAAGAGGTTATTACCATCTGTTAGAAGGAGAGGTCTAGGACTAGAGGTGTTTACCTCAGACTTCACAGGTGAAGAATCAGATGATGAACCAGAGAATGATTGGCGTACACCTGTTATTTTCTTTCTAAAGAGGCCTCATCACAGAACCTCTAGGAAGGTAAGGAGAAGGGCTATGAGCTATATCCTCGTGGGCGATGAATTATACAAGAAGAGCTTTGAGGACGATTTACTTTTAAGGTGTTTAGGGCACCCCGAGGCCATGAGGGTCATGAGTGAAGTCCATGAAGGGATCTGTGGAGCCCATCAATCTGGGATAAAGATGAGATGGCTAATCAGAAGGTATGGATACTATTGGCCAACCATCTTAGAGGATTGTATTCGTTTTCTAAAGGATGTCAACCTTGTCAAGCCCATGGCCCAATTCAGCGTGTCCCTGCAGCTGATTATCATGCTGTGATCAAACCTTGGCCATTTAGAGGTTGGGCCCTTGACGTAATTGAAAAAATTTATCCACCCTCTTCAGGAAATCATACTTACATCTTGGTAGCCACGGATTATTTCACCAAATGGGCAGAAGCTGTGCCATTAAAATCTGTGGATCAACAAGAAATGATCAAGGTGATTAAAGAAAGAATCATCCATAGGTTTGGACTACCTGAACACTTGGTTGCAGATAGGGGCACAATATTTATGGGGGAACAAGTGGTCAACTTTGCTGCACAGCAAAATATTATTATCTCTAACTCTACTCCTTATTATGCACAAGGAAATGGTCAAGCTGAATCTACCAATAGGACTCTGGTCAACATTATAGAGAAAATGGTGGAAGATAATCCAAGGGCCTGGCACGAATTGCTTTCTGAGGCCTTATGGGCCTACAGAACCTCAAAGAAGGAAGCCACCAATATAACTCCTTATATGTTTGTATATGGGCATGATCCAGTCCTACCAATGGAGGTAGCAGTAAAGTCAACAAGAATAGCATATCAAAATGGCCTCACCCCTGCAGATTTTACTCAGGCCATGCTGATGGAGCTTGAGGACTTGGATGAGGTTAGGCTTGCAGCCCTTGATCATATGTTGGTTCAGAAAAGAAGAGTTGCTAGGTCTTATGACAAACGTGTAAGGAGAAAGAGCTTTACTGAGGGTGACTTGGTTTGGAAGGCAGTCTTCCTCTTAGGGGAAAAGAACTCAAGATATGGCAAGTGGTCTCAAACCTGGGAATGACCTTACCAGATCGCTCAAGTCCTTAGAGGTAATGTCTATCTTCTTATGGATCTAAATGGTGGTCTGTGTAAGCATTTAACCAATGGAAAGTACCTAAAGCATCACTATCCTACTATGTGGGAGACGAGGGATTTTGGGGAAATTCAATCTAACAAACCACAATGAGATTTTATAGCAAGGCCTGAACGGAGGCCATAATACCTATTATGCAAAACTCAAAAAGGCCTCAAGTTCAGGCCACCTGTTATCAAACCAAACCATTGCCTTGGCCATTTAAGGGAAAGTTCCAGACTAGGCAAGAAGTAGATAATCTAATTATTACAAATCAAAGTTCAAAAGTGAAAGTTTTTGAGGTCAAGACCTATAGAAGGCCTTCAAGACTGCTTTTGAGGTTTGCCCACGAGGTGTCAAGATTGGCAAGCTGAGTTTCCAATGTGTCTCGTTGTCCACGAAGGCCTGGGACTTCTTCAACCAGGAGGTTCAACTTCATTTTCTGGCTTTTGGATCCAGCCTTCAATTTCTCATGATGATGAGCCAAGATTTTGGATTCCTTCCGTAGGTCTTCCATTCGGCCTTCAGCTATTGCCAATTGGGTTTTGAGATCTTGGATTTCAGTGGAGGTAGCAGTGATGTTTATTTCATTGACCTTGATATCTTTCTTCAATTGGTTCCATTCAGAACTGAATTTGGTGAGCTCCATATCAACCAGATCCAATTCTGCTAACTTGGCATTGACCTTGTTAAGCTCGTGGGTGGAAGAATCATAGGATTTGATCATGGTTGGGAAGTCTTTCTGGAAATATTGAAGGGAGGTCTCCTCTGTACCCAAGGCCTGGGACTTCACCAGCACCTCCATGGCTTTCTTGATACTCGAAGCTCGAGCTGGATGTACAACAGTCTTAAAGTTCTGCAGAAGGGCCATCCTAAGAGCTGTTTTGGCCTTAGCAATTTCATCCGGTGTGAATTGAGATTGGAAAGTTTATCCAAGACCACTACCTGAGGTCCCAGAATTAGCTGCCTTCAACAAGTCCTGAGTAGACTGAAACAATGTGTCCAGATCTTCTTCTTCTTCTTCCTCTGGCACGACAACGAATTCAGGTTCGACAGGAGGATCAGTCGATGGGATAGGTTTGATTACTGGAGAACTGGGCTTCTCTGGGGTTCTAGATGATGCTTCGTGTTCAGGTTCTTGTTGAGGCATGCCCAGCCCTTTGTCTTCTATCTCTTTCTCTTCTTTGAAATAATCATCAAGTTCCTTGGGATTAAAAGCAAGAGGGATTATGTGATAATAAGGGGCCATAAATGCTGAAGAGGACATGTCACAATACATCCTTACAATGGGATTGCCCCCTGTAGCAGACACGGTATTTTCAGAGTCAACTGGAGCAGGTATTTTCTTCCTCAACCTCTTCTTGGTAGGAGCAGAATCAGCTTGCCCTTCTTTGATCTTGGAGGTGGCCTGTCAAGAGAAAGGGGATTTAACAAGATGTTTCAATGAGGCTAAGGGCAAAGCCAGGGGGAGGGCAAACCTTTTCCAAAGGGTCAGACTCAGGAGAGCTAGTTTTGGCACTACTCCTTGTTCGACCAGCCACAGTGATCTGAGAGGCCTGTGAGGAGATTTAAGACATAAGTAATGTACAGAAGGAATGGGGAGAAGCTAAAGGAGTTTTACCTCTAGCGCCTGCTTGCGTGCGAGCATCTTAGCCCTTTTGGGTTTCTGTGGGGCAGTTTCAGTAGGGGTCTCATCAGGAATGCTCTCTGGACCTGGAGACAAGGAAGAGATTAGCCTAAATATTGAATTCAAGATATTTACAACAGCAAAGGGGTGGGTCTTACCTTTTCTCTTTATGTTCAAGGATGGAGAAGGACTAATCTGTTGTAAGGGCATGGTAATGCCAGCCTCAGGCACTCTAGCAGATTGTGGCAGAAGCGTGGTCAAGACCTCTAAGTAGGGTTTAACAAAATGCATTCTTGTGTAGCCTCCCCACCAACTATCAAATTTGGCTCCTTTGTCAGTGTGTTCAGCATAGCGATGGAGGGCAAAGGCCTTCCGAAGCTCAGGGAGAGTGTTCCTAACCCTTTCTAGGTCCTTTGGTTGAACCACCGGCCTGTCAGTAAAGTCCTCATTCAAGGACTGATATAGAGGCAATGGAGTGAGTTGACAAAGGCCGAACTGTCTGGCAAATTGGGTTGTATTATAGTACTTAACTCCACACTTGTAATTGGTGGGAGTATAAGCCATGCCATACATGAGGTCCCTGGAAATCAGAAAGCTGCTCCAAATCTCGAGATGGTCATCATAGTCGTCACCTGGATCTGAGGCTTCTTGTTTCAACCACCAGGGCACCGTATCCCTAACAAAGGGCAGCCAGTTCTTCCCCATCCGAGTGAGTTCGTGGTAGAAGAATTTGAAGTAGGTCCCGAAGGCGTATCTAGGGCCGCGAGCATCAGTATAGTGGAGGCCGTAGCAGGTGTGTTCTGATTTTTTGCTCATAGGTGGGGCAAGTTTAGGAAAGTAGGACCATAACCATAGGGTCATAATCCACAAGGGTCCAGGGGCAAAAATAAATTTGTTGCTAATCAGTTCCTTCATGCCACGATAAAGATGGGCTAAGACCAACGGGCCTAATGCCAGCTTCTGCCCAGAAGCTAGGGCACAGGCCAGGTCTATAAAATCCTTGGTGACCCTATTCGCGGAGACACAAAAGATGAACTTGTTTAACCAATATAAGAGGAAGGCCACGTGTTCATTATCCTCAACAGGTCCCTTTTTGGCATAATGGTTAATGAAGGGGGTAAAAGACAAGGGTTCTTTGTACTCAAAGTAAGGAGTTTTTTGTGACAAAAAATAATTGGCCTCTATCCCATGGGGACGGAGGCCTGTCAGGAAAGCCAAATCCTGAAGGGTGGGGCTCATGAGGCCTACCTTGAAATGGAATGAGTTTGTGGTAACTGACCAGAATTGAGAGGCGGCCAAGAAGAGATTTTTGTCCATATCAATAAGTGATCAACTGAGCAGAATGGCGTCTCGGATTCCTATTTGTTTCCACAGATCACCCTTGGCCTTAAGCATTCGGTCAAGCCACTCTACATACTTGGCATCAGGTCTGTGCCAAAAGCGATTGGGGATATCAGAGCTGAAACGACTCCAGTCAAGGGACGGGGATTCAAAGGGAAGGACTTCCTCAGCCAATGGCTACATCGGTGTAAGTGGGGCAGAAACCCTAATTGAAACGTAGGCCCCAACCCAACTTAATCAGCGTTTACAATAACCAGGACGTCATTGGTAATCGCTATGCGCTCTTCTTCAATGATTTTGCGGATTTGAATGGCGAGGCTGTTGGGATTTGGAGGAGGAGCATTAGCTTTATGGGTCGCCATCTCTGGTGTAGATCAGAAGATGTGAGTGCAAGAGTGGCGGTCTAGGATTTTTTCTGGATTTCGTTCGTGCAGGACAAGGAGAAACAGAGAAGATGTTGAAAGAGAACGAATAGCAAGAATGGGGTTTCGGGAGTGATGGCACAATTAATGCCGTCGCTTTTCCCTTTCTCTCTCTTTGATCGAGATTGAAGAGGCAACTCAAAGGTTGGACTCTTGATTGACACAAAGAGTCCTGACGATTTTGGAAAGCTGCATGGCAGCCAATGCACGGCCTGGGGTGATGACACGTGTCCCTCAGGCCTAAGATGGTGATAATTGTTGCTGCCAGCAGGACTCCTTAGTGGGTTATTTATCTCGAGGATGGTTAAGATTCAAAACGGAGGATTTCAAGTTCAATTAAGAAGATATGCTTTGGAATTTGAAAGGTGGTTAGGCTTGTTATGGCCTAATTATCTTTTTAAATATAAATATTTGAACTTTTGAAAAATTCTTAGGCTAAATAAAGCCTGATTATTTTTTCAAATCTAGCAATAAGGACTCGTTTGGTTATGCCAAAAACTGTACTTTGTCCTAATTTACAAGCCTAGATCTTGAACAAGATCAAAGCATGGGGGGGCGTTGTTTACACCCGTTTTTGGCACCAAGTGCTGGGCAGGTGTTGGAAGGCCATTTAATTATCTTTTAATTAAATTGGGCCAAGAAATAAAGATGAATCGGGTTAGAATTAATGGGCCAAACAAATGTTGCCTGGGCCCAATTAATTTCAGTTTGGTTTGGGCTCGAGTTTGGAGGTTTTTGGGCCAATTGGTAAAAGAGTTCGGCTGACCTAAAATGTTGATATGGGCTAAAAATGTTAGTAGGCCATTTAATTTAATTAAATGACCCATTACCCAAGTGGCCCATGAAAAGTGGAAAGAAAGAAAGAAATCGTTGGCTGATGAAAGCCATTTGACCGAGTCAAATGGCTTGGGGTTCTTTATCACCCACAAAAGGAGGAGGAGAAATAGGCCCATTACCCCATTTAATTGCCCATGATCAAATAAACTCATGGGTAATTGTTATTTACCTCCAATAACTATCCATGATCCCACTAAATATATGAATTGGTAGTTATTTGGGACACGTGGCAACATTTGAGGCTTACTCGGGACACATGGCAGCTCGTGGTGAAGGAAGGAAGCTCGGCCCAGATCTGGACCAATGCACTATTTGCCCATGATCTTTTGTAACTTCCAATAATCACCCATTAGCCCATGATCTCATGAAGGGGAAGTTACTAAAGACACATGGCGCCATGAGAAGAGGACAACAAGCCTTTCATGTGCAGAAAACTGAAGACCCTTGGTCTATAAATATTAGAAGACAAGAAGAAAAAAGAGTTTCCACACCAATTAAGCTCAATGCTTAAAACCAAAGCCTTCCCAGCGAAGCAACTATCTCTATTTTCTCACCCTCACTCAATTACTTCACCAAGTAATTCGGGTTTCTATCTCTCTTGTATCATAACTTTATTATTACAAAACATAATAAAGTTATTCATATCTCTCTTCATCCCCTACTTTATTATTACGATATAGTAAAGTAATTCTACGCTGTTACTTTCTTTCCTATACGGTTGGGAAATTATTAAGTCCTCGCACGAAGAGGCAAAACCACGGACCTTCACTGCAATCCAGCCCTTAGGTTGCAGCACTATCGCCCTCTCAGATCTAGAAGTCAGAAAACGGACGCTCAACCGTTTACGTTAGACGCGACAAGTCTTGGCACGCCCGCTCAGTCCTTGAGCCATTTTGGAGCCGAACACCATGCCATTACCTCCAGCAATAACATAACCAAAGTCATTCATTTGGTATTTGTTGTACCCATAGGCTATAGCCCTGAATAATTTCAATTTACTATTCAAATTAGATTTGGTCATATATCAATAACACAATCAACTTAATTTCCTAGCTAGTTACAGATTCATACCCATATCAATAAAATTTACATAAGAAAATAAGACCAAATACATGCACTGCAAGAAATTTGGGATCACCAACGGCTTTTTTTAGTAATGCTTGGAAAAAATCGTCGATATAGATGGTGTATGGTAACGGTTTGCAGAACGTTACTAGAAACAAGACTATAGCGACGGTTTTTTATGCAACCGTTAGTAGATTACAAGACTATAACGACGATTTTTAATAACCGTTACTAAAAACTGGGCTATAGTGACGGTTTTCATTAACCGTTAGTAGATTTTTACACCGCCAAAACCAATTTTATTTCATATGGTCGGTTTTCCAAACCCGTACTAAAGATCGAGATGGTGGACTTTTTTTCCGTGTTGATTAAATCATTCTCGTAAAAATTTGACTCAACTGGGTTTAGAAAGCTTCTTTATCAAGACACAATTTCATTAAAAAAATGAATTTTTTTATCTGATCAAGTGTATAGTGATACCCGATTAACTTCCTTTTTGGTACGAATGTAGAACTCGTTAATATGTAAAAGATAGACGGTTTCGATCAGACAAAATATGACTCAAGTAGGGGTCGGGTCTTACAATCTAATACTTTAATGTCTCGGGATGCATCAAATGTGATCCGATCAGGCGGTCGCCGATATCCAACGATCTTCGATGTTGGTGATAGTGACGGAATTAGTGATCGAGACATGAACTCCCAACGGTTTGGATTGACTTTCAATGTAATTCATAACAAACTACGTCTTGTTTTGTACTTGAACGTACAGTAGCCACTCGACCACAACACAACCGTGATGATCGAGACCATTGATTTTGTTTTCCTTATTGATTAAATCATTCTCGTAAAAATTTGGCTTGATTGAGTTTAGAAAACTTATTTATTGAGACAAAATTTCATTAATGAAATAAAATTTTCTGCCTGATCAATTGTGTAACGATCCGCGATTAATTTCATTCTTGATATGAAGGATGTATTCTTTACTATGTAAAAAATGGATAGTTCCAATCGAAAAAAAAAACAAAAAAGAAGATAATAGTAGGTGTTTGTATAGTACAAACCGAATTTAAACCAAATTTAAAAAATTAGATTAAGAAAATTTTGGTTTGTAAATATTAGGTGTTTGATTTAACACAAGTTGTGGGATAATTCAGCTGGTTCGCTTGCACGCGCGCACACACGATGTTGTGGGTTCATTCCCAAGAGGAGCAAACATTATTTTTCTACCACACGGATGCCATGTCACCGCCACGTGGGCATTACATCACACAGTGGTAGTTTTTCCAAAAAAAAAACATTCTTTTACCAACGCTCATCAAAACCGTCGCCATATCTCTACCAGCGACGGTTTGGCCGACTGTTGGTGAACCATTGGTATAGCCTTTAGCGTCATTTTTTGTGTTCTTTAGTGACGCTTTTGATCGTTGTAAGATGTCAATTTTCTTGTATTGATGTAAAAGTTCACTGTTGTGAATTGTTGCTCCAAGCCTTTCTCTTCTTCTTCTTTTTTAACAGCAAAGAAATGTTTTTACTCTTTGAATAAGTATTAAAAAGACTAAAGAGAGCAAGCCTTTTTTTAATCGACAAAAGTAACATTTTATTCAAGAAAACTTGATGAATAGTACACCGAGAGAGGTGAGGGAAATACAACCAAAGGTTGAATGAAAAAAAAACACAAAATAGGACAAAGCCCTAAACACCTAGTGGGCTAAGCCCAAAACAATAAACCTAATGGGCCAAGCCAACACCCAACGGGCAAAACCCAAGAAACCAGAAACACTTAAATGGCCAAGGCCCAATACGCTGTAAAATGCAGAATTTTACTAACGGGACTAGTGCTTTAATTTCAGATAGTGATAATGCCAAAACAGTTTTTGTTAGTCCCAAAGCTTCAGCGCAAAAAAAATTTGTACGCTGCACATGGTACAAGTCTTCTTGTATGCTAGAGTTTTGGTATATACTAACAAAAATAGTTATGGCATTATATATCATTCCTCTTAATTACTTCCGTTAAAACCTAAGAAAAAACCCCAAGCGAATTCAGCACCGCCCTTTAACACCTTCTTTGTGCGCCGCTTCAATTTGTCCTAAATGCATAAAAGACCACAATTAGTTAACAAACAAATCAATTCAAGTTTGAGAAAATATAATGCACATTAACAAGTCCAGTTCATTACAAAACTGAAATTTCCAAAAGCAAATGTATTGTTAGCAAATTAATACTGTACTGTCTTAGCGCTTATAACGTACCTTGCTAACGTACGGTATTTTCTAGGGAGGTTAATTTGTGGGTGGCGGCAGTGATGGCTTTGTAGCGGTGGTGGGGCAGTGGTGGTCATGGCGGTAGTGGTTCGTTTGTGGTTGCGGTGGTGGGGCTTTGGAGCAGTGGTGGTGTCGCATTCAGCAGGGGTGAATTCACGGCGGTTTGCGTGACAATAGCGGCATTTCAAATTCCGATCTTGGGTGTTTAGGACTTCGGTTGGTCTCGGACCAGCATTTGGGTCTCGAATAGTGTAGAGATTAAGTAATTTTAATTTTCTTTATGTCCTTTGTCTTTTAATCTTTGTAATATTACATAGATTAATAAACAAATTTATGCCGATCAAAAAAATGTACGGTATTTACTTTTTAAAAAGTTGCCTAAAGTTCGGTTCAGACTCGGCTAGAATGCGACCAATCATTTAAAAAGGCATCTTGACGTTATTAGCTTCTTCTTTTTTGAACCGTAACGTTATTAGCTTTTGTTGCAGGTTTTTTTTTTTTATCAGCAAAAAAATTTATCAATAAACTCGACAAGGACGCATCAAAGAAAAAAAGAGAAGGACCGGCCACAAGATATTGATACATGCAGCAAGGAGAAAGTCCAGGAGACAAAAAAGAACCATCTAACAAAAAGTCGAATGGAAGAGCCAAAACCAAATCCCGGCAACCCGCCCCTGGTTCCAACCATGTGTGGGACACAGAGCCGGTCTTGACTTTCAGGAGCTTAAAGCAAAAATTAAAAATGAGCCTTTTTGTTAGATTTTTTAGGAAGGTTCTAACCTAAAACCAATTGGCAATAGATGGAGTAACCTCTAAAATATAATAACCAAGCTTAGGAGGTTTAAATGAGCGATGTAGGACAATTACAACACATGCAAAATTTTGTAACAAGTGTATGCACATGCGGGAATTTACAAGACTGTCCCTAGGTGTCATCATAATAAGAACTTCAGCGCTCCATGAATACGTATAAAAATCAATCCAGTTTATCATATATATGCATACAGATGTATGTAGGACAGTAGGAGCAGCAGTATGTTACCATGGTTCGAGAGTTCCGGAGGAGAGCATAGTTGTCCAAGAAGCAGGAGTGAGCATGGGTGAAGTTCTTGTTACGATAACAAGAACAACACAGGTCGTATGTCTTCTCCTTGTTATCCTCGTGGCATTCGACGCACAGGAAATGGAGGCCCCACAAGTAGGACTTACAACCATCACAGACCACAAGCCTGTTGCTCGTGAGCATATAGAAAAACGTAACGGATTCCTCGAAATCCAGAGTGCCGTCGTTGTTCTTGTCGAGAAATTTGAACAGGTTTGCATGGAGCCCCAGGTTGTGGCCTTTTTTTACTAGGAAATCCGAGTACTCTTGGATGCTCACTTTCCCGTCTCCATTTGCGTCTATTGATTTGTAGAAACGCACAAGAGTTTTTTGTTGGTCCTTGGACATGTTCGCGTAATAAGCCATTGCTGCCTCACGCATCTCCTCCATCGATATCTCTCTCTCGATCTCTCTTTCTCTCTACAAGTATTTGTCTTTTTTATTTAGGGACAGTACCGGGCATATCCTCTCTTTTCTTGGCGATTAGTACCGGACATATCCTTGTACTTATATAGAAGGAGAAACCTTACAGTGAAAGGACCTACCTCACTATAATTTTTATATGCATTTTGACACGGCAAGCCAATATATGTACTCTAAAGTAGAGGTGCGGGTGTTGACTTTGCCCGCGCGCGTATTGGCATCACAAGTGGGAGGGAGTCTCAATATTTTAAATAGCGGTAGCGGGTTGTGTGCATATTGATATCACAAGTGGGAGGGAATCTCTGCAATTTCAAATGGGAGTGCAGTTTGCATCTTGTGTACGTTTGAACTTCTCCTCAATGATCTGATCCATTCAAAATTTCAAATAGTAGGGGCTCATCGAATAATAGCTTCAAGTGAAAATTCAAGCCGAACAAACACTCATGACCACTTGGTCATGACACTTTAGTTGTAGCATTTCCTTGTATTGGAGGTTTCGTGTTCTGATGTTTTTGGGTAGGGTGTTCCTAGAATTTTGGGCATATATCCCTTGCCTTTGCCTTGGCCTTGGCTTTCGCCTTCCTCCACTTTTTCATCGTACTTTTTGCTTCGATTTAATAAAATCTCTTTTGCCGAGCAAAAAATACTTCTAACAAACAAACTCAATTTTTTTGTGGTCTGACATTTTGAACTAAAAAAATAAATGCAAGTAAACAACATCCACTATCCATAACAATTCCAACTCAAATTTTTATTTTTGTCGGTATTCATTACACTGTAGTGGCGAGAAGAATTTAGGTGGTCATGAGAAGTGTTTGGTTTTATAACATTTAATTTTATTGGAGTCCTAAATTTAACGATGGACTTAAAATAAAATAAGATCATAATTAGCTATGAGAAGAACATATCTCCATATTATAGATGTTATATATATATATATATATATATATGAGATTATTTTTCGTATTTCGAAGTCAAGTTCTTAATGATTAAAAAATTGTCCACCAGTTTGCCCACTAGCTAGTTTGTTGCCCAGTTGCAAGCTCGATGATTGGTAGGAGTACTTAATTAACAGTTAACACACGTTTTAGACTTCTTGATGTGATGGATTAATGGGGTTCTAATTAATTAATGAGAAGATACTTATGAGTGGCAGTACTGCTAACAATGACTTTTTCAAAATGAGAGTTTGCCTAATGATTAATACAAATTAATTTGTCTCGATTGGTAATATTTACTTTTAGTGTTCTTTTGTTTAGTCCTTGTTAAAAATTTTGAGATCAATCAATCTCCACGATACGAAGATTTAGAAAAGTATTAAAAAAAATTAACGAAATTGAAAAATGTACAGACGACACTAAAAAAAAAGTTAAAACTAGAAGCATGGTTATATATAGAAGCTGAAGATGATCAGGAATGGGCAAAGGTATGTTCAGGCTCCCAGCATGAAGATGGATCCTTACGTATTTATTTGGAGTACTTTTTTTGCTTTTTTTGTTTTTTTAAATTAAATTATAGAGAAAATATAAAGATGGCTGGTTCGAACTTTTTTTTGTCTTTAGTCAACGTTATTTTTGGGCTTTGATCATAATTTACCACTTTTTAATCTCTCCTCTTGTCGAGACAAACATTTAATCAAAAAAATTCAATGAACCTAACCAAAATATAGAAAAGCCAAACAAAAATACCGAATCATTTGTTTAACCCTGTGCCTGTGGGCCCCTAACGAGGCTAAGAATAAACGAAAAGAAAAATGGAACAGAAGTCGATCAACGATATGTTGGGTATTCCGAAGTTCAAGAATAGGGTCGGAAGAAATAATTAAAAGTGTGTAGTGTTTATATCTGTTGTGGTAGCACCTGCTCTATCCTCTTCTTCTAATCACTTGACAGGTTTCACCTCAATGAGTCTCAAGCAATTTGGTCTTTAAATAAGATCATGGTATCGGTTATCAAGTTGATGATGAGGAAGTTATAACTAGAAATTGAGGAAGTTAAAACTTTGGGTATTGAAATTAAATGAGGGAGGAATTATAATCTGAGGAGATTTGTTGAAATGCAAGAGGAAGAATTGAAAGAAAGGATACATGCTCTAGATGATTTTGATCGAGGAAGAGGATATCTCGGAGAACGATGTTAATTTAGAGGAGGATGCATCCCTCTCTTTGGCTTTTTGATCTCGAGTTTGGGCGGGTTTGAGGTGTCTTGCTTCTTTTTTGGTTTTGCTTGGCGGCTATTTGGTTTTGGTTTTGACTTTTTCTCTGTGTTTTTGTTGTTGTTGGTGGGGATTTAGGTTTTGGGTGTGAGGCTCGTTGGGATCTTTAGTTGCTTTTTGTTTTTTGGGTTTCGGTGAATTCTTTTTGGACTTCAGTTGGCGTCTTGCCTTCTTTTAGGTCTCGGGTGACTTTTGTAGGTGTGTTCTTGATCCTTTTAATCTTTGTAATCCTTTATAAAGATTAATAAATTTTTTTGCTCATAAAAAAAAAAAGTTATAACTAGAAGCATGGTTATTTATAGAAGCTGAAGATGATCAGGAAAGGGCAAAGGTATGTTCAGGCTCCCCAGCATGATGATGGAATGGGCAAAGGTATGGGCAAAGTTATAACTAGAAGCATGTTTATAAAATTTCAAGTTCTACAATATCCATAAATAAAAAATCCCTCAAAATAAAACATCTCTTATTAAAAAAATAAGATATGGGCATCACTGTCTACTCATATTTAACTTTGATCTACTCTTACCTTCCAAATTGAAATTGCAGCACCTTCCACGCATTTTAAGTGGAAGGTGCTGCAATTTCAATTTGGAAGGTGTTTTGCTATCCCAAAGGACATTTTTGCTTGGGTCCCCTATCTATTCTGAGGTTTTGGATGATTACACTTATCTCATTAAGGCTTCATTCAATTTCTTGTTGGATGTATTTTCTTTCTTTCTTTTTCCTTTCCTTCTTGGCCTTCTCTATGCTTCAAGATTTTCATGTATCTAGAATTTGGCAGCCTCGATATACTCTTTTTGTAGAGTTCTAATAAAAAAATTTTACCTATCAAAAAAAAAAAACTTAGTTTTAGAACCAGAATTTATTGTTTCAATCCGCCCTCCGATTCAAGATTTCAATTTAATAAACCTAATTAAGTTCTCAAATAGATTACAATATGCACCTTATTGGCTACTCATTATCGATCAATTATGATCTTATATTCGTAATTTAATTTGATAGTGAATCTATTTGAACAGGGTAAGAAATCTCATGACTTGTTTTAGGTTTTAACCTCAGAATCTCAGATGGGGTTCCACATCTTATGATTCTATATATGGCAAGTTGCAACACTAACAAAGAGAGGCTGACGAAACTACAGAACAAAGAATACACACACACACACATATATAGCAAATAAAAAATAGTTCCTATTGATGGTGGTTATTGTTGAGTTTGAATAAAATTAATGGATAGGTTTGATTCTTCCGAAAAATGTAACAATTGGCCTAGGAACAGCGTTGCGGGCAGTTCTAGGCCTGATGCGGGCGTGCCAGGGCAGGATTGCTGCCCAAATTCGTATCAAGGCCTGGAAGCCTCAATCTGACTTCTAATCGGACGAAAGTGCACGGCCTAAGGGTGGAGACCGTGAGGAGATTCGTGGTTTGCCTTTGCGGGCTAAGGACTTAAAATTTCCTAATCGTGTGAAAAATGGAAAGAAAGGTAGAGCAAGGCCTAAAACAGAAATAAAAGGACTTCATTAACGGTTTAACAAAGTCTGATTACAAGGCAACGAAATAAAATCTAGGTTTGGCTAGATTGAACGGGAAACTAAAGATAATTGAAAGATAAATTTGCATAAGCCGGGGGCTTGATGGTCGGGGACCGAAAGATAAAAGATAATTAAAACATAAATTGGATAAGCCGGGGGCTTTGATGGTCGGGGACCCTAAGATAGAAGATAAAGGAAAAATAAATATGCATAAGCCGTGGGCTTTGATGGTCGGGGACCCTAAGATAGAAGATAAAGGAAAAATAAATATGCATAAGCCGGGGGCTTGATGGTCGGGGACCTTTGCCAAGGCCTTCAACTCTAGTATTTATAGGCAGATGTTCCAGGCCTTGATCTGCTTGAGCTGCTTCCACAGGCCTTCATGCCTGGCTGCCAAGTGTCATTCTATCAGAGGCTTGAGCTTGAGCAGCTTCGAAATGCTCCAATGAGGGGCTGCTCTCTGAACAAAACGTGCCTTTTACTCCAAGAAAAGGGCAAAGGCCTGAAAAATCCTTCTTTTCTGCAATATCCAGGCCATTCTGGGCCCACCACAGCTGCAGACCAATACTTCACCAGGCCTTTCTTATCATTTTATTGGACCTTGCATACTTGTGGGCCCTCTAAATCCTCTGAAGTTCATCTTTCACGGAAGAAGGATCCAGAAACAAAGGATTAACCAGACCTGGATGAGCTGCTTGTGAGCAGCTTGCTTAGGTCTGCATGAGTCATTCACCAACAGCTCCAAAGGCTGCATGTGTGCCACCTGTCTCTGGCCTTGCTTCATGCTGAAGAATGGGGTCCCACCAGTTCAGACCTTGAGCTGCTTGTGAGCAGCTTACCCAGACCTGCCTATCAGGAATATTCTAGGCCTTTAAGCTGCTTGTGAGCAGCTTAAGGCACAAGCAGCTTAAGGCCTTTGAGCTGCTTGTGAGCTGCTTGTGAGCAGCTTAAGACCTTTGAGCTACTTGTGAGCAGCTTAAGGCCTCCTAATTGCTCAATAAAGGCTTTAACGATGCTCTTAAAGCAGTGAGCCTTTCATCAATTGGGCCTGAACTTGTTGGCAACATCATGGGCCTTTGCCCAATGTAAGCTTTCTGAGTCCAAGCCTGGTGAGAAAACCAAGGCTTCTACCAATTTGGGCCCATTTCTTAGGCCTTTGTTTCTTCTAGGAATTTGGGTTAGGCCTGGACGAAATACTCAAGCCTGGTGGACTGATTCAAGCCTTAGGCCTTTGACTGATTTAGGCCTATATAGAAGGCCCATCATTTCTTAAGAACCGGCCCTAATTCGTGGGCAACTGGTCGTAAGGTCTTTCAAGGCTAGGGTCTCGACCCTCGAGACTACCTTTTAACCCGTAAATCCATTTCCTGATTTTTGGCTAAAAATGGGTGTAAACATTGCCCCCCCATGCCTTGATTCTTTATTTTTAGGATCAAGGCATGTATAAAAAGTAAAACCATTTTTTGGCATCCAAATAGGCCTCGATTCCTTTTTTTGCATGTATTCTTTTGATTGCCTTTCCTATGGACTTAGTAGGCATTAAACATTTTTCAAACATGCTTTCAGGCCTCCCTGACAGTATTCTATAAATTCAGGCCTTGGAATGAGTCTGCCAACCATATTTTTGTTGGACAGGCCTGTGAAAGGCCTCTCTTAAAGATGAAAGGCCTCAATCTGCATCCTCTGGGGCTGTTTAGAGCATTTGGATGATGATCATGCCTATACTAGAGTTGAATCTCAAGGCTCATTGCCTCTTATTAGCCATGTTTACGCCAATAGAGGCTATGCGTTCAGGCCTGAAACCATGTTTGGAAGGCCTAAACTTCCACTTAGAGTGTTTATAATGAAGATTCAGGCCTACTTAAAGAGCTCAAAGGGCCTTCATCTCTGTGGAAAAGGCCTTCATACACCGATACGAGGCCTCTTTTCAGTCCCGATTGCAGAGTAGCTCCAAACCTATGAAAGGTTTGCAACAAGGCTTGGAAATACGTTGAAAGGCCTTACAAGGTGGCTCAGGCCGAAAGAAAGAGCTTAAAGGGCCTTATTTCTTGCAAAAAGGCCTATTTAAATGAAATAAAAGGCCTCCACCTCTGCAGAAAAGGCCTGGTGTGAACTTAAAAATAAGGCCTACTCAATGACTGGTAGGCCTTGGCCGAACATCTTAAAGATGCATGTTCGGCCTTTGAAGGGCTTTCCTTTACTTAGCCCTTCCCACAACCATAATGTTTTCGTGTAAGCCAAGTGAATAACACTCGCTTTTGATGTGCCCCACAAATCTAATGTGGGCGCGATTCCACAGCTTTTAGGCCTATAGTTGGCCTACGCTTGTAATGCCTTTTGGCAGGTCGGACAATGCCAAAAAGGCCTTCGTTAACCGGGGGAGGAGGGGGATCTCCAATCACAAAAGAATCATGATCAAGCCTTGGAGTGTCACCGTTTTCCTCCTCTTCATGTCGTTCCTCCTCTTCTAGAACAACCGCAACATGCAATTCAAACCTGTCTATAGAGCTGATGGCAGGCCTGGATCGTACCTGATCTGCATCAATGATTTGCTCATCACCAAGGACTGAATCTGGATGTGGTAGCCCTTCAGAGACTTCAGAAAGCTCTTGAGAGGAGAAAATGGGCTGATCTTGCCTCATAATTGGAGTTCCCATGTTCTGGCTTATTCCAGGCCTGAGATCTTGCTCCCCTTGCATCGAAACAGGCCTGTCATTTGTCTCCTCTAGGCCTGGAACTAGCTTTTCATCTAGAAGTTTTTGAGAAACTCCTGAATGTTCGCTGCTGCATTCAGGCATGAAGCTGTTATAACCCAGGCCTTGCTGCTGGTCGGGAATCCTCAAAGGCTTGAACTGAGAATCTTGCCCCCCGAGTGCAATTTCTTGGCCTCCTTGCCCCCCGAGTGTAATTCCTTGGCCTTCTTGCCCCCCGAGTGCAGGGCTTTCGGGAGCTAAGGCCTGAGGGAAGCCTAAAGGCCTAGTGGGCCTACTAGAAGCTTGTTTAGACACATTCAGGCCTGAAGTCGAGCCTAAAGTGCCAAACCGTGGTACCAATGGTGAAGTAGGAGTCGACAACTTATCCTTAAGTTTAGCCAACGCTTCAATAATGGCTTGATTGGAGTTGATAACGGCCTGGTTGGATTCTTCAAGCCTACACAAAGCTGCATCCCAAGGATCAGTAAACTCCTGTGAGAGTTCTTCGTTGGATGCACCGGTATAGGACTGGATGTTGATGTTTTCTTCAACTTGGCCTCCAAAGTTCTGAGTATGAGGACCACCAAAGCCATAATTTTGAAATTCAGGCTGTTCGGGCAGGCCTGAATGCATGATACTTGAATAGCCACGTGACTTAGCATTAAGAAGATGGGCTACCTCATTGCGTAATTGGCATTCCTCATCTTCAAGTCTGCCAATTTCGTCTTCAAGCCTTCCAACTGCATCGTTGTAGTAGTGTTGTGCGTCGAGAAACCAACCCTCCGTAGGATTGAGTCGATACTTCTCCATGTTGAGACGGTTGATCTCATCTTCAAGTTCATCGACCTTATCATAGCGCCAACTAATTTCTTCTTCAAGACGCCGAATCTCAACATCCAATTCAACGTATTGAATCGACATGAATCGGCGTGATCATACCCCTTGAAACGATTAGGGTCTCACCGGGCGTGCCAATGATTCTTCCGAAAAATGTAACAATTGGCCTAGGAACAGCGTTGCGGGCAGTTCTAGGCCTGATGCGGGCGTGCCAGGGCAGGATTGCTGCCCAAATTCGTATCAAGGCCTGGAAGCCTCAATCTGACTTCTAATCGGACGAAAGTGCACGGCCTAAGGGTGGAGACCGTGAGGAGGTTCGTGGTTTGCCTTTGCGGGCTAAGGACTTAAAATTTCCTAATCGTGTGAAAAATGGAAAGAAAGGTAGAGCAAGGCCTAAAACAGAAATAAAAGGACTTCATTAACGGTTTAACAAAGTCTGATTACAAGGCAACGAAATAAAATCTAGGTTTGGCTAGATTGAATGGGAAACTAAAGATAATTGAAAGATAAATTTGCATAAGCCGGGGGCTTGATGGTCGGGGACCGAAAGATAAAAGATAATTAAAACATAAATTGGATAAGCCGGGGGCTTTGATGGTCGGGGACCCTAAGATAGAAGATAAAGGAAAAATAAATATGCATAAGCCGTGGGCTTTGATGGTCGGGGACCCTAAGATAGAAGATAAAGGAAAAATAAATATGCATAAGCCGGGGGCTTGATGGTCGGGGACCTTTGCCAAGGCCTTCAACTCTGGTATTTATAGGCAGATGTTCCAGGCCTTGATCTGCTTGAGCTGCTTCCACAGGCCTTCATGCCTGGCTGCCAAGTGTCATTCTATCAGAGGCTTGAGCTTGAGCAGCTTCGAAATGCTCCAATGAGGGGCTGCTCTCTGAACAAAACGTGCCTTTTACTCCAAGAAAAGGGCAAAGGCCTGAAAAATCCTTCTTTTCTGCAATATCCAGGCCATTCTGGGCCCACCACAGCTGCAGACCAATACTTCACCAGGCCTTTCTTATCATTTTATTGGACCTTGCATACTTGTGGGCCCTCTAAATCCTCTGAAGTTCATCTTTCACGGAAGAAGGATCCAGAAACAAAGGATTAACCAGACCTGGATGAGCTGCTTGTGAGCAGCTTGCTTAGGTCTGCATGAGTCATTCACCAACAGCTCCAAAGGCTGCATGTGTGCCACCTGTCTCTGGCCTTGCTTCATGCTGAAGAATGGGGTCCCACCAGTTCAGACCTTGAGCTGCTTGTGAGCAGCTTACCCAGACCTGCCTATCAGGAATATTCTAGGCCTTTAAGCTGCTTGTGAGCAGCTTAAGGCCTTTGAGCTGCTTGTGAGCAGCTTAAGACCTTTGAGCTACTTGTGAGCAGCTTAAGGCCTCCTAATTGCTCAATAAAGGCTTTAACGATGCTCTTAAAGCAGTGAGCCTTTCATCAATTGGGCCTGAACTTGTTGGCAACATCATGGGCCTTTGCCCAATGTAAGCTTTCTGAGTCCAAGCCTGGTGAGAAAACCAAGGCTTCTACCAATTTGGGCCCATTTCTTAGGCCTTTGTTTCTTCTAGGAATTTGGGTTAGGCCTGGACGAAATACTCAAGCCTGGTGGACTGATTCAAGCCTTAGGCCTTTGACTGATTTAGGCCTATATAGAAGGCCCATCATTTCTTAAGAACCGGCCCTAATTCGTGGGCAACTGGTCGTAAGGTCTTTCAAGGCTAGGGTCTCGACCCTCGAGACTACCTTTTAACCCGTAAATCCATTTCCTGATTTTTGGCTAAAAATGGGTGTAAACAAGGTTAAGAGATTTTTTGCAGTTGGTCGTTTCAATCTCTTCGATCTTATCTTTGAGACCTTCCCCATCTAGTTGAATAAGTCATAAGCCTAATTTTTGATTGGATTGGCAGAATCTATCAATATGTCATAAAAATGTATCTGTGCCCATAAGCCTTCAAACCCTCCTTCCTAATTTTTGGGATTTTTCACTTTTTTTTTTATAAAAAGAAAGAGAGAGAAATGTGAGAGAGAGAGAGAGAGAGAGAAGAGAGATTTTAGAGAGATGGTAGTTGAGAGAGAGAGAGAGAGAGAGACGTACGTGGAGCGGGGGTGTGAATATGGAGAAAAAAATATTTTACGCCTCTGGAGCACAACCACATGATGCCCCATGCTCATTCTCCACCACACATATGTCTTTCATTGCATAGAATGTGAATAATGTTAGCGTGACAAAATGAATTATCTTTTTCATCAAATATTGTTGCGCCCGTCCGTTTGATACGCATGCCAAAATGCACCAAAATGAATTTTTTGTGCGGGGCCAAAAAGCACCAATTTGAATTTTTTGTCCCGGGCATCAACTAGCACTGTGTCCGTTCGATACACTGGGCAAGAAAAAACCAATGTAATTTTGTTATCCCGTGCATCGAATGGATACAAACGCTAGTATGTCTTATTTGTCATGTAGTGAAACACATTTTTCTAATGCAATAGTGACACTCTCATTGTAGCCAAAATGGAGTACTCAGATAAGTACTGATGATTGCTCATTTTTTAAATAGGAGACGAATTTTTACATTAAATCATGACTATATATAGACTCAATAGTCATCCTACAACTTGACTTTAAAATATTGCATGTTTCTCTATTTGGTGAAGTATATATATAGCAGTCTAGGGTGACTTTGTGGGTCAATGGGAGATACAGCATCACAGATTATTCGGTTGACGACTTCAAGAGAATGTACATTTGGATGGTATTTGGCGTACGTGTGATTGATGTTGTAAATGACAAGTTGTATTGGTTAAATCTTTAAGGTTTTGTTTTCATTCAATCTTTGGTTTGATGTTTTTTTCTTTTTATCTTCTCTTCGGGTGTTTTTTTAGCACATGATCTTTGCTGATATACGAGTGACAATCTCGTTGGGATGTATATATGAAGCCTTGATCGATAATTTTTGCCTCTCTTGATGTATCCGCTATCCAGTTTTCAATAAAATTCTTTTTGCCAAACGAAAAAACTTAACTTTAAAATAGCAAGAAAATCTCATATATAAGATCATTGGATTATTTTGAACTCATATCTAATTACTATAGAATCATAATTTATTTTTGAGATAGAATTAATCTCAAGTCTACCCTCCAATTTAAGATACAGATCAATGTAATTAACCCAATTTGAATTTGAAACATAGTTCTGTCACCATCTTTGTTTGATTATCTGACCAAGCTCTATATCTCTTCTTTAGAGGTCAACATGACTCCAATCACACTCTATTTTGACCTCCAAAATAGAAAGTCACATTTTGAATCTTTATGTTGATCAAAAAAAAAAAAAAATAATCTTTATGTTTTTTTTTTACATCAAGAATGGAACTCGTCCCTAATTAAGGGATCAAGTAACCACGACAGTGGGGAATCAGTCCAAAGACAAGACCTCATACCAACTATACCTCTGCTCACCAACTGGTGGGCAACCATATTGCAAGAGCTACGGGCAAAGGAAAAAAAACAGACTTGAAAACTTCTACTCAAGGCCTAAACATCATGAATAATAACCCCCAACTCCTGACTAGTGACAATCTGCCAATTTATCATATTAATCACAGTTTGAACATCACTCTCCAACCGTAACCCCAACTGGCTTCCCAGCAGAATCTCTCTTCGGACTGTCATGGTTTCTACCACTGCAGGGCTAGCACACCACGACAGCTTCCCCATAATAGCACCAACAAAGTTCCTTCTACTATCTCAAATCACGGCACCGAAACCGCCCTCCCCTGATTCCTTCTTCCACGCACCATCTACATTAATCTTGACGGACCCTCAGACGGCCATTGCCACAATTGCCTTGGCACCTCCCCACCTCCTCCTCACTCATAAAATATCCGCGGGTTCACTGCCAAAAATTCCTGAAAAGCAGTCACTGCGCGTCTACTGATCATTTCAAGGAGGATGATCTTGTGATCAAAAACTGCACCATTTGTCCCTTTCCAAATGTACCATAAAAGCATAGTAGTTAATCCCAAACACCACTTCCGATTAGATACAGATTGTCATCGTGATAAGAAAACATCCAACAGATTAGTAAAAGAGTTGACATATAAATTTACGACATCAAACTGAAAAGGTTAGCATAACCACACCCGACGGGACAACGGACAATCCCAAAAAAGATGCATATAAAACCATATAATTATATGTGAATGTTATTGGTATATAACTGAGTTCAAAAGTTGACAAATAACCACCCTAGGGAAAAGGAAAGTGATAGGTATGTAAACTGGAACTCGATCTACATAGAAATTGAGATGCATAATGAACCGCGCATGCGGCATCTTCGAAATTCATTGTCAAAATATCAAATTTTGTCTTCGAATTGAATAATCGAAGCGCGAACAAGTAACACTTCATTCTACCTAAAACCTACATATGAAAACTCACGGTTGTGTATTGTTGCTCCAAGCCTTTTTTAATTTTTTTTTTTTTTATAGGCAAGAAGATATTTTATTAAAAGCTTGACTAGGGTACATTAAAGAAACAAGACAGTAATTAAAAAAGGGAATTGATATTCGCGCTCCAAAATTTACTGCAGGCGCTCCACCTTTTTGTTTTTACACGGTGATGTTGCCAACAACATCACAGTGTAAAAACAAAATATACACTGATGTTGCCAGCAACATCACAGTATAAAAACAAAAAGGTGGAGCGCCTGCAGTAAATCTTGGAGCGCGAAAATCAGTTCCCTTAAAAAACGAGGTAATTTCTCCAAGCCTTGTTACGCTAGAGTTGCAACTCGTTTGGTCAGGAATTCTGGAATGGTGGAAACGATCCAGTGGGCATGCTCATCCTCAGTAGCAAAGTTAGCGCTTAGCGCTTTGGTGGTTTGGGAATAGGTTTCGTAACTTGGAGAAAGATATATGGGAAGTCTGTTTATTTTTTGCAACTTTTGGTCCATCTAGTTAATGAGGAATGATTATATCTTCAAAGGAGCAATAACCCAGACTTCAGAAGTGGCGGAGCAAAAAAAAAAAAAAAATTGCAGAATTACTAACGGGACTAGTGCTTTAATTTCCCGCATTAACCTAAAAAAAAATTCCAAATAAATTTACCACCGCACTTTAACGCCTTCTTTGTGTGCTGCATCCAATTGTCCTAAAAGCGTAAAAAACCACAATTAGTTAACAAACAAATCAATATTCGAGTTTAAGAAAACATACTGCACAGTGCACATTAACATAAAATATAGTATATTTTTGGGAAATTGACTTATACACTACCCTAACTGATGCAAAAACTCTTTCTTTCTATTTCTTTTCTCTTTTATTTTTTGTCTATAAGCGTGTGAATTTACAAAACTGTCCCATGCAAAAATTTGTAACAAGTGTATGCACATGCGGGAATTTACAAAACTGTTCCTGTCGATCATGGTAATAAGAACTTCAGCGCTCCATGGAGCACCGCTCCTCCCGAAGGAGAAGCCCTCACCGCTCAACTCTCCCTCACTCACTGTCTCAGCACACACACCACTGCATAAAAGGCTGCCAAAATAACAAGGAGAGAAAAACAGGGGTTTTATCTCCTTGTGGTCACACCCACACTGAGGGGTGGACCCAACAGATGAATCCCCTGTCCTACGAGAATGGACTTGTTAATTGTTATGACTGAACGAATATGCTTCACTCAACAAAACTATCACTAATTGATCTTGGAGAGCTATGGATCGGATTTTCATTCTAATCTATATAAATGTTTTTCACATATGTAATTTGATAGTAATCACAGGACTTTATATAGATAGATCGGGACCATTTTTTAATGGACACAATCCTTCATACTTCCTTCCGTCAAAGAAGTAATAAGGCACCTATTCATTAATAGTTGCAACCTTACACATAATTAGTCACTAAACACATTCATGGATAGTCATCATAGTCACTAAACCTTTCCATAAAATCTGTTGTATTTTTAATAAAAGCACATTTACTGCTATATGTGTAATACTGAATTCTGTATCATGCCAACATAACTAACATATATGGTTATTTGTCAACTTTTGAACTCAATTATATACCAATAACATTCAAATATAATTATATGTGTCAAAATATGTTCTCTGTACACAAACTCATGTCCACAAAAATTACTCTCTTCATTTATCCTTGTTCCTACAAAAACAATGTACTCTAAAAATAACGTACCACCGAAGCATCTGGCACTTGTTAGTATATATGGCGGCTGTGAGGTGCATGAGGTGGTGGTGGCAGCTGTGGTGGTAGGGTGATGACGGGGTGGAGGTGGGGGCGGTGGTGGTGGTGGGGCGGTAGTGGGGGTGTAGTGGTGGTGGTGGTGGTGGTAGCGGAGCTGTGGTGGTGGTGGTGGTGGTACAGTGGTGGTGGTGAGGGAAGCGGTGGTGTGGTTGTGGTGACAGCGGTGGTAGTGATGGTGGAGGTGGTGGCGCTGGTGGGGGTTGTGGCGATGGCGGTGGGTGGCAGAGCTGTGGTGGCGACGATGGTCGTTGTGGTGGTGGTGGGGCGGGTGATAGCGGATGTGGTGATGTGATGGTGGTGGTGGGGCGGTGGTGCGATGGTGGTGGCGATAGCGGATGTGGTGGTGTGATGGTGGTGGTCGTGGTAGTGGGGGTGTTGGTGGTCGGACAAAGGGGTTGGTGGAGAGAGAGAGAGAGAGAGAGAGAGAGAGAGAGAGAGAGAGAGAGAGAGAGAGAGAGAGAGAGAGAGAGAGAGAGAGAGAGAGAGAGAGAGAGAGAGAGAGAGAGTATGATTGAAAACCTAAGAGGGCATTTTTGTCTTGTACAAGTTCTTTTTTCAAGTAAAATGGATTTAAGACCTTACAAAACATTACTAGAGAATTAGAAGGGTTACAAACTTAAGAAGTTGACTTGATAAATTATAAACATGTTATAGTGAACCTTTAACCAATTTTTTATAATAAAAAAAAAATATTGCTTCGAACGCAGATCTAAATACATATGGTTTCGAAATTAAAGAAATCTATAGAAATGAGTTTCACGGTATATTCACGGAATCTGTGTGAATCATAAGACTCTTAACACATCAGTATCCGAATGGCATCTGGGCATTACTCTTCACATAATGGTGCATCCGTTTCCAACAGCTACTGCGTTGATTGCTCCTTTGATTGCTGCGTTGATTGTTGTCTCAAGTACTCTGAACGTAAGATCCCATGCTCTCTGAAAAACATAAAACGTACACATAACCAATGTGAACACTCAATATTGCATGCAATTTTTAACCATGAACATGAAGTTCTAATAAAACGGTTATAAAATTCAATGACCCATAAGATTCCTATTAGAAGAACACTCACCGGCCGGTTTGTTTTTCTATTCATCGTAAGCTCCATAGGTCGGGCTTCCTCATGGTTGAAAATTAATTTTTTGTCAAAATACATATTCATTTGTATCCCCGTACTTATTGAGTTGTACACTCTAATTTTATTCTTCAGAGTATCTGTTTGGGTAAGTTGAGTAGAATTGATGGGACTTGTAATGAGCGAATCGAGTGTTAGACGATAGTCAAGTCAGAAAAGCGCATCACATGCAATAGTCATTTTTGTCGGTTCGGAGCAGAGAAACATCCTAGAGCTTCTTTTGCTTTGTATTTTGGAGTAAAGGTACAATCTATGGATTATTGAGTGCTAAATACAACTCCAAGCTTTCTTCTTCTTTTTTGGTAACCAACTCCAAGCTTTCTACAACTTAGTTTCAATCTACTTGAGTCGTCTTCCGGTAGATTTCAGAAAGATATCGTAATGCTTGAGGGTTCAAGGTAAGGGCAATCAAACAACTTGGTGTGGTGAACAAAGATTTGACAAGTAGACCTTAATGTAGTTTTAAGAATTCAAATCATAGTGTAAGATTTCTTGTTACTACACAATCGTTTTGATAGTGCTTGATTTTCTTTGTACCTTAGCGATCAATTCGCAATAAAAAAAAATTATGTTAAAACAGCAGGCAAAAAAGATAAAGTAGGTATAATAAGAGCACAAGGTACATAAAAAACATGCATCATTACTTGAAGAGATCGTAAATTGACAACCTTTGGTTCTGTTCAGTTATCGGGAATATTACATAGATTCTCATGAAAAGGAAGTAAAGAAAAACGTACGAATTTTTAATTTTTTTTTGTTTTTATTCCGTTAACAAAGAATTTTGTAGGAAAACTAAATTCTTGCTTTTTAGCAAGAAAGTGCTTTTCAGTTAGAATAATTGAATGAACCGAAACTTTCTCTGCAACTCGCATATTAGTTCTAGAAAAGTTGATTTTACCATCGTTTTACAACTGTACAAGTCGCAACTCAAAGGGGCCTAAGCCAAATTATGTGCAACCCGAATAAACTAGCCAAAACGGAAAACACTCGAGAGTTAGCAAAGGTACTCACCGTTTTCAGGTTAGGAGGAGCATCATAAGGAACAACATAATTCGTTGGGAATGTGGGAAGTTCAGTGATGGTAACAGATGAACTTGGCTGCAACAAAACACAAAGAAACAACCACTATGAAGGCCATCATCATTGAACAAAGTCAAGACGACAATGAAAATAGATTTAAATAAATGTACGAATTCATTATTAGCCTCCTGTAATGAGAAAATCGTTAAAAAAGAAGAGGAGGGCAAACACATGAGATTTCTTAAACAAAAAATGCATGGGCTAGCTTTCTAAAGGGAGCATTAGATAAGTGTTTTAATTTCAGGAAAAAAAAATATAAAGTAGCCCGAAATACTATATAGTATCACCACATGGTGCTCCGCATAAATGATAAATTGTTAAATCGAAAATGTGAATAACCCTTGCTTCTACTCTTCTCACAAAATTTTGTAATTGTGTGTCGCCTGCAAAAATGTTCTTTGCGTGATTTCTAGTAGTACTACGTGAATAACGCCACCGGATACTCAGGAAGTATCGAATACTTAAACTCAAATTTCTTGCTTCAGTTACCTTGTGCTGGTTCGAATAAGTGACATTACTCCCATGCATTCTCTTGGTTTCCAACAAAGCATAGTTATCCAAGAACTGGGCATGCTCGTGGCGATAGTGTTCGCCTTGGAAACAGTTTGGACATACGCAAAACAAGTCGTTGCCATTGTTAAAGCAAATGGAGCAAGTGAAATACATGCCCGGGATGAACTCATCACATCCGCCACAAAAGGGCCTCCCACTTTTGATTATGTAGTAAAGAGCCATTACTTCCATGAACTCTAGGGTTCCGTTGTTGTCCTTGTCGAGTTCTTTGAAAAATTGACTACTGCCCATGTTTACGTGGCCTTGGTCCCTCATAAACCCTAGAAATCCATGGAGACACACTTTCCCGTCACCATTGTCGTCGAGTGATATGAAAAAATCACATGCCGCTCTTTTTATGTCTGGTGAGCTTTTATGGTAGTAGAGTCTGGCAGTCGTGACCAAATCCTCCATCGTGGCCTAAAGCAAAAATAGAGAGGCACAATTCAGTGTACAAACTTTATATCTAACCAAAAGCTAGCTTTTAATCAAGTAGGTGGAGAGGTCCCAATATTATACTATGAAGTGATCACTCATTTCATACCTAAGCAATTTGAATATTTTATACTTTAATGAGATTACACATCGATGATGTTGAACGAGGGGTTGAGGTTGCATTAGTATTATAAATATATATACATCTCAACTTTTTATAGTACTAATGTAACCTTTTTTTTTTTTTTTTTGATCAGCTAGTACTAATGTAACCTCAATCGTCGATCAATCAATGTACCCTTATCAAGTTCTAATGACGTTTTTTATTTTGCCAAGCCAAAAAAAAAAAAATGGTATATGTAGTACTCTGGTACTTATCGTAGCATAAAAGATGTGTCTCTTATCCAATAGAACTTACACGTTTATAGAGATTGCGACTGCCAACCGCTCCCGAAGTTATCGCAAGCTTGTTATCCTGCAATCAGAAAGTGTAGTTGAACTTGAATCTTCTTGACAATATGAAAGTAATGTAAACGAAACAAGAGAAAATCTTTTCAACGGCAGAGCCGTGAATAGGTGTTTACGGCGTTCAACTGCGCGCGTCCAAAGTATTTTTGAACGGTTACCGGTAAGAATTAAAGCTTGATACAAGTATGGATGGAGAAAATATAGTATTAGTCTTAAGAAATGTACATCGTTGAAAGAGATAAGTGTGTGTAGACATATGTAGGAAAACACATGTACACAATTCATAGCCTTGTGCTTGGATCCTTCTAATTTTTTTAATTCGTTTTCAAAGATTAATAAAATTATCGTTTGCCATTCGGAAAAAGAAAAAAAAAATCATAGCCTGTAATTGTGATATGTGCGCTATACATGCACCCATTTTGTTGTATAACACTTCATATATAATACTTGCACGTACATAAATTGGCATATGATCATTCGGGAGATCGTGAGTGCCAACCTTGTTGGAATGCCCATTCTCTGGATGTGATACCACCATTTTTGTAGAAGTTCCATGTAAACTTTGTACCTATCATTGAAAGATTAATAAATTAGATATACAAGCGGTAGAACTTGAGCAATATTTAATGATCCTTTTATCTTTCAACGCTTCTGTATATATATGTTTCGTTGTCCCGTATGTTTATTGAATTTAATAAAATCTCTTGTTTTGCTAGGGAAAAAAAAGGGGTGATACTAATAAACAGACTAAAGCTGGTTTGGCTTCAAAAGTCATTTTGACTTATTACTTATTGTTTTGTTTTTATTCAATTTTTTTTTTTTTGCATTTGTTATTTGCATCAAACATTTATGACTTATTAATTCGTCTCGACGAGATGAATCGGAAAAGTAAAAAAAATTTATCGAAACTCAAATTTTTTTTAAAAAAGAAAAAAATAAGTAAAAATAATGAGTAGTGCTACATGTACCGACCTCCCCGGTACCGAAATCGTACCGCCGGCCGCCGGTGGGCCGTCTCCGGCCACCGGACGGCCGATCCGAGCCGTCCAAAAATTTTAAAAAAAAAAAACGAGGGGGCCAACGCGGGAATCAACGGCATCCGAGGTGTGTAAGGTGCTTGATCCGAGCACCCTTTTTTCGTGTATATATGTATATTCGCGGGAATATACATATATACACGAAAAAAGGGTGCTCGGATCAAGTACCTTACACACCTCGGATGCCGTTGATTCCCGCGTTGGCCCCCTCGTTTTTTTTTTTTAAAATTTTTGGACGGCTCGGATCGGCCGTCCGGTGGCCGGAGACGGCCCACCGGCGGCCGGCGGTACGATTTCGGTACCGGGAGGTCGGTACCAATATCATTTCTGAAAAATAATTGTCTTATTGACTTCTTTTTGTCCTTATTCAAAAAATTATGAGTTTCAATCAAAATTTTTTATTTTTCCGATTCCTTTCGTCGAGACGAATCAATAAGTCACAAAAGTTTGACGTAAAACTAACAAATGCGAAATTTTTTTGAATTAGAACAAAAAAAAATAAGTCACTTAATTTTTTAACCAAACCCACCCTAATTTATGGACACAAATCCAGATACAAATGTGTTCATCGTCTTATACATGTGGGTCTTTATTATCTTGTATATATGGGTACGATTCATGTCCATCGGACAACTTTGACTACATTTGTATTAGATCTATGTACATAAATCTATGTACGCAGACTCCTACAAGAGCAAAAGAAAGCTACAAAATAATGTGAAACTCAACTTAGATAATCATATCCCCTATAAAATTAACTAAGGTTCTTATTTTTTAAATATTTTTTTCGTTTTACGAGACAGTTTATTCTCTCATAATACATAATCTTTAATTCAAAAAATAAGCATTTATTTTAGTTAGTAAAACACACCAATTCAAACTTTTATCCATTTAGCTTTTGTTTCATAGGAAAAAGGAATTACTTGAGTAAAAAATGCAGGAAGGAAAAGGTTGCTAAGAAACCATCCACAAGACCCAAAATACAAACCTATGAAACCTTTTCCAAACTCATTTGAGATCTTTTGAGATCGGTCAACTCGATACTAAAAATCAAACTATAAACATATTTTGAAGCTCACCAAACCTCTAACCTCGGCTAAGTTAGCAGAGGTTCAAAACTTAGCCGAGGTTAGAAACCTATCGAGCTCAATAGGCTCATGACTCACTCTATTAATTACACTAAACAAAACCAACCCCGAAACTCATTTCCAAGTTCACAATCTTTTCTATCATATTCGAACAAACAACACCCTGATCGCTTGGTTTCAAATCGTTTACTGCTAAAAGTTTGTTCTATATCACGAAATACTTGCATGAATAATACGTACACCTTGTCGAGTTATCAATAAAATTTTCTTTTGCAGACAGAAAAAAAAAAAACAATACCTCCCATGGTTTGGTGTGGAGGAGATCATAGTTGTCCAAGAAGGTGGAGTGTTCGTGGTTGAAGTTTGTATCACGATAACAAGAAGAACACAGGCTGAATGTTCCCTTACCAACCCTGTAGCATTCGACGCATACGAAATGGAGGCCCAACAAGTGGGACTTACAGTTATATCCACCACAGAACACAAACCGATTGCACGTGATCATGTAGAAGAGAGTAACACATTCCTCAAAATCAAGATATCCGCGGTTGTTTTCGTCGAGAAGTCTGAACAGGTTCGATGGCACTTGATTGTAGCCTTGTTTCCTGATGAAATCCAAGTACTCTTGGAACCTCACTTTCCCGTCTCCGTTCCCGTCCATTAGGCTGTTGAATCTCTCGAACGATTGTTGTTGGTCTTCGGACATGTTGGCGTAATATGCCATAGCTGCCCCGCGCATCTCCTCCATCTCTCTCTCTCTCTCTCTCTCTCTCTCTCTCTCTCTCTCTCTCTCTCTCTCTCTCTCTCTCTCTCTCTCTCTCTCCAAGTATTTGTCTTTTTTATTTAGGGACAGTACCGCCGCTTGTCCTCTTTTTTTGGTGATTAGTACCGTAGATATCCTTGTACTTATATAGAAGGAAAAATCGTACATTGAAAGGACCTACCTCAGTATAATTTTTATATGTATTTTGACATGGCAAGCCAATATATGCACTCTAAAGTAGAGGTGAGGGTGTTGACTTTGTCCGCCCGCGTATTGGTATCGTAAGTGGGAGGGAGTCTCAATGTTTTAAATAGCGGTAGCGGGCTGTGTAACAGTAGCAGAACATGGAATGATACATAGCATGAATCGAACGTAGCGGTTGTGAATTTTTTTTTAAAATTATTTTAACACATGAATCCTATGAGTCTACGACATCATAGGTACATATACATAAGGGTGTTTGTGTAATTACAATGTGGTTCGTTATAGTTAATTACTTGTGACAAGTACTTTATAAAGAATGCTCAAAATGATGTAACCAAGAATGCTCAAAATTTAAATGATTACATCTCAATGTACTACACATCATATATATACATATATTAATGATATACAGTCATTAATGACCTTGTAACATTTATTTAATCATTAGCTCATAGATCGACAATAGGCTTGATTGAACATATATAACTTTTTAAAATGAGAGCGCAGTGTGCATTTTGTGTACGTCTGAATTTCTGATGTTTTTGGGTAGCGTGTTCCTAGAATTTTGGGCATATATCTCTTTGCCTTTGCCTTCGCCTCCGCCTTGCCTTCATCCGTTTTTTCTGTTGTATTCCCTTCGTCTCTTTTTAGATGTTCTGTTTCGTAATTTTAACTTATTAAAAAGACATCATCATTATATCTTTCACATCAACTTTTTCCTTTACTTTTCCTACCTACCCATTAGCATTACACTTTTACTTACTTACTTTTTAAAATGGAATTTACTTTTAGGGACAAAATAGACAATTCATCAACTTTTTTTCACTAACTTTACAAAATGGATACTTATTAAGGGACAGTCTAAAATAGAATACCGAACTATAAATAAGGGACGGAGGGAGTATTTTTTTCTTCGAGTTAGTAAAATTTCTTTTGCTGATGAAAAATAACAAACAAAATGCAGGTGGACATCGCCAATCTCGTCCGACATTTTGAACTTTAAAAAATGCATATAAAGAACATCCACTATCCATAACAATTCCAAGTCAAATTTTTATTTTTGTCTGCATTCATTACACAATAGTGGCGAGAAGAATTTGTGCGTGTGGATCCAACACACTTTGTGAGTGTGTTTGTGCATTTATGTGTGCAAGTGTGCATAGTTGTAGCATTATTCATACATGGGACGGAGTCAGCCAATAAAAAGATTGTGTTGATGGTTGCAACGTTTAGTTTTAAAAATTTTTGCTAGGAGAAGTACAAATTGAGGGTACCAACTTTATTAAAAACAAGTCTGACCTCTTGATGTGATGGATAAGCGGAGTTTTTCTAAACTTAACTTATTTTTTTATTTATAGTGTGTTTTATCATTTTTTCTGAATTTTTGTTAGATTTGCATGATTTTTTTGAATTAATCATCCGTTTCGATAGAAAAGTCTAAAAAATACAAAATCATGACCAAAAGAACAAAAAATTTACTAAAAACGAAAAAAGTATCAAACAGCTACTCCGTATCTTTTAAAGTATAAGTGCTGTCTTATTTGAATTTTTTAACATTGGTCTATATTTTTATACTTTTTCGATTCATCTCATCGAGATCGAGATGAAAGATTAATTTCTAAAATCATATCAAAAAACTAAAAAAAAAGTTATGAAAAATAAAAAATACGAAAATAAGTTCCAAACTTATATAAGTTTAAAAGAGCGCAGCCTAGTGATCTCGTCACAAACTACAAATCCTAATAGGTCACTCATATTTAACTATGATCAACTCGTAACTTAGTTTTAGAGCCAGAATTTTATTGTTTCAATCCACCCTCCGATTCAAGATTCCAATTTAATAAACCTAATTAAGTTCTCATAAAAATTACAATATTCACCTTAATTGTCTACTCAATATTATTAATTATGATCTCATATATATTCGTTAATTCTTTTCTCCACTCACTCACCAAGCTAGTCACCGTCCACCACCATTCCAAAATCTCACTCCACGATTTGGTCAAAATTAAGACTCACAACCACCGGTCCACCACCGTGACATCCGTAAATTAATCCCCAATTTATTAATTAATGAAGAAACAATTAAAGACCCCTAACATAAACCAATATTCAAAATCCTAGCTTATTGAAAATTAATGGGGAAAAGGCAACGTAAGAATTTTGAATTCTTCAGATTCCAAGAATCAGAGTTCTTGTCATAGGATTCGGATTGACACAAGATTGTTCTTAGCTTAGTTTAGGGATGTGATGCAGTCTAATCCTTGTTCCTTTTAATCTTTGTATCATCTTCAAAGATTAATAAATTTTCTAGTACTGTTCTAAAAAAAAAAAAAAAAGAATGAGTTTTTATTTTATTTTTTTTGAACAAACTCAGAAAATTTTGATTACTCAAAATCCATCCAAAGGGCAATAAACCCCAAACCGGAGCCCGTCGATGAGAACACACCCACGATGATCGGGTTATCCATGTGGTTTGAATAGGAATACTCTGAGTATAGAAAAACGCTACCTAAAGGGATAGAGAAAGTTCCACTCAGGGAGCAGACGCAAACGAAGGAGATGAAGACGGAAGTTGTAATTTGACACTCCTCACCGTCCTCTCTTCCGAGCAACTCACTAAAGAAACAGAAACACTCACAAAGGGTAGCGAAAGTTCCACGCAGGGAACGACACTCTCCCAAACAGGAGAGAAGCAAGACAAAACAAAAAACAAAGACAAGAAAAGACACCTCCGACCACCGGAACTGTTATACTACGTACTGAATTCGTATTTGAATGTGGAAACAACCGTAGTTGAAGATTCAGTTCAATCCAACAAAACTACAATAATGGCTAGAAGAATCTGATCATGACTTGTTTTTAGGCGATGATAGAAAAGTGAGGTTTTACACCGGCGATGGATAGAATTTATTCTCTTATTTTTAATTTTTCTACTAGGTTTTAACCTCAGATGGGGTCCACATCTTATATATGATTCTATAAATGGCAAGTTGCAACACTAAAGAAGAGAGGCTGACGAAACTAGAAAACAAATTGAACATATGGGAAAAAAAAAATTCCCGTTGATGGTGGTGATTGTAGAGTTTGAATTTAAAAAAAAAAAAAAAAAGATACGTTAAGAGTTTTTTGCAGTTGATCGTTTCATTCTCTTCGATCTTATCTCTGAGACCTTTCCCGTCTAGTTGAATAAGTCATAAGGCTAATTTTTGATGGATTATTTTTTTCTCGGCAAAAGAAAAATTATTAATCTCTACAGAGAATACAAAAATTAAAGGGGTAAGGGCAAGCAAAAGCTATCCGAGACCCAAAGAGAAACGTTAGCAAGAAACCAACAAAGAAACAGATACCCCTCAATCTAATTTTTGATGGATTGTTGTTTGGCCACCACCTCTCTGCCTATCTCATTGTTATCGTAGATCATATAATCTATTTTTAAACACTAGTGCTATGATCATGCCTGAGTATCACATTTTGAACACCATGTAATTGTTTTTTGGCCGGCAACAAAATTTTATTAATACTCGTCAAAGAGTACATAGAGGAAAGATCATGTAATGTGTTATAACTGAATTGGTAGAATTAATGCATGTGTCCTATTTGTCATATAATAAAGCATATTCTACCAATGCAATTATAACACCTCTCAATGCTCTCATGGTACAAAAAATGTAATACTCTGACAAGGTTATCATAGAATTGCTCATTTTTAAATAGGGGTTGACAATCTTTACATTAAATCATGACTATATATAGACTATATAGTCATCGTACAACTTGACTTTAAAATATTATTTCTCAATTTGGTGATCCAAGTATATGTGCAGACCTTGTCAAGACTAGGGTAACTTTGTCGGTCAAAGGAGATACAAGGTTGACCTTGTCAGTATTGTTTCTCATTATGCATAAGTACGTGTGATGTTGTATGACAAGTTCAATCTTTGGTCTGATGTTTCTTCTTTTTATCTTCTCTTCGAGTGTTCTTTTAGCACGTGATCTTTGTTGATATGCGAGTGACAATCTCGTTGGAATGTGTGTGTGTGTATATATATATATATATAGAGAGAGAGAGAGAGAGACCTGATGGAGAATTTTTGTCTCTTTCGATACACCCGTTATCCAGTTATCAATAAAATTCTTTTTGCCAAGCAAAAAAACTTGTCTTTAAAATAGTAAGAAAATCTCATATATAAGATCAATGGATTATTTTGAACTCATATCTATTTACTATAGGAACATAATTTATTTTAGAGATTGAATTTATCCCAGTCTACCCTCCAATATAAAATACAGATCAATATTGTAATTAATCCAATTTGAATTTGAAACATGGTTCGGTCACCATCTTTGTTTGATTATCTCACCAAGCTCTATATCTCTTCTTTAGAGATCAAGATGACTCCAATGATCACACTCTATTTTATTTTCTCAAAATAGAAAAGTAAATTTTGAATCTCTATTTCAGAAACTCCAAAAATATAGAGAGTCATCACTACAACCCACTTCCAATATTTATGCTTGGAAACCCTTACGATTTTAGTTTATTTCAATAATACAATTCTTAAAATATGAATACCATTAGAAAGAAAGTGACAACACTTTTGAAATGAGATCAAACAAACCTTAGCTTCGTTAGGACTCGATCGACATATTGGAACACCTATGTCTTTGATCTCCCGATAACGGAAGGCAAGCTAAATATTTCCCACCCCGATTTTCACTCCACGCCCACCCTGGTATCCCCTCCATTTCTCCTAAGTGGATAGCTCCCGGTTTGCGTTGTCAAGCTTAATGTTGATGGTGCTGTCAATGCAAAGGATGGAATCGTCGGTGTTGGTATATATTGTGGCCCGAGATCAGATCAGTGGTATGTTGGGCCTTGTTTTCTAAGCCGTTTACAGGTTTCCTCTCTCCAAGATCACTACTGACCACTGAGGCCTTGGGTGTTCACGAAGCTCTGGTGTTGGCTGCTAGTAAAAAGATCCTGAGGATTATTGTGGAGAGCGATTCTGCCCAAGTTATTTGGGCGCTTAATAACAAGGAGGGCAGCTGCTGTTGATAGATTCCTAATTCAGAGACTATGGTTCAATGCGGACTTTGAGTTTCTCAGAGGCGAATGCTGAAGGAGCATCAGGTGGAGCGATAATCATCTGGAACAAAGAATGTTTTCAAAGCTGATGAAATCATAATTTCATTCTTATCAGAGGTAACATTTCTGGAAACTTCCCTTGTGTCATTTTAAATGTTTATACGCCTAATAATTATGCTGGAAGAAGAGTTGTTTGGAATGATATTAAAGAACTCAAGATCAGGTTTATCATGCCGTGGGTAATGGGTGGGGATTTTAACGAAATTAAAACCACTGGGGAGAGAACTGGTTGTACAAGAGGGGATAGGGGTATGAGAGATTTTCAGGAGTTTATTAATGACATATGGAGGTCAATGATTTGCCTATGTTGGGGAGAAAATTTACATGGTCTAATTTCCAATTTAGCTTTTCTTGCTAAGCAAGGATGGCGTTTGATTAATAGCTCCGATTCTCTGTTCCAGCGTTTGTTCAAAGGGAAATACTTTCATTTTTCCTCTTTTTGGGAGGCCTCCTGCCCAAAGTCAGCCTCCTGGGCTTGGAAGAGTATTTGTGCGGGTCGAACAGTGTTGCGAAAAGGGTGGAGATGGTGCGTTGGTGATGGTAAAGCTATTAGTATTTGGCGTGATCCTTGGCTTCCCCGTTCACTTAACTTCCATGTGCTTAGTCCTGCCCCACCAGTGGATTCTCTCTATCATAGTGTCACTTGGGTCTCTGATCTTGTTGATGAGGTAACTCACTCTTGGAATATCCCTTTAATCAAGACTTTATTTTCTAATATTGATGTGGAAGCTATATTTTCCATTCCAATTAGCTCTCAAGGTGCTCCAGATAAAGGGGTATGGCATTATACAGATAATGGTTTATTTTCAGTCAAATCGGCATATCGTTTAGCGAGATCTAGCAATATTTCGCACAACTCTAGAGAGAGAGGTGAATCCAGTTTGGGGTCTTTACAGGATGGTATTTGGAGACTAATCTGGTCCTTACGAATTCCCAATAAGATTAAAATGTTTCTATGGCGATGCTCTCACAACGCTCTTGCGGTGTTATTTAATCTTTTCAAGAAAAAGATTGATGTTTCTCCTTACTGTCCGAGGTGTAATTCTGCATTTGAAACTATTGAGCATCTCATTTTTCAGTGTAAATCATCCAAAGAGGTGTGAAAAATTCCCCCTTTGCTAATGCAGTCTCACCCTCCTGGGATTCTCTCTCATTTACTGAATGGTGGATTGGTATGGTCCAATCGGTTCGTAATTCTAGTGGAGTGGAAGATCTCCATGCTATTTTAGCCACTTTGTGCTGGATGTTATGGAAGGGGAGGAACACTGCATACTTTGATAAAAAGTACTGGACTTGCTCTACTACAGTTGAAAAAGCGATCACCCTATGCGAGGAGTTCAAGGCTGCTACAGAAATGGTTCATTCCCTCCCTAGACTCTCCACTCCACCCCACCCCTCGTCCTGGCTTCCCCCTCCACCTAATGTTATTAAACTTAATGTTGACGGTGCAGTTAGCAAAAAGAATGGCATTTCTGGTGTGGGTATTGTAGCTAGAAACCATTTTGGTGAAATTTTAGGATCTATCTCGATTTCTTTTGCGGGTTTCTTATCGCCACGTTCTACTGAGGCTTTGGGATTTCGCGAAGCCCTTGTCACTGCGGCTATTAGAGGATTTTCTAAAATTATTGTTGAAGGTGACTCGTTATAGGTAGTTCAGGTTTTGATTCAAGATGGAAAGTCTCTATCTGATTGTAGCTCTATCCTTGCTGATTGTGTAGAGCTTTTCCCTTTATTTTCATCTTGTTCCTTTATTCATGTTAAGCGTTATTGTAATAGGGTAGCTCATTTATTGGCTAAGCGTTCCCTATTAGGTGCTAGATTGGAGTGTTGGGGGGGTCCTGTCTCCCAACATCTCGCTAATCTTGCCCGTGATGATTTTCGGTCCTCGGATCGCTCTTTGTCTTAATAAAATCATCCATTCTTCCGTGAAAATAATAATAATAATAATTTCCAATTAAGAAGTTAATATACAATCCAGAATTGATCGATTCCTAGAATCTCAGGAGTGGTTGGATAAATTTTCTGGATTCCAGTGGGGATTACCAAGACTAACCTCAGACCATTGTCCTATCATGTTGTCTGATGAAACCAAAGATTGGGGTCCAAAACCTTTCGGATTCATAAATGCTTGGTTCTCCAATCCAAAATGTGAACCGATTATTAAGATTATGTGGGAATCTGATGGGTTCAATGGATGGGCTGGTATTAAGATCATGCAGAATGTTAGGACCACAGGCCACGTCGGTCTTTTTGTGTTGATAAATTCCACAACAAAACAAACATTTAATTGTATTCTCATTTATCGAGTTGTAATTTATTTATTTATTTATGGAGTATCTATTTAGGAAGTGGAGGAAATCAATTATTGTGTAATTGAGAGTTAGAGATTGTTAAGGAAATTGGAGGGAAAGAAGGATTTTGTGCACATGGCAGCTGAATAAGGAAATGGAATTGAAGATTCAATGGTGCGATTATTAAGGTAATTTGCATGGAAGGAAATCAACTTTCAAGAGGATTTCGTGCATGTGCGTAAAAGGAAAAGGAAATGAAGAAATCACGTGTGTGGCAACATGGAAGTGCACATCATAACTTTTACACTAATCAATGGTAATCTTTTTAGAATTATAATATTTTGGTGTATTTCATAACTTTATAAAAAAAAAACCGTAACATTTTCACTACGGAATCGTAACATTTTAGTCCATTTCATAACTTTTTAATAACGTATAATCAATTGTGCAATTGATTACTTAATCAATTTTTTTTTTAACGGTAGTTAATCAAATATATAATCTATTATGTCAATGTTCAATTCCATAATCGATTAGAGTACTTTATAATTGATTTTTCAATTGATTAGACATCATAATCAAATATGTAATTAATTTTGCAATTTTGTGAATAGAAATTATAATCAATTAGACATCAAAATCGAATATGTAATCAATTCTGTTATGTTCAATTATGTAATCGATTAGACAATATAATCGATTTAATTTGTAATTGAAATGAGTACGATTAGGAAACAATGTGAAGTCGATTACTCAATCAATTTCCTAATTGATGGGTCTCAATAAGTCCTCTATTCAATTGCGAAATACTCCGTAAGTTAAAAACAACATTATCAAATAATTGATTTTTGAATAACACAAATAATTGATTACATGATAGATTATATTTCTCTGCGGTTTCAATTGCGTAATTGATTGGTATCGATAACACTTGTAATCGATTACATTATCAAATATGAGTATTAGTTATTTGTAATTCGGATGCGAGCACTAATTTAACGTCTATTGACCAAAAAATAAATAGCACGTCATAAATATTGTTGTCTTTTACATATAACTCTAAAATGTATTGGTAAATTTATCTCGTTACCATCACTCTCTTAATCACCCATTAACTTTGTTAGTGTTTCCTACTTGATTAATACGGATGATCGACTTCGCTATTCCTTTTAATTGGACTATTTGTGTGAAATATTTTTTTTTTGATCCGCATGTGAAAGTTCATTATGCAATTAAAGGTATTGTGAAAAATGTTAAACATCATAATATTTCAAAAAATTCCAAAAAAAAATGGCTACATATATCAAATACTTTAAAAATCCTGTAAAAAAAAATGCCTTAACTTGATTTTTTATTACATTATGATAATGATAGTATCTTTTTCCTTTAGTAATTATCGAGGACAACGTATTTAAAGAAGTAAATTATTTTCAATTGAAATAATTTTAGCTTCAAAATTTTTAAAAAATAAAATTGGGCCTAATTTTTCGAAGGGAAAGAAAGATATGTGCTGGTTGGGAAGAAAGTGAGAGGCTTGAGGGGATTTTCTTTCCATTTTGGTTAATTCATAGGGTTTATTTGTTGCACCGGTAACATGTTATTTGTTAATAACATATCGTAACATTTTAAAAGGTCCAGATCATTTTTCAAACATCCAATGATAATTAATGAGGGTGCATGCGATACGCACCTAAATAAGGGGTGTGTATTGTAACACTTCCCTTAACTAGGGCTGTGATGTTGTAAATGACAAGTTGTATTGGCTAATGGTTTTTGCTTTCATTCAACCCTTGTTTGTAAGCAAAAATGACCATTAGGGATTCCTCATTAAGCTTAGGTGCGGACCTCCCATTTTCTGATCAAATTTCGATGATACAAATCGTTCAATGTGTTTAGAATGTGATTTTAAAGGTTCGCACGAGAATTCAGCTAAAAAAGTGACCGAAAAGTGCTTGATCTAAATAATTTTTCATAAAGTTGATTTCAAGCTAGTACCCTTAAGAACATATTTTAAACAAGTTGAATAATTGGGATCATCAAAAATGACCCCAAAAAGGAAGGACCGCTTATAAGCAAAATGAGGAATCCCTCGTAGGAGGCAGACTGCACAATATCTTGAGGGAGGGTAGGTGTGTTCCAATTCGATGAGCCAGTATTTTTTTTTTTTTAGGCCAATTTGTTGTGCAATAATATTAATCCAAATCGATAGTTTAGATTTTTGGCACTGTTAGAATTCATCAATGAGTTTCAACAAATGAAGACTTTTATCATCAAAAGTAAGCATGAGAAAGGTCCACGACTCACCCAACAGAACCGTCAAAAATGACGGGAGAGGATCATCTCCAATTTTGCAACCAATTGAGTACATTTGACAAATGCAAACCGATTCTTAGAATATTCATTACAATATTCCCAAACTACTACCCTAGGGAAAAGGCCGGGAAACTGATCAATAGTTAAACCGGAACTCTATCTACAAATTGAGATGCATAACAAAGCGCGCATGCGGCGTTTTTTAAATTCATAGTCGAAATTGATGTTTCGGCTTAGAATAGTCAAACCGCAAATTAACGAATAGCGCTTCATTCTGCCTAAAACCAACATATAAAAATTCACGGTTGTGTATTGTTGCTCGATCCAAGTCTTGTTATGCTGTAAAATGCAGAATTACTAGCGGGACTGTTGGGTGGAGGAGTATTGATCACACACTTATAATGTATGAAACTCACAAGAGAATTGCACAAACACACTCACAATATATTGAACTCACTCAATCTGAAAAATTTCATACACGGAGGAGGAATTTCTCTCTCTGTGTAACTCTCTTATTCTCTTACTCCACTCATATATTTTACATAATCAGAATAAATTCTTTTATAGGAAAATTAAACAGACAAGTAGATAACTTTGCAATAAATGCAAAGATCACAAATTGAAATACGGAAGCTTAAATTCAATACCCACGTTTTTGTTCTTGCTCTTCTTGCAGGCTTATCTGACTTTCATTGTTCACCAACTTACCCTAGGCAATCATAGCCTCCAAAACAATAGTTCCACACGTTCCAAATCAAGCTTACTGTTTATTTCAACATCCCCCCTTAAGCTTGATTCTCAGAGATTCTTCATTCCAAGCATTGTCTTCATTTTTATGAAAGCTTCATGTTTGAGGGCTTCGTAAAGATATCAGTTGCTTGATCATATGTCCTGCAAGAAACTAACTCCACTTCCTTTGCTTTTACATGCTCTCTGATGAAATGGTAGCGGGTATCGATGTGCTTACTTCTTTCGCGATGGGTCGGGTTCTTTACAAGCGCAACTGCAGAGCGGTTGTCGACGTAGATTTCTGTGGGCAATTTTTGTAGAAAGCCCAAATGCTTCAGCACATTCCTTAACCATATAGCATGACAGACAGCTGAGTTGGCGGCAACATACCCAGTTTCACAAGATGACAACGTCACGATCGCTTGCTTCTTGGATGTCCAAGTGAAGGCAGTATCTCCAATGAAGAAAACGAACCCTGTTGTGCTCTTCCTTTCATCCAAGTCTCTTCCCCAATCGCTATCTGAATAGCCGGAAAGATTCAAGTCACCGCCTAACTGATAGAACAGTCCATCACTATGAGTCCCTTTGATGTAGCGGAGAATCCGCTTTGCTGCAAACAAGTGTGACTGATCTGGTGTCTCCATGTATCGGCTGACTAGCCCAATACCATAGAGTATGTCTGGCCTAGTACAGGTCAGATATCGCAGACTTCCAACCAAGCTTTTGAAATAGGTTGGATCAACATTTCCAGTTTCATTTTTTCTTCAGTTCCAGTCCACTATCGACTGGAGTCGTCACTGGATTGCATGTCTCCATCTCGTACTTCTTTAGTATCTCCATGGCATATAGCTGCTTTGGGAGATAAAAATTCCTTCTTCACTTTGCGTCACTTCAATGCCTAGGAAGTGAGCCATAAGTCCGATGTCTGTCATTTCGAACTCTTGAAACATTGTCTTCTTGAATGCTTCGAACATGGCTGGATTGTTGCTTGTAAAAATCAAGTCATCAACGTAGAGGCATACATACAGCTGGCTTCCATCAGTCTCCTTCTTCATATAGAGTGCATGTTCGTAGGGGCACTTCTCGAATCCATTCTCCTGGAAGTACTTGTCAATTCTGGTATTCCATGCACGAGGCGCTTGCTTCAGCCCGTATAGCGCCTTCGTCAATTTGTACACTTTGTCTTCACGACCTTTCTTCACATATCCTGGTGGCTGTTCAATATAGATTTCTTCTTCTAGAAATCCATTCAGAATGCTGTCTTGACATCTAATTGGTAGATCTTCCATCTTTTCTGAGCAGCTAATGAGATCATTAGCCTGATTGTCTCCATCCTGGCAACAGGGGCGAATACTTCACCATAGTCGATGCCTTCTCTTTGCTTGTATCCTTTTGCTACAAGTCTTGCCTTGTATCTCTGAACCTCTCCTTGAGCATTCTTCTTAGCTTTGTAGATCCACTTTACTCCAATTGCCTTGTGACCTTTTGGGAGGCTAGTTAGCTCCCAAGTCTTGTTCTTCTCTATGGACTGAATCTCTTCATCCATAGCCTTCCTCCATTTTCCTTCATGGGTAGCTTCCTCGAAACTAACTGGATCACAACTGATTTGCAGACAGAACATGGTAAAATCTGCATCCATTTGATCTGTATTCTGATACAGATCATTCAAGTTCCGAATTCCTCTGGGCCTCATGTCTGAAATTTCTCGTTCAACTGGTGAGGATGGTTCACCTTGTTGTGGTGAAGAGAAACCACGGGAAGATGTTGGCTGATCTTCTAGTCTCCCAGGTACATCTCTGGTTTGTACCTGTTCTTCATCTTCAAGTGTTAGCTCCATATTCCTGGTAGCTTCTATTTGACCCCAGCTCCAGGATTCATTTTCCTCGAAAATGACATCTCTGCTGAAAATCACCTTCTGAGTGATGGGATTATACAACCTGTATCCCATCGTTCTGTCACCATCCAACAAGGATACACTTAACTCCTTTGTCTTCGAGTTTGGTCTGTTTGCCTCCGGAACTTTAGCATAGGCAATACAACCAAACACTCTGAGATGACCCACACCTGCTTGTGAGTGGAGTCCATGCTTCTTGTGGTGTCTTCGACTGCACATTCTTCGTAGGACACCTATTCAGTAGATAGACTGCACACTGAACTGCTTCGGCCCAAAATCTCTTGGGCATGTCTTTATCTTTCAACATGCTTCTAGCCATGTTGAGAATGGTGCGATTCTTCCTCTCAGCTACACCGTTTAGCTGAGGAGTATAGGCAGGTGTGCACTGATGTTTGACTCCTTGTTGCCTAAGAAATCCCTCAAATTGATCTCCAGTGTACTCTCTCCTTGGTCTGACAGCAATGTCTTGATGTAGTAGCCGCTTCCTTTATCAACAAGAGCTTTGAACTCTTTGAACTTTTCAAATACTTCTGACTTCAATTTCAGAAAGTATACCCACGTCTTTCTGCTATAGTCATCAATAAACGTGAGGAAGTATCTATTCTGACCGTTTGAGATTGGCTTCAATGGACCACAGACATCTGTGTGTACTAGCTCAGCAGCATGGATGCTCTCCAATCAACTTGCTTTCCAAAGTTATTGCGGTATTGTTTGCCAAGAATGCAGCTTTCGCATATCTCATTTGGACGTTGAATATGAGGTAAGCCCTTGACCATCTTCTTATTTGCCAACAGCTTCAAGCTTTCAAAGTTGAGGTGTCCATATCTGAGATGCCATATCCAATCTTTGTCATTGATAATGGCATTGAGGCACTTTGGCGTGTCATGAAGAACAGTTAGCGGAAACATCCTGTTCTTCGCCATCATTACTCGAGTAATCAGCTTCCCTCGAGCATCTGCAATCGTCAGTTGCATATCCTTTAGGCTAATTTGATAGCCTTTTTCCAGCAGCTGGCCAAGACTAAGAATATTAGTCTTCATATCTGGAACATAGTAGACATTGGAGATGAATGCATGATCTCCATTCTTCCTTTTGATTATAATATCACCTCTCCCTCGAATGGTACTTTAGAGAGGTCACCAAAAGAAATATCTCCCTGAACCTTTTCATCAAGTTTAGTAAAAAGCTGCCTTGAGCCGGTCATATGATTACTGGCTCCAGAATCAAGAAACCATGTACCTTGATCCTGCTCGGTCGAACTCTGCGCCATGAGACTCATTGAATCTCCTCCTGTTGGCTCCTTGTCTGCATAGTTGGCTGTTTTGCCAACTTGATCTAATTAGGGATAGCAAGTGTACCCGCCCCGCCCCGAACGGGGCGGGTTTTTCACTCCATTTTCGAGGGTCGGGTCGGGTCGAGGTAAAATTTCCAAAACCCGCCCGGGTTCGGGTAGGGTTCGGGGCGAAAGTACCCCGCCCCTAAACCCGCCCCGAAATACCCGCCTCGAAATTACCCGACCCCGACCCGGCGTGTGTGTGTATATATATATGTCCTTTAATTTTTTTAGCATTAATCCAAAAAATAATGTCTCTTTACTGTCAAGTAGTCTAATCAAATTTTAAAAAGAAATAAAAATTGATATTTATTGGTGTTTAGTGGATTTTCTAAAAAGTTTTCTTCGAAAATTTATAATAAATCCTACACATAAAGAAATGGAATGAAGTATCCAAATATTGATTGCATTTAAAAGTTTTAGATAAAATCGCGATACCAAAAGACACAAAAATAATTTCAAAACTTTATTTTTTAGATAATTTTTATTCTTATTTTGCATTTTTTTAAATTTTACGGGGCGGGGCAGGGTGGGTAAACCCGTTCCCCGATCGGGGTGGGGACGGGGGTACCCCCAAAAAACCCCGGTCGGGGTCGGGGCGGGGCCGGGGGCGGGTGATGATTTTCGGGTCGGGGTCGGGGTATGCAAAAACCCGCCCCGCCCCGCCCCGTTGCCATTCCTAGATCTAATGTTGGTCTTCCCCAGCACTCGTTGCTATAGTGACCATACTTTTCGCAATTGTAACACTGAACGTTACTTTTGTCAATGTTCGAACAGTTGTTTGTAACCGCCTCTTCTGCCTTGTCCTCCTCCTCTTGGATAATGACTTTGCTGTCCTCGTCTACCTCCTTTTGGAGCATAGTTTTGTTGTCCTCGACCACCTCCTCTTGGAGCATGATTTTGATTCCCTCCTCTGGAAATCCTCTGCCACCTCTGCCTCTGGAATTTGAATTTCCAGAGCCTTTTCCATGGGACCCATAACCTCGTCCCCTCTGAGATGTCCCCCCTTGCTCGTACCTTCCTTCATTGAGGGATAACTTCATTTGTAGAGCTTGTTCCGGGGCTCTATCATCGTCTCTGTGCAACTTCTGTTCGTGGGCTTGCAGCGAACCCACGAGCTCTTCAATAGACATGGTTGAAACGTCTTTAAATCTTCTAACGTAACAACGATGAAGTCGAATCTGCGATCTTTGGATCGCAAGATCTTTTTTATAACTCTCGTGTCGTGAGAGCTTCGCCATTTCTCCTCATTTGATTTGAAACACCATAATTCGAGCATAATACTTAGAAATAGATTCTGAGGATTTCGTTCGTAAAGACTCGAATTCACCTCGTAGAGTTTGAAGGCGAATCCTCTTTACTTTGTCAGCACCTCTGTAGGTCTTCTGCAGCATCTCCCAAATTTCTTTGGAAGTTTTGGCGGAAGCGATGATCTCGAACGTGGCTTCGTCAAGTCCTTGATAGATGATGGACTTGGCTTTGCAATCCTTCTTTCGCTCGGCACAGAGCGTCGTTTTTTGTTCCTCCTTTAAAGCTGTTTCAGCTTCTTTTGAGGTGGGTTCATCGTAACCTTCTTCTACCACCTCCATAACATCTTGAGCACCAAGCAGTGCCCTCATTTGGATGGACCAATTATCATAATTGTCCTTGGTGAGCTTTGAATGACAGCTTGGGATGTTCCGTTAGCCATCGAAACTAGAAATGATGGAATCTAGTTTTCTGGGGTCAAAGTGAAATCTTTGCAACTTTTGAACTTTGACTAGATAACTTCAAAAGTACAGGGGTTGGACTGCAATTGAACCTTTGGTGGATCAGCTTTCATGGAAAATAGCTCGTTTGGAGTAATGGGATCAGACTTGTATGGTGGTGAAATAAATGTGATCTTTTGTTTTCTTTTTACAAAAACAAAGACACCTGCTCCTTTCTTCTTTGATTTGACGATGGAACCAAAGAAGAAAAAATTGCTTCTTCAATCTGGAACTACAGACCACACTGTCCGTCTGGCTTCGGGTGTGACCACTCCGGCTTCGTCTCAATGATTCGGCTTGGTTCACCAGACTTGTGGAAGATGAATAGCTGCGCTTTCACCTCCAGTCGGACGGCTTCGATCTTGCTGGGACTGCACTAGTCGGCGTGAGACGATTCAGTTTATGGAATCGAAAAACTGAGTGTCGATCACTTCTATTTTTCTGGTGGAAAAGACAGACATTCTTTTTTCGGCGCACTCAAAAAATCTGGGCAGCACAAAAAAACTGATTTTGAGTCTGCTTGAAAAATGCAGACCGAAGGTATGTTCTATGAGAGAGATTTTTTTCCGGGATTCGCCTAAGATCTCTGATACCACTTTGTTGGGTGGAGAGTATTGATCAGACATTTATAATGTATGAAACTCACAAGAGAATTGCACAAACACACTCACAATATATTGAACTCACTCAATCTTAAAAATTTCATACACGAAGAAGGAATTTCTCTCTCTGTGTAACTCTCTTATTCTCTTACTCCACTCATATATTTTATATAATCAGGATACATTCTTTTATAGGAAAATTAAACAAACAAGTAGATAACTTTGCAATAAATGCAAAGATCACAATTGAAATACGAAAGGTTAAATTCAATACCCATGTTTTTGTTCTTGCTATTTCGCAGACTTATCTGACTTTCATTCTTCGCCAACTTACCCTAGACAATCATAGCCTCCAAAACAATAGTTCCACACGTTTCAAATCAAGCTTACTGTTTATTTCAACAGGACTAGTGCTTTAATTTCACATAGAACCAAAAAAACCTCCCACAGCAAATTGCACAGCTAATATACCACCGAACTTTACCACCTTCTTTGTGCGCCGCTTCCTCCATTTTTCCTAAAAGCATAAAAAATACCACAATTAGTTCACAAACAAATCATTCGAGTTAAACAAAAAAAACAACACACACCACACACTGCACATTAACCCCTATAAACATTTATTTATTTATTTATTTATCGGGGCGGTTCCGAGGACAACTAATTAGACACCTGAAAAAATACCTCATAGTTCTCAATCAAATCTTAATGATCGAGCCGGCTCAATATGATTAGAACGTGATTTTAAGAATACCAATGTGAAATTAGCCAAAAAAAAGACCGGAAAGAGCTTGATCTGAGCAGTTTTTAGCTTAGAATTGATGAACGATTCAATTAAAAACTACTCAAAACAAGCACTTTCCGGTTATATTTTTGCTAATTTCTCGCGGGCACCTTTGAAATCACATTCTGCACACATTGAACGGTTCGGATCATAAAAATTTGATCGGAAACTATGAAATTGAGATTTGAGGTGTTCTTTTAGGTGTTTAATTAATTGTCTACAAAACGTTTTATATATATATATATATATAGTAGAATGTTACCCTTTTGCTGGGGTTGTTGGGCTTGTTGGGCTGGAGGAGAGTATTGTTATCCAAGAAGGAGGAGTGTGCATGGCTGAAGTTCTTATTATGATAACACACGGCAGAGATCGTACGACTTCTCCTTTTTGTGACATTCGACACATACGAAATGGAGGCCCCATAGGTAGGTTCCGCACCCTTTGCAGAACAAAAACCTCTTGAATGTAATCAAGTAGTAAAAAGTAACCATTCTTCGAAATCCAGTGCCGTCGTTGTCCGCGTCTAGATGTTCAAACAGGTTTTGCGGCACCTCCTTCTGGCACCAGCCTTTCGTCTTCAGGAAATCCAAGTACTCGCGGTGCTCACTTTCCCATCTCCGTCCGCGTCTATTGAATTGAAGAAACTCACAAAGTTGTTGTTGCTCGTTGGACATGTTCGCGTAACATGCATTGCTGCCTCACGCATCTCCTCCATCTCTCGATCTCTTTCCCTCTCTCTAGAGTATATTTGTACTATAGAAAGAGAAGCTCTACTGTCACCTACCTCGGTATAACTGTGCAATAGGATTTTCATAACAAACAGTTTGACATGGCAAGCTTTATACTTTTTTTGACGTGGTCTCCCGCGTACGTGTGTTGGAAATCCCAACCTTGAGTAAGTATCACGCAGAGGTTTTCAAGAGGAATCAAGAATAATGATTGAGAATGAAGCAACGGAATTATTTGACATAGTCTCCCGCGTACATAAGTGTGTTAAAATCCCAACCTTGAATCAAGAGGAATCATAATGATTGAGAATGACGCAACGAAATTAGTATTTGACATGGTCTCCCGTGTACGTAAGTGTGTTGAAATCTCAACCTTGAATCAAGAGGAATCAAGAATGATTGAGAATGACGCAACGGAATTAGTCTTTGACATGGTCTCCCGCGTACGTAAGTGTGTTGAAATCCTAACCTCGAATCACCCAGAGGTATCAAGAGGAATCAGCAATATTGATTGAGAATGACAACAGAATTATTTGACATGGTCTCCCGCGTACATAAGCGTGTTGAAATTCCAACCTTGAATCACCAGGCCAGTTTCAAGAGGAATCAAGAATGATGAGAATGACGCAACAGAATTTACAAAAGAATAGTTTAACGTACTTTTCCAAAAGAGATAAGCACTCGAATTCATAAGTAGTTCTTTAATCCACAAGAAAAGAGAAAACTTTGAGGCTCAGTTTGGATGGCAGGAATCTTGAGGAGGAATGTGAATATAACACCATACTTCTATGATTTCGACGTTTGAAGGAACAAGAATAGAAATGTGATGTCACACTCTCAGAATTCTCATATTTTGGAGAGACGGAATAGGATTGTGATTTCTGACGACACATCTGGCCAGAAATCACATTATCAGATTGAGTGGGAATCTGATCCCTCTCTTACTCCCATGGGAATCTTAGATTCTTAGCTCAATCAATAAAAATAGAAAATATTGACTTTGATAAATTTTCAAAAAAATTACTCCCTCCGTTCCTTTTTAAGTATTCTGCTTCGTAATTACAACTTATTAAAAACATCATCATTATACCTTTCACATCAACTTTTTCTTCCACTTTTCCTATTTACCTATCATCATTACATTTTTACTCACTTACTTTTTAAAATGGAATCTACTTTAAGGGATAAAATAGACAATTCACCAACTTTACTCACTAACTTTATAAAATGGACACTTATTAAGGGACAGTCCAAAATGGAATACCGGACTATAATTTCGATGATACAAACCGTTCAATGTGTTTAAATGTGATTTTAAAGGTTCCCACGAGAATTTAGCTAAAAAAGTGACCAAAAAGTATTTGATCTCAATAGTTTTTCATAAAGCTGATTTCAAGCGAGTACCCTTAAGAACATATTTTAAACAAGTTGAATAATTGGGATCATCAAAAATGACCCCAAAGTGGGAGGACCATGTATAAGCAAAATGAGGAATCCCTCGTAGGAGGCAGACTGCATATATATCTTGAGGGAGGGTAGGTGTGTTCCAATTCGATGAGCCAGTATTTTTTTTTTTTTTAGGCCAATTTGTTATGCAATAATATAATCCAAATCGATAGTTTAGATTTTTGGCACTGTTAGAATTCATCAATGAGTTTCAACAAATGAAGACTTTTATCATCAAAAGTAAGCATGAGAAAGGTCCACGACTCACCCAACAGAACCGTCAAAAATGACGGGAGAGGATCATCTCCAATTTTGCAACCAATTGAGTACATTTGACAAATGCAAACCGATTCTTAGAATATTCATTACAATATTCCCAAACTACTACCCTAGGGAAAAGGCCGGGAAACTGATCAATAGTTAAACCGGAACTCTATCTACAAATTGAGATGCATAACAAAGCGCGCATGCGGCGTTTTTTAAATTCATAGTCGAAATTGATGTTTCGGCTTAGAATAGTCAAACCGCAAATTAACGAATAGCGCTTCATTCTGCCTAAAACCAACATATAAAAATTCACGGTTGTGTATTGTTGCTCGATCCAAGTCTTGTTATGCTGTAAAATGCAGAATTACTAGCGGGACTGTTGGGTGGAGGAGTATTGATCACACACTTATAATGTATGAAACTCACAAGAGAATTGCACAAACACACTCACAATATATTGAACTCACTCAATCTGAAAAATTTCATACACGGAGGAGGAATTTCTCTCTCTGTGTAACTCTCTTATTCTCTTACTCCACTCATATATTTTACATAATCAGAATAAATTCTTTTATAGGAAATTAAACAGACAAGTAGATAACTTTGCAATAAATGCAAAGATCACAAATTGAAATACGGAAGCTTAAATTCAATACCCACGTTTTTGTTCTTGCTCTTCTTGCAGGCTTATCTGACTTTCATTGTTCACCAACTTACCCTAGGCAATCATAGCCTCCAAAACAATAGTTCCACACGTTCCAAATCAAGCTTACTGTTTATTTCAACATCCCCCCTTAAGCTTGATTCTCAGAGATTCTTCATTCCAAGCATTGTCTTCATTTTTATGAAAGCTTCATGTTTGAGGGGCTTCGTAAAGATATCAGTTGCTTGATCATATGTCCTGCAAGAAACTAACTCCACTTCCTTTGCTTTTACATGCTCTCTGATGAAATGGTAGCGGGTATCGATGTGCTTACTTCTTTCGCGATGGGTCGGGTTCTTTACAAGCGCAACTGCAGAGCGGTTGTCGACGTAGATTTCTGTGGGCAATTTTTGTAGAAAGCCCAAATGCTTCAGCACATTCCTTAACCATATAGCATGATAGACAGCTGAGTTGGCGGCAACATACCCAGTTTCACAAGATGACAACGTCACGATCGCTTGCTTCTTGGATGTCCAAGTGAAGGCAGTATCTCCAATGAAGAAAACGAACCCTGTTGTGCTCTTCCTTTCATCCAAGTCTCTTCCCCAATCGCTATCTGAATAGCCGGAAAGATTCAAGTCACCGCCTAACTGATAGAACAGTCCATCACTATGAGTCCCTTTGATGTAGCGGAGAATCCGCTTTGCTGCAAACAAGTGTGACTGATCTGGTGTCTCCATGTATCGGCTGACTAGCCCAATACCATAGAGTATGTCTGGCCTAGTACAGGTCAGATATCGCAGACTTCCAACCAAGCTTTTGAAATAGGTTGGATCAACATTCCAGTTCATTTTTCTTCAGTTCCAGTCCACTATCGACTGGAGTCGTCACTGGATTGCATGTCTCCATCTCGTACTTCTTTAGTATCTCCATGGCATATAGCTGCTTTGGGAGATAAAAATTCCTTCTTCACTTTGCGTCACTTCAATGCCTAGGAAGTGAGCCATAAGTCCGATGTCTGTCATTTCGAACTCTTGAAACATTGTCTTCTTGAATGCTTCGAACATGGCTGGATTGTTGCTTGTAAAAATCAAGTCATCAACGTAGAGGCATACATACAGCTGGCTTCCATCAGTCTCCTTCTTCATATAGAGTGCATGTTCGTAGGGGCACTTCTCGAATCCATTCTCCTGGAAGTACTTGTCAATTCTGGTATTCCATGCACGAGGCGCTTGCTTCAGCCCGTATAGCGCCTTCGTCAATTTGTACACTTTGTCTTCACGACCTTTCTTCACATATCCTGGTGGCTGTTCAATATAGATTTCTTCTTCTAGAAATCCATTCAGGAATGCTGTCTTGACATCTAATTGGTAGATCTTCCATCTTTTCTGAGCAGCTAATGAGATCATTAGCCTGATTGTCTCCATCCTGGCAACAGGGGCGAATACTTCACCATAGTCGATGCCTTCTCTTTGCTTGTATCCTTTTGCTACAAGTCTTGCCTTGTATCTCTGAACCTCTCCTTGAGCATTCTTCTTAGCTTTGTAGATCCACTTTACTCCAATTGCCTTGTGACCTTTTGGGAGGCTAGTTAGCTCCCAAGTCTTGTTCTGCTCTATGGACTGAATCTCTTCATCCATAGCCTTCCTCCATTTTCCTTCATGGGTAGCTTCCTCGAAACTAACTGGACACAACTGATTTGCAGACAGAACATGGTAAAATCTGCATCCATTGATCTGTATTCTGATACAGATCATTCAAGTTCCGAATTCCTCTGGGCCTCATGTCTGAAATTTCTCGTTCAACTGGTGAGGATGGTTCACCTTGTTGTGGTGAAGAGAAACCACGGGAAGATTGGCTGATCTTCTGGTCTCCCAGGTACATCTCTGGTTTGTACCTGTTCTTCATCTTCAAGTGTTAGCTCCATATTCCTGGTAGCTTCTATTTGACCCCAGCTCCAGGATTCATTTTCCTCGAAAATGACATCTCTGCTGAAAATCACCTTCTGAGTGATGGGATTATACAACCTGTATCCCATCGTTCTGTCACCATATCCAACAAGGATACACTTAACTCCTTTGTCTTCGAGTTTGGTTCTGTTTGCCTCCGGAACTTTAGCATAGGCAATACAACCAAACACTCTGAGATGACCCACACCTGGCTTGTGAGTGGACCATGCTTCTTGTGGTGTCTTCGACTGCACATTCTTCGTAGGACACCTATTCAGTAGATAGACTGCACACTGAACTGCTTCGGCCCAAAATCTCTTGGGCATGTCTTTATCTTTCAACATGCTTCTAGCCATGTTGAGAATGGTGCGATTCTTCCTCTCAGCTACACCGTTTAGCTGAGGAGTATAGGCACGTGTGCATTGGTGTTTGATTCCTTGTTGCCTAAGGAATCCCTCAAATTGATCTCCAGTGTACTCTCCTCCTTGGTCTGACTGCAATGTCTTGATGTAGTAGCCGCTTCCTTTCTCAACAAGAGCTTTGAACTCTTTGAACTTTTCAAATACTTCTGACTTCAATTTCAGAAAGTATACCCACGTCTTTCTGCTATAGTCGTCGACAAACGTGAGGAAGTATCTATTCTGACCGTTTGAGATTGGCTTCAATGGACCACAGACATCTGTGTGTACTAGCTCAAGCAGCATGGATGCTCTCCAATCAACTTGCTTTCCAAAGTTATTGCGGTATTGTTTGCCAAGAATGCAGCTTTCGCATATCTCATTTGGACGTTGAATATGAGGTAAGCCCTTGACCATCTTCTTATTTGCCAACAGCTTCAAGCTTTCAAAGTTGAGGTGTCCATATCTTAGATGCCATATCCAATCTTTGTCATTGATAATGGCATTGAGGCACTTTGGCGTGTCATGAAGAACAGTTAGCGGAAACATCCTGTTCTTCGCCATCATTACTCGAGTAATCAGCTTCCCTCGAGCATCTGCAATCGTCAGTTGCATATCCTTTAGGCTAATTTGATAGCCTTTTTCCAGCAGCTGGCCAAGACTAAGAATATTAGTCTTCATATCTGGAACATAGTAGACATTGGAGATGAATGCATGATCTCCATTCTTCTTTTGATTATAATATCACTCTCCCTCGAACTGGTACTTTAGAGAGGTCACCAAAAGAAATATCTCCTGAACCTTTTCATCAAGTTTAGTAAAAAGCTGCCTTGAGCCGGTCATATGATTTGGCTCCAGAATCAAGAAACCATGTACCTTGATCCTGCTCGGTCGAACTCTGCGCCATGAGACTCATTGAATCTCCTCCTGTTGGCTCCTTGTCTGCATAGTTGGCTGTTTCGCCAACTTGATCTAATTAGGGATAGCAAGTGTACCCGCCCCGCCCCGCCCCGAACGGGGCGGGTTTTTCACTCCATTTTCGAGGGTCGGGTCGGGGTCAGGGTAAAATTTCCAAAACCCGCCCCGACCCCGCCCCGAAATACCCGCCTCGAAATTACCCGACCCCGACCCGGCGTGTGTGTGTATATATATATGTATATGTATTTATTTATATAAGTATATATACTTATATATATATATATATGTCCTTTAATTTTTTTAGCATTAATCCAAAAAATAATGTCTCTTTACTGTCAAGTAGTCTAATCAAATTTTAAAAAGAAATAAAAATTGATATTTATTGGTGTTTAGTGGATTTTCTAAAAAGTTTTCTTCAAAAATTTATAATAAATCCTACACATAAAGAAATGGAATGAAGTATCCAAAATATTGATTGCATTTAAAAGTTTAGATAAAATTGCGATACCAAAAGACACAAAAATAATTTCAAAACTTTTATTTTTTAGATAATATTTATTCTTATTTTGCATTTTTTTAAATTTTTAGGGGGGGGGGGGGGGGGGGTAAACCCGTTCTCCGATCGGGGTGGGGACGGGGGTACCCCCAAAAAACCCGGTCGGTCGGGGCAGGGCCAGGGGCGGGTGATGATTTTCGGGTCGAGGTCGGGGTATGCAAAAACCCGCCCCCCCCGCCCCGTTGCCATTCCTAGATCTAATGTTGGTCTTCCCCAGCACTCGTTGCTATAGTGACCATACTTTTCGCAATTGTAACACTGAACGTTACTTTTGTCAATGTTCGAACAGTTGTTGTAACCGCCTCTTCTGCCTTGTCCTCCTCCTCTTGGATTATGACTTTGCTGTCCTCGTCTACCTCCTTTTGGAGCATAGTTTTGTTGTCCTCGACCACCTCCTCTTGGAGCATGATTTTGATTCCCTCCTCTGGAAAATCCTCTGCCACCTCTGCCTCTGGAATTTGAATTTCCAGAGCCTTTTCCATGGGACCCATAGCCTCGTCCCCTCTGAGATGTCCCCCCTTGCTCGTACCTTCCTTCATTGAGGGATAACTTCATTTGTAGAGCTTGTTCCGGGGCTCTATCATCGTCTCTGTGCAACTTCTGTTCGTGGGCTTGCAGCGAACCCACGAGCTCTTCAATAGACATGGTTGAAACGTCTTTAAGTTCTTCTAACGTAACAACGATGAAGTCGAATCTGCGATCTTTGGATCGCAAGATCTTTTTATAACTCTCGTGTCGGTGAGAGCTTCGCCATTTCTCCTCATTTGATTTGAAACCACCATAATTCGAGCATAATACTTAGAAATAGATTCTGAGGATTTCGTTCGTAAAGACTCGAATTCACCTCGTAGAGTTTGAAGGCGAATCCTCTTTACTTTGTCAGCACCTCTGTAGGTCTTCTGCAGCATCTCCCAAATTTCTTTGGAAGTTTTGGCGGAAGCGATGATCTCGAACGTGGCTTCGTCAAGTCCTTGATAGATGATGGACTTGGCTTTGCAATCCTTCTTTCGCTCGGCACAGAGCGTCGTCTTTTGTTCCTCCTTTAAAGCTGTTTCAGCTTCTTTTGAGGTGGGTTCATCGTAACCTTCTTCTACCACCTCCATAACATCTTGAGCACCAAGCAGTGCCCTCATTTGGATGGACCAATTATCATAATTGTCCTTGGTGAGCTTTGGAATGACAGCTTGGGATGTTCCGTTAGCCATCGAAACTAGAAATGATGGAATCTAGTTTTCTGGGGTCAAAGTGAAATCTTTGCAACTTTTGAACTTTGACTAGATAACTTCAAAAGTACAGGGGTTGGACTGCAATTGAACCTTTGGTGGACCAGCTTTCATGGAAAATAGCTCGGTTGGAGTAATGGGATCAGACTTGTATGGTGGTGAAATAAATGTGATCTTTTGTTTTCTTTTTACAAAAACAAAGACACCTGCTCCTTTCTTCTTTGATTTTGACGATGGAACCAAAGAAGAAAAAATTGCTTCTTCAATCTGGAACTACAGACCACACTGTCCGTCTGGCTTCGGGTGTGACCACTCCGGCTTCGTCTCAATGATTCGGCTTGGTTCACCAGACTTGTGGAAGATGAATAGCTGCGCTTTCACCTCCAGTCGGACGGCTTCGATCTTGCTGGGACTGCACTAGTCGGCGTGAGACGATTCAGTTTATGGAATCGAAAAACTGAGTGTCGATCACTTCTATTTTTCTGGTGGAAAAGACAGACGATTCTTTTTTTCGGCGCACTCAAAAAATCTGGGCAGCACAAAAAAACTGATTTTGAGTCTGCTTGAAAAATAGCAGACCGAAGGTATGTTCTATGAGAGAGATTTTTTTCCGGGATTCGCCTAAGAGCTCTGATACCACTTTGTTGGGTGGAGGAGTATTGATCAGACATTTATAATGTATGAAACTCACAAGAGAATTGCACAAACACACTCACAATATATTGAACTCACTCAATCTTAAAAATTTCATACACGAAGAAGGAATTTCTCTCTCTGTGTAACTCTCTTATTCTCTTACTCCACTCATTATTTTATATAATCAGGATACATTCTTTTATAGGAAAATTAAACAAACAAGTAGATAACTTTGCAATAAATGCAAAGATCACAAATTGAAATACGAAAGGTTAAATTCAATACCCATGTTTTTGTTCTTGCTATTTTCGCAGACTTATCTGACTTTCATTCTTCGCCAACTTACCCTAGACAATCATAGCCTCCAAAACAATAGTTCCACACGTTTCAAATCAAGCTTACTGTTTATTTCAACAGGGACTAGTGCTTTAATTTCACATAGAACCAAAAAAACCTCCCACAGCAAATTGCACAGCTAATATACCACCGAACTTTACCACCTTCTTTGTGCGCCGCTTCCATTTTTCCTAAAAGCATAAAAAATACCACAATTAGTTCACAAACAAATCATTCGAGTTAAACAAAAAACACACACACACACACACTGCACATTAACCCCTATAAACATTTATTTATTTATTTATTTATCGGGGCGGTTCCGAGGATAACTAATTAGACACCTGAAAAAATACCTCATAGTTCTCAATCAAATCTTAATGATCGAGCCGGCTCAATATGATTAGAACGTGATTTTAAGAATACCAATGTGAAATTAGCCAAAAAAAGACCGGAAAGAGCTTGATCTGAGCAGTTTTTAGCTTAGAATTGATGAACGATTCAATTAAAAACTACTCAAAACAAGCACTTTCCGGTTATATTTTTTGCTAATTTCTCGCGGGCACCTTTGAAATCACATTCTGCACACATTGAACGGTTCGGATCATAAAAATTTGATCGGAAACTATGAAATTGAGATTTGAGGTGTTCTTTTAGGTGTTTAATTATTGTCTACAAAACCGTTTTATATATATATATTATATATAGTAGAATGTTACCCTTTTGCTGGGGTTGTTGGGCTTGTTGGGCTGGAGGAGAGTATTGTTATCCAAGAAGGAGGAGTGTGCATGGCTGAAGTTCTTATTATGATAACACGAACGGCAGAGATCGTACGACTTCTCCTTTTTGTGACATTCGACACATACGAAATGGAGGCCCCATAGGTAGGTTCCGCACCCTTTGCAGAACAAAAACCTCTTGAATGTAATCAAGTAGTAAAAAGTAACACATTCTTCGAAATCCAGAGTGCCGTCGTTGTCCGCGTCTAGATGTTCAAACAGGTTTTGCGGCACCTCCTTCTGGCACCAGCCTTTCGTCTTCAGGAAATCCAAGTACTCGGCGGTGCTCACTTTCCCATCTCCGTCCGCGTCTATTGAATTGAAGAAACTCACAACCAGTTGTTGTTGCTCGTTGGACATGTTCGCGTAACATGCCATTGCTGCCTCACGCATCTCCTCCATCTCTCGATCTCTTTCCCTCTCTCTAGAGTATATTTGTACTATAGAAAGAGAAGCTCTACTGTCACCTACCTCGGTATAACTGTGCAATAGGATTTTCATAACAAAGCAGTTTGACATGGCAAGCTTTATACTTTTTTTGACGTGGTCTCCCGCGTACGTGTGTTGGAAATCCCAACCTTGAGTAAGTATCACGCAGAGGTTTCAAGAGGAATCAAGAATAATGATTGAGAATGAAGCAACGGAATTATTTGACATAGTCTCCCGCGTACATAAGTGTGTTAAAATCCCAACCTTGAATCAAGAGGAATCAATAATGATTGAGAATGACGCAACGAAATTAGTATTTGACATGGTCTCCCGTGTACGTAAGTGTGTTGAAATCTCAACCTTGAATCAAGAGGAATCAAGAATGATTGAGAATGACGCAACGGAATTAGTCTTTGACATGGTCTCCCGCGTACGTAAGTGTGTTGAAATCCTAACCTCGAATCACCCAGAGGTATCAAGAGGAATCAGCAATATTGATTGAGAATGACAACAGAATTATTTGACATGGTCTCCCGCGTACATAAGCGTGTTGAAATTCCAACCTTGAATCACCAGGCCAGTTTCAAGAGGAATCAAGAATGATTGAGAATGACGCAACAGAATTTACAAAAGAATAGTTAACGTACTTTTCCAAAAGAGATAAGCACTCGAATTCATAAGTAGTTCTTTAATCCACAAGAAAAGAGAAAACTTTGAGGCTCAGTTTGGATGGCAGGAAATCTTGAGGAGGAATGTGAATATAACACCATACTTCTATGATTTCGACGTTTAGAAGGAACAAGAATAGAAATGTGATGTCACACTCTCAGAATTCTCATATTTTGGAGAGACGGGAATAGGATTGTGATTTCTGACGACACATCTGGCCAGAAATCACATTATCAGATTGAGTGGGAATCTGATCCCTCTCTTACTCCCATGGGAATCTTAGATTCTTAGCTCAATCAATAAAAATAGAAAATATTGACTTTGATAAATTTTCAAAAAAATTACTCCCTCCGTTCCTTTTTAAGTATTCTGCTTCGTAATTACAACTTATTAAAAAGACATCATCATTATACCTTTCACATCAACTTTTTCTTCCACTTTTCCTATTTACCTATCATCATTACATTTTTACTCACTTACTTTTTAAAATGGAATCTACTTTAAGGGATAAAATAGACAATTCACCAACTTTTACTCACTAACTTTATAAAATGGACACTTATTAAGGGACAGTCCAAAATGGAATACCGGACTATAAATTTCGATGATACAAACCGTTCAATGTGTTTAAAATGTGATTTTAAAGGTTCCCACGAGAATTTAGCTAAAAAAGTGACCAAAAAGTATTTGATCTCAATAGTTTTTCATAAAGCTGATTTCAAGCGAGTACCCTTAAGAACATATTTTAAACAAGTTGAATAATTGGGATCATCAAAAATGACCCCAAAGTGGGAGGACCATGTATAAGCAAAATGAGGAATCCCTCGTAGGAGGCAGACTGCATATATATCTTGAGGGAGGGTAGGTGTGTTCCAATTCGATGAGCCAGTATTTTTTTTTTTTTTTAGGCCAATTTGTTATGCAATAATATTAATCCAAATCGATAGTTTAGATTTTTGGCACTGTTAGAATTCATCAATGAGTTTCAACAAATGAAGACTTTTATCATCAAAAGTAAGCATGAGAAAGGTCCACGACTCACCCAACAGAACCGTCAAAAATGACGGGAGAGGATCATCTCCAATTTTGCAACCAATTGAGTACATTTGACAAATGCAAACCGATTCTTAGAATATTCATTACAATATTCCCAAACTACTACCCTAGGGAAAAGGCCGGGAAACTGATCAATAGTTAAACCGGAACTCTATCTACAAATTGAGATGCATAACAAAGCGCGCATGCGGCGTTTTTTAAATTCATAGTCGAAATTGATGTTTCGGCTTAGAATAGTCAAACCGCAAATTAACGAATAGCGCTTCATTCTGCCTAAAACCAACATATAAAAATTCACGGTTGTGTATTGTTGCTCGATCCAAGTCTTGTTATGCTGTAAAATGCAGAATTACTAGCGGGACTGTTGGGTGGAGGAGTATTGATCACACACTTATAATGTATGAAACTCACAAGAGAATTGCACAAACACACTCACAATATATTGAACTCACTCAATCTGAAAAATTTCATACAAGGAGGAGGAATTTCTCTCTCTGTGTAACTCTCTTATTCTCTTACTCCACTCATATATTTTACATAATCAGAATAAATCTTTTATAGGCAAATAAACAGACAAGTAGATAACTTTGCAATAAATGCAAAGATCACAAATTGAAATACGGAAGCTTAAATTCAATACCCACGTTTTTGTTCTTGCTCTTCTTGCAGGCTTATCTGACTTTCATTGTTCACCAACTTACCCTAGGCAATCATAGCCTCCAAAACAATAGTTCCACACGTTCCAAATCAAGCTTACTGTTTATTTCAACATCCCCCCTTAAGCTTGATTCTCAGAGATTCTTCATTCCAAGCATTGTCTTCATTTTTATGAAACTTCATGTTTGAGGGGCTTCGTAAAGATATCAGTTGCTTGATCATATGTCCTGCAAGAAACTAACTCCACTTCCTTTGCTTTTACATGCTCTCTGATGAATGGTAGCGGGTATCGATGTGCTTACTTCTTTCGCGATGGGTCGGGTTCTTTACAAGCGCAACTGCAGAGCGGTTGTCGACGTAGATTCTCTGTGGGCAATTTTTGTAAAGCCCAATGCTTCAGCACATTCCTTAACCATATAGCATAGACAGCTGAGTTGGCGGCAACATACTCAGCTTCACAAGATGACAACGTCACGATCGCTTGCTTCTTGGATGTCCAAGTGAAGGCAGTATCTCCAATGAAGAAAACGAACCCTGTTGTGCTCTTCCTTTCATCCAAGTCTCTTCCCCAATCGCTATCTGAATAGCCGGAAAGATTCAGGTCACCGCCTGACTGATAGAACAGTCCATCACTATGAGTCCCTTTGATGTAGCGGAGAATCCGCTTTGCTGCAAACAAGTGTGACTGATCTGGTGTCTCCATGTATCGGCTGACTAGCCCAACACCATAGAGTATGTCTGGCCTAGTACAGGTCAGATATCGCAGACTTCCAACCAAGCTTTTGAAATAGGTTGGATCAACATTCCAGTATCACTTTTCTTCAGTTCCAGTCCACTATCGACTGGAGTCGTCACTGGATTGCATGTCTCCATCTCGTACTTCTTCAGTATCTCCGTGGCATACCTACTTTGGGAGATAAAAATTCCTTCTTCACTTTGCGTCACTTCAATGCCTAGGAAGTGAGCCATAAGTCCGATGTCCGTCATTTCGAACTCTTGAAACATCGTCTTCTTGAATGCTTCGAACATGGCTGGATTGTTGCCTGTAAAAATCAAGTCATCAACGTAGAGGCATACATACAGCTGGCTTCCATCAGTCTCCTTCTTCATATAGAGTGCATGTTCATAGGGGCACTTCTCGAATCCATTCTCCTGGAAGTACTTGTCAATTCTAGTATTCCATGCTTGAGGCGCTTGCTTTAGCTCGTATTGTGCCTTCTTCAATTTGTACACTTTGTCTTCATGACCTTTCTTCACATATCCAAGTGGCTGCTCAATATAGATTTCTTCTTCAAGAAATCCATTCAGAATGCTGTCTTGACATAATTGGTAGATCTTCCAATTCTTCTGAGCAGCTAATGAGATCATTAGCCATTGTCCATCCTGGCAACAGGGGCAAACACTTCACCATAGTCATGCCTCTCTCTGTTTGTAGCCTTTCGCTACAAGTCTTGCCTTGTATCTCTGAACCTCTCCTTGAGCATTCTTCTTAGCTTTGTAAATCCACTTTACTCCAATTGCCGTGTGACCTTTTGGGAGGCTGGTTAGCTCCCAAGTCTTGTTCTTCTCTATGGACTGAATCTCTTCATCCATAACCTTCCTCCATTTTCTTTCTTGGGTAGCTTCCTCGAAACTAACTGGATCACAACTGATTTGCAGACAGAACATGGTAAAATCTGCATCCATTTGATCTGTATTCTGATACAGATCATTCAAGTTCCGAATTCCTCTGGGCCTCATGTCTGAAATTTCTCGTTCAACTGGTGAGGATGGTTCACCTTGTTGTGGTGAAGAGAAACCACGGGAAGATGCTGGCTGATCTTCTGGTCTCCCAGGTACATCTCTGGTTTGTACCTGTTCTTCATCTTCAAGTGTTAGCTCCATATTCCTGGTAGCTTCTATTTGACCCCAGCTCCAGGATTCATTTTCCTCGAAAATGACATCTCTGCTGAAAATCACCTTCTGAGTGATGGGATTATACAACCTGTATCCCATCGTTCTGTCACCATATCCAACAAGGATACACTTAACTCCTTTGTCTTCGAGTTTGGTTCTGTTTGCCTCCGGAACTTTAGCATAGGCAATACAACCAAACACTCTGAGATGACCCACACCTGGCTTGTGAGTGGACCATGCTTCTTGTGGTGTCTTCGACTGCACATTCTTCGTAGGACACCTATTCAGTAGATAGACTGCACACTGAACTGCTTCGGCCCAAAATCTCTTGGGCATGTCTTTATCTTTCAACATGCTTCTAGCCATGTTGAGAATGGTGCGATTCTTCCTCTCAGCTACACCGTTTAGCTGAGGAGTATAGGCAGGTGTGCACTGTGTTGATTCCTTGTTGCCTAAGGAATCCCTCAAATTGATCTCCAGTGTACTCTCCTCCTTGGTCTGACCGCAATGTCTTGATGTAGTAGCCGCTTCCTTTCTCAACAAGAGCTTTGAACTCTTTGAACTTTTCAAATACTTCTGACTTCAATTTCAGAAAGTATACCCACGTCTTTCTGCTATAGTCATCAATAAACGTGAGGAAGTATCTATTCTGACCGTTTGAGATTGGCTTCAATGGACCACAGACATCTGTGTGTACTAGCTCGAGCGGCATGGATGCTCTCCAATCAACTTGCTTTCCAAAGTTATTGCGGTGTTGTTTGCCAAGAATGCAGCTTTCGCATATCTCATTTGGACGTTGAATATGAGGTAAGCCCTTGACCATCTTCTTATTTGCCAACAGCTTCAAGCTTTCAAAGTTGAGGTGTCCATATCTGAGATGCCATATCCAATCTTTGTCATTGATAATGGCATTGAGGCACTTTGGCGTGTCATGAAGAACAGTTAGCGGAAACATCCTGTTCTTCGCCATCATTACTCGAGTAATCAGCTTCCCTCGAGCATCTGCAATCGTCAGTTGCGTATCCTTTAGGCTAATTTGATAGCCTTTTTCCAGCAGCTGGCCAAGACTAAGAATATTAGTCTTCATATCTGGAACATAGTAGACATTGGAGATGAATGCATGATCTCCATTCTTCGTTTTGATTATAATATCACATCTCCCTCGAATTGGTACTTTAGAGAGGTCACCAAAAGAAATATCTCCTTGAACCTTTTCATCAAGTTTAGTAAAAAGCTGCCTTGAGCCGGTCATATGATTGTTGGCTCCAGAATCAAGAAACCATGTACCTTGATCCTGCTCGGTCGAACTCTGCGCCATGAGACTCATTGAATCTCCTCCTGTTGGCTCCTTGTCTGCATAGTTGGCTGTTTCGCCAACTTGATCTAATTAGGGATAGCAAGTGTACCCGCCCCGCCCCGCCCCGAACGGGGCGGGTTTTTCACTCCATTTTCGAGGGTCGGGTCGGGGTCAGGGTAAAATTTCCAAAACCCGCCCCGACCCCGCCCCGAAATACCCGCCTCGAAATTACCCGACCCCGACCCGGCGTGTGTGTGTATATATATGTATATGTATTTATTTATATAAGTATATACTTATATATATATATATGTCCTTTAATTTTTTTAGCATTAATCCAAAAAATAATGTCTCTTTACTGTCAAGTAGTCTAATCAAATTTTAAAAAGAAATAAAAATTGATATTTATTGGTGTTTAGTGGATTTTCTAAAAAGTTTTCTTCAAAAATTTATAATAAATCCTACACATAAAGAAATGGAATGAAGTATCCAAAATATTGATTGCATTTAAAAGTTTAGATAAAATTGCGATACCAAAAGACACAAAAATAATTTCAAAACTTTTATTTTTTAGATAATATTTATTCTTATTTTGCATTTTTTTAAATTTTTACGGGGCGGGGCGGGGCGGGTAAACCCGTTCTCCGATCGGGGTGGGGACGGGGGTACCCCCAAAAAACCCCGGTCGGGGTCGGGGCAGGGCCAGGGGCGGGTGATGATTTTCGGGTCGAGGTCGGGGTATGCAAAAACCCGCCCCGCCCCGCCCCGTTGCCATTCCTAGATCTAATGTTGGTCTTCCCCAGCACTCGTTGCTATAGTGACCATACTTTTCGCAATTGTAACACTGAACGTTACTTTTGTCAATGTTCGAACAGTTGTTGTAACCGCCTCTTCTGCCTTGTCCTCCTCCTCTTGGATTATGACTTTGCTGTCCTCGTCTACCTCCTTTTGGAGCATAGTTTTGTTGTCCTCGACCACCTCCTCTTGGAGCATGATTTTGATTCCCTCCTCTGGAAAATCCTCTGCCACCTCTGCCTCTGGAATTTGAATTTCCAGAGCCTTTTCCATGGGACCCATAGCCTCGTCCCCTCTGAGATGTCCCCCCTTGCTCGTACCTTCCTTCATTGAGGGATAACTTCATTTGTAGAGCTTGTTCCGGGGCTCTATCATCGTCTCTGTGCAACTTCTGTTCGTGGGCTTGCAGCGAACCCACGAGCTCTTCAATAGACATGGTTGAAACGTCTTTAAGTTCTTCTAACGTAACAACGATGAAGTCGAATCTGCGATCTTTGGATCGCAAGATCTTTTTTATAACTCTCGTGTCGGTGAGAGCTTCGCCATTTCTCCTCATTTGATTTGAAACCACCATAATTCGAGCATAATACTTAGAAATAGATTCTGAGGATTTCGTTCGTAAAGACTCGAATTCACCTCGTAGAGTTTGAAGGCGAATCCTCTTTACTTTGTCAGCACCTCTGTAGGTCTTCTGCAGCATCTCCCAAATTTCTTTGGAAGTTTTGGCGGAAGCGATGATCTCGAACGTGGCTTCGTCAAGTCCTTGATAGATGATGGACTTGGCTTTGCAATCCTTCTTTCGCTCGGCACAGAGCGTCGTCTTTTGTTCCTCCTTTAAAGCTGTTTCAGCTTCTTTTGAGGTGGGTTCATCGTAACCTTCTTCTACCACCTCCATAACATCTTGAGCACCAAGCAGTGCCCTCATTTGGATGGACCAATTATCATAATTGTCCTTGGTGAGCTTTGGAATGACAGCTTGGGATGTTCCGTTAGCCATCGAAACTAGAAATGATGGAATCTAGTTTTCTGGGGTCAAAGTGAAATCTTTGCAACTTTTGAACTTTGACTAGATAACTTCAAAAGTACAGGGGTTGGACTGCAATTGAACCTTTGGTGGACCAGCTTTCATGGAAAATAGCTCGGTTGGAGTAATGGGATCAGACTTGTATGGTGGTGAAATAAATGTGATCTTTTGTTTTCTTTTTACAAAAACAAAGACACCTGCTCCTTTCTTCTTTGATTTTGACGATGGAACCAAAGAAGAAAAAATTGCTTCTTCAATCTGGAACTACAGACCACACTGTCCGTCTGGCTTCGGGTGTGACCACTCCGGCTTCGTCTCAATGATTCGGCTTGGTTCA